>CM072781.1:13377500-13977500 GCA_036936925.1 Cenchrus fungigraminus | reverse complement strand
CTATAAATGTGCATTATGAATGCACGAGCTGAGCCTAACCTTTAGAAAATTGTTCTAGACCCCTTCATTTTTCTTTATGGAACATTTCAGCTCCTGTTTTTTTGCATCCTGTGGTTGAATTGGTCCTTGAATTTCACCAACCATTTGAAGATGGTTGACATCATCTTTGGTAGCTGACATAGTTTTATTTTCTTGTACAATCATCACAGTGGTGAATTTGCTCTTGGCCTTGCAAAGACACATGAGTCAGATGTAGAACTATAGTAGCAATTTCACAATACTGATAATCAACAAATATCAAGAGTGACGTTTGAGTGAACCAATCGAAGCTTAAAGATAAAGATTACATTAGTGAAACAGCCAAGAACACCTCATGCCATGTTAGTTAAAACAACAGAGAAATAACCTGCTATGTGAGTGCCCATAAGTTGCAAATATTAACTGAAGTAGAAGTATTGATAGTATTTATTCTATAATTGAACTGTAAGAATCAGATGACTCACTGAGAGCCAGGTGTGGTTCGAGGACCGGTGGATGGTCGCTTCCTGGTGTGATGAGTGATTGACAACGTGGTGTGGACTGATTCTTGGCTAAGTATTGCAGGTGCAGGTTGCGGCTTGATTGGTGCAGGTGCAGGTGAAGAACAAGTGCGAAAGGTCGTTGCCGGTGAGGCCTCCAGGTGTGGAGAAGACAAGTAGGCTTGGTTCGAGGGACCCGGTGGCCAGCGGGGTCAAGTGCGGGCCGCATGGTGGCAAGAATGACAAGATGAAGTCATGGACGGTTTCTTGGTTGAGCCTCAAAACCAAGGTCGAGCCGGGACTACGTGGGAGCCGAGTCATGAGTGGTGATTGGCGGAGGCTACACCGAGTTCGCAGGGTTTCCGGTGGTTCACCAGAAAACCACTGGGTTCCTTGGTTGATCCACAAAGCCAAGACCGAAGAACCGAAGACGGAGGTGCAGCAGCTCCAGACCGTTCTGACCGGTGGGTACCGGTCTGACCGGTGAGGAGCACCGGTCTGACCGGTGTGCGATGACGCAGTCTGGAATCTTCGAAGCGGAGGACACGCGTCGGGATCGCAAGGCTTGCGTCGAGGCTAAGCAAGTTTGCGGTCGCTGGGCATCCGTCCGATGGAGCGAAGACAAAGATTTCTGAATTCGCCCTTGAGGGGCATGTATCCCTAGTTAGCTAGTAAGGGTATTTTCGTCTTTCGGTTGCCTCCATATAACCCAAGTGGTGAGAGGATTGCAGCCATCTCTTGGAACCCTAGCTCATTTGTTTTCCTATTTTCCTTAGGATTTTCTTAGGACTAGCTTGAGAGCTTCATGATGAGATCTTGTGAGAGGGAAGGATGATCGGGCGGCAAGCTAGACCTTGTATGAACCTCTTTGGTATGTATAGATGATTCGGCGTGGTTCCTCAAGGCTTGGATGTGTCTTTCCCGTTTCTCCTTTTTGGTGATTTTCGGAGCCCTTTCTTGGCGATTTTCTTGGAGCGATTTCGAGACCTTTCTCTTTGGGATTTGGTGGGGGATGTATGCATGAACCCTTCGTGGTTCTTTTCCCTTTGATTCCCCTCTCAAATCCGTGAGCAAAGGGGCTCGATTTTGGGGTTTTCGTGACTCTAGGGTTAGAGGCGTTCTTGGTGGGATTTCTTCGATTCCTCTTGATTTAGCAAGTTTTGGTGGACCAAATCTTGGCTATGGAGTACCCATGAGGTGTTCCTACTATCCCCAAAGTCTTGCACAAATCCGTGGAGCGATTCGGGAGATCGGGAGTTGGATTTGGGGGAGTTGACCCGCGGGTGCTGTTCATCCCCGAGCGGCCCAGCCTGACCGGTCTGACCGGTGCTGCTCACCGGTCTGACCGGTGCAGAGGCTCTGTGGGTTTTGCCTCGGGTGAACGTTCTGGTGAGTTCATTGTAGTCCCGTGTTGCTGCTGTTTCGAGTTTGGGTCAGTTTGGAGCTCGGTGGGCCTGTTTGGTGGATTTGGGGTTTCCTGGCTTGAACCGGTCTGACCGATGAGCTACATCGGCCTGACCGGTGTAGGGTCCTTCTGTGGAAGTTCTCAGGTTTTACCAGCAGGGACCGGTCTGACCGGTGCTGCTCACCGGCCTGACCGGTGTAGGTCAGTGGTGCTCGAGTTGGTGTTCCGCTGCGTTCTCGAGTCCGTGAAGGTGGTTGTTGGTTCCTAAGACCAGTAGCACTTCAGTGGCTGTGTGGTCTTGGCCAACTTGGGTAGTTGAGTCGGAGACGTGATTTGGAAGCCGTGTTCGTCTTGTTGGAGTTCTCATCTCCTTCGAGAAGAATTTTATCGGCTCCCATTCACTCCCCCCCTCTCTGGTTTGCCTAATCGGTCCTTCACTCACTCGCACCATCCCTGTCAAGAAATGTTGGCAATCAAGCAAATCCACTAATCACTATCCTTCTCTATGCATAAAAATGGATCATTGTAGAGATGTGTAGATGATCGGAAGAGGCTACCTTTTTGGGTAAGACCGATCCGTCGACCAGCGCAGACGAAGCCATGGGGTCGCCGCCGTGGAGAGAAAGCCAGGCAGGGGGCGCCGGCGCAAAGGGCAACCTGGCATGGTGGAGGGGTCGGTGGGATGGCATGGTCGACGGCGGCAGCGCTGTGAGGGATCAGAGGATGACTGGGGGATGGCGTGGTTGATGACGTCGGCGACGGCGTTGATTGAGGGATCTGAAGACGGCGTCGCCTTGAGGGATCGAATGACGACGGCATCGACGGCCGGTAGGCGGTTGCGTCCGGCGACGACGGCGCTGGTTCGGGGACAACACTCTGACGGACGGGAGGTGGGGGCGTTGGCGTCGGCTCCGGCGGATGGCGAGTGTGGGTGTTGGGGAGGCAATCCGGGGAGGAGGCGATGGATTGGGAAGGCAATCCAGGGAGGAGGTCATGGATCGACGACGGCGGACGGCGGGTGTGGCCACCCAGCGGCAAGAGTAGGTCGTGGTCCGGTGGCGTCGGGCGTGGGGACTGGGGAGGGAGACATGGAGGGTTTTTTTTCCTTTTTTTTGTTTTTCGACTGGGAGGCACCGAGGGGTAAAAATGGAAGGAAAAAATCGACGCAGCACCAGGAGGTGGTGAGCGGACGCACAGGGCGGGGGCGGACGCACGGGGGGAGCGGAAGAAAGTACTAACGGATTTTTTTCTCCACTTCATACTTTTTAGGAGTAGAGAAGGGGAGGGATGGAGATCACGGTAGCAAGACGGACGCCTTTTATCGAGAGAAAGTTTGGTCTTTGGGTTTGTGGACGTGCGACGATCTCCCTTGTGACGGCGTTATCCCGGTGTGAAACTTGGTCTTCTTTGTCTCTTTGTTGGATGCTGTTTTGAGGTTGAAAGCGAGTGTTACTGTACCTATGCTTAGCATTTTCTACTAGGTACTTTCACCATTATAGTGAAAGGGAGTTGACTTGAGGTGCAGGTGCTTATCCAACACCTCCTTCTATCTCTTCTGTATGTTTTCCCTGTAATACTATTATGTGATGTGTGCAGTAACCTAGGACGACCAATAATTTTTTACAATTTACAACCCTTTTAAATTTAGCAATTCTTAATTTTCTAAACAAAATAACAATTCTTAAGATACGCCCCATCTCGTTATACATCTAGGAACATCCCTACTGTCTTCATACAAAATGCATATATACTCCCTCTGTATCGTAATTAGAAGACGTTTAGGACAGCGACGCGGTCTTCAAAGTACAATTTTGACTTCTCTTTTCTATAAAAATATTTATTAAAAAGTTATATATGTATATTTTTATGAAAATAATTTTCAAGACAAATCTATTGATACGATTTTCACAATCCAAACTCAACGACTTAAAAGTTATTTATGATTTATATTCCTAATATTTGGCCAAAATCTTATACAAAACGACTTATAATTATGACATGGAAGGAGTATATAGAATACGTACGGTGAAGTATATACTGCCAAATAGCACCTTCCTCGTTTCATCGTCGTGAATGGACAGCGCCCAAACGCAACCCTCTTGTTTCAACTTTCAACCAACGCTCAAGAAGTCAAGCAAACCCTATCTAAATCAATCAACCCTATCCAATGTATCGAGAGTCAAAACCCTATCTAAACGCTCGATTAAAATTAAAGATGAAGTCAAGCTAGTTTTGTCCACCTATAATAGGCATGTTTGGATGCAAGCAGTAAATGTTTATCCCAAGGTAAATGTTTTGCTTCTTCTATTTGCTTTTAATAATATTTACTCCTTGGGGTGTTTAGATTAAGAGGTAAATGTGAATGTAGATGTGAGAGAGAGGGCTAGGGTCCACCACAATTTTGCTCCAATTTACTATTTTTCAGGGGTAAATGGAATTAGGGAGCAAAACATTTGTCCCACCACATTTACCTACATGTTGTTTGACACCTTAGGAGTAAATTTGATCCATTTACTCTATTTATCTCTCCATCCAAACACCCCAATGCTCCTGCGCCTCTCACGCGATAAAGGTCAACGCAGGATTGTTGGGGCATTATTCACGAGGTCCTGTGCTTAGCTCTCAGCAACGTACGCTTCTAGCTAGAACCTGCAACGTGCAACTGCAATTCACGATCAGGAAAGCCAGCCACGCCGTCACTTCCTCTTTGAATCTCCCGTTTGCAGCCCACCCAACCCAAAGGGCAAGGCAAACCATTCGGAAAAAAAAAACCCAAAAGGGCAAGCCCGGCGCCGGCGGGCGAGGAGGAGGGTGCGACGGACAACGGACGCAGCAGCTTCCACAGAGAGAGATTCCGGGCGTCCACACCAAGACGGATCCGTTCCGTCTGGTGAAACGGCGAGCCCGCCCGCACGGGGGACCGCACAGGCGTGTTCGCATCGCCGTCGACCCGGTGCTCGCGTCGCGTGCGCGTCAAGAGTGGGGGCGCCCGTATCGATAGATCCCGTGCTGATGCTGCACAGATGGTTCTACTTACTTTTTACTGTTTTTAAATATACTAGGTACGTGCCCGTGCGTTGCTACGGGCTATATAAGAAATACAATTTATTTATTGAACAAGTGTAGAATATCTCAAAATAAAGTATTTTATTTAAAAATTGAATGAGTATTAGTGTCAAGACAACATCAGATGAGTATCAAAATCTATTAGGAAAGCACTCCTGGCGCTTGCAAGTATGCACACTTCAAAGCTCATCACTTGCCATGTTAATGAAAAGAATCATACTACTCCCTGCTTCTTACGGAAGTACGGAACTCTAAGCAATCCAAAACTTCTTGATAGCATCTTCTACGACAATTTATCTTGAAAGTAGCTTTCCGGCGGTTCATTTTCCATTTTGGTGACCCATCAAATTCAGACACAAGTATAGGTGGATCTCTTCTACATGTTGCAACAATAAACCATGAGTTACTAATAAGCTTGCAAGAGAAAAACTGAAGCATAGAACAAAGAGTTAAGCAAACTATATAAGAAAAATAGATGTTTGCAGATAAAAAGGCACACTGAGTTAATCAAATAATCAACATATTGGCATTCTGAATAGATGAGCAATGTACGGAAGAAAACTTCACAATTTTTCCTGTTGTAATAGGCTTCTTTTATACTTCATATTTACAACAGAAAACCTGTTTACAAGCCTTCACTCCTGTAAAGAAAACCAACAAATTGTTGGTTATTTTGAATATTTTTAGAACAAAGTGGCTAATACAGTTTCAAACATGGGTACTTCCCAAATTCACCATTAACCAAAATTTAAAGATCATCCAAATTACAAACCAGCAGGTGGTTGTAGTTATGCTTAACACCAAAGCGGTAACATATTGGAATTGCTTTCTCCCCATGTATACGAAGCAATCAAAACATATTAAAATGACAAAGAGATAAAATTAAGGAATTTAGATACATAATAAAGACGGAAGGCAGTAACAAACTGAGCATTGTGTTGTGGTGCTGGTGCCGCCGGAGGTTGTCAACTCGAGAGCATGAGAGCGGATCCAGGGGTTGACTGTTGAGGGCAGAGCAAATGTTCACAAGATACTTACTATCTATGAAGTTATTTACTTGTTACTAATAATTTCGGAGTCCATTAAACCAAAAAAAAATCTGCACACGTGCTATTGAGAGCTGCATATCATATTGAATAAGGCGGTAGATTATATTTTATTTACCTCTCTGAAAGTTTGAATGGATAAGCCTTCTATTGGACCCTGACTGGAGCAAACATGGGGATCAACATATATGAAGAAAGAAAAAATCAAATAAAAACTTCATGTGCGTAAAAGGTACCGGATACAATGGTCACTTGCAGAACACATTCAGGACTAATACTACTACTTTCTAAAAACAGAAAATCATTAGGCTCTCATGACAAAGCTTATTAGCATGCTCTGGATAAATTGAAGCACGTACTCCAGTTCTCCACATATGAAATCTGGTGTGGCTGTATGCATACATAATTTCAGATATACTACATTCTTCCAGGGCTACATTTTTTTTTTGCCTATTGTTCCCCAAGTCAGAAGTACACGGGCAGTTTTTGTAGAAATCAAATGAGATATAACTGATGTAAGCTGAAGTAGGCTTACCATTAACTGTAAATTGACCAGCCAATTCGAGTACCAACTCCTTTGCCCCTCCTACCAATAACCTGTGTCATGCTTATTCAAATCAATATGCTAATTTAGTTATCCTACTATACTAACCAATGATTTGCACGACCTGAAATCATTGATAGATGATGCACACAATTAAGACTAATCAATATGTTTCCGGTTTGTGGGTCACATGCTCACATCCAACCACTAAGTTATTACCCTAACACAAATGATGCACACAATTGAGACTACAAATTGATAGAGTGATAAAGGAGGTAACAGGAGCAAAAAGTTTTGGCTGCTTCCAATGCATATTATGATTTCATAATAAGCATCAAAAATATTTTGCTATGTGCAGCTTATATTAAGCAACAAATGAGTAACTATGATGATAGCATAACTTTGATGGTCAGCCAATTTTTTAAAGAGCTTTGCAAGTCCATCTTTTGATGAGCTTCCCAGTTTTAGTATAAAAGACAACAGGCAAAGATAGGCGTGCAGAAACATAATCTTCTATAGTTTTCAGGTTGCATAGGGAACCATGGAATATATAACCAAGTTATATGACAGTTACCTCTCAAAACTTTATTTCCTTTTGACTTGAGCTAAGATCTGATTTGGTAGTGCAAATGATAAAAAAACAAAATAATTTCCTGATAGCCAAACTTGTTTTCAAGCAAGGAGGCCTTCGCGACCTGGGGGATGCTGCCACTGGTGGGGGTGCGACGGGTGGAGTGCAGCCTGGAGGTGGAGGATGAGGGAGCGCTGCGGCATCGCAGGGGTAGAGGGCCCTCAGGGAGGGCCGCACCGGCGCAGGGGCGGGCGGCGGTTTCCCCAACTGCAGGAAGCTCGGATGCCTCACCCTTCAGCTCGATCTGGCGGCGTCAGAGTTCGATTCGGCGCCCGTGAAAGTTGATTTAGCGCCTGCGGAGATCTATTCAGCGGAGGAGGATCTCGAATCCCGCACAACAAAGACGCCGCCGGATCGACTAATTTTCAGAGGAGGGAACGGACGACGGACGAGCCTACCTTCCTGTAGAGGTGGGAGGCGTGGTTGAGCTCCTGCCTGACGAGCATCCCCATGAAGATGTATGGCACGCCGAGAACCTCCGCGAGGCGCGCGGCGTGGGCATGCTTCTGCGGGGCCCACCCGAACCCTAGCGCCATCGATGGAGGGCTAGTGGGGAAGAGAGGGAGCGAGGGGGCGACACGGGGCGGGGTCGGTACCAGGAGCCCGCGCGTGGCGCGCCGCCTCCTCCTTGCTGGCGTCGAAGCCCACCCGAACCCTAGCGCCATCGATGGAGTGCTGGATTTTGGGCGAAATCGACGCCGGTGTGCTGAATGGACGGTACGAGGGGCGAGCGAGACGTGCGGGGCGAGGTGGGCGAGTTGTGCGGGAGCGGGGCGGAGCGGAAGGAGGCGGGGCCACGAGGAAAAAAACCGTGCGGAGGAGGCAGAGCCGCTCGGCAGAGCCACGGGAGCGCAAGTTTTTACGTACCAGGTTTTGTTCTCCTTTTCATTCTTTTTAGGAGTAGATATATGATGTTCAGGACAAAAAATTTAACTTATTTTGAACTATTTTTTTTTCTAAATGTCATATATTTAAGGACGGAGGTAGTACAATTTTGAGCGGCTCACACCTTTACGACGTGTTTGAATCCTCCGTAAATTTTAATAATTTTCACATATAACACTCGCTAATTATAAAACTACAAATGCATGCAGAAGCTATATATGGGGTAATTCTTATATACAAAAGCTTAATTACTCTATCGTCAATAAATACTAAACAGTTATTGTAGCATGATATTGTCAAATCATGAACTATTACGTTTAATAGTTTCGTCTCATGGATTAGTCTCAATCCATGCAATTAGTTTTGTAATTAACCTGTATTTAATACTCCTAATTAGTATTAAACATTCAATGTGATATGCACTAAAATTTAGCCCCTAGCTCCTACTCCTAAGTATCCAGACCAGGATCTTAGAAGAGATTAAATAGCTTTTAGTGGTAAAAAATTGTTAGTTATCTTTGATTCAAAATTCTGAGTGAGGGCACGTGCCCCCACTAGCCTCCCGCCCCTGCGCATGTGCACGATGCACCATTTTTTCAAGAACATGCCTAAGAGTGTATTTCACTAAAGAGAAGAGAATTACAACGGTCTTGCTTGGTTCTCTAGTGTTAGTGTTAGTGGTAGTTTTTTGTACCTTCAAATAACACCTAACAAACTAATATCTTTAGATGCTTGATTTCATGTGTTAGTTTGCATTTAATACTTATTTTGCAATCATTTGCTGTGAAGAGAGAGAGGAAGAAGGAGTAAATTGAGGTGGGGTCCACCAAACTAACACCAATTACCACCTTTTGGAGGGGTTAGTTTTTTGGGAGGTGTTAGTTCCAACTAACACCAAACTAACACATGTGTTTGGGAGTAAAGTGTTAGTTTGCACCAAACTAACACTAACACCACCATCCAAGCATGCCCAACCACACAATCTTCTTTTAAGGATAATTACAACCACACAATCTCGACAGCATATGTATTTCATTAAAAAAGAAGAGAATTACAACCACACAATCAACACACACACTCACCTAAATGGCCAAGGTCCTAAACAACTGGAATATCAAACATTTCAGATGTTTCTTTTCGAGAATAAAAGGTCACGTTATATATTTTTTTAAAAGGAGTTTATGAGAGATATCACCTTTTATCAGTAATCAATGTTTCTACGTGTCTGTTTATATATCTTTTTGCAATGCTTAATTACTCATTTCATCCCAAAATACTATATGTTTTGATTTTTCCAGATTCATAGATTTTCTATGCATTTTTATTTAAATATATATGGTATGTTTAGATATGTATCAAAAAATATAACTATAAATCAAATTGAATAGTAATTTTTGGGACGGAGAAAGTATGGGAGA
The DNA here is from genome assembly GCA_036936925.1 of Cenchrus fungigraminus. Classification (NCBI taxonomy): domain Eukaryota; kingdom Viridiplantae; phylum Streptophyta; class Magnoliopsida; order Poales; family Poaceae; genus Cenchrus; species Cenchrus fungigraminus. Next base: position 13,967,987 of record CM072781.1, on the reverse strand, counting down.
AAAAATAATAAAGAAGAAGCCTATGCGAAGTCTTTGGTGGCCACAGCCCACAAGTAAACATGTACGGAGTACGTACGTAGTGAGTATTTCATCTTTCTCTGTGGGCTATCAGGACTAATAATTTTCTTCTCATTTTGAATTTGTCCTTTAACGTTTTATCATTTTAACATAGTTTTACGGAGGCAAAGTCAAAATCGAAATAAATAAATAATAATGTTTTCTACACCCTTTTGCTTCAGGGTATTTTTTTACTCAACATTTTTTTGTTTCTGAATAATAAAGGCAGTGGCCCTTTTTGTCACCAGCTCGCGCGGCGCCCGCGGCGGAACAAGAAGGCACGTGCTGATTAAGCAAGGTAGCGGGAACGAAAGGAGCATTGGGCTCGTGGATTAAGATCGCGCACCGACCAGGTCAGCAAGCAATGCTTCGCGGACACCATCATCGCCGGTAGCAAATAAGCGCAGCAGCAGGAGGATGCAGAGATATGCCGTGGTGCCGACCAACGCGTGACGACGTCGGCTCCGGAAAAGCTAGCGCTCGCGGCGGCGGCGGCGAGGCTCACGCGGTGAAGCGTTCTAGGATAGCCTAATTGCAATCAGGAGGGTCTTTTTTTTTTTTAGGAATATCAGGAGGATCCTTGAGGAAGCCAAAGGCGTACGCTAACACCTCAAAGGACCATGACACTGCAAGTAAGCACTGCACCGAAAGGGAGGAAGATTTTAAACGAATCTGAAATTGTGCTATCTGCGCCATTTAACTTTGCAACGAAAACCAGCGGATCAGAAGGTTATTCAACTTTACTCCAAATAAAAGAACTGTTATTCATCGCCAATGTACCTAATTCTGTTCTGTTTATTACTCCCTCCGTTCATAAATATATGACGTTTATGACAAGCTAGTTAATTCATTTTTGAACTAATTTGCTTGTCTTAAATATCATATATTTAAGAACGGAGGTAGTATTAGGTTGTCTGCTCTGCACCCGTACACAACACCAGCAGGACACTTCAGTTTACCGGTTATCACCAACCCTTCCCTATCAACCATAACCAATCGAGCACGACGCCAGAAAACAATCCTATCAGGAGGAAAACTACAAGAACGTTCCCGAGAGCATTCTGCTCTGGACCCTGCACAGAATATCGCGAAGAAGAAGAAATCGATTTGTCAATATAAATAATTAATTGCTTAATTAGTACCCAAAAGCAACCTGATAGCATGAGAACAGAGGTTAACTTGCCTTGTATCCTTTGGGTGCCTCTGTAAGCACACAGACGGTTAGATACCCATTGCTCAACCCCAAGAAGGACGTCAAAAGGATCATATGGCCTTGACTGCCATACTTTGCAGTGAAATAGAATGCAGGAATGAGGAAGAAGCGCGCGAGGGCTGCCGCCATAATACACTTCCGAGATGTCATGTTGACAATGAAGGGTACGTATCTGCCTATGAGATCCCACACATTGAACATTGCAATCAAAACGAGCGCATACCTGAAATTACACAACAGACGGGGGAAATTGTCAAGCTGAATATTAGAAGAAGACGGTTTGCAGAAGTTAGTTACCATGTGTTAGTAAAAAGGCGAAAGTGAAATAGATCTTACCAAGCCCCCAGACTGTGTGATCCAGTGTCTTCAGATAAAAATCCAGGGAAGATGGATAGAGTCAAGACATATGTAAGAAAGATATCGAGAGCATAATCCATGTTTTGCAGCAACAGTTGTTTGGTGCTTAAACGCTCATATCTTTCTGGATCCTCTTCAACCTGAAGAAATCAGTGTGTTCATATATATGTTATATTTCCATGATGATTGGTAAAGTTAATGAATATAAGTAACTATCAGTGTGAGGCATACTATTTCATCTTGTTCAGTTGGGACTCCTGCAGCATCTAGGTCACCAGCAACAGTTTTGCTACCTTCAGAAGCTGCCTTTGAGCGATAATATTTGACAATCGGCAGTGTGGGGAAGACATATTTGTACAGAAGGACACACAAGAGCTCAAAGAAGCACACTATTGAAAAGAATAGCACTGCATGAAGTAATTCAGTACATTTAGTCAGAAAAAATAAATCAATAGTAAGTGGAGAAGATAAACAAAGCACTGCCATTTGTTTATATTTCAGGTTGGGTTGTTTTGAGATGATAGGGCGTGTACAATCTTGTTGTTGTACTAGTTAACAAGATTAATTCCGCAGAGCATTGATGGCAGGCCTATATGATAATTAACAAGATAATTCCACATAATATTGATAGTAGGGCTATATACTATATACTCCCTCCATTTTTAAATATATGACGTTTAGAACAACCAAATTAGTTCATTTTGAACTAATTTGGTTGTCCTAAACGTCATAAATTTAAGGATGGATGTAGTATATTGACTTCTTAAGGACATAAGGATCAAATTAAGACAATCATTTTTATTCATATGTGCTGAAAGAATGGGGGCATACTAGCTCCTTTGCGCAAACCATCTTGTGAGCTCTCAAAAGCCGCTTTTGTAATTAGTCGCAAAGCTGATGTTATTGCTCCTGATGCAGCCAAACCTGCCAAGTAGGACTGCAAGCCAAAAAAACATAAGAGAGACGAACTATAAATGCTAAAGCATTTCCATCAGTCCAAAAAACATCACAAAACACCGATAATATTAGGAAATGTTCACCTGAATGAACTCTGGGCACATCAAGGACAGATCACCAACCATTCCACCTTGAACATGGGCATCGCCTATCCCTAATGCTGCACTTATTACACATACACCAACAAACGCTCCAACTCCACCTCGCCCTTTGGTGGCCACGTCCAGCTAATGTTAAACATGATATTGTAAGGTTCATATCACTAATTCTGTAACCATATTATTATAGCCATACTTATGCAACAGCTTTACTCACTATGGAAACCGTACTAAGTCACCACAATAGTCACATCGAAAAATAGAGATGAATCTGCATTTGCCTCAGAGAAAGGATGGCACTTACTATTATAATTGCAAGATTACTTAAGAAGTAAAGTGCATATCCTGTCAGATTCCGAAGTCTTGTATTAATCTTTGCTTCGTGATACGCTAGAAGAGCTGTTACTCCCAGGGCAAAAGGCTGGTATACTAGCGTGAGGACTCTGGTTGGGTGGTTCTTCTGCATTTAGTAAGAAATATCATCCATCAGTCATCACAAATTTTGTAATAACTGGATTTTATGAATGGATTTCTCTACCTTCCTATACCATTTGGTTCAAACCAATGTAAAGAAATAAAAGCTTTAAACCAGACAAAAAAATAGTGATATGGGTAACAAAATATAATTACTCAAAGAGCACCCGAAAGCCAACAATTTTTCTCTCGTTATCTAATTGTTCAGATGCAGATCAGTTGAAGACAAATTTGATTATCTTTTATATGAAGTTCAGCAGTTAAACCTTAAGCATATGAATGGTTTAAGCATATTTTTAAACCTGCAGACTATTCTACTGACAGCGTACTTTGTAAAACAAAGATGCACATACTGGGAAGAGGTAGACATAGTAATCTTCAATTGTAAGCATACTGTTCCACGAGAAGAGGCATCCATTCCCCAATACAAAGCAGACGAGCATACCGAAGTGCTTCCCCTGTCAAGTCCAAAACCAACACAGCAAAAGGAAAATAATTCCTCTTTTTTTTTATATATAAAAGACGAGCCAACAGAAGAGATACATCTTGTACAAAACTACAGAGATCAATACATGTGATTGGAAGATACACTTGAAGAAAAAGAGACCTGAAGAAGTTGAGGTGGTCCTGCACCCTCTGTCTCACCCATACTTCGTTAACCTGAAATTTAGTAACAAGAGAAATCGTGAGCAATTGATAGGGGAACAGTGGTATTAAGCTGGGTACGCACACTACTTTGGTGCTATCAGTGATTACTAGAGACCTTTTTGCTGAAGAAAGTGAATAAGCAAAAGGACAACATTTGAAGTTTTTTTATATAAAAAGGGGGGCCGATCCTAGTAAAACATGAGGGTTCAACTTGGAATCCGCACGTCATTTTTCAGGTTTATCGGTGTAGTTTAAGACCTCGCTTGTTAGTTATTATAGGCATCATCCCCTGACCTCTGACTTTGCTGAAACTCCAAATCCGACGATCCCGGCCCCAGGCTAATAACAAAGCAAAACAAGTCAGCTTCTGCGTTTTCGGCCGGGATCGCGGCGACCTGTACACGAACTCACAAAGGGCACAGCTGATGCAGCAACAAGTCAAAACCGGAGAGGGGAAGAAGACATCACCGGCACTCCGGCAGAGAGGGCACGGCTGGTTGCTGCTGATCGGGTCGGTATCGCCTCCTGTAACCCTGACGTCGATGCGTAGCGTAGCCAACGAGGGGGTCTTGCAAGTCTCCGGCTGTCGCGGTCGCAGGTCGTGAGCGAAACCACGCCGAGCCGCCGCTTCTTCTGTTGTTCGTAAACCAGAGAACGGGGTCGGGGAGTGGCCCAAAACCTGAGAAAATTCCCCCGACCGAAGCCTGCGCGCAGGGAGAATAAAATCAAAAAGAAATCTCCAAGAATGGGTTGGGAGAGTCAGAGAGATATCGGAGTGTGCGGCGGCCGGAAGAGAGAGGTGACACACCTGGCTGACGATTGGCCGTGGCCGGGGGCGGCGCATGCAGTGAGCAGAAACCAGCGGCGGCGCCCCGAGCAGGCAGCGGAGACGGCGGCTGCAGGCTGTGCTGCCCGCTATCTTTACGTTCCGCGCTGGCAACCGGGCCCGGGCAATAACTACAGGGGCTGCACCGCCGATGAGCCGCCGTACACGTAACACGCGTCGTGCCAGGGTCGTGGCCGTCAGTGTAAATGAGAGCGGGATCGCTGTTGCTGCCGAGGAGCGGAGAACGGGGACACAAAAAGCTGATGCCTTGGCACTGGCCACTTGAGCCGCCCAGCCAAGTTCGGCCAGGCAAGCAGTGCCGTCGTGCCCTTGGCGACTGCAGAGATGCTGCCACTTTTTCGATCGCCCCCGGCTGTCCCGCACCGGCGGCGCACCATCCACAGCCGGCACCGTTCTAGTGGTGAAAATTTTGGTAAAAATGGTAAAAATTTTGCATTGGAAAACGTGTTCTGTAAGAGATGACACGGTCTGCGTTGCAAAAATTTTTAGAGATTTTGAGGAACTATAAGGGCAAGCACAACAGTGTAGACGGTTGTTGTCTATTTGACATACACAGACAGCTAAATAGACAGCTTGTACAATGAGTCGTCTATTTGTCTATCTGCAAGACATTTAATTCATCTTTTGACACAAAAATCATAGTGATCATGTGCACATTTGATCTTTGTAGTCATTTTGTCCTCAATTAAGGTATAATGTGCAAGGATTGAAATGTATTTTTTTTCATTTTGGATCATACCTTCTAGCTTGTCTAAAAAACTAAAGACTATTCAGTACAAATAAGATCAAGCAAATAGGAAGCATTTTGCTGCATCGTGATTTCCTCGCACCAAGAATCATCTGGCCGCAGGGGATCGAGGCTTCGCCGTCGACAAGAGAAGACAGCCAGTACAACACCGACGGACCCGTCGATTTGTTCTCGGAGCACGAGCCGCGGCCGTCGTCTCGCGAGACGACGGCGCGCCCGTCGCCTGGTTGCCTGGGGGTTGTTTTTTCAAATACATCGGCTTGCAGACGGCTCCGAAACGGCCGTTGTACGTGCCCTAAACAGGGCAGCCGTGCAGCGTGCTTTTCGGCTGCGTGTCGAGTAAACGACGCGGCGGCGGGTCTCCCTCCTCCCCGCCCCTCCTGCCCCCTGCAGTCCTGCACCACCCAGCCGCCAGAGTCGTCCTGGGATCTGGGCCCTCCTGGCCTCTCAGCTGGATGTGGGCTGCCCCATGCCGCCGAGCGTGTGGGCCTGCCTTTATGATACTAATATGGGCCGAAGCCCACATCTGACTCACTCCCCACCTCTTCTTTCTTCGATCATCCCATCCCATCCATGGCGTCGTCCACCGCAAGCTTCCCCTCGGTGGAATCTCCCCACCGCAAGGCATCAGCGCTTCAGCATCTATCCATGGCGTCCACCACAGCCTCTCTCCGCCTCGCGTCCCCTCCCCTCTCCGCGCCCGCCGCCGCGGCTTCCTCCTTCTCCTCCACCTCCACTACCCTCCGCTTCCCTCTCCGCCGGCGCGCCGCGGCGCGCCCCCTCGCCGTCGCGGCCTTCAAGAAGCTGTCCGAGGCGTCCCCTGTGCCCATCCCTCCGGAGTCCGCCCAGCCCCCGCTCGACGAGGAAGCCCTGCCCCCCAAGCCCGGGGTCTACGGCGTATACGACGCCGCCGGGGAACTGCAGTTCGTCGGGATTTCGCGCAACGTCAGGGCCAGCGTCGAGGGCCACCGCCGGAAGGTCCCCGCCAACCTCTGTGCCTCTGTCAAGGTACCTGCCAATCGTTGTACTGTCCCTATGTACGTCCTTATGTAGCAACCAGTATGCTCCTACCATATGTGCAGGATTAGTTTACTTTTCCCCGTTTAACCGAGAATTCGATATACATACATAATATCGTTGTGTGAGCTTCTGCTAGTGTAAGTTGGGATTGCATATAGATTTGGCTCAACTTCAAAGAGCTTTTTCAATCCCGAGTACTTTGCTTGCCATAAGGAAATGGATATATCTGCTTTCATGATTTTCATGCTTCGTTGTTGTTCGGTAAAATCAGTATGCTTGACTACTTGATTTCTCTCCCAGTCCCTAATAATGGCTGATTGTTGTCTCTCCAGCATTGCCATGTCATGATGCATATGTTGCTAGATTTAGGACAAATCATTTTTCATTCGATATCCTTAGGCACTTCATTTCCCCTGTTCACGACGAGATGGAACCCCGAACCTGATTATATTTTGCAACAGGCATCTACAAACTGCAAGCTCTTAAAAGGGAGACATGGCCTTCGTTGCTATTGATGAACTGCAATACTCGCAGTGTATTTGATATAGTACATCGCTTACGTTGCAGTTTGTGTTTAGGACAGTGCACGCAACATTTATGTTTTCTGATTACTGCTATATGAATTCAGGTCAAAGGTTTAGCTAGCAGTTGTTCTTATAACACCACTTCTGAAATATCACCCTGGGTCCTTACAGACTTTAACACACCTGATGCCTTATCCCCTCTTAATACTTTGTAGCTTTTGTATATTTACCAGTACGATCAATATTCTGCATAAGATAAATCTGTCAGAGAACAAAATAATTCCAATTTTTTTGTATATGATTTTATTCTTGCTAGTACTTGAATATATGATTGCACCATTGTGACTTTTGCAGGTTTCAGTAGCAGATGAGGGGACACCGGATCGAGCGGTTCTTACTAATGCCTGGAAATCATGGATGAATGAATATATAGAATCCACAGGCAAGGCACCACCAGGGAATGTTGCTGGAAACAACACCTGGGTTGGTGCCCCACAGAGGCCTCCAGACTTGCGGTTGACACCTGGTCGCCATGTTCAGCTGACTGTCCCACTAGAACAGCTGATAGATCGTCTGGTGAAGGAGAACAAAGTGGTAGCCTTCATCAAAGGATCAAGGAGTGCTCCCCAGTGTGGATTCTCACAAAGGATGGTGGGTATCCTGGAAGCACATGGAGCAGATTTTGTAACTGTTGATGTTCTTGATGAGGAACACAACCATGGGCTAAGAGAAACCTTGAAGACATACAGCAACTGGCCGACATTTCCTCAGCTTTTTGTTGGAGGGGAGCTTGTGGGAGGCTGTGATATTGTTTCATCCATGGCTGAAAAAGGGGAGCTTTCTGCCCTGTTTCAGAAATAGGGCTCACGTGTTAAGTTCAATCTTCAAAGTATGCTCTTTGGCCTTTTTTGTTGTACCTGAGAAATTTAAGCCTCTCTCTTTCCACATTACTGTAAGTCTTGGGTCGATGTAGCACAAAATTACTTGGCCTAAGAAAATGTTCATTTGGGTTTTCATGAGGCTGTACCACTGCAGTCCTGCTGATGTGCTAATACCGGGACATTTCTGTGAGGAGGCTTAGAATTCGAGGTTCTGTTATTTGCTATTGCTTCAGATCCTGTATGACATGAACAAATTGGAGCTTCATGGTAAAGAATATGTAGCAAAGATCTATGGCAGTATAATGGAAAACTGGTTTTGGTACAATGATATTTTTTAGTAGAGAATCTGGACTGATGAAACTTGGAAAGGTGAAGGTTTTTCAAATGACTGAAATGGTGAAGGTTTTTCAAATGACTGAAATTATTTGTCGTCTCAGGAAGTTCTCTATTAATATTGTTTCGAGTGATGTCATTTTTCTTTCAATATGTGAACCAAAAAAAAAAAACAGTTCATTGTCAAAGCGCATGCTGTACTCACATATTTTTGGCAATGACAAAGCGCTTGAAGTGGTTTGCTATGGATTTTACGACCATTCGGTTTTCTGATTGTAAACACCTACTGTTTGGCTGGTAAATGGAAGGAAAGGAAGATGGAGTGTCCTATTATATTTTGTAGGTTGTATGGATTGTATGACTCGAGCAAAAAAAATTTAGTAGTTGAAAATATTAGTTTGTATATTGTCAAACTATCACTCTTCATATTCTTAAAAAAAATAAACTATCACTCTTCATGATTCCAGGCCATCTGATGATGCGAACCAGACGCACTGTTGTTCAGTTCTTAACTACCTCCAATCATATTTCACATCAAATACATGATTGACAACAAATCCAAAAATCAAAGGTTGGTAAAGAAATTGAGTGATTACACTTGAAAGAGAATTACAAATGGAAGCCAAATCACAATACATGTTCTAGACTAGCTACCTAAAGAGACTTCTTTCTTTTTAACCTCCAGGAAAAGAAGTGAAGGTTGTAGAGCGAGACAGAGCAAGGAGGAACAGAGATCTAACAAAATCTAATTGACCCATGCGCAGGAGACGGAATCACCAGCCCTTGCCGATGAGCCACAGCCAGTCGAGCACGACGCCGGAGAAGAGGCCGCCGAGGAGGAAGACGATGAGCGCGTTCCCGAGCGCGTTCTGCTCGGGACCCTTGTACCCCTTGGGCGCCTCCATGAGCACGCACACGGTGAGGTACCCGTTGGTTAGCCCCAGGAAGGAGGTCAGGAAGATCATGTAACCCTGGTCGCCGTACTTGGCCGTGAAGTAGAAGGCCGGGATGAACAGGAACCGCGCCAGGACCGCCGCCATCATGCCCTTCCGGGAGGTCAGCTTGAGGCATGGGATCAGCGGCACGTACCTCCCGACAAGGTCCCACACGTTGTACATGGCGATCAGCACGAGCGCGTACCTGCACCGATTTTCGTCAGAAATGGCGGCAATTCAGAGTTCAGAACACCATCCAATGTTTACTTGGGCGCTTGATGCAAGCGATTTTTGGAATCCAGAATGCAAGAAAGCAAGAAATTTCACCAGGATCCCAGGCTGTGTGCTCCGGTGTCTTCGGACAAAAATCCCGGGAAGATCGACAGCGTCAGGACGTATATCAGGTAGACATCGAGCATGTAGTCGATGTTCTCCATCACTAGCTCTTTTGTAGTCAGGCGCTTGTATTTCTGTGGATCCTCCTCAACCTGCTCGATTCAAGCACTGTACCATCAGCATTCGATCTCGAATGGAAAATCTGCAGCGAAATGCATAACAATTTGGTATCTGTCAGAGGGGCATGCATACTTGTGCCTGTTGTTCAGCAATGATCCCTGCAGCAGCCAGGTCGCTGGCAACAGTCTTGCTGCCTTCGGCGGCAGCCTTCGCGCGGTAGTACTTCACAATGGGTAGTTTGCCGAAGACGAACGTGTATAAGAGGAGGCACAGAAGCTCGAACAGGCAAGTGATTGAAAAGAACAGTACTGCACCAAGAAATGAAAGACGAATTATTTAACAAATAAAAATCATGATCTATTGTTAAATTTGTAGACAACCCAACATCACAGGAAAGAAGGTGGTGAATGCAAATCGCCAAAACCTATTTTGTAAGACAATCCAGCACATAAAAGTAAACAAGGCACGCCTCTTGGTCAAAACAGATGCAAATCTATAGTTCTAACTTCCATAACAATTGTATTCTAGTTAAACTTTACCTAAAACGCACAGATCTAAACCACTTAGTATAACCTCACGCAGTTGATCATCCCTTTAAGTCCCCACATTTGATTAGAATTCAAATAATTTCATTTCAGAAATGTCATGATTTTTTTTTCAAAGAGAAAAATGAATTTACCAAAGTCTACAAATATCTCAAAAAAATGGACTTACTAGCACCAATGCGAAGACCATTTTTTGAGCTCTCAAAAGCTGCTTTGGTAACTAATCTCAAGGCTGATGTTAGAACCCCTGATGCAGCCAAGCCCGCCATGAAGGACTGAAAACTCAAAGCACAGTACAAATAATTAAATATGGCCTCTAAAACCTAGATGAAAACCATGAAGCACGGCAAAAGACTGAAAAGAGACAGTGTGAGATGTTACCTGAACGAACTCTGGGCACATTAACGAAAGGTCACCAACCAATGCGCCTTGGCAATTCGCATCAGCAATCCCAAATATGGCGCTGATTATGCACACACCAATGAACACTCCAAGCCCACCGTGTCCTTTAGTAGCAACATCCAGCTAGAACAACAAACGTGGTTACATGAGCTGATATGCTCATACACTAACTGGTACTATCCTTCTTAAAAGATAAAATAAAATTGGAAGGCAGTGCACTTACAATTATCAGGGCAAAAGAACCGAGGAAGAAAAGGGAAAATCCTGCTAGATTTCTCCGCCTTGTGTTCATCTTCGCTTCATAGTATGTCATGATCAGGGTTATTCCAAAGGCAAAAGGCTGGTAAGCTAGTGTGAGGACTCTTGTTGGGTGGTAATCCTGCAACCGTTACAAATTTGAATGTATGAATACAACAATAACTGCAACGAATAAGGGACTAATTCTAGCTTCTAAGTAACTTGATCAATGGGCTGAACTGGGAACAAAGCAATAAACCATATCAGTAGAAATGAAATTAACATGTCACTGACTAGTATAGGACATTTCAATATTCAAGTGTTAACTGAATCATGAGGCAAAATCCTTGGTTCCATTCAGTTTACCCCAAGAACCAAGATAAGTCAGAGACGCCATCCCTCATGTTTCTTAGTTGCTGCTACTATGCTGTGCTGAATACTGAACCTATTCCAAGCATCAACTGAGTTCCACAAACACGTACCGGGAAGAGATGGGCGTAGTAATCTTCGATGGTGAGCATACTGTTCCACGCGAAAAGGCTTCCATTCCCCAAAAGCCAGCAGATAAGTATGCCAAGGAACTTCCCCTGCCAATTTCAGAACCAAACACAGAACCTCGTCAGCACAAATTGATTCAGTTGACAACACTAAACTTTACTGTATCTGCACTTGCTGATCAACAGAAGAGACAGTACCTTGACTTGAGGTGCCTCTGCACCTGCTGCTACGTCCATGCTCATGGTAACTATAAATGTTGACCTGCGCCTTTAAAAAAAAAGATTCAGACAGGTAATTTGGATTTTGGACTAGAACATCAAGAATGGAAAGCAGTCAAACAAGTGCACTTCAAGATTCTGTCTGACAGCTAACGGATCACAAGTCTGAGAAAGAAAGTTTCCCAATTATGTCTGGCAAAATAGCTAAGATCATTATTAGCGGTAGGTGGTCGTCTAGAGACGCAGGTTCCAGAAGTAAGATTCCCAATTGTTATCGTGCCTAATGGAGAAACAACAGAATCGATGCCAATTCCGCCATATCCATATATATCAATGGCACAACGAAAAGAGTGCGTCCACGAAAAGGGAGGTAAACTAGGCACACGCGTCAGGCGTTGGAAGTTTCAGACGTGCAAGCCACACACTGCTACTCGCTGGTCACTGCTGCTACTGCTACCTACCAGGTTAAGCTACCACCGAGCCCGAGCCGAAGCACAGAGAAAAGCGCCAATTCACGTCACCAAATCAGTCTCGGAATTGGTCTTTCAAAAAAGAAGTAAGAAATCGGCCAGCATAAAGCGCGTCACCATCAAACCGCGCGCAAGGACGACGCTACCGAAGTACTCCCTCCGGTGTTTTGGACAAGGTTTGAGTAAAACATTGAGAATATAAATGATAAATAACTTTTAAGTCGGTAAGTTTACAAATGTGAAAGTCATATCAATAGATTTGTTTTGAAAAACATTTTCATAAAAGTATACATATATAACTTTTCAATAAATATTTTTATAGAAAAAAGAAGTTAAAGTTGTGTTTTGGAGACCGTGTCGCTGTGCTAAACGACTTCTTTTACCAAACCGGAGAGAGTACTGCTACTTTTAGCAGGGGAGGGGAGCGGAGCGGAGCAGATGGATCTCTCGAGGCGCGCGAGACCCAACTGGAAGACATCGGAGCACCACCAAACAGGCGCGCGCCGCCGGCCGTGGCGCGCGGCCATCAAAACGCCGCATGATGTGCTACAATAATAACAACACTGGAGGAGGAGGGGGAGGAGGGGAGAGCTGGAGCAGGGAGACGGCGGGACGCCGGGACGGGAGGAACTAGAACTCACCGGCCGGCGCAGCAGCCAAACCGCAGCTCGCCCTACGGCGGCGGCGGCCGGGGGGGAGCCGGGGCCTGGGGAGAGGGCAACGACCAAGGACCGGGACGGGAGAGCAGGAACCGGGTGGTTAGAGCTGGGCGCGCGGAATCTGACGACGCGCGCGCGCGCATAAATAGCAGTTGAGATTTACGCGCTGGAATCTCCAAGCCACCCTCAGCTCACGCTTTGACCCCTCCCCGCCTCGGCAGAATCTCTGGGAGCCCGTCGCGACAACGTGCTCGGCTCGGCTCGGCTCAGCTCGGGCTTGTGCTGGCAGTGGCAGGTAAGGATGGCAGTTTTACCCACGGGTAAGGGTAAGGGTATAGAATTCTACCCGCGGGTAAGGGTACGGGTATAAAATTCTACCCGCGGGCAAAGGTAAGGGTATGAAACTCTACCCATGGGTTACCCAAGGGTACCCGCACAAAAGAAGTCCATAGAAATATTTGATCCAAGTAGGCCCATATATCCTAACCCTAGCAGCACATCCATTCCACCATTGGTATGTACTGACTTCACATGTTCCACTTTCTTTCCAAAGTATAACTTGAATTGATCTAATGTCTATTATTTTGTGTTCTCAGAATGATGTTGAGTCTGACATCATTGATCTATGACTCATTGACTCGCAAGAATGCAAGATAGCCATCAGCTCATCACAATTTGATCTTATTTCTTATGTTGGGATGTTGTAATTTCTTATTTGACTTATTTATGTATCAATAAGTGTGTGATTGTGAAGTTTGAGACTTATTTAGCTATCAAATGATTATTATACTCTTAGATATGAACTTAATGACATGTTTATGTTAATACCCATCGGGTACCCTTTTACTCTGCGGGTAAAGGTAAGGATAAGGATTTTTACCCGTTACGTTTGGCGGGTAAGGGTACAAAAGAGATAGACGGGTATACCAACGGGCGGGTAAATGCTTTACCCTTACCCTACCCTGCCCATTGCCATCCCTAGTGGCAGGTCGTTCGCGCGTGGGAACGGCGGCGCGGCACGGCAAAGCTATGGCCATTGGCCAGCCGGGGACGAGAGGGACGGACGCTGCGGATGGTGGATGATGTGGATTGGACGAAATCGGACGGCGTTCACACCGTCCCCACGCGCGGCGTCAAAGGCTCGCGTGGCGTAAAGAAAATCTCGAGGCCTTGGCGTTTGCATGAGACCGTGACATGGTTCCGTGTCAGCTCGTATCACCGTGCTAAACATGGAGTCAAATGCAACCGAATTTTAAAACCGGAGCTGAGAGATCGATCGATCTCGGTGTCTGGGCAGGTTAAGTGGGAACACAGTGTGGTGGATCTTATCTGCTAGTCGTATCATTTTTAATTCGTTCGCCATAGGATGTCGATGGAATCTACAGTGTCCAGCTAAAAAAATAAAAGCTATCCATTTTTAAAATTTTCAAAAAAAAAGCTCCCCATTTTTTCAAATGAAGAAGTGCGAGAAATGTTCATGGCAATCGGCAGAATCGGGGAAAAAAAGGGTCGAGGGCCCCGCTCGACTTGACCTACAAACTTGTGAGCCGGCCGTGATGGGACCGGAATCCTCTAATCTCATCCTCGGCCACACGCAGTCGCGGTCATCATTGGAAAAACTGGGATCCACTCACTCAACTTGAGGCCTTTTGATTTCTTTTTCTTGAAAAGGATTAGCAGCTGGGAGCTCTTCAGAGCAGTAGCTTATCGTGCTCTGGCTTCACTCACTAGATTTCCCATCTTGTCCTTTTCTTCCCTTTGCCGGCCACTCTGGACTAAGGGGTCTTTTGGCAAGTTTTTTCAAGTGCTTCTCCACCGGTTTCTACAGAAGTTCTGCTAAACACCTAACCAAAAAACGGCTTCCGACCTGAAGCCATTGAAAAGTCATTTTGCAATTTGTACTAGGGAGGTGAAGCCAAAAATAGTGACTTCCCGCGGTTTCTTTCCCACATGTGACATTAAAAATACAGAGAAGCCACAACCACAGCCATTTTGCCAAACACTTTACAAAATAGCTTCAGCTTCACCAAAGAAGTTATTTTATCATAGCAGCCACAGCCACAACTGTTTCAGCTACAGCCACAACTCTGACAAAGGAGCCCTAAATTTTGCTCAGATTATGTCACCCGTTGCTTCCAAGTCGCAACTTTTGCTGCACGCGCCTTTTCGCAGTCAAACGCTGTGAACCTGTGAATGTGCTGTTTCTATATTGCCCGTATGTTCCAAGGCGTTCAGGCATCTGGTCCCTGTGACTAATCAAAGGATTTTGTGTTTTGCACGCACCAGCAACTAATCCAGGAGGCATGGCATGTCATCAACGATGCTGCCAACCTGTCGTCGTCAGCATGACTGTATCAGATAACCTTCAGGGGCAGCTACCGTAGCCTAGCTCATAACTTTTTTTCCTATATAAGCTCAGCTGAGCCGCTCTTTAATAAGCATCAAACTTTCTCATCAAAAAGGTGCATTTGTTCCGTTCAGTTTCAAGCCTTTCTTTTCATCTGTTTACAATCTGATGACGAAACATGTTTGCTCAACAGAACTGGGGAAAAGATGTACAGAAAAAAAAGCACATCAGTGATATCACACCACGACAGCAGTATAATCCATGAAACTGTACACTTCAGCGTGTCTTTCCATTACGTCATCCCTTCCCCTTTTTTGCGAAGATTGAACTCGTGAGAAATGTGCGCGACTGCGAAGTGAAATCGTCGGCAGAAGATGATCCAAATGCTGCTTGGCGCTTGATTGCAATCCACACACCGGAGGGAACCGACAGGAAGAACTCCCTGCATGATCTGATCAGCGATCACCACCCTTTGCCGATGAGCCACACCCAATCGAGCACGGCCCCGCAGAAGATGCCTCCCAAGAGGCAGAGCACGAGCAAGTTGCCCAAAGCGTTTTGCTCTGGTCCCTGCATCCACAACCATGCACAGTGCGCAACTTGGATCAGATATAGTAAAAGACAGATGGTGATTCTCCCATGGCGATCTCAGAGCATTTTATGCACTAACCTTGTACCCTTTGGGCGCCTCAGTGAGGACACACACTGTGAGGTACCCGTTGCTCAAACCCAGAAGCGACGTTAGCATGATCATCCAGCCCTGATCGCCATATTTTGCGGTGTAGTAGAATGCGGGGATGAGCAATAACCGTGAAACCACAGCCACTAGAAGCCCCTTCCGAGATCTCAGCTTGATCTGTTCAATCAGAGGTATGTACCTTCCGATCAGATCCCACACGTTATAGCTCGCGATCAAGACAAGTGCATACCTGCATAATGATGTGACATAGTACGAGTGAAATCTTTTATCCTTTGATAACAACATAAACTGAGGTCCTATCAATAGACAGTCAGCTACAGAAATTCAGGTAGTGGACTACCATGAGCCCAAGCTGTGCGAACCAGTATCTTCAGCTAAAAACCCCGGGAAGATGGACAAAGTCAATATATAGATCAGGAACATGTCCAATGCATAGTCTTTGTTCTGTAGTAGCAGCTGCTTGGTGCTCAAACGTTCAACACATGAAGGGTCCTCTTCAGACTGCAAATGCATATAAAATTAGTTTCAACAGATTACGTAAAACTCATACAAATCTTGCTGTCAATTTAAAATTAAAATAGTACCGTTCGATTTGGGCGATTTTGGATTCCACCAGCAGCAAGATCAGCAGCGACAGTCAGAGATCCCTCTGAAGCTGCTTTTGAACGATAGTACTTAACAATTGGCAACTTAGGGAAGATAAAAGCATATAACAGAACACACATCAGCTCAAAGAAGCACGATATTGAGGAGAAGAGCACTGCAAGAATTGGCAAGTCAGTACTATATCAGATACATGTCAACAGGTCCAGCTGACCAGATGTATATATTTATCCATAGTTGTCTAACATACTAGCTCCTTTGCGGAGTCCATCTCGGGAATTCTCGAACGCTGCTTTTGTTACAAACCTCAATGCAGAGGTTATTGTTGGCAATAGAGCTGCCCAGCAGCTCTCTAATGCCTAGGAACACAAGTCCCAGGTGAGCTCGAACGGGGACCGAGCCTAGCTCGGTTGGTCCGCTCCCAGGGGTGGGAGCGCGCCCGCCAGCGTTCGAACCCCAGGTTCGACGCTGGTGCCCGTGGGGTGCTGGGGTGCGTGCGTGTGTGCTGGTGTGTGTGCGTGCGGTGGTGTGTGTCCCCAGTATGACGCGTCTTGGGACTTCCCGAGCAGTCTCGTCTGTATTGAGTCCGGTCAGTATGGGCGCCCAAAATCCTTACATGACGGGCCAGTGCTCCTGGCAACTTTCAAAAAAAAAAGGTGAGCTCGAACACACACAAACTCTTTGCTGCTGAACAACTGTGTTGCTTGAACTGCTTTACACTGCTGCCTTCTACTCTCTTTTGTAGAGGCCAAAGTCAACTATGGTACAAATACTACTTGAGGACTTCCCTGCTACTTGTACTTCTACTAAACTATATACATGACTAGTGAGGCATGCTTGCCTAATACAAATGAGTGCCCTGTGCCTTTATACGGCAGAGACAGGAGCACTGGATGGAGTTCTACCAACTCCATTGACTTTGTGCTAATGGACATCAGCAAGGTGCTGGACAATTACACAACATTTCTTCCCTTAAGTGTGCAGCACCTTCTTGATCTCCATCATCCCCACCTTGCTCCTCAGTTCCTTGAACCGAAGCCGCCCCAAAGGCTTAGTGAAGATGTCGCCGAGCTGCTGAGCCGTCTCAACATACTCGACCTTGATCCTTCCCTCTTCGATGCAGTCCCTAATGTAGTGGAATTTGGTATCTATATGCTTGCTGTGATCGTGTAGGACAGGATTTTTGGCTAAAACAATAGCGGACTTGTTGTCCACCATCACCACCGGCGCCTGGAGCTCTCCTCCAGTCAGCTCCTTGAGCAGCCGCGCCAGCCAGACTCCCTGGCAGCTTGCCGTCGCCGCCGCGATATACTCTGCCTCGCAGGTAGATAACGCGACGACCTTCTGTTTCTGCGACTGCCAGGTGATTGGGCAATCACCGAGGAAGAATAGCATGCCGGAGGTGCTCTTCCTTCCATCAATGTCGCCCGCCATGTCGCTGTCACTGAACCCCGTCAGTTGCAGCGCCGCCGTCCCTCGCCGCGGGTAGATTAGGCCGTAGCCGCTTGTCCCCGCAATGTACCACAGCAAATGCTTGACCGCGGCGAGGTGATCCTCCCTGGGATCCTCCATGAATCGGCTCACGTACCCCACGGCGAAGGTGATGTCGGGCCGCGTGTGCATGAGGTACCGCAATCCGCCGACGATGCTTCGAAAATGCGTCGCGTCTACCTTCGCCGCCGTGCTGTTCTTCGTCAGCTTGAGCCTTTCCTCCATTGGCGCCTGTGCGCCCTTGCATTCCTTCATCCCGCTCCGCTCCAGGAGCTTCTGTGCGTACGCGCTCTGGCACAAGGTGATGCCGCAGCTCCCCTGCTCCACCTCGATTCCGAGGTAGTAGCTGAGCAATCCCAGATCGCTCATACGGAACATCTTGGTCATCTGCTTCTTGAACCCCTCGATGTCCGCCTTCTTCTCGCCGGTGATGACCAAGTCATCCACGTACACACCGACGATGATGGAGCCGCTCGTGCGCTTGGTGTAGAGCGCGTGCTCGCTGGGACACTTGGTGAAGCCCAGCGTCGTCAGGCTTTCATCCAGCCTGATGTTCCATGCCCGCGGCGCCTGCCGCAGGCCGTAGAGCGCCTTGCGCAGGCGGAGCACCTTGTGCTCCTTGCCGGCGACGACAAAACCCGACGGCTGCTGCACAAAGACTTCTTCTTCGAGCTCCCCGTTGAGGAAAGCCGACTTCACATCCATGTGATGGATCTCCCAGTCCTTTGTCGCCGCCATCGCCATTAGCAGCCGCACGGACTCCATCCGCGCCACCGGAGCGAAGACCTCCTCGAAGTCCACCCCCTCTTGCTGTACATAGCCCTTGGCTACCAGCCTCGCCTTGTGCTTGACGATGTTCCCGTGCTCGTCATGCTTCTCCTTGAAGACCCACTTCAGCCCGATTGGCCGGCAATTTGCCGGCGGATCGACGAGCTGCCATGTCTTGTTCTCCTTGATTGAGCGCATCTCCTCGTCCATGGCCTTCCGCCACCGGTGATCGCGTTCCGCTTCGCGAAACGTCGTCGGCTCCTCTGCACTTCCCAAGTGCAGCTCCTGATCATCAAGGATGCGCTCCGCAAACCCGGGCGGAGCAGCTTGGCCGACGATGTTTTCCATCGCCCGGAATCGTAGTGGCTCGCCGTCGTAGTCGTCATCCACCAGATCAGAGATCTCTGGCGGCGGTGTGGCGAATTAGATTGGCGTAGGCGTGCTTGGTGAGGCGCTTGCTGTTGACGACGCCTATCCCACAGGCGTTCCTGGAGTAGGGGATCCCTGCCCTGCAGGTGTTCCCGGCTCCTCTGCTTCACCGTGCGCGGCGGGCTCCTCTGCTCCGGCTGCCGTGCCTTCCGCGTCTTCCTCGTGCAGTTCCTCTGCATCTTGAGTCACCCAGTGCTCAATTGTGAAGGAGCTGCTCATCGTGCTCCCTCCGACGTCTTCCCTTGGGGCGTGCTCCGCCCAGCGCCATGCCCGCTTCTCGTCGAACACAACATCGCGCGAGATGCACACTCGACGCGCGCGCGGATCGTAGAGGCGGTATGCCTTGCTTCCCGCCTCGTAGCCTAGGAACACCATCGGCGTGCTCCTATCCGCTAGCTTTGCGAGGCCCGGCCTCGTCTCCTTCACATGCCCCACGCACCCGAACGTGCGCAGGAACGACACATCCGGCTTCCGCCTGTGCCACGCCTCGAAGGGGGTCATCCCCTCCAAGCTCTTCGTTGGCGAGCGGTTCAGGATGAACACCGCCGTGCTCACCGCCTCGCCCCAGAACGTCGCCGGCACCTCCTTGGCCTTGAGCATGCTTCGAGCCATGCCGACGATCGTCTGATTCCGCCGCTCAACCACGCCGTTTTGCTGCGGCGAGTAAGGTGCGGTGAGGTGCCTCTGTACTCCCTCCTCCGCGCAGTAGACCCCGAACTCGATCGAGGTGAATTCGCCTCCGCGATCCGTGCGCAGCACCTTCAATTTCTTCCCCGTCTCCGCTTCCACCTTGGCCTTGAATTGCTTGATAGCCGCCGCCGCCTCAGCCTTGCTCGACAGTAGGTGCAGCCACATGTAGCGGCTGTAGTCGTCGACGAGCAGGAGGAAGAAGCGCCTCCCGCCGTGAGTGGCCGGCGTGATTGGCCCACACAGGTCGCCGTGGACGAGCTCCAACACGTCCTCGGCGCGGTACGTGGCGGTCTTGGGGAAGGATCGCCGCCGTTGCTTGCCGGCCAGGCAGCTGTCACACAGCTCCCCGGCGTGGTCGATCTCCGGCATCCCGCGCACCATCCCTTGGCGCGTCATGTTCTTCAGTGCGTCGAAGCTGAGATGCCCGAAGCGTGCGTGCCATAGCCACGCCTCGTCTCCGGCGTGCGTCGTCAGGCACACTGGCCTTGTCAGCTGCAGGTTGAGCACATATAGCCGGTTAGCAGACCTCTTCACCTTTGCGAGCAGCTTTTGGTCCTTGTCGCGGATGCGCAGCACTCCGTAGTCGATCAGCACGCGGCAGCCTCGCTCGTCGAGCTGCCCGATGCTGATGATGTTGCTGCGCAGCTTCGGGATGTAGTAGACGTCCGTGAACGCCCGCTGCTCGCCGTTCTGGCACCTGAAGATGACGGTGCCGCGCCCGCGAATGTTCACGCGCGAGCCGTCGCCGAACTTCACTGTTCCGACGACCCCAGTGTCGAGCTCGGAGAAGGCCTCGCGCTCTCCGGTCATGTGGTTGCTGGCTCCTGAGTCCAGGTACCACACCTTGCTCTTCTTCTCGCCGCCGTCGTCCTCCTCCCCGAGGTGAACTTGCGCTCGCCTTTCGTCGAGCACCACCGGTGCGCGCGGCTCGTCATCTTCCTCGGCGTCGTTGAGGGCGCACACTTGCGCCATCAGTAGTGCCGGCTCCTCGTAGTCCTCCTGTGCCAGATTGGCGCGCTCTTTCCGCGGCTGCTTGCAGTCCCGGGACCAGTGCCCGTACTCACCGCAGTTGAGGCACTGGTCCTTGGCGAACTTGCGGCCTCCGTTGCGTCCGCCCCAGCCTCCGCCACGCCCACGCGTGTTGGAGCGCCCACGACCTCTGCCGCGACCTCCTCTGGCGCCGCCGCGCGCGCCAGAGGGACCTTCCCCTGCTTCGCGCGCGCGCAGCTGCAGCGGCTGCTCGGCGAGGAGCAGCTTCGACGTGGCGACCGTTGCTGCCGCCTTTGCCGCCCTTGCGGCGAATCGATCTTCTGCAGCCTTGAGACGCCCGGTCACCTCCTCGATGGTCAGCTCCTCCATCTCCAGGCACGTCTCAATTGAGATCGCGATTTGGTCGTATTTCTCCGGGACGCAGCGCAAGAACTTGCGCACTGCGTCGTCTTCACCGACCGGTGCGCCCAGCGCCCCCAGCTCGGTCACCATCCCAGTGAGGCGCAGCGCGAAGTCTTCGACGGTCTCACCGTCCTTGAAGTCGAGCGCCTCGTACTCACGGCGCAGCTGCTGCGCCTTGGCTTTGCGTGCTCGAACGCCGCCGAGCCGCATCACCTTCAGGGCGTCCCACGCCTCCTGCGCGGTCTTCTTCGAACCGAGCGCGACGCGGTACTCCGACGGCACGGACTTGAGGATGCCCTCCATGGCGAGCTTGTCATCCTCGTTGTCGTCGGTGCCGACGTCCACGGCCTCCCAGAGGCCGCGCGCCTGCAGCATCATCTTCATCAGCACCTCCCACTCCGCGTAGTTGGTACGGTGAGCATGGGGAACTGCGCGCCGCTGATGTCACGGACCGTCTTCTTCACCACGTACGTCGCCCCGCGGCGTGGTGACAGAGAGACGTCCCGGCGGCCGGTGGAGTGGTGACCTCGTCCACCACGCCCACGGCCTCGCCCGGCGTCGCGCCCGCGCTGCTGCTGGTCGGCCATCTCCCCGCTCCGGCTCTCCTAACCGCGGCTCTGATACCAATTGTTGGCAATGGAGCTGCCCAGCAGCTCTCCACTGCCCAGGAACACAAGTCCCAGGTGAGCTCGAACACACACAAACTCTTTGCTGCTGAACAACTGTGTTGCTTGAACTGCTTTACACTGCTGCCTTCTACTCTCTTTTGTAGAGGCCAAAGTCAACTATGGTACAAATACTACTTGAGGACTTCCCTGCTACTTGTACTTCTACTAAACTATATACATGACTAGTGAGGCATGCTTGCCTGATACAAATGAGTGCCCTGTGCCTTTATACGGCAGAGACATGCGGCCTGTTCGTTTGGCTGGCGGCTGGTGGCTGGTGCTGGTTTGTTCTGAGAGAAAAGCACTGCTGGCTGGTTGCTGGTGGCTGATTTTTTCTGAGAGAAAAGTACTGCTGGCTGGTGGCTGATAAGCCAAACGAACAGGGCAGCACTGGATGGAGTTCTACCAACTCCATTGACTTTGTGCTAATGGACATCAGCAAGGTGCTGGACAATTACACAACAGTTATTGCACCTGATGCAGCTAGTCCAGCAAAGAAGGACTGAAAATGATAACACAAATCAACCAATGAGGTACACTGGAAGTCAAGAGTCAGAATATGTTTCTTGAATCTTTCCAAGAAAAAGACTCTTCCAGAGTGGTTACCTGGATAAACTCTGGGCACATCAGAGAGAGATCACCCGTCATCCCACCTTGAACATGGCCATCAGCGATCCCAAAAACAGCAGCAATGATACATATGCCAAGAAAAGGTGCAATTCCACCTCTTCCTGAAGTTCCAACATCCAGCTGAAATGTATGAGAAACGATTATTGAAAATGCCAAATATGGTACTACAGACTAGCTATTCAAATAAGAACATGTGAAAGCAATCAGTTATGCTTACAATGATTGCTGCGAATGAGCTCAAGAAGAACAGAGTGTACCCCGCCAAATTGCGCAACCTGGTGTTGACCTTTGCCTCATGATATGTGAATATGGCGGTTGTGGCAAGGACAAATGGTTGATATGTCAGTGTAATAACTCTGGTGGGGTGGTACTTACGCATTCAGAAAGCATAAAATTTGTTAAATAGAACATCCTTTTCTCTCATTAATTTCGACATAATTGGAGCACTAAGACGAGAACAATAGTACTGCATGCAGTTCATACCGGGAAAAGGTGCATGGAGTAATCCTCAATAGTAAGCATGCTGTTGAAGCCAAAGAGGCATCCATTTCCTAGAAGCCAGCATATGAAAATCCCCCAATATTTTCCCTATGACCAGTATACCGTTGTTGCAGAAACCAACTTGTTAGAAGTTAAGAGATTACAACAACCATTTCACCGAGCAGAGCTAATACAAACCTGATTTGCAGCAACCGCAGGGTCTTCTTTCTCGTATGCCATATTTGTAGTTGATGGCCCTACTATTAAAAAACAAGCATCAAGTGAAAAGGATCTCGCAAATACATGCACAGAAAACTGAACACTTGGAACACAAAGAGTACTTACCGATATGGCACTGTAAGATAAGGATCTGTGCATCAGACACAGAAAAAAATTACACAGGAAGTTTGAACCAACAGAAGGAGCAAAGAGCAGACTAGGAAAGGAAATGACAAGGAAGAAGAGGCTGCACTAGAGGACTGATTCGAGGCTAGATGAACCAACAGAAAATACTCTATCGAATCTAGGCCATCGCATGGAAGTATTATACAGATGCTTACTTCATATGTTGACTCCGGCAGATGGGATCACAATCATATCTAAATGTCGTTGAGCAGGAAAAATTGGTGATAACAAATACATCGTAACCTATGGCAAGTGGAAGTATTTTAACACTATGAGTCTCGGGCCTGCGGATAAAAGAAATACGTTCGTTGAACCATTACAATTACAATATTTTTTTCAAGGATCACCGAATCAAGGCATGGCAAGTCCTGCATTCACATTGGGCCATAACGACCTGTGCCCAACGGGGAGCATACTGCCACATGCCTCACCGATTATTGCATATAATCTGCACAAGTGAGTAAGCTAACGCGTAAACGCATTGCTTGGAGCCCGTGTCGACATGACTTTCTTGAGTTCAATGATCCTGTGATACCTTATATAGCTTCTGGCTTTAAATGATTTGGTTGCAAACGCGACGGGTGGGGTTTCAGCCTGCCAGCACCGTAGGCCGTTCATCAAGAAATTGAACTCCTGAAGTTCTGAAGGTTGGAGCAGTGAGCCTGGTACGGTGAGCGCGACAGAGTGGAATGGCGCCTGCTATACCATGGTGCCGGACACAAGCGAACACAGGATGTGGAGCGAATTCTTGAGCTAAGAAATGACTAATGAAGCGACCACGAGCCACATACCTCGTCCGGGTGCATATGCGCGGCGAGAGAGGAACCATTCCCATCGCCTTGCCCCAATTGGAGCCACTTCGGCGCACGAGGCGTGGCCGTGCCGGCGGTCAACAGGGACTAATCAGAAGAGTGGAGGTGGCGGAGGTAGCACTAGAACAATCAACAAACATCAGCAGATCTATGCCCCCGTGGAACGCGCGAAGAGGGAGGGACGGCCGCGTTGGGCGCCGCCGGAGACGAGCGAGCATGACAAGGATTTTCATAACAGAAGCGGCCCAAAAGACGGAGAAAATGGCACATGTCTTGGGCCACGGCCTGGCACATGTTCAAACGAGGCACATGCGGCCCAAGCCAAGTTCCGTTCCCTCGTTCAAACGTTGGAGCCCCCTCCTTCCCGACCGCGCCCGGGAATCCTCGAAGATTTTTTACATCTTACCTTCCAATATTTAAGATTCGTGCAACAGCTCACAGTTCTTGGATTCCACCTTCTAAGCCCTAGCTCACCCCTCTCTCCTGCCTCCTCTCCTGTCGACCCCTTTGCTGCAAATTCACCAAATCGTTCTTTTTTTTCTTTGACCGCTGCCCCCAAATTCTCTGTTCCTCGCTCTTCCCCAAATCCCAAACGCAAAAATCCACCAAATTCCGGCAGGATCTGAAATGTGCAAGAGCTCCTCGGGCCTTCGAGGGTGCGTGCGTGTCAGCCCCTCCGCTGCACGGGCCCTTGCTTTGTTGTGGGTTCGGATGCCACTCCGCACTTCGGCAACATGGCGTGGGCAGGGGAGGCTTTGCTGGCCGGCTTCATGCCTGACGCCTTGGCGAGCTTGATGGCGGGCGATGGGAGGTCCTTGAGCATCTGTGCACGGTGGGTCCAAGCGGAGCACCTGCGCCGCGTCGTGAGCTAGATGCGGGACTTCTTCTCAGGCTCCCACACCTTGTAGACCCAGCACCCCGCGGGCCCGCATCGTGATACACCGGGTTGGGTCTCCCGG
Source organism: Cenchrus fungigraminus (assembly GCA_036936925.1). Taxonomy (NCBI): domain Eukaryota; kingdom Viridiplantae; phylum Streptophyta; class Magnoliopsida; order Poales; family Poaceae; genus Cenchrus; species Cenchrus fungigraminus. Next base: position 13,943,036 of record CM072781.1, on the reverse strand, counting down.
AGCTTGGTCTAACTAGCAGGCCGCTTGTCGATGCAGACATGACTATGGCATGCTCCCTGGTCGACTCTGACTCCACCTGCTCGTTGTACCTGACATCGACATACTCCATGGATGATGATCGCCGTCGCCGGGTTAGGTAGTAGGATGGCTGGTCTAGAATCTTATTGATGGCGATGGCTTCGTAGCTCCTGCCCAGCGAGTGAGAACATGGCTAGTGCAAGCATATAGTTCAGAGTTCAGACCTTAAATAATTCAATTGCCAAATAGCCCAACTTATTCTAACTTTACAACTTGTGACTACAGATGGAAGAAGGAAAAGGCACAAGAAGGAAGCGCAGCTGCATGAGCAAGATAGACAACTCGCTAGTCGCCACTGTCTCGGTCAATTTAAGTTTTGGCTGATTTGTGTTAGCTTGCAGATCCGGAGGGGGGGCACTGCTAGACTGGGAGAAGCATTGTACCTCCACAATCACTCTCGGATGCGTGTGATTCATCAGGATCGGAAGGCCAACAACGTTTTGCCGGACAATGACCTTAACCCCAAGAACTCAAACTTCGACCTGGCCAAAACCTTCCCCTCCAACATGATGGAAGTCAACAGCAGAAGAATCGTCGGTACATGGTAAGTCTTCCGATGCAAATAGTGGCTACATGGCTCTCGAGTACGCTTTCAAGGGAAAATCGACCGCAAGCACGGATCCAACAGTGGGGCTGTTGGTGGTGGTGGTGTGTGGTGGGTGGGTGGGGGGCTCGAGCCCCCAACCGGCCGGAATTTTATGGAGCTCCTTTACAAATTTGAGGAATGAAGAAGAGAAGGGAAAGCTGGAGGAAGTAGGAGAGGAGAGCCCCCTAGGACTCAGTCCTAACTATGTCCCTACGACCGTGATCATAACAGTGACTTCATCAACATGGTTGGATATGTAAGTGCCCACTGAACAACAGAAAGATGAAGCTGAAACAACATTTGACATTTGTTGATTTTCACAGGCATGGCAGCTATTTAGAGAAGGGAGAGAGTATGAGCTGATTGACCCGATGCTAGGCATGTGCGACGAGGTTGCAACTATCATGCACTACATCAAGGTGGCGCTGCTGTGCGCAGTGACGGAGGCAGCCGGGGGGGCAAGGGGGGCTCGAGCCCCCCTACGGCTCGCCGGCACGTAGAACCTCTAGAGTTCCTTCTCAAAATTTGTACTCATATACTTTGGTGTATTGGGCTAACTAGTCACATTTTCGCCAAAGTCCAAACTTCAAATCCCAACAAAGGAAAAATTCTATCCTGCTATGAGCTATCCAGTTACTGTCCGCCGTCGGCCGTCGCCTGCCCGTCACTGCCTCCTCGCGACCGCGCGCCGTCTCCCGTCACTCCAACCCCAATCCTTTCTCTGACTCTCCCGGTCTCTTGCCGTCTCCGCGACTCCGCCTCTCCGGTCGGCCGGTCCCTGCTAATCAGGGGCGGACCTAGAATAAATTCCGAGTGAGGGCACACTCTATTGGATCACAGAAACTAAATAAACATCCATGGTGAAAATTAATTTTCTTCCACTAGCATTAGGATTTGAGCGAGGGCCTGTGCCCTCACTGCCTTCAACATGGGTCCGCCCCTGCTGCTAATTCTCCCTCCCTCCAGTCTCTCGGGCACAGCTCCGTGCCCAGGCGGGCGCCGATGGGCGCCGGCTGGCAGGAAGCCCGCACGGCGCACGCTGCAGGCCGCAGCGGCGCAAAGCTCGAGGGCGAGCCGCGAGCGTCGAGCGGCATGGCGTCAGGCGGCCACGAGCTCACGAGCAGCAGGCAACACCGGAATAGCCAGCATGTGATTTTTTCAGCCCCTCCTAAAATTTTTCCTGGCTCCGTCCATGGCTGTGCGTGCAGGACGGTGCCACTGACCTGCCAACCATGTCTGACGTGATGGTGATGCTGGCAGCTAGAGATGGCGCAACGTCGCTGCCAGACCCGAAGCTGCGGCAACAATTATCATCCTCGGCTGTCACCACTGGCTGACACAATCTCACCCCACCACAACCACATGCAGCGTTAATGACGTAGCAATTACCACGCTGCTAGGTCGTCCATGAACATTGGTAAGTTTCAACTATTCAGGCATCAGTACTTTGCTGTGAGCATTGATTTATGGGATAAGCACAAGATCAGCAAAAGAGGATCTGGGGTGTCCGGCCCTGGAACCCTAGATCCGGCATAGTCTGGCGCAGCGGAGCCACCCGAGATCTGGGGCCGCCGGACCCGCTGACGTCCTGGGCGTCTGACGACGGGCGCCCCCGGCTCCTCAACGACGCTCCCCCCAACATCGCCCGCTTCGACCCTCCTCCACAGCAGCCGGCCCTGCGCCCCTCCTCCTCGGCCGCGACGACACCCCCTACTCGCTCCGGCAGCCACGACTACCTCCTTCTCCGCGACGGTCGCGTCTTCCTCCCTCTCGACGGCCACGACGCTCTTCTCCGTGACGGAAGCCTCGGCGCCTCCCTCCGCGACGACGGCCACAGCCCCCCTCATCTCTTGGCGACCGTGGCTGCTCCCCACTGGTCCTTCAGCGGTGCCCTGCTTGCGGCCTCCCCGGAGCTCCGCGTCGCCGTCTGTCGCCCATACACCTTGGGCACCCATACATGGAAGAATACAAACTCATACCATAAATCCTTATAATCCTACTAGGACTCGTGCCATGTAATTCTACTAGGACTCCTACTTTGTAACCGACTAGGCACCTGCCCCGTGGACTATATAAAGGAGGGTTGGGTACCTAGGAGGACAGATCTCCAACCCCTCCGGGGAACAAGACCCAAGCGCAGGGCGGTATACATGATACTCCAAACAGGACGTATGGTCCGCTACTCCGGCGGCCCGAACCTGTATAAATCTGTGTCCCGTGTCCCTGCCTTTACCTTCGAGTTCTAGGTTTGGCGATCCTCCACCGCACAATCTACTACCTCGGGTACCCCTTGGTAGGCTCAGTGGCCAAAACACTGACAGCTGGCGCGCCAGGTAGGGGTGATTGTCAAGATCATCGAGCGAATTCGAAGGCCTTCAAAATCAATCTACTCAGCAGTTACGGCGAAATCGGATCACAGCGTGTCGAGACGGAATAGATCGTCCAACAGTGGCTCCTGTCCGGGTGCCCAACAGAAGTCGTCGAGTTCGACATCGGAACGGAACAGGAGTCCGATTCAAACAAGTCGAAGCCCTTTCCGCATCTCGTCGGTCGGCCAGACGGACTCGCGGTCCAGTAGCAGCCCTGTACGCAATATGCCTACAGGGTAGGTACGCCTCACGCGCACGCATAAAGCCAAAGCAAAGTTACAACACCTCTGGTGGTTGGAAATTCAAATTTCTTGCAAATTGCTACGCACACACCAAAAGCTCTTCAAGATTTGTGCTACATGCACACACACGGGAAGCTACCAAAAAGCTCCAAGGTCAACGCTTGAAGCCACAAGTAGCGTACGCGAGTACTACTACTCACGTACAACTACGCTCGGCAACACAACTCGCCACTCGATGTCTCGGTCACACTGGTTCTCGCCGTGTGCCCGGTCTCTCCGTCTCGCGGCTCAACTACTCGTCGTCCGGTTGCACCGGCTCTACTGCGCCTATGCCGTGCATCTGGACGCGTCATCTCGCCGCTCGACTTCTCTTCGGTCGGTCGCACTGGCTCTCGTTGTGCGCCCGGTCTCTCCGTCTCGCGGCTCAACTACTCGTCGTCCGGTTGCACCGGTTCTACTACGCCTATGCCGTGCATCTGGACGCGACGTCTCGCTGCTCGACTTCTCGTCGGTCGGTCGCACTAGCTCTCGCCGTGCGCCCGGTCACTCCGTCTCGCGACTCGACTACTCATCGTCCGGTTGCACCGGCTCTACTGCACCTATGTCGTGCATCCGAACATGCTGCCTCGCTGCTCAACTTCTCGTCGGTCGGTCGCACTGGCTCTCGCTGTGCGCCCGGTCACTCCGTCTCGCGGCTCGACTACTCGTCGTCCGGTTGCACCGGCTCTACTGCGCCTATGCCGTGCATCCGGACGCGCCGCCTCGCTGCTCGACTTCTCGTCGGTCGGTCGCACTGGCTCTCGCCGTGCGCCCGGTCACTCCGTCTCGCGGCTCGACTACTCGTCGTCCGGTTGCACCGGCTCTACTGCGCCTATGTCGTGCATTCGGATGCGCCGCCTCGCCGCTCGATTTCTCGTCGGTCGGTCGCACTGGCTCTCGCCGTGCACCCGATCACTCCGTCTTGCGGCTCGACTACTCGTCGTCCGGTTGCACCAGCTCTACTGCGCCTATGCCGTGCATCCAGACGCGCCGCCTCTGTAACATCCCTGATGTTACTTAAGTTACTTCAATTAGTCATGATAATCAAGAATAATTAGTTCCTAAGCATGTTTAGCATGATGGTGATCAGTTTTGCAAATAAGACCTTGGTCAAAATCTCAAAATTTGGTCAAACCCCTAAGTACTCCTTAAGGCTAAAATGGTTTTCTTGCGCGTTTTCCAAATTTCACTATAGAAGTTCAAAATATTCCAATATAAAAGTTTTTTCTTATTTCCGGGAACACATTTTTCATAATTGGCGGACATTCCAATTTTGAGTGTAAATTGGCCAGAATTCGAGTTTAAGGTGCTGTGAACAGTGTTTCGGGGCCGAGAATTTCTGCAGGTTTAGCACGTTTTTCCCATCAATCTATTCATCAAAACATAGGTTGTCCTTTGCAAAAGTCGTAGTCCTATAGTTGCTTTACAACTTTCGTTTTTGAAGATTTTCGAGTTACATTCAAAATTTTGGAGTTACGCAATTTCAAAAACAGGAAAACAGAATAAAAACAGAGCTGGGCGCTGGCGTCGCGCCGCTCCAGAGCGCGCGCGCGTGCAGCTGCGCCATGTGTCGGGGCCGATTTCCTCCGGCGTACGGTGCCTTGCGGACTCCGTGGTGGACCGTACTCGGGCTGTGGGGCCTCCGCCCGCGCTCGTCCGCCGTACGCCGCGCCATACCACGCCGTCCAGGGCCACGCGCCGGCGCACCCTCGCGCCCCGCACGGCATGCGTGCATGCAGCCCGGCCAGCTGGCCGCCCCTATCCCCGACGCGCCCGCTATTCCTCGCTCTGTCTCATCGCGTCGTCGTCCTATCGTCAAAACCCGAGCCGCAAGCGTCGTCGTTTCCTCCGTGACCACTGTCGCCATTACCGTCGCCGCAGCAGAGCCCGCCTTCGTGCCCTCTGCCGCTGCCGTTTAGCCTCCTCCACCTCTCCCCTAAGGCACGCAGAAGCTACCGACGTCGCCACTAGCCCGGGCTGGCCCGAGCTTCGCCGGGAAGACAGGTCGCAGCGGCCTTCCTGCTGGCCGTCCGCCGCCGGCGCCCGTCGGCAACGCATCTCCCCCGTCCGAGCCCCAGAACGGAACCCTGGTGAGCCCCTCGTCACTCCCCACCACTTTCCCGGTCCATCCCGGCGACGAGCTCGCCGGATTTTGACCTCTATCGCCGGCCATGGTGACTAGGGACCTATGTGTGATTGGGATTCTCGTCTGAGGGCCTAGTTGTAATTTCCGAGGACCTATCTGCGAATCCAGGGACTTGGTTGTAATAAGGTTCTTTAGTTTTTCAGCTGCAACTTCGAAAAACCATTAAAAATCGTAGAAAACTCAGAAAAATGCAAGTCTAGTTTTGTTGGTTTCTTTGTGACGAGATCCACCTTTTCTAGAAAGGTTGTATAAAGTTTTTCTGCATAGATTTGAAATGAAAAATCAAACTCAGCTTGATGTACTTTTGTTATAGTTCAAAATATACTCATGCTATGGAGTTGAAATTTAAATATGTTGTTCTTTATGACATGTTTAGATCTGTGACCAAATTTGACACATGTTTGATGTGTAGATTTATAGTTATGATTTTTGTAAGCTTTATGTTAGTTTAAGCTTGATGCTTTTTATAGTCCCCTCAAGGAATGTTTTCTTTAAGCACGAATCCACCCTAGGACTTTGTCATGATGATTAGCATCTCTGGAAAAATAATTATGATTTTACGAACTTGTTGAATGATGTTTTGTATTTAACTTTGTGTAGGATGTTAAATGGATAACTTGAAAAATATAATAGATCTACCCTTGAAAATTTGTCAGGAGCTTAAGTTTGATATGAATGACCTGTAGAAAACATTTGAGGTCAAAAAGATTAGTAAATCTTTTTGTAGGATTTAATGAAGCTAAGCTAGGCTGAGATTTGTCTTTTTTATATAAATTAATTTTTATGTGATCTGGAGCTGAAATTTGGTAATTAAGCTGAGTTTTGTCATATGCTTCTGTGCGCAAAATTTTAGATCAATTAGAGTTATATTTCAAATAATATGATTTTTGGATGAATGACTAGCTAGGTTTTGAATAAATAAGTTTATATTTATTATTTAAGTTTAATTAATGTTTTCATGTTTAAGTTCCTGTGTGATGTCATTTAAACACACTCCATGTTGTTTGGTGAAGTTCGTTAACTTAATTTGTTTAAATGTGCACACAATCACCATCAAAGTAGTAATTTGTTCACCATCACACCACCCCATACTTTTGTGAGAATTAATAATTCTTTAGATGAATGCGGCCAACAAGAGTTGGTTTGGTGGTAATTCTCCCATCCTCACTATAACCTAATGCATATGCATGTGTACGTGTAGATTTACCAGACGGGATTTATACGCTGACTCAGGAGGGAGACGGGACATTAGTTGGTGAAGAGATCGAGTTGGGTGTTCACCAAGACCTGGACCAAAGTCCAGAAGAGCCCAAGGCTTGTGCCGAGTTAGAGGAAGGCAAGCACCGGAGTTCATCTAACCCTTTTTCTAAACTCATACTCTATTTTCAGTATTTATGTTTACTTTGTACATTTAAGTTTCAGGAGTTGCTTTGAAACCTAGATGCATGATCCTTAGGACTCCTATGCTCTTTTACTAGTATGTTAGGACGCTAGTGCCATGCTTTAAGGACACGGTACAAGTCGAGTAATGACTCATTGCTCGCGAGATATAGGATGCTTATGTTGGAATCATAAGTTGGTTAAATTGACTCGCTCATGTGGTAAGAGCAATGGGTTCGGTCTCGACCGAGTAGCATGGTGCTGGTTTAATCTATTGAACATACCAAGTGCTTGTCGGGAATGGGACCGGTAAGTCTAGTACCTAATAAACCAGTGCGGGGACTTTATCGCTACTACTCTTGAGATGCGTCTCCCGATTCGCTACCGGTAGTGCAAGTGTGAGTCTGGACGTGCCGTGTGAGGACGTTCCAGTAACCTGTACTTAGGACTGTGGCGCCTGTCCCTAATCTGAGGAATGACGGGAACCGCCTGGTCGGGGTAGACCCCGCATTCGTTTTTATTTGATTTCTTGGGGTCTACCTTCTTCCGTGTATCTTGGGTTTACCTTGTAAGGATATAAATCGATCGATCGTCGGTCACTCGCCGTTATCTGAGTCGGCTTGACCACTGGCTACCCCATACTTATTTATGAAACATTTGGTTTAATATTGTTGCCTGATTAATGTTATTTGCACAAACATGCTTGTTTAGTTAGGTGCTTACCTAGAATGGTTAACATACTAGAACTTGAGCTAAAATTTGAAATTAAGGATCAACTCTTAGTCGTTTTTGGCAAAACAAACCCACCAGCCAAAAAGCCTTACATGTCTAGTTGTACTTTTGTTTTTGTCGGGTCAGTCTTGCTGAGTATTAGTATACTCAGCCTTACTTAATTTGTGGTTTTCAGGTAACCCCATCTAGCCTGGATCTATTCCAGATGGTTGGGAGCTTGAGTGGGAGCAGGATGACGATGAGTGATACTCTATGGATGGCCTCCCATGTGTATCTTCCGCTAGTTTTTATTTCCGCTGTTAAACTCTAAAACACTTTACTTTTATGTATGAAAACCTAGTTTGTAATAATGTAACTCTGTGAACTTTTATGTAATGTTGAACTTGTACTCTGGTCCCGCCTTCGTGTGGGCTTTACGCATATCAACGATCCTGTTGTAAGTGATTTACCGGGCATGACCCGGCAGAGGCGACAAAATAACTCTTTGTTATCGCTTATTAGCCAAGTGGACCGGCTTAGGTGATAATACGGATTTATTTTGGGTGGTTCTGTCACAGCTGGTACCATAGCGATGATATGCACCAGAGTATTAAAAATACCTTAACAAACTTGTTTTTGGAATAAAATTTGCCAAGATTAAGAATTGGTTAAGTGCGTAGGACGTTAAGGTTTAATCTAGTCTGAGAGGCCCTATAGGGAATTTTTGGGTTCTTTCAGGTGGCTAATACTCTATGGTGTATTTAATCTGACTTCCAGCACATTTTATTCCTGTCAAAACTTACTTTCTTGCACAACCATACTAGTTCATCACGTTTTGCCATACGTGATCATATCACGGGAAAGTCCGTGAGGGATGGATGGGACCTATTCCAATGGGAACCCACGTCGCGTCTGTGTCTAGCCATGTTTTGTCATACATGTGCGATCCCGCAATAGGCCGAAAGGATAACTCCATTCAAACGGAGGTGTCCGAGATTGGACGCTGTCCATGCAGCGGCTTTACGCATGGATGCCGTTTCTATAGTGAACGGTAATGAATGTGGACGCTTTCATGAGTGCTGGCACGAAAGGTTCTGAATATTCTGTGAATTTTCTGCAGTACACTAAACACGGGTGTTAGGTACGGTACTTATGAAATGAATAGCTTCCGACTAGTTATTATAGGGAGAGACGTATATATATGCCTTGCCACCGGCACTAACTTCGATTTTAAGCTTAAAAAGCTTGGTGAGGATTTATATGACGTTTTTGCATGTTAAAAGCTACCAAACTGAAAATGATCATAATACACTTTTTGTGTGGTCTCTAGTGTTATATTATGCTTTAAGGATCCTTTCATGATAGATTGATGAATTGTTGTGATAAGCAAATATGTAACTAGTTGCTGTACAAATTTTTCTAAGGATTATCTAGAAAATTTCTGACTAGGTGTTCTTTAGGGAAATTGCTCATCAGCTAGTTAAGCTTCTTCCATGAATTTTTCATGATTTTAGGATGGTTAAAACTGAAGTTATGATTAAATTGCTAAGCAAAGATCATGCTGAAATTCTGTCAAAATCCAGAGTTAGTCTGAAAACTCGAATCTTTAAATATAGTTCCTAAAACAATATGACCGGACAATCTATAATAAAAATGTTCATTATCTAGCCTAGTTTGTGCTGTAAAAATTTCATGATTTTTGGGTTTTCAATTTCTGAGATTTCATCTTTTTAGTGAAGCTCTGGCCTGCTGAAATTTTCTGGGCAACAGCACTCTGAAAATGGATCTGTTAGACCCTTTTCCAATCTGATTTGCAACATTTGAATACCAAAAATGTGAGTTATAACATTGTTGTGGTTCTCACAAAAATTAGAATTTTTGGGTACTGGTTTTTCAGTTATGAATTTTTGTTCAGAACTACCAATTTTGCCATTGGCGTGTTAAACTCATTTTGGAGTCTAACATGCAATTGTATATGTTAGGCTCACCAGGAGTATGTACCTTGTGTGGCTAGAAGCTACATGAAAATCCTTGATGTAATGGTGATCTCAAGAACTTAACTCTGATGTAACCATATGGATGCACAACCTTATGTAGTAATTTGCGTGAGGAATAAAGTTAAGCTATTTGTGATAACGATGGGGTCTGGTGCTGAATACCAAAATGGTTCATAATTTTGTGATGGTCATGCTCACAAAAATTCAGCATTTTTGCATATGTATATTGAGAAATATCGAATTTTTTAGTAAATTCCTGTTTGCTGTCAAAACTGCTAGAATGAGCTTTGATAAATGAATTTTTCGACCCCTGTAAAAGTTGAATCTGTCCTGGGGTTGAATACCTAAGTTGAAGCTTATGAAATTCTACACATGCTGACCAAAATTTAGAAATTTTTACATATGTACAGAAAGTTATGAATTTTATACTCAGGGCTATGCTGTCTAAATTCTGACTTTTCAATAGTTTGAATTTTCGTATGCATATTCTACTTGTATTATGTTGAGCAAGATTTGAATATGTATATAAAGAAAGTTCAAATTTTCAGATGGTAGATAATGCACATAACACCCCTAGGGGTTCTGGAGTTCCTAATGGTGGTGATCCTTCCCCACCCCCACAAATGACACCCACTGAGGCTTACATGGCTACTCAGACGGAAGTGTTGAGGCATTTTCCTCGATAAGCTTTGTCGATGCAATCCCAATTCTGAATTGAGGATACACCGAGCGCTACTAGTTTTTCCCTGACATCACGGTGAAACCTCTCGAGCCATTGACCCCATGCTTTTCCGTGCCATGCCAGCATTGCGCAGCACATCTCTGCCACCTTTTTACCGTAACAGCTAATCACCACTTCCGCACAAACGACATCGAATTCCTCATAAAACCTGTTATCTCCCCTAGAGGTTTTCCTCTAATCTTGTTGTCGAATCTCGGGACGAGATTCCTTTTAAGAGGGTAGTCTGTAACATCCTTGATGTTACTTAAGTTACTTCAATTAGTCATGATAATCCAGAATAATTAGTTCCTAAGCATGTTTAGCATGATGATGATCAGTTTTGCAAATAAGACCTTGGTCAAAATCTCAAAATTTGGTCAAACCCCTAAGGCGGAATAGCCGAATCCGTCCTTAGACTATCGTCGAAGGCTCAATTTCGTCCCTCAATTACGAAAACGTCCAATCCCGTCCCTGAACTATCCAAACCGGTTCGACTTCGTCCCCGTGCTCACGTTGTTTGCCTTCGCCGTCCATACGCACACGCGGTCGCACCGTTTGCCGTCCGCTGCCGTGTGCCTACTCCTTCTCTCTCCCTGTTGCCAAGACGAGGCGCTGGCCACGCTTCTCCTCCTCGTGGCGGCCTCATTTTCTCCTTCCCCTCCTCCATCCCCACCTGCTCAAATCGCCAACCATGGAGCTCTGCTCTCCCGTGGCGGAGCACGTCGAAGAAGCGCCACGGACCTCGAGCTCGCGCGCGCCGGGGCAGACCGGCAGCCGCGGAGCCCGAGCTCGTACGCGCCAACCGCAGAGCGTGCTGGGGCGGTGGCCGCGGAGCTCACGAGCGCTGGCCTCCCCGAGCCAGCCTCGTGCCGCTCGCATACGCCGACCTCCCCGAGCCGACCTCCCGACAGACCCTGACAACACCATGCTCACCATCAACATCAAGCAGTGCGAGCTCGACTCCCCGACCGCTGACAGCATCCTCCTCAACACCTTTGGGAGATTTCGTCCCCATCCCGTCGCTATCCGCCACCGCCGCGCACCATGTCCGGCAGCGCCCACCCGCCGCCGTCGCACACCATGTTTGGCTGGACCACCCACAGGAATGGGCTCCCCACGTCGCCTACACCGCCCTCTGCTTACCGTGGATTTTAATGGCGTGGGGTCAGCAACTTTGTTTGCTTGACTGCTAGTGCTAGTTGACCCAATCGTTTTGCCTCTGCGAAGTAGATGCAATTCTATGTTGGTGTTAACCAGATTACTATCCCCATCAGATGCAAGCTCCCTCTGGGGAGGCCGTCGCACGCGAGCTCTGCGGCCACCGCCCCAGCATGCTCCGCTGTTGGTGCGCGCGAGCTCGGGCTCCACAGCTGCCGGTCCACACCGGCGCTCGCGAGCTTCCGTGGCGCCGCTCCGATGTGCTCCATCACAGGAGAGCTCCATGGCTGGTGATTTGAGCAGGTGGGGATGGAGGAGGGGAGGAGAAAAGTCACGGCGCATCGTCTTGACCACGGGGAGAGAGGAGTAGGCACACGGCAGCGGACGACGTGTGCGTATGGACGGCGATAAGGCAAACGACGTGAGCACGAGGACGAAATCGAACCGGTTTGGATAGTCCAGGGACTGAATTGGCCGTTTTCGTAGTTGAGGGACGAAATTGAGCCTTAGACGATAGTTCAGGGACGGATTCGGCTATTTCGCCAACCCCTAAGTACTCCTTAAGGCTGAAATAGTTTTCTTGCGCGTTCTCCAAATTTCACTATAGAAGTTTAAAATCTGCCAATATAAAAGCTTTTTCTTATTTCTGGAAACACATTTTTCATAATTGGCAGACATTCCAATTTTGAGTGTAAATTGGCCAAAATTCGAGTTGAAGGTGCCGTGAACAGTGTTTCAGGGCCGAGAATTTCTGCAGGTTTAGCACATTTTCCCATCAATCTATTCATCAAAACATAGGTCGCCCTTTGCAAAAGTTGTAGTCCTATAGTTGCTCTACAACTTTCGTTTTTGAAGATTTTCGAGTTACATTCAAAATTTTGGAGTTACGCAATTTCGAAAACGGGAAAACATAACAAAAACAGGGCTGGGCGCCGGCGTCGTGCCACTCCAGAGCGTGCGTGCGTGCAGCTACGTCACGTGTCGGGGCTGATTTCCTCCGGTGTACGGCGCCTTGCGGACTCCGTGGTGGACCGTACTCGGGCAGTGGGGCCTCCGCCCGCGCTCGTCCGTCGTACGCCGTGCCTACGCGCCATACCGCGCCATCCAGGGCCATGCGTCGACGTGCCCTCGCGCCGCACGACATGCGTGCATGCAGCCCGACCAGCTGGCCACCCCTGTCCCCGACGCGCCTGCTATTCCTCGCCCTGTCTAGTCACATCACAAAGTCGACCCCGGTCGCATTCTAAAGTCCGCTCCACGCTGCAATCTAAAAGATGACTCCGGTCGCATCTAAAGACCGCTCTGACGGCATAAAGTCGACTACGGTCGCGTCTAAAGCCCGCTCTGACGGCAACATTACTACTTAATGATAACTTCAGCATGCTCTGTTAGTTCTTCAGCTCGGGTGCTCAACTCCAATTACTACTCGACGTGGCTCATATAGCTCACTTGGCTCATAATCTCGGGGGCTGGATGCTACAAGAGTACTCGGATGATGACTTTTGCGAACTGAAGACCCTTGGACTGATTATATCTAATCACTTCAAGGCTCGAGGGCTACTATGCTACAACCATCAACCACTTTTTTCAAAATGGAAGATGCAGATTCTAGATTGACCCTCAGCTTGATTCTGCGATTCAAACTCAGGCTCGGGAGCTACACTCCATATGGAGTGCGATTTTTGCAAATCGCACCTCAATATAGATCAAGATTTCAAGATTGACCCTCAGCTTGATTCTTCGATTCAAACTCAGGCTCAGGGACTACACTCCATATGGAGTGTGATTTTTGCAAATCGCACCTCCATATAGATCAAGATTTCAAGACAAGATGGGTATTTTTGGAGACTTCCTCGGTTAGAACTCGGGGACGCCTGGGAACTACTCGGAGAGGATTCAAAAGTACTCATAGATGAACTAGAGCACATTCCACTCTTTCGAAAATTCAAGTACTATTGAAGACTTCGGCTAGCAGTACTCGAGACGATCAGAAACTACTCGACGAAACTTCAAAACTACTCGAACTCGCTGCTCAAGACTACAAAGTGCTCGGGGGCTTGTCGACCATACACCCTGGGTACCCATACATGGAAGAATACGAACTCATACCGTAAATTCTTATAATCCTACTAGGACTCGTACCATGTAATCCTACTAGGACTCCTACTTTGTAACCGACTAGGCACCCGCCTCCTGGACTATATAAAGGAGGGCCGGATACCTAGGAGGACAGATCCCCAACCCCTCCGGGGAACAAGACCCAAGCGCAGGACGCCATACATGATACTCCAAACAGGACGTAGGGTCCGCTACTCCGGCGGCCCGAACCTGTATACATCTGTGTCCCGTGTCCCTGCCTTTACCTTCGAGTTCCAGGTCTGGCGATCCTCCACCGCACAATCTACTACCTCGGGTACCCCTTGGTAGGCTCAGTGGCCAAAACACTGACACCGTCGGCCGTGGGGCCGAGCTCTCCCTCTCCCTCCCCGGAGCTCCGCCTCGCCGTCGGCCTCGGGGCCGGGCTCTCCCTTTCCCTAGCCCTCCGCCGGCATCGTCGTCCCCTCCTGTGCCGTCCTTGTCGCACCGGTGGCGCTCGTCGCTCCCCGTCTCGTCGTGAGGCTGTGGCCCGTCCGCCTCGTCGCGTGTCGCCGCCCTCGCCGCCGCCGCCCGAGGCCGACCTTACTTCTCCTTGCTCCCCCCTCCTCGTAGTTGCTTCGTCCTGGGTCGATGGGTCGTTTGTCGTTGGCCTGCTGCTGTCCCTCAGCTATGCTCGTGCCTCGGCTGCACGCTGCCTTCCCACCGGCCGTCCTGCGCCATGCCTTCTAGGTGGTTTCACGGAGGTGCCTTGGAGCTTGGAGCATGGCGAAAGCCCCACCCGACTTCTGTCAGGCCGACAACGGCTGCGCCTGTGGGTGTAGCTCCCTCGCTGGAGGCGTTGTTGCTGCGGCCATCCTTCGTGGTCTGCAAGGTGAAAACATGTTCTCTCCTTCGTGGAGAGACGGACGATGGCGGCGTCCTCATCGTCCCCCTGGCGGCATCGTCCTGCATAGCCTCCGCGCCCGGCCCCTCTTAGGCCTCTAGCTCTTCGGTGTCCGGTGATGAGTGTGTGGCCTTGTCGCACTTGTTTGCAGCAGGCTGCTTCTTTGTATCGTTTGTTGTATGTGTGTTGGTGGTGATGTGTGTGGGATTCTTTCTCTTCTGGTTGGTTTGTATTTCCGATGTTGGTGTGCGCTTTAGGTCTCCCCTAAAGTTGCGCCTTTGTAACTCATTTCTCCTCTCTTAATGAAAACGTGCTTTGCACGTCTTAAAAAAAGATTGTAGCAATCAAATCAAGATCTAGAAATTCAAGACCTCGTCGACTGTTAGGGGTATAAAAGACATAACCCTCCCTATTTATTTGTCCCAAAATTCATGGAAATCCTTATATTTATGGATGGAGGAAGTAGCAGAAAAAATGTTTTTTAATTAGGATAGTTAGGCATGGCTTAACACATGCAGGATTATTGTGAGATTGCTTAAGAATAATAGAGTATATACACTACTACATGCAAATATATGATAAAAGTATACTTAAAATTTAGCTTCATAGATTTTCGGAGCATAACAACTTAGTATGTTCATCCAAGAGAGTACTCTGTATTCTTCAATTTGATTAGCAAGACCTTCATCTATAGTGATGGCTACATCTATAGCATAAAAGAGGCATACTCCCTTTGTCACAAAAAAAGTCACTTTAGGATTGTTCTAAGTCAAACTTTTTTAAATTTGATCAAGATTATAGAAAAAATTACATATAATTATGGTATGAAATAATTACCGTTAGATTTACCATGAAATCTATTTCTATAATATATATATATATATATTTGATGTCATAAACATTGATACTTATTTTCTCTATAAATTTGGTCAACGTTGAGAAAGTTTGACTTAAAAAACACATAAAAAGACATCTTTTTTGGGGGGGATGGAGGGAGTAGAATACTAAAAGAAATTCTCCGTATCAGTTGGCAATAATTTTCGTAGACTAATAGTTGATCCCAATATCTGACTTGGCTATTTCATAACTGCCCAACCATAGTTAAATAGCTCCCCATAAATAAATAACTTTTACAGAAGGCACCAAATAATAAATGATATCTAAAGATTAACTCCTGGTTAGAGCAGCATGGAAACAATAATTCATTATTTGCCATATTTGATCTAGCCACCTCTATATAAGCTTGACCACAAAAGCATCATATGGAAGCCATACCCAAACCAAGCATAAAACAAGCAGTTCAAAAGAAAATCGGTCATGATGCTTCTCAACATTGTGGATACTAGGGTTCTTTTCGTGGTCGCCACCATGATGATGGCATTGGTACTATTACCCAGTGTTGTGCAAGAAAGCCACGCAGAAAACACTATAGGTATGACATTCCGTTATACCTAACAATTTTGCATATTAACGCTCGATTTAACTTTGATCATTTTCCCCATTTTCTAGTGAGTTGCCACGAGATGCAAGGGTGCACAATCGAGAAGTGCCAACAGTTATGCATATCACTGGGACACGTCAATGCCTCCTTAGATTATTGCCCAGAGGATGTTCCAGATTGTTGTTGTCGAGACATTGAAAAAAAATTGGTTTGATTATCATGTTGACAACCAAGCTTACAATATTGCCGACTTTAAATTTGGCTCTATCAGATGTGGACCGATCAATAAGAGAAATGTCAAAATAAATTTGAATGAAAACCCTATGTATGTTTCTCACAATACTATATTACTCTTACAATATTGCTTTGGACTCTTATTTTCAGTTGATGGTCCAATATATCCAACTATTGGGGGTATAAACAAATGTCACAGAGGTAGTTGATGATAATAGTGATGCTTGTTTGGCAGTTGTGTTGTTATCCTTTCATATTAATCTCGGTTCAACACATGTCTTGGGGCTTTCCAAAATGCTAAAAAATATGAATTTTATGACCATAAGTTTATGCGTGAATAGTACAAACAGTATCCTTTGCAAACATGTGAGACCACCCTACAACGCTTGCCGTTCAATGTACTTGTATAGTTGCATTGAATCGACAAGAAATGGAGTAGTTCAATACTGTAGCAACTGTATTGTATACCATGTCAATTCAGATCATTCATGTATTGATTTGCTATGAGAAAATACACTTCATTTTCTGCCAACAACTAAAGCGGGATATCAGTTGCATGATCTGCTCGTTTGCATGGATACACCTGGGTAAAAAAAAAGAGGTTGCTTTCACCACCCTTTGCCTATGAGCCACAACCAATCAGAAACAGCGCCAACAAATATGCCTGCCAAGAGGAAAAGCACCAGCAGGTTCCCTAAAGCATTTTGCTCTGGCCCCTGCAAAGCAAAAGCATGTACATACTTTCAGTAACATGAAGTCGAAAACATCCAAGGTCCGTGCTTGTTCGTTCAAAAAAAAAATATCCAAGGTGGCTCAAAATGTTCACACACCAACCTTGTAGCCTTTGGGAGCCTCAGTGAGTACGCAGACAGTTAAATGTCCATTGCTCAATCCAAGAAATGATGTTAACATGATCATCCAGCCCTGATCACCGTACTTTGCAGTGAAGTAGAACGCAGGGATGAGCAGGAACCTTGAGATGACTGCGATTAGTAGCCACTTCCTGGATGTTAGTTTGATTTGCTCAATCAGAGGCAGGTATCTTCCGATAAGGTCCGACACATTAAAGCTCGCGATCAAGACAAGCACATACCTGTATTGTGAAATGAAAGAACAAATCGATCGCCAATACCATACATGATTTTGCAATTACAAAGGAGGTGAGAATTTAAGTGAATAAGTAAATTTAAGTAGGTTAGTACCAAGAACCCAAGCTATGTGACCCAGTGTCTTCAGCCAAAAAACCTGGAAAAATCGACAGTGTCAAGATATAGATCAGGAAGATGTCCAGAGCATAGTCCATATTCAGTTGCAGTAACTGCTTGTTGCTTAATCGTTCAGCATGAACAGGAGCTTCTTCAACCTGATCAATCCATCAGAAATTCAGCATTTTGATATTCCTTTTCAACTGAAACAAGAGTTTCTGACACTCAAGTGCTTACCAATTGATTTGTTTGACTTTTGATGCCTACGGCATCTAGGTCAGCAGTGACCGTCAGAGACCCCTCAGAGGCCGCTCTTGAACGGTAGAATTTCACAATTGGCAACTTTGGGAATACGAAAGCATAAAGTAGAACGCATAGCAGCTCAAAGAAGCATGAGATTGCGGAGAACAACACTGTCATCAAGTGTGCAGTTTACAAAGATGCGTCAATAGTTGTGGATTCCATAAAACAGTAAATGCAAGTCTAATTGTTACAACATACTAGCTCCTTTGCGAAGGCCATCTCTGGAATTTTCAAAAACTGCCTTTGTAAAGAACCTCAGTGCAGAGGTTATTGCACCTGATGCAGCTATACCGGCAAAGAAGGACTGAAGATTGGATTCCAAAATACCAAATGGTGCAGTAAGTTTATATTAAGCAAATTCTAAACAAATGATTATAGTGTTGTTGCAATGATGATTATATACAACGGTACCTGTACAAATTCCGGGCACATTAGAGACAGATCACCAGTCATCCCACCTTGAACATGACCGTCTGCTACTCCCAAAGCAGCAGCAATAATGCATACACCAATGAATGGGGCAATCCCACCACCTCCTGAAGATAAGACATCCAGCTACCACATACAGAAACAAGAGAAGTTTGGTATAAGGCATCTGTGGTTCAGAACATGTATGTGCCAGCAGGTGGTAACCACTAACCAGTATGACTTACAATAATCACTCCAAATGAACTCAAGAAGAATAGCATGTATCCTGCCAAGTTGCGCACCCTAGTATTGACCTTTGCCTCATGATACGTGAATATGGCAGTTGTGGCAAGAACATAGGGCTGATAGGTGAGAGTTATAATTCTTGTCGGGTGGTACTTCTGCACTCAGAAGGATAATTTGTTAAGGTACCTTGAAGAAAGATTAAAAAAATCATGTACTAGGAAAACCTGATGGAAGTAACAGTCATGTAGATATTCATACCGGGAAGAGGTATGTATAGTAGTCTTCAATTGTGAGCATCCCATTGAACCCAAACAAACACCCGTTTCCAAGAAGCCAGCAGATGAAAACGCCCCAAGACTTTCCCTGTTACCAGCTTTCCAGTGATACAGACATCAATAATCAGCCTGTGAAAAATACTTCAATCATCTCTTTAGCAAGAACAACTAGCACAAACCTGATCTTTAGCGGCCCCAGTGTCTTCATCATCATACTCCATGCCTAATTCACTCTGATAACCCTAGAGATCAATAAGACAAGCAGCAGGAAGAAAGGCAAGAGTCAAACTGGTAGCATAGGGCTGCATATGGAATACCATTTCTATTAAGCTACAGACCGAATCATGCACTTTGGAAAAGTGAGGGCACTCACAGAGATTAGGCTGTATGATGAAGATCCGGCCATTGAGCACAAGGGGAAATAAACGTTTATCGAAAAATGAGAAAACAAAGCACGGATAGAACAAACAGGGAGAGAACAAAATTAGGAGGGGGGACAAAATTAAAGAAACAAAAGGTCACTCTCTCTGTGGAAGGTTAGGTGATCTAAGAAGTTGTTGTTTACACGCCTAAGAGCACATGGAAATATTATAGTGTATTGGGGTAACTGAGCTCACAGAGTCACGGTCACATGAGCTAACTGCTAAATCAGGAAAAGAAAAATATCTTCCTCTACGAAAGCGAGTCTTCCTTAGACTTCAGAGCCAAGAAAATTGCTTATAGACCGAGGAATGGGAATAATCATGAAATGCACAATCACTTGGGCCATCTAGCTGCCAATTAGAGGAGCGTACAAACAGTGTACCTGGCCTGTCGAACAAGGTGCAAAGCTGCATTTCTATCTGTTGTGGCGGCTCATCTCTGAAGTCTGAACCCATTCTCTTGCTTCCTAGTTGTAATGGTGCATTTCAATTGAGGAGCTTCCATGTGCAGCCATAATTAATATGCAGCCGTGTCACGATGGATTGGAAGCTCAATCTGTAAGTGAAACTAAAATCGATTGAGCTTGTACCGTCAAATGCCGGACATGAGGTAGAAACTTCACACAGGGCGAGGGGAAAAGGATAGCGGATTTGCAGATTGTGCCAGAACAAAGACCTGGAAGGAAGCCCGGATCCGGAGGAGACCCTGCCCCCACCCCCAGGCCCCAGGTACGCACTTGTAACTTCAGCCACGCCGGCGGGACCTGGGGACAGGGAAGGGAGAGAGAGGAGATCCCCATGGGTAGCATCCAGAACCCGGCGGTCCGTGTCCCCACGGCCGGTGGCCGCAAGGCTGAGTTGGGATGGAGGCGAGCGGGAATGCGGTTGAGGGGTCTGGTGAAGGCGCTCCGGCAGGCCCTGCAGGTGCTGCCATGGAAAGCTCCTTGCCCGCGCTACAGCCTGCCGGTTAATCGCCGAGAGCACGGGAGAATGAGCTGCCCCATCTGGAGGCGGAGGCCTGAAATTTCCACCCAAGGGTGTTTATATAATATATTTAGATCGTGATTAATAGCCGCGATCCAAACTAAAACTAGAGGTTTGTGTAAAATATTGGATCGGGATTAATTGTCATGATCTAAATTAGAGGAGCTTTGTAAAATATTGAATCGCGATGAGAGGGTCTTTGTAAAATGTCCAGGCCGGCGACTTGGATGCCGACGACCGCCGGTGTTCCCAAATCCCAACCATCCAGCTGCGGCACGACGCCATCACTCCATCAGTGTCGAGTGTCGACCCCGCGAGCGTTGTCTCCTGCGGTCCTGCCGCAGCGTCCTTCCCACCCACTGGATTTCAGCTCGAGGAATTCTCTGTTGTGAAACACGTCGTCAGCAGTTGGATCTTCTCCCTCTCGCGTCTTTCATGACAAGCACAAGAACAAGTACAAAGTAGACCAGAGACAATATAGGTGGAGCTTCTCTTTATTATCTGTATATCGATATCTTACAATAGGGGTGCTCCTATGTATATATACTCCGAACTAAGTCTAGAGTTTTGGTAAAAGCCCACAAGCAACCGGACAAGGACTGGGACTTCCAGTCCCTCCTTTCCATCCATACGGAGTCCGGTTGTTTTACAACACTCCCCCTTGTGCGATTACCGCGAATGCATATGCCTCATCAAAAACTCCATCTGAAAACCCAGTGGGAAAAAACTGTTCTTGGAGAAATGAGTACATATCAACCGCATTTTGTATTGCACATGTTGCCTCGTCAAAAACCTTATGTGAGAAACCTTCAAGTAAAAACTCACAAAGGAAAAAAGAGTACAACATAAAACCTTCTTGGTTATACAATATTATATAATTACTATTCTTCATGAATAGTAATCAATCTTCAAGATTTATGCATGAACTTCATGATTCTTGCAACAAAGATCTACATGATCTAAGTAAACGAGTGGTATACCTTAATGTTAAATTCAATAACTAATCATCAAGTTGATTCCTTCTAGGTACAACTAAAAGATTTCAGATCTAAATATGATTAAACATATGCTCCCCCTCATAATAACATCCTCTGAACTTCAGTGTTCAAAATGTCTGAGTCACATTCTTCATAAATGTGCATTAGTCCTTCAAAGAATTAATTTGTAATTCTTCTAGATTATATTAGGAGCAATGCTTCAAGCATTAGTAACCACTTTATTTAACTGTGCAACACAAAAGAAAATTTTATCCTTTCAGAGAAATAGGGGGTAATAATTTGCTAAATTTTATATCTTCTAGATATTACAGTTCAAACTTCAATATTTGATTAATAGCAAATACATCTAAGTGGATTCTAAGTTAACACCAATAATCTATTCGGTAGATCTTCTAAAGTTGGCTTGTTCCACACTTTCACTGTAGATAATCAGTCTTCAGTTGGCATTTGAGGGCATAATTCAAATTGTCAATCACCAATATACCTTCTATGGTATGTGAGGATACATACTATCAATGCTGGTTGATTGCGTATGCACTTGCTGGTGCTTGTACGGCTCATTCAGGACCATACGAATTCTCACCTCATTCTTAATTCAATCACTTGGGTCTGTATGAATTTTCATTTATATCTTCAGGATTATTGGTGTTCACTCGGAAATTAACTGATTAGTCCTTCATTGACTATATCCTTCAAAGATTTTCTAATTCTTCGAGAATAGTATTTCTCTTCTATGAGAAATTCTCTCACGCAAGAGAGAAGTCATTTACTTGTTAATTTGAGCTCTTCAATAAACTCTTTTATTTGAACATGTTATTCATAATAAGTCACTTTATGACTTCATATCCTTCGAGGAATTGCTCTTTTAGAGACTATTAATATTCATTCAGGAATATTGTCAACCTTAGACATTTATTACTTAGTATGAGATTTACTTTCTATTATTTTCATCTTTTATTCCTCCAAGGAATGATGAATCCTTCAAGGATCATCTCTTATGAATTTTCAAAATCCATCAATTAACTACATAATATATATTTCAGTGTATTATTTCCATATGCCAGATAAGTAGCAGAATATTGATTCATACATAATGGGAGTTTTCTAGCCTTTTGAAAGACTTATGAACCATTATATTTCACCATGTCATTATTTCATAATGATTTATCCAATTTGAACTTCCAGTTTCAAATATTTCTACATGGTTCAACCTCAATTGCATTCTTCAATTTGACCCAACATTATTGCTTCATGCAACTTTGTCATGGACTTTATTTATGTATCCATATTTCCGTTAGAGAAATATTTGCAATAATAGAGGTAATATGTTGTCGACATTCATTCTTTTCTCTCCCATATCTTCAGGACAAGACTATGATATAGTCAACTAGTATCTGCTAACCCAACACAAAATATTGAGCGCGCTTTATAGTGTTAGGCATTCATCTTCAAGATGACCATTTCTTAGTTTGTGAGGCATTCGACCATAATGGTCTTCTTTCCAGAATCCTACGGAGATTTCAATAAATTGTTTGACAAGTTCATTTAATCCAAAACCAACAGGCGTCCCCGTAGATTTTAAATTAATGATCAAGTCATTTGCCCTGGTGAGTATATTATTAAATACCCGGGATATACCACACATAACATTCTGTTTACTACAAGTAAACTTAACTTCTAGTTAATAACTTCATGTTGTATCTCCTCATTCCAGATTCTCATATGTGAGTATTCATTATGTGCACATTCTCACTGAGATAAAGTACTTCATGAAATTTCACTTCAAGTGTATTTTCCACGTCAGGTGGTGCCATTCATAGGCTTCCTCACATTTTAATTCACTGGCATTATACTTCGCTTCGTGCGAGGATGACTGAGTGTGTATTTCTATTCCCGCTTCAAGCTTCCAGGAATATTATGAAGATTATTATTTTATTCAATACAAGGCATTTTCATATGGGCTTTCTCTCCCCCTAATGCCGGTATTAGATCTTCATAAATATCATACTTCTAATGATATCCTCATGAGCTTAATGTAATGGAAATTCAGTTCCATATTTCTTCAACTTCAAGTTGATGCTCATCTGTATGCTAATATGGTGAAATAAAATTACACACACTTTATTTTTTGAACTTTTAGGGGTTATTTGTTATGCAGTGAGTTAGATTTCATTAAGTCTACAGAACTATTATCTTTATCTAGCTTCTTTATTTATTTAGCCCAAAAAACATCCAATTACTCATAGAATATACTTCAAGTATTTTTGATAATCAAACTTCTAGTTTAAAAATTTATTCAAAATATAATCTACATGGAAAATCTTCTGGAAAAATTAATTGCTTTTACATTCGGGATTTCCTCATTTGCTTTTTAATCCATAATCCATAATTATTTTTCACACAATGGACTATCATGTTCATTTTGTTTTCATTTTTTCGCAAATCCATTCTAATTGGGCAAACCAATTTCTAATTGGATAAATTTCCTACCAGGTCCATTCTAGACCAGTTTGCTCCCCCTGATCTTAGCCTTCTTGACTAAAGATTAATATCTGACTTCTAGTCATTTTGCACATATGTATATAATACATTGGTTTGTCAGCATGCTTGCTTGTTGATAAAGTGCAATGATGGTTTACTAACCATCTTATCAGAGTGGGAGCTACTTCTCAACAGGAGAAGTTTTTCATGAGCACAACATGCAAGCTAGTGCAATAATTGGAAACATAATGGTTGCAAGCCAATGTTTAAGCGAAATATTGATGTGATGTTCATGCAAAGACTTCTGATTAATATGGTGACATGCATGTCCTCATATTAGTGTGGAATAACTATTAACTTTGTCATTCTGAGTGACAAAGTAATATTAGGATTAAAAAGTTACGCAAAGCTACATGCTTAGTCATTAAAGTGACTATGGCTACTGGCCAACTTGCGTATTGATTGTCCATCAATCTAACAGGATGAGGCTCTAAACCAATCAATCTTACATGATTAGGAAATGCCTATTAGAAATTTCAATTTTATCCACATTCTTTATGTCTCTAAGCTAGGCCCCAATTCATTCCCTTTTTCATACCATAGTTGCACTTTCAGTTGATGCTATGCTTCAAGCATGATCTATGAATTACTTCAATTATTTCATAGAATTAAATTATACTGCTAGTATAAATAGGATATGGTATGAAATCCATTTAGATGTACTATTCAGTGTACACCAATGTGGTTTGGGTAGAATAAACTTCAAGTACTTAGAGGGCTCGTGCATTCAGTACATGATTAAGTAATATACAACTTCATAGCTAAATTGAATATTCTAAGTTCAATTATAGAGCTTGCATATTACTAGTTAATGTGCTTCATAGAAATTCAGTTTCTATTCTACCTGCATGGTAGTAATGCACAATAACTACAACCTACATGGTTTACTTGAGACTTTTGTGGAAAAAACATTCAAATGATTATCAAATAGGCAATTTAAAGTAATTATTCACAATATTTATTTTGTAATTCTTTTATATATTCCATGAGATTAAAGTAATTACTACGAGTAAAAACTGTTATAAGCAAGTGGGCATCAAGATAAGGTGAGAAAACCTATACAGAGGTAAGAAACACCAATTTGCCCTTTTATTCTGGGAAACATTCCTAAGCTAATGCTAAACTTCTGGTCTTAACGCAAAAGACAAATGCTTACTCTTCATGAGCATAACCAAATTCTCCAGAAATATTACTTAATAATGCAACTTATGTAGGAAATTTTATTCACTAGTGGTTTTGGGTGAGTATGAGACTTCATGATCTCAATGCATCTCCCCCTGAGCCCAACATCACTTCTAAAATATATACTATTTTCCTTCCACTTCTACGATTTACACAATTTTTGATTGCATAAGTATTTTCTATATTGAGTTTTTGCATATTCTTCTTGAATTGCAAAGATGCCGCTGTGGCTAAGAAATATGATTCTTCAAGAAAATATATTATTTCTGCATAACTTCATGTTATGTATGAACTCAATAGTTGACATACTTCTTAAGAAATTGCTGCTATTGCAAATTCAAAATGTCATGTTGGGAAGTTGGCTAAAATAACTTTCAGAGTTATAGCATTTCTTCTAGAAATTACATGGTGCTAGACTTACCAATATTATATTTCTTCTAGAAATAATGGACTTAATGTCACATCCTATATTATTCATGCATTTGATACAGGCACACTTCATGTGTTTAAATGCATAAAAGCAAGTACAAAATTAATTAATGTTGATTAATCTATTCAGTAGTTTATTTCCCAGAATATTCCTAGCAAAAAAAATATTTACCCATTTACATAATTGCTAGGAAAAAAAATTGACACTCTCACGGGTATTAGTCTAAGGTTCTTCAGGATTGAGAGATGTCATAAACCTAAAACCAGTTTCTATGATTAAAGGTAATTTTCTAGCCACTTCAAGGATTAATGGTTTAATTTGCAGAATTACATATCCATTAAACGTGCTAGAAAAAAAAACAAATATGAGTCTCAAAAAGGGGTTTTCAAATTTAGAGAGCTCATATACCTAAAATCGTGTTGCTATGATTAAAGGTATTGTTTACTGAATTTATGCAAAAATTATAACAATTATTTCATAAAACAGTAAACAAAAAGATCAATTTACAGAAGGTGTAAACTGTAAATAACAATAAACATCTTAACATGCTGCAAAAACCGAGTCACATGAGTGTTTTCTGCTAGAAAATCCCCAAATCCTTTGATTTCATCAAGATCAGGGGTTAAACTGCAAGTTTTAGGCCACACAAGTTCATGGACCATCCCATCTCCGTCCAACTAACCTTATAGATCTTGAACCCTCCAAGGGCGAGGGCGATGCCAGTAGGCCAGTCGCACTCTCAGATCCTAGCGTGCAGCGCTGGCGGAAAAAAGAGGTGTGTTCAAGCACTTCATGTTGGATCCGGGCCGGGCATGCACAGGTGGAGAAACCGCGAACTTGACTTGGCTGCGTACACAACAGCATTCGAGCGGAATCGCCTGGCTTCAGGCGGCGATGCAGGCCGTGTATTACTGGTTGGTGGCCAGTTCAACATGGGGTGAGCGGCAAGCTCTACTGCAGGTTCGGATTCTGCTATAGACAGCAGATGCGGTCCGGATTCGGTCTCGACTACATGCGGGACTCGAACGCTCGTTCTCGGTTGTGAGCTGGATAGGTCAAGCAGAGGCACCCGTCTTCAAGCGGTGTGGCGACATAGTTCAGTTGGTCGCTCCCCTTCTTCCTAGTGCAGTAAGTAGTACATCTAGTTGGATTTGGTGGCAGAGCTCTGTTCGGCGAGCTCGTGGTATGTGACTCACGCATTCATGCATGTTGCTGGTCTGGCAAGCGACAACTTCGGATGGCGCAAGCCACGGGCACAATGATGCGGTGACATCGAGTAGCAAAACGGTTTCGATCAAGCGGCTCATGCACAGGCTTCGGGCGTGCTTTCAAACGTTGATTCGGCTTCATGCTGGAAACACAAATGTAGACAGCAACTGGCGTGTCAACAGCAACGTACTGCTGCAGGCAGATCAGCTAAATACGTGTGAAGCTTGGCGATTTGCTCTCTGATTTGTATGCAGGCAAGGCTGTGCCGATGGAAGACGCGCCAGCGTGCAAGATGATGACTTCACATATTCAGGGCTAACGGTGAACACTGCAGGGAATCAGTCCGTAGTAACCGACAGCGTGCAGGCCATTGTCATGGGTCTACCTAGACATACTAGGTGACGTAGAAAAACATACTTGCTTATTCTAATAGATCAGATAATCTCAACACAAAAGGTTGAGTCCAGATCAATCTAATCTATTAAAAAAAATCATACCGTTCGATAGCATAGTGGAATCGAAGCCTGTCGCGTAGGACAGTTCGGCAGGGCCCGGGGACCTGCCGGCTTGTTGACGAGTCGGTGCAGATCCGATCGCTAACGACGTAGATGTAGTCAACGTCGTTGAAGTAGTCGTCAGCGTGAACGACGGCGAGATCGCTGGCGTCGAGCTTGATGGCGACTCCTCCAACGTAGTCGACGAAGAGCGGTCGTGCTGATAACGTGTTGTGAAACACGTCGTCAGCGGTTGGATCTTCTCCCTCTCGCGTCTCTCATGACAAGCACAAGAACAAGTACAAAGTAGACCAGAGACAATATAGGTGGAGCTTCTATTTATTATCTGTATATCGATATCTTATAATAGGGGTGCTCCTACGTATATATACTCCGAACTAAGCCTAGAGTTTTGGTAAGAGCCCACAAGCAACCGGACAAGGACTAGGACTTCCAGTCCCTCCTTTCCATCCATACGGAGTCCGGTTGTTTTACAACATTCTTGACTCGAAGGCTCAAAGTGCCCTGCGCGCCGTGTCGGATTGTAGCGGACCAAGGAGCCGCCGCGCTCTCCACGGTACGGGTAGAGATGGGTGTCCGAAACCCGAAACCTGATGGGTTTTGCTCCATTAGGACATGAGTTTGGGTCGATTTTTATACCCGTGGGTCTACTGATAGGCGAAAAATGAGACCCAGCGGATTCGTGGGCATGAGTTTGGGAACATAAAACCCAAACCCGTGAACCCATAGGTTTTTTAGACCCGACTATATATCACTAAATAAGCCAATAATCTTAGCTTACATCTCAATTTTAATGGCTAAACCTCAACTCTTATATGCATGTATTATTTCTTATCATGAGTTTAATTGTTAAACGATCTATACTATACTTTATGTCACTCATATGAAGTGCTTTGTTAACATGTGGTGTTATGATTGGATAGGTAACACTATATTTTCGCTAATGTACATCAATATTGAATGTGTATGTTTTAAATTGTGAAGATATACATGTATATTACTTTTTCTTGTTCAATTGTGAGTACATGTATACACGTATATGTCAATTTTGTTGTTTGATTTGGTACCCACGGGCGACCCGTGGGTACCCGTTAACCCGATGGGCATGGGTTTAGACACAAAATTTTACCCGTCACGGGTCATGAGTTTTTTAATGGGCGGATTTTGTATTCACGGGCATGAGTTTAGGATGCCCGTTGCCATCTCTAGGTACGGGAAGAGGAGGATTCCCGGAACAAGAGCGATGATGGATGGTTTGGGGCTCTGGATTTTTCTGCAAGGCCTCAATTCAATGGGCTCTTCCGTTTTGAATGGAGTGGGCTGAGGCCACAAAAATGACGGCCCATAAAAAGACATGACGTATTCGAATCAGGAAACTGTTTACTCTCCCGTACCACCGTTTGATCCAGCTTTAACACGGTCCAGATCACGCCTGGCCCGCCCATAAATGATTTTCCTCAAACAAGAAAAATAAATTCTCCCCATAAATTATTACCCTAAAGCAAAAAGATCTCCCATCAATGCACGCATACAATCTCGGCCACCCAATCTCAAATCCACGGGCCGAGCCGCTCCCCGGCGCAGCCCACCACGGCCTTGAATAACTTCGTACTGCTTTCGAATCGGCCAGTAACCGCCCCGTTAAAGCTTTCGCATCCGACGATATCCCTCCGACGCTGTCAGGGAGCGGGACCCACCTCTCGCACACCCTCTTAACCCCACCCGCACCCCGCGCCTCTGTTCCTCTCCCCGAGCCAGCCACCCAGTACACGCGCACCACTTCCCCCACTCCGATCTGCAATCCCGACCCCGCCGACTCGCCGGAACCCTAGACCGCCGCCGCCGCAGCTGCCATGCCGCCGCGCCGCGGCAGGGGGAAGGGGAGGGGGAGGGGCAAGCCGAGGGCGAAGGCGGCGGAGCCCGAGCCGGAGCCTGTAGAGGAAGCCGTCGAGTCCGAGGTTGAGGCGGGGGACGCGAAGATGGAGGAGGAGAAGGAGGAGGGGACCGACGCCGAGAGCGAGGACTCCAAGGAGGAGGAGTCTGAGAGCGACTCGGAGTCCATGGATGCGGAGGCCAAGGAGGAAGCCGGGCAGAACGGAGCGGAGGAGATGGACGCCGAACCGGAAGCGAAAGCCACCGAGGCCAAGGCTGAAGCGCCAGCCGCCGATGCGGAGGCGAAAGCTGACGCCTCGGATGACGAAGGCGACGAGACTGGCTCCGAGCGCGAAGCAGATGCCAAGGTTCCTGATCCAAAGGCGAAAGCTGAGGAGTCTGACGGCGGGGGTGAAGATGAAGGCGCCGAGACCGACGGCGAGAGTGAAGAGGAAGCCGCTGAGGCCGGCGTCGGGAATGAAGACGCGGCGGAGGACTCCGACACCGAAGGTGATGCTGCGGAGGAATCCCCTCCTCCATCCCCTCCGCCACGTGGTCGCCGCCGTAAGCGAGCGGTCACTCCGGACCCGACTCCGGAGGATGAGGAAGCGGAGGAGGAGACACCCACACCTTCGCGCCGCCGGCGTCGGCGGAAGTCGGGGGAGCGTGGTGACTCTCCGCCGCCTCCGCCAGACCACCTAAGGTGCCGCCGCAGCGATGGGAAGAAGTGGCGCTGCTCAGGCCGGTCTCTGCCAACTGTCAGCTTCTGTGAGTACCACTACGCGAAGGCCAACAAGAGCAAGAAGCTGCCAGCAGATGGGGAGGTCCTTGCTGTTGCTCTCCAGAGGCAGAAGAACAAGAGGAAGGGCAGGAAGATCAGTAATACACCAGCGTCGCCTCAGGCAACTACAAGTGACCGTCAGACAAGGGATCTCCCGAATGGACTGATGACGATCTCTCCAGGTAGCAGTGGACCTGCAGCACTGTCGTCGCCTGTGACAACGAAGGTTGGTGTAGAAATTCCTGCACCGATTCGCCGGTGCTATCGTTCCAAGAATGCTGAGCCATTGCCTGTTGGTCCTGTGAAGGTCAATGAGCTAATCTTTTGATAGTTTGATAGGTGTTGTTTATTTCTGTGTCGAGCCTTTGCGTATTACTGACAATTGTGTGGCCTTAGGTTGTTCCCCGTGCGATGAGTATGACAAAGTCAATACCAAGAACATGCCACCGCTGCGGGATGACGAAGGCAGCACGTGTTGCCAACTGCAAGAACTGCGAGAAGAACTTCTGCAACAGCTGCATCAATAAATGGTTAGTTGTTGATTCGGTTGCTGCTGCACGTTATTTACATGCGTACTCTTCTTGCATATTGCTGCATCAGTGCTTCAGGAAGTTACGATTAAGTTATGCTTAGCAACATTTCAACTATAAGGTGATGAGAACTTGATTTATTGCAATTTAATAATTAGGAGATTGTTTTTAGTTTCATGTTCCATGCTATTTAGCTTGTATTTTTATTTTTGAGACCTCGTATTTAGTTTGTAGTGATTGAAGAGGTGTACCTAAATGAGGGATTATGATTTTGTTGACACGTGGATCATTGGTTTTAGGTCCGTGTGCATCTTGTTAGTGATTAAAAAGGAGGAAGTTAGTCATGAACTGTGCCCTGTGCTCGTTTCTCTCTAGGTATTGGTTATGCCTTATTTTGAGTATAATTGGGAAGTATAATAACCTGAACTAGGTTGCCAGCAGTATATGATTTTTTTCTTTGTTGAGTCGGGATTTACTGATTATGATCTTAGCTTAAGATAGGGAACAATCATATTTCATTTTGCCCCGAGATTGTTTCAAATAGCGTCATTGTTTGTGAGCAGTTGATTAATTTGTATATTGGCTAATCGGTATATGATTTAAGGACCCTCACTGTGCCTCATTTCCCCCCAAATTACTTAGGAGGTTTTTATGCTTATATCTCTAAAAAATGAACCTGAGTACTGCAGGCCACTGAAGTGGCAAATGTGCCTATACTAAAGCAGTACAGTCTCTGTGCATATTAGTGTTTAGACCTATTTAATTTACCTTCTGTTACAGCTACTCATCTGTATAAACACTGAGTAGGTCATGGGTGCTGTCCTCTTACTTATCACTAAGCACCTTTGTGATATCACTTTGTTTTCTTGCTTGTTTGCATTTTATACTCAGGAATTTATTTCTACCCTTTTGGGGGGTTTTTGGGCCTTTCTATGCTTATTTTTCCCTCAAGTGGTGTGTCTTATGTTAGTACATCGAGAAATGGTATATTTCATGG
This sequence comes from Cenchrus fungigraminus, assembly GCA_036936925.1. Taxonomy (NCBI): domain Eukaryota; kingdom Viridiplantae; phylum Streptophyta; class Magnoliopsida; order Poales; family Poaceae; genus Cenchrus; species Cenchrus fungigraminus. The sequence continues at coordinate 13,912,056 of CM072781.1, read as the reverse complement.
GGATTTAAGCTTTCCTATGAACATCTATAACTTAAGGGTTAACCTACTTGGTCTTCTTTAGGCTACAAATGGCATCATTAGGGTGCTGATTTCTAACACTAATTTAACAAAACTTTGCATTGCTTAAGCTCTGGATTCGAACTACTCGTGAGTGTATTTAATCATCCCCGCTGCCTCTGGAATGTTAAAATTAACTTGTGAACATCTTATTGTGACTTACTGTACTCTTAAGACATGTTTGGAGGGAAGAACTGTTGTTGGAACTTTCTAGGAATTGTTTCAAAGTCAAACTAAATCACTAAATCATACATATTAGAATCTTAATCTCTCCTCTCCCCATAGAGAGGTCAGTGTTAGAAAATATATTAGTAAAATATTGAAATGTCAACTTCATCTTTTTTTTGAGACCAGGCTCGACCCCTTCATACATGAATGCGTTTGTACCATTTTATGTATTGGTTCTGTAATGCCTACAACTACAATAACTTACCTGCAGTAACTTTGTTAATTACGGTGCATGTGTGGGAGTTAAAAGTGTACAGTAAAGATAGTTCCTTGAATATGACGATATATAATTAATCACTCTCAATAAAGTTATTTCATTGCTGAAGGTTATTGGTGGAGAATTGCAAGCTGATAAATAATTGCTCAACTTAGATTTGAGATAACTTGTGGAAATCACTTGTTATGGGCGGCCGGAGGGCCGGCCCCTCTATCTGTCCCGTCTAGAGATAGGGTTAGTTGGTTGGATAAGATCAGTTAGAGATAAGATTAGAATTAGATTTTTACTTAAGGGTCAAGTCATCCCCTCTATATAAGGGAGGCCGTGTATTCAGATTGGGTGATCAATGAAGAATCAATCAATCCCAAATCCCCCCAATTCTCCTAAGCCGCCGGAGCAGCAGGGTCTACCCTGTCCTCTGTCGTGTCCCTATCCCGGCCGGATCATCCGGCTATTACTTTGGTTTCGAAGGGAAAAACAGGTGGACTGGGCCGTTTGTTTCCAGCCCACGTGCAGCCACTTGCTGGGCTATTTCCATGGGACCCAGGGGGTGACCGGGTGCTTCTGTCTTCATGCGTATCAGACGAGAGTCCTCCTGCAGTCGAAGATGGGCGACCACATCTGTTTCATTTTTTTTAGTCCATGCTAATAAACTTAAGCCGAGATGTAAAAGGCTTACGGGTTTGTCGTGTCCTCCTCCAATAGGTTTGCTGCAGCTCGAGGACGAGCTGCTCATAAGGGGGGAGAAATGTTATGGGCGGCCGGAGGGCCGGCCCCTCTATCTGTCCCGTCTAGAGATAGGGTTAGTTGGTTGGATAAGATCAGTTAGAGATAAGATTAGAATTAGATTTTTACTTAAGGGTCAAGTCATCCCCTCTATACAAGGGAGGCTGTGTATTCAGATTGGGGGTAATCAATGAAGAAGGATTAACCGTACCCAATCTCTCCCCCAACTCCCAACAAGCGATGAGCAGCCGAGGCAAATAGACCTCGACCCTCCTCTGCCTATCCCGGCCAAACCATGGCCCTAACATCACTTCTTCAGTAGGTCATGTTCAGTTTGCATGCATCATTGGACTTCATATGAAGTGATGGTTAATTAAATCTCAGATCCTTGAAGTTGATACACCCATTTTTTGTAGTTGTAAATTCTGATCTAGTAATTTTTGGCCCTAACTTTTTGTACACTATAGGTATTCTGGAATCACTAGGAAGGATATAAAGACCCGCTGCCCAGTTTGCCGTGGTCTCTGCAACTGTAAAAAATGTGCCCTTGGTCAAACCAAGGGTGCTATGCGTAAGGTGGTCTTTCTTTTCAAATTCACCATGGTGTGAGCAATTTGACAATGCCATTTTATTGTTTTATTTATTTTTTGGTGTTTATGTCTTGGATCTCCAGGAATCACCAAGTGGTGAGGGGAAGATACTCAGCATAAGAATTTCCAACCATCAATTTTACAAGCTTTTACCTGTAAAACTTGACCAGGAACAGCTTGATGAATTGGAATTAGAAGCTAAAATACAAGGTTCGTTTGTGCTATTCTTTTTTCAAACCAGACCTCTGTGGTTCTATATGACCTAATTATCTACTCTTATTTAGGAACAAAGATATCTGATGTCCGAGTCCAGGTTGCTGAAAATGGCCAGAGCGAGTCACTGTACTGGTAAGCTCTAATCTCTAATGTTGCTATCAGTTACATGTAATAAGTTAGTAACATGTGTGTCAATTTAATCAGTTTTCTCCCTTCACTTTGTGCTATGTTGAGGATGACATGTATCAATCTCGTACTCCCTCCATATTGTAAAGGAAGTCGTTTTGAGGTTGTCCCCAGTCAAAAATTTTAAACTTTGACTGCAAATATTTTTTTATGTGTTAAGTTTATAAATGTGGAAATGGTATGAGTAGAATCGTATTGAAATATTGTTTCATAAAACTCTTTAAATATATTTTTAAATATTTTATCGAAAAAAGTATTAGTCAAAGTTATGTTTTGGAGACCGTGTCAATGTCCTAAACGACTTCCTTTACAATGTGGAGGTCATATTATATGAACGGTTAAATATTTCTTTTGTCATACAAATGTTAATCTGCGTGCTATTGGTTTTTACTAGCTAAGTACCATTAATGTTCCAGTTGTGTCAGTTATGTTTCACTTGTTCCTGTTGTAAAACAAGGCAACCCTATTACCTTCATCTGTTTTAGCTCAGTTTTTTTTAATAGTTTACATTATGGTTTGCACATTTCTTTTGTTTATTTATGCCTCTTGGTGTGTTTTTGCTGCCTTTTCATGTATTTGTTTATTGCAGCTGCCATCTTGTTTCAGTTTTAAATTTATTAACCAGAGATCTTATCAAATGTTTATTTTGAAAGCAGCAATAACTGTAAACTCTCAGCGAGCCAGTTCCTGAGATGCTGCCCGGCATGCCCTTTTAAGCTGTGCCTAAGTTGCTGTCACAAGATACGTGAAGGAAACTTGTCAGACAGCACCCCTGAAGATAAATTCAAGAACAGGTTGCTTCAGCAGGAGTCAGTCCATGAGGATGGCAGCATTACTTGCCCTTCAATTGAGCTTGGTGGCTGTGGTGATGCGCTGCTGAACTTGATATACGCATCCCCTTCTGGACAGTCTGAAGAGCTCAGTTCAGATGAAGAACTAGATGCTCCAGGCAATCATTCTGGAGTGAAGGATGCTCAGGTTCATAGCTCACCTGCACCAGAGAGTAATGGAAGATTATCTGCTGACCAGACGGAAACCGTCTCCACATAATCACTTAAGATGTAGCTCCCATGGCAGGTATGCATTCATCTTTCAGGTTGGAGCCGAAGTTGTGACATTCATTCTGTAGCCTGAAGAGAGGTGTATGATATGGTCAGAATTTGGTAGATTGTAGTTTGTCTGATTTAGCGAGATTATCGGCGTGTAAGGCCATTGATTTTAGCTGTGACAAGGGGATTCTTATTTCTTGTGTTCATGTTCGTCTTTGATCTGGAAGTCATTATGTCAAACATCGATGTACATATGGTTATGACTTTATTGTCATTGCCGAGAGATGACGGAATGGTTGTACTCCCGTTAATTAAGGGGAGATTACCTTTTGCTGGCTATTTTTAGATGTGGTTTCAGTGTTCACTCCTCAGTAGAGTTTGAATGTTACTGATGTCGTGTGAGGGTGGTTATGTTCTGTCATGCGACTGGATGCTATTTGGGGTGGCGGCGATGCTAGTGGTCATGGGTGGCAATGGTAAGAGTTGGGGCTAGGCAAGTTGCAATATGGTTACATGGAGAAAACTGCCGTTTATGGAGGCGGCCACGCGACACCGGAAGCAGGGACAGGCGTGAGAACGCAGAGACAGTGGTGTGCTGATTTGCTAGAGGAAGATGTGTAAATCTTCATCCAACGAGTCACCATTGTCGACTGCGTGCTGGCCTATTTTCAGGCTGTTAGCATCACCCAGTTTCGTCATTGCAATACTGCATTCAGTAACATTTCAAAAATAAAAATTCAGTAACATTCCATACGTTTCAAAAATAAAATTTCAGTAATATTCCGTAGATTCCAACAAGGTACCAAAACATTTATTTCAGTAAGAACTGGGCGAACGCCGCACGCGATGAGCCGCCGTCCTTCCAGGCCATTGCAGCGGCATCCCTGTGCGCCGCCACCCGCGCCCTGAGTCGCTCCCCTTCCTCGGACTCCATCACCAGCCTCACCTTGGCCTCCACCTCCCCAGCCGTGACCATCCCCTCCTTCCAGCCGACCATCTCCACGCCGACCCCGGCTTCCTCCACCATGAACACCTTGTTCATCTTCTGCTCCGCGTACATCGGCCAGCAGAGCATCGGCACGCCGGCGGTGATCCCCTCCAGCGCCGAGTTCCACCCGCAGTGCGTCACGAAGGCGCCCGTGGCCTTGTGGTGGAGCACCTCCACCTGCGGCACCCAGTGCTTGAAGACGAGCCCACGACCTTTGGTCCTCTCCAAGAACCCGTCCGGCAGAAGCGCGTCGACGTCCTGCTCGGACGGCCTCCCCGGAGGGCCGGCGCGGAGAGGGGCTCGCACCACCCACAGGAACCGGTGGCCGGATCTCTCCAGGCCGGCGGCGATCTCCCCGAGCTGCTCCTCCGAGTGGGTGGCAGCGCCTATGCTCCCAAAGCAGAGGAACACGACGCTGCGCTCCGGCTGCGTGTCCAGCCACGCGAGGCACTCGTGCTTGCCTTCTGCCTCGGCGCCGGTACCCGAGGAGACCAGTGGCCCGACGCAGTACACCGGGGGCATCCTGCGCTCCCTGCCGCCGGGAAGAAGAATCCGCAGGTCCTTGAGAGCTCCCACCGCCCGTTCCTCCAGCGAAGCGAACGTGTTCACCAAGATGCCTTCGGCCTCCGTGTTCCTGCACATCAAGTTCATCGTCACCTTGTAGATCTCACTCTCCGGGTCCTCGTGCATTTCGGCGAAGAGGTGGGAAGCCGGTAATGGGGGCACGCCGTGGATGTCGAGAGGGGTGTCTCCTAGCTCCCTGAAGCTTGGCTGGCCTTCCTCGCGGATGGACGGAGACGGAAGCTGGGCGAACACCGCGAGCGCGGTGGCGTTCGTGGCGTAGAAGGTGTAGCACGGGACCCCGAGGTCCTTGGTGACGTCGAACGCTTCCATGGACAGCGCGTCCACGATCACCGCGCGGACGCTCCGGGGAGGCATGGATGAGAGGAGATCGCGGAGGTGCTCGTTGTAGCGCGCGACCGTCTCCAAGTACCCGAGGAGAAACTCCGCGCCGCTCTTGACGGTGGGAGGGTATTTGATCCGAGGGAGCGTGTGGAAGGTGACCGACGGCTTGGCAGAGGCGGCGCCGCGGACGGCGGCGGCGAGGGCGACATCTTGGTCGAGGGTGAGGTCGATGAGCGCGACGGCGACGGCGTAGCCGTCCGCCAGGAGGACGTCGGCGAGCTGCATCATGGGGACGAAGTGGCTGACGGCGAGGCCGGGGTACAGGACGATGGTCTTCTCCATGGCCTGTTTTGCTTTCTGGGCGTGGCTCTTGGTGTCGCCGCGCGTGTTCCCGTCTTCCCGGGGAAGGAGATGCGGGGAAAATGTATGATTGGGGATAGGAGTAGGACGCACCGCGCGCGGGGCAGGTCGCGCGTTGTGTTGGATCGTGGTCTCCTGCGAGAATAAATGCTCACAAGCATTAGGAGTGTTGTCGGTCCTGCCATCGGGAGCAGGAGGCAAGCTTTAGGACGAGACATCCCTTTCACGTGACAATCTTTTACGGAAAAGCTATCCTTCACACGCGTGATTCCAGGGGTCATCGTCACACGATTTTTTCTGCCGTTGCTTTCGGATCTGGCGACCCAGGATCACCCCTCCGATTTGGTTTGTTTGTTTGTATGACGTGTGGACCCGAGGTGTTAGGATTACTATTTGATATTTTGGGTCTCGCGCGGATATTTCTGGGTTGCCTTATCTTTTTCGCTTCATTTCCTCATTCTCTCCGGCTCCTTTTTCCCGTGCTGCGCTGCTCCTTCCTTCGACCCGTGGCGATGCGCGGCGGAGCTACGGCTCTGGCCCCGCCGGTGAGATTTCTCCCCCCTTCTCCATTTCCTTCCTGTAGATCCGTTGATTTGTTCGGTAGTAGCACCCCTTGAAGCACTTGCTGCGACGAATCGGCGGTGATTTCCTGGTGATTTGGATTTGCGAGTGCGACGAATTGGCGGTGATTTGCTGGTGATTTGGATTTGCGATTTGTTATTTGCGATTGAATTCGTTTTGCCCGCCGGCTGTGGCTACGCTGGACTGCTAGGCTGTTCTACCTGCGGCGCTGCGCAACGACAGGCTGGTGGTCGCACGCGGCCGAGCTGTTGGCGCTCTCCAGTTCGTGCGGCGAAGCCTGTGGCCGGGGGCGGAGCTCGACCGCGCGCACGGAACCGGCGTTTGGGGGGCGTGACGGAGGTAGATGGCGCGCAGAACCGGCGGTCGGGGTTCGAGGTGGAGCTGGACGTGCGCACGAGAAGCCTCTGGATAAGGACTGACGACATGCCCTGCAACCTCTCCATTTTTGAGTTTTGATTTTTTCTTTTCGATTCGATCTAGGGTTCTGGTTGTTTAGTCACACTAGGCCTTTTCTGATATCGCTGGATTAGACATGAGAGATTTGTTGGGTGGTAATCCTTTTTTTACTCACCCTTGGTTCGTGAAGTAGAGGCCGAGCAGCATTTTGGGATCTCAGATCCAATGGCAGAGGACGAAGTATGGCGCTTGGTATACCTTGATCCGGTGATTCCCGTCCTCCTGGCCCTGCTAATAACCAGTCATCCATTCCTCTCTGCCTGCCATGGCTGCGGAGTGCTGTCTGCCGATTTGCCGAACAAGAGAGACGATTTGTAGGAGGAAGAAGCTACTGTTACCGTTCATTGTTTTTATTTGGGCCATGTGTTTACACTTCTGTATGCTGAAGCCCATCTGTGTATCCCCTGAGTTGATTCCAGCAATTTTAGCACTCTATTGCTTAATTGATCTTTTGCTCACTAGTCATTTGTTATGTTTGTATAATATAAAAATTAGTTGGTAAAAAAAAAGTAAAGACGTATAAATCAAGTGTGCTCACAGCAGCAGCGTAGGTTCAAGAGAAAGTACTATTTTTCAGTGTGCTATTTTTAATTATCATTTATGTGTGATGTACGAGTCTACCCCACCTAAAATTTCAAGTCATCTCCGCCACTGTCGTGAAGAAATTTGCATTTGATTTTGGTATTCCTACCCCGCACGTATGATTATCCTCCCATTTGTTTTGTTCTAATGTCTAGTTTTGAATTATTTGACACCCGCTCTTACTCTCAATCTTCATTTAGAACTAGATTACTTTATATTTGCCGCTCCCTTTATTCTTATTGTATGTTTTATTATATAGTTCAATAGGAAGAAGCCAAAATTATGCATTAATGTCGATAGCTCTGATGAAAGTGATGAAGACTCTTTTAAAGAGAACTACCAACCTTCAAATGAAAGCCAAAGTGATGACAACCCTGTCAATGATGTGAGCAGTCTTTTTTATTCGTTTTTATTAGTCTTTTCTCATGCATCTATTATTTGACTTGTAAGCATGTCATATTTTGTTTCCGTAAACGTCTGAACTATGTTATTTGTGCTACAATAGGTATCTGATGTTGAACTTGATGGCTTCAAAGGAGCAGCATACAGGCAGTTCTTGAATGATGTAAGTTACATCTCTTTTTTTTTTCCTGTTGGCAATTGCTTCCTTATAGATTATAACATGCTTTATGTGACATTTTGCTTCTGTATTTCATAATATACATTTTTCCAGTCACGCAAGTATGCACGGTTGGGTTACTGTGGTTTGTTTACATGTGTTATAGACATCTGAGTTACTGTCTATTTTTTCTTTGCTCTTTTTTTTGCAACACACACCGCGTATAATAATTCTCAATATATAAAAACGACCTCAGCCATATGTAACCTCCCAATTATTGATTATATTTATTATACAAGTACTCAAATCTTGCCTGTGTACTTGGGGGAGGGGGGTGTTCATATTCTCTTTAGATTTGTTAAGATATGACAGTAAATACTGCTCATTTTTGACAGTCCATTTTCCACTGTCACTTGTATTATGTGTGCCTATCATTTAAATGTTACCATGTATATGATCTGACAGTTTTCCTAATTTTTATGCATTTTCAGTTTAATTCAACAAGGAATTCTTGTTTTTTATTCACAATAGTTAATGTGGAGTTATTAGTTAGGAGAATGTTTTTCACTAACAATTCTGTTTGATTCATATGTTCATATAGGCTCTCAAATTTTTATCAGTGTCTTTTATACTCAAATAGTTCACCCTATATGCATATGTTTTCTAACTGGTCCACATGCTTTATTATCAATGCAATAAAACGAAATCAAGGTACTCAAGAGGAAGCTTGCTCAATCACTTGCTAATATTGTGGTAATATTTTTTTAGCTATTCTTTATCTTCTCTATTTCTTTTCTACTTTGTTTTGTTGATATACCTTTATGTGGTAATATTGAGGAAGCTTGCTCAATCACTTTGCTTTGCTTTATCATGGTAATATTGTTTTGTTAATTATATGCAGATTACTCAAATTTGGGACATTTAACTATTTGAGCAATCTATCTTTGGGGGTTTACTTCCCACTCAAACCAATTTGTTAGTCTGCATTCTATAGAAAAAAATCCGAGTTATTTGACTAATCTGCATATAATTTTAGAGAAATTTGGGATGTGTGAGCAAGATGCATATCATTTGAGTAATCTGCATATAATCCACATATATTATTTTTTTATTGGTAGATATAATATTGATATCCTCTTTCATTTGAGAGGAATTGTGTTCTCATCAGCATAACACATCAACAATAGTGTTGGCATTGATGAGGGGTTCATAGCAATGTCTTCTGATGTTGATCTGATTGGGCACCTAGTTTTACTTTCTAGTTCCTTGAGTGCAAGTTAATGGTTTGGATATATGAAACAATGTCACTGTCAGTTCTATGTGTTTGTAGTCTAATCAAACAAATACCAACACGTCTTTTTGTGATTTGGCTATATGGTATAGCACTACTTGAATTTACACTAGCATTCGCACTGTCAATTCAATTTATTTAAGTTATTTTAATTTTGTTGGTTTTCCCTTTATTCCTGCAACATCTGGATCTACGAGCTGTATTGAAGCCCCTGTGATGTTCCTGTTACTTGCACACGACATCTCATTTGGCTTCTTATTTTGCACCTTCTGTGTTTATTTCTGCGTCATCAGTGAAGGGTTATGGAATCTTAATGTTGTAGCTTCTACAGGTAAGCCCTCAGTTGTTCTTTATATCAACTTCTTCTCCTTTCTCCATTTGTCAATGATATATGTCTCTAGTATTTTTGCTGATGTCATCTTCATCAATTACTTTCGGGATGTGGCAACATAGCATACCATCTTTCTGGATTTTGCACATATACAAGATATATCCTCATTCTGCAGACCAATTATGACTTGAACTGTTTGATCTTCACATGTGTATACTTCATACATTCTATTCTAGAATGTATTCACATGATTAGAATGGCTGTTTGTCTTCTTGATTTGTTCTGTGTTATGAGAAATTGGTTCATTTGTGCTATAATTTTCCATCTAGTTTTGGTGGATTAAATTGTCTTATGCTGGTTCAACCTGTACCTCTGTTGTTGGTTGTTTCCCTAAACCCCAAATTTTGCATCTAGCATTGCTTAGAGAAAATTCTAGGTTCTGTGATGTGTTATCTGCTCTTTTTTTATTCTTTTGTTCAGGATTTTTTTGCCTTTGGAAATTAGGACACATGTTAAATCTGACATTTGGGGTTCTGTCAAACTCAAAATTATTATTTTAGCAAGCATTGCTTAGAGAAAAAACTGGTTTTGTATTTTGCTTCGTGATATCTGGCATTATTTTGTTGCTGGATTCCTCAGCACACATAAATTATCTTTTTTACACATGTTTTGTGCATATGGTCTATTTTTAAAATATGACACTACTTTTTGTAGAATTTGACAGTGCATATGGCATTGTCATTTGCATACTATGTCATGTAAATCTGGTCAGCATCAAGTACAATGCACCAAATAGCATCTATTATACTATTATGTTCATGTTATTTGTTACAGCTAGTATATAAATGCATTCTATCCAGTTTTCCTAAATTGTGAACATTCAGCATGTTTGTGGTGCCAGTTCGCAGTGTTTGCTCGAGTTTAGTTCCAATTTTTCTTGTGTTAGAATTGATGTTTGATCTGATTGAATCAATGCTTGCTTAGAGAAAAATCCGTTGTCTGTGATCTGATCTCTGGACGATGTGGATTTTTTCTGTTTTGGGTTTTTGTCTCTAAAAATTTGGACATATGTTAAATTTGTCATTTGAGGGTTTCCATCAAACCCCAAATTATTATGTTGACTGCATTGCTTAGATAAAATCTGGAGTCTGTGATCTGATCTCTGGTCTTTATGAATTTTTCTGTTATGGGTTTTTGACTCTGGATGTTTGGACATATGTTTAAATTTGTCATTTGGGATTTCCGTGAAACCCTAAATTATTATGTTAACCTGTATTGCTTAGATACAATCTAGGTCTGTAATATGCACCAGTTGCATAGATGTTCAAGTTTTGTGTGTGTTTGATTTGGTTCAGCTACATATTTAACTTCTCATCTATCACCAGATGCATTTACTGTGGTAATTTGATTATAGTTGTGTATATGATACAGTTCTTGATTGGTTTTATTACTCTAATTTGTAAGATGTAATTTATTCATACAACATATGTAAACTGTTCAACACATTTGTGTAATTTTTCTTATATCTAATTATGTCATTTTTCTGTCTTCGAAATCTATGTGATTTTGTTTCTCTGAAAATCTGCGTGATGGCATGATGAAAGTCACACAAATTTACCTTGTCTGATAATCTATGTGATAGAATGAGTTAAATTTGTGAGTTGCTTTCTCTGAAAATCTGTGTTATGGCATGATGAAAATCACACAGATTTATGTGTGGAAAAATTTGTGATTTGAATCTGCCTTTTGGAATTTGGAATCTTTTTTTCTTAATCTGCCATTTGGGGTATTTGATTATGTCTTTAGGTATTTAATTTGGGGTATTTGAATTTGTTTTTCTGTATTCAATATGTTTTTTTGTATTTGAATCTGCCTTTTGGAATTTGGAATCTTTTTTTCTTAATCTGACATTTGGGGTATTTGAATATGTCTTTTGGTCATTTGAATGTGAGATTCAATATTTGAATTTATTTTTCTGTATTCAATATGTTTTTTTGCATTTGAATCTGCCTTTTGGAATTTGGAATCTTTTTTTCTTAATCTGCCATTTGGGGTATTTGAATATGTCTTTGGTCATTTGAATCTAATATTTAATATTTGGTTTTTTCTTAATCTGTAATTTGGGGTATTTAATTCTGTCCTTTGGTATTTAAATCTGTTTTTTGTCAGTTGAGAATTTTTAAATCTGTCATTTGTTTTTTTGGATTCTGATCAGTACACCTTCAATTTATGCATGTGATTAGTAGCTCATATATTCATTTAATCAGTTTGAACAAAGTACACTTATAATTTGGCATTATTACTCTAATGTGGCTGTTGTTATTTTATGCACATAACACATGTAAAATGTGCATTACATGCATGCAAAACCACTTTTCATATTATATACAGTTAACATACATCACTTACTTGGCTTTTTTACTATAATTTTGTTGTGATAAGTTTCTTGTATAACATATGTAACTTAATATTATTTTTTTGTCTTGCAATTTAAAGGAAATATGGCATTTGGTACTATTTGTGTTCATTCCTTAAATCTGGCATTTTAAGGAATTTAAATATGGCATCCGGTACATCTCAGTTTGGTGTTTGTCAAAAAGGCTTTTCAGGGAGCGCAACTAGTTTGGTGAGTCAATTTTTATCAAAAGTTTTCATACCCCCTGGTTCCATGATCAGTATACAGGATTTTTTAGGCTGTCATTTTTAGTGCATCATAGTAGACGTATGAACTAGTAATTTGCACATTATTTTTTGAGTTTCTGATCAGTATATCTCACCTTTGGGTTAGTTTGGTAGCTATCATGCCTATGATGATTTTAAATGTTTGCCCAGATTTTAGTTCCAAAAAATATTTTTGAAGACCTTTGAAGTTGTGAGGTACTGGATTTTGTGCGTGTGACATATAGCTTTTCCTTTTTGACACATCAGTTCCTTTCTATCATGGCTAGGGATGGATGTTTTCAGACGCTTTTTTTTATGCCTGACATGAAGTCCTTTTTTTGCACATAAATATGTCATTTATCCTTATGCTCCAAGTTCAAGGTCATGGGACAGGCAAACGTCTGAGGCAAATTGCTTGTCTTTTTTATAATTTTCCAGTCACTAGCATCTCCGATGCCCTGCATTATAGTCAGAATAAATTTAGATGCATTTGTCGTTGCAGTGTTTTTCCATCTTTGGTTCGTGTTAATTTGTGTGATACAATCCAATCAGAATGAATTTTAGATGCATTTTTGTCGCGCTTTGTATCCAACAGTAAAACTGTTACAATCCGAGCTAGTGATTTTTGCATATTATTTTTTGGATTTTCCGATCACTAGATGCCAGATCATATTATTTTGAATCAGTTAAGTTCAATATGAACCTGCATCTTTAGATGAAACGTTTTAAAATGTTTCTCATATTTGTTAGTTAAATTAGATGTTTGCTTTTTTCCCCAGCCCAGTGTGTTCATATGATATAACAGTTTCAATGTTCTGTATTTTGATATTTGATTAGGACTGATGAATGCCCCCACAATGTTTATGCAATTTTGATAATGCAACTTCAATATGTAGCAATTCCTTTTGCAGACATGATTTTTCCTGTTGCCTTTTATATTTTTTCAGTGCATTCTAGTATATATGAACCTATTACATCATAACTGATGAGTCAGGATATGTTTTCTCTGTCAAGGATATGAATATGCATATTTGTACTATGATCAATATACTATTCTGCTGGTATTTCACTTTTGCCTGATCTAGGTTTATGACACAGATTAATTAAATTACATTGCTGGCGCTTCATATTTACCATAATTAGATTGGTGTAATATATTCAATAGGATTATGTAAATTGCTGACTTCTTATGTGTAAGTTTCATAGACATTATTTTGTGCGTTAATCTGGTGGGTATCTGGTGTATTTTCGCTGTTGTGAAAATATGATTGAATTTGTTTTCTATTAGATTTTTTGTGTGTCAGCCGTCCAAAATCTGTGTGATAGATTTGAGTAATCTGTGGGATTTGTTTTTTCACAAATCTGTGTGATGGAAGGCTCCGAATCACACAGATTTTGCTTCTGCGCCCTCCTTTCTAGAAATCTGTGTGTTTGACTTTTTCCAGTAATCTGTGTGATGGAAGACTCCAAATCACACAGATTTCCACCCCAAACAGATTCTTGTGATTTGAGAGCTCAAATCACACATGTGACAGGCCCCCTCAAATCACACGGGTGAGGTATAGACAGACCCATCTTTTATATTATTATATCATCTTTATTAAACGAGGGTTACTTTCTTACTCAGTGTTCATTTTCAAATCAGAGCTCGTTTAGTTGCCAAAAATTTTTGGCACCCCCTTCGAAGGTCTATTAGAGGTAAAAAATGTAGATTAATTACAAAACTAATTACACGAATGGACGGGAAATCGCAAGACGAATCCATTAAGCCTAATTAATCCATCATTAGAGATTGTTTACTGTAGTATGATGTTGTCTAATCATGGTATAATTAGGCTCATTAGATTCGTATCGAAAAATTAGATAGGGGTTATGGAATGGATTTTGTCATTAATTCACATTTAATACTTCTAATTAGTGTCCGAAGATTGATGTGACGGGTAGTTGGGAAAATTTTCGGAACTAAACAGGACCTCAGTTTGCACGATTATATTTCTTGTGGTAAATCTACTAAACAAAACCCAAATTAATTAAATATGTTTTGAAGCTATTATTGTATACGATTGTCGACTTATATTATGCTAGATGTATAGTGTGAGTAGTAATGTGCAAGTTGTAGTAGCGTGCTATATAGTATTTTTTTATGCTGACAAGTCGCCTTGCTTGTCTCGTGGGATTTTACAAATGGAGATATGTAGCAAGTTATATTGTACAGTATCCTAAGTGCTACGTCTAGTAACTCTATTAATTTATGTAAAGAAATTTATTAGTAGTAACAATAATACAATATACAAGCGATTGGGTTTGTAGTCCAATGGTAGGACGGTCCAGTGGGACGTTACCCACCAGGGTTCAAATTCTGGTGCTCGCACCTTTTTCTGGATTTTTCAGGATTTACCGGCGTTAAGTGGTAAGCGACGTTCCCGTCGACGACGAGACGCCAATGGTGACTTCGGGAATTTCCAGATCTGCCGGTGCTCAGTCCTTCGAAGGTGCTCATAGGGGTAGGGTTTGCGTACGTGTATTCATAGGGGTGAGTGTGCATGCGTGTTGTGAGCGTCTGCGTTGTACTGTGTGATTCTAAAAAAAATACAATATACAAATTATTTTTATAACAATTTATGTACATATTTTCTGGTAAATCCACATATAAGTTGCTACATACTTAATATATATAGGACTAGGTTGCTATAACTTCAAAATTATATCTAAACAAATGCATGATAGGTCTAGTTTTATAGATCTCATTCTGAAGAACGCAATGGTGAAAACGAACGCTCTATAGTAGAAAGTTATCGCATTTTAAAGAGAGAAAGCAAGACAAAATAAGTGTAGGGATGTGTGGTAGTCCAGTTCCTCACTAAGAGCAACTTCAGCAAATAGAGTAAATTTGATCCCTTATATAAAGTTATTGGGGGTTGAGTAAAAATATTTTCATCTCTAAAACACAATTTGCTCCAGCAGTTTCCCTATTTTACTTCCCTAGTTTGAGGGGTGGAGGAGAGATCCCCTCCATAGAGGGGATGAAGAGGGATTTTTAGTCAATGGAGGAAAAAAGGAAGGCTATAGGAAATCTACTGGAGAGATTTTTTTTTCACTTCATCCCCCTATATCACTATTTTTTTTGCTATTGGGGAGGGGATAGGGAAGCTACTGAAGTTACTCTAATGCCGCATATAGTGTCGCGACATACGGCGAGAGCACGATCTATATGGCGAGATAGCTTTTTTTGCTTGAGAATATGATGCTACTACTTTTTAGATCGACAGGAAGAACCTCTCATTCCTTCTCTTTATTCGTGGAGAAGATGGAGGCGGCCACTTTGCTGCTCATCGTCCGCGTGGAGAATATGGAGGCTTCACTGTGAGCAGGTGGACTGACGTTACTTCTACCCGTCGTCTTGCTCATCTGCATTCACTACGGAAAAATCTTTGCCGTGCGTTTTTTATCGGGCACACGGTAAAGATCTCCCTTTGCCGTGCGTCTTGAAAAAACGCACAGCAAAGAATCTTTGTCGTGCGTTTTGTTTCGCGGCGCACGGCAAAGACATTCCCTTTGCCGTGCGAACATTTTTTTCTCACCGGCCGTTACCCACCGTTAGCAAGGGGAGGGGAACAATTTTTTATTGTCCTCTTTGCCGTGCGTTTTTTAGTTCGGCGCACGGCAAAGATACTTCTTTGTCGTGCGTCTCTAAAAAACGCACGGCAAAGATTTTTTTTCCATATATATCTCCTCCTAAGCCTCAAATTCAATAGCCTCTCAAAACAAATTCTTCTCACTTTGAAATTTTTTCTACTCTATACATACAACATGTAATACTTCATGGTAAAATTTGGTAGATTTTTGTATTAATTTGCTATATTTAACTAATTAATTGCATTTCAAGCAATTTTTTCAAAGAAGCCAAATTTGAACCACAAGTGATTCAAATAATAGAGTAAAATGAGTGAAAAAATAATATTCATGTTATTTAGCCTAATTTAAGACCTCTTCCATGAAATCAAAAGAAAATTTGAACATCTTGACTAGAAAACACGACCATGATCGTGTGTCCAGAAGATTTAAAAATTCTAAAAAATGCAAATGATGTCCGAAAATTATAAGATTCGTCAAGGGCTCATGATATCATGCGTGGATGCTGTAGTAAAAATTTGAACAAGTTTTGAATATTTTGTCATGTACGGTGCTTACAAATGCAAACATCTCCGAAGAAGTTTAAGACAGTTGAGAAGTACATGGTTAGGTTTGAATGAAAAGCGAAGATCAAATTTGAATTCGAATTCAATTCTTTTTCTATAAGTAATAGACAATATAAGTTGTTCTACGTAAAATTTTGGTGTTTTTTGAAGTTATTTGATAATTTTAGTGTTTTTCTACTTAAATTTAGAATTTATTAAAAAAAGATATGGTTAGATTTGTAGGTAACACGATATTCAAATTGATTTTTGCCTTCAATTCTTGTTTCTATAAGTAATAGACAACATAACTTAGTTTGTATTAATTTTATAAATTTTTTTTAAATTCATTTGATAATTTTTATGAATTTTACAAAATTGTAGAAAACTACTTTGCCGTGCGCTTCTTCCGAAACGCACGGCAAAAAAATAGTTTTGCCGTGCGTTTTGCAACTGGCGCACGGTAAAGAAAAATCTTTGTCGTGCGCCTCCTTTGAAACGCACGGCAAAGGTCCACTCCCGCCGGCCCATCACAATCCCATCCACTCCACTCCCGCCGGCCCGTCCACTCCCGCTGGCCCATCACACTCCCGCCGGCCCATCACTTCCGCCGGCCCATCATCCGAACTCCACCAGCCGTCGGATCCCATCCGACGGCCGAAAATCAACCCCCGCCCCCCCTCCGTATAAAAAGGCGTAACCCTAACTCCCTCCCCGTCCCCTCCTCTCCCTCCGCCCTCCTCCCCCTGACTCCCTCGCTCGGTCCCTCTCTTCCTCCTCAGCGTCGCCACCCGTGCGCCTCCCTCCCTTCCACAGCGCCGCCGCCGCCTCCTCTCCCTGCGCCCCACCGGATCCGGCCGCCCCCTCCCCCCTGCGCCGCAGCTGCCCCTGCGCCTCCCTCTCTCCCTCACCCCCCTGCGCCGCCCACAGATCCAGCCGGAGGAGGCCCCGCGCGCCGGCGGTGGAGGCCCGACCTCCCGTCCGCAACGGCGTAGGACCTCCCAGCCGCGTCGGCGGAGGACCTCTCGGCGGCGCCGGCGGAGGAGCCCCCGGCCTGACCTCCCGGCCTTGCCGGCGGTGGAGGAGGCCTCGTCCTCACTGGGAGCCGGCGGCACCAGGAGGAGGCCCCGGCTGCACCGACGCGCCGGCGGAGAAGGCCCGGGCCGCACCGACGCGCCGGCGGAGGAGGCCCCGGCCGCACCGTCGCGCCGGCGTGTAGGGGCTCGGCGTCGGATCCATGCGCCGGGAGCCCCCTCCCTCTCTCCCTGGCGACGGCGCGGTGGTGGCGACGTCGGCGGCCTGCGGTCGTGGTGGCGGACAGCTCCCCGGCGACGGCGCGGTGGTGGTGGCGTCGTCGGCCTGCAGTGGTGGCGACGGCGGCGGCCTGCGTGTTTTTTTACTGTTTTTCCTTTTGTTTGTCGTGCGTTTTACAGCGAGGCGCACGGCAAAGTTCCATGCCGTTCGTTCACCGTCCGTTCTGCTTGTGGCCGCCGTCAGCGTCTTTTGTTTGCCGTGCGCCGTCCGGACGCACGGCAAAGGCCTTTTGCCGTACGTGCGATAAAAAACGCACGGCAACGTCCCTTTACCGTGCTAAACGCCACCGTGCGGGGTTTGCCGTGCGTTTTCGCAACCTTTGAGTTTCCGGTAGTGATTCCTCCCCGATCCCCATTGTCTGTTGTGCCAGGAAGGTGTTGTGCTCGTCCACGTCGGGGGATAATACGGGACAGGATCACAGGAAAGGGGCAGAGCGGCGGTTTTTGGACGAGCAGCAGGGCGATCTCCTACACGGAAGTGCAAGCTAGGGAGGCGTTGACCAGAAATCTCAGCGTGTCTGCTCATCTATTTCTCAATCCTTGTCTTCTCCGTTTGGCAGATCACCTGCTTTCACTGAATTGTAGAGATTATGGTTGCAAGACTGGCCTTTAGCAATTGTAGGGATAATAAAATGATTCATTTTACCCTCGTTTGTCAATTTCATATTTCAACAAAACATTTCAAAGTGCTACTACGGTGAACTTGAAGCCTTCAGGTAAAGCTTACTGAATACATTACACTACCACAAAACTGGGCATTCGTCCAAACACGTTAGTACCGGTCGCGGTTGTGACCAGTACTAACGCGAGCAATTAGTACCATGCAGGTGCTACAGTGCCCCTGACGAGGCATTTAGTACCGGCTAGTGTCTCCAGCCGGTACTAAATAGCGTCACAGACCCAGCTGATGCAACTGCTAGTGGGCCCTGCGGAGCATTTTAGTACCGGCTAGTGACTTCAGTCGGTACCAAATGACAAGAATGGCATTTAGTACAGGGTCAACCCACCAACCGGTACTAAATGACTTCACCGCCTCCCACTCTTAGATTCTTTTTTATCTCCTCCACCCACGTGCAGGCTTATCTTCTCCTCCTTCCTTCTCCCATCTCATTTTCCTCTCCTCTCTCTTCCCTATCTCACTTGTTTTCCGCAAAACCAATTCAACATTCACTCGTCCGGAGCGCTCGGCCCGACCATCATGTGCACGGGTCGTAATGATCATTTTGACCCAGCGCGGGATGCGGCAGCCGGTGGGTGCCCACCTGGGGGTCAGTCTACTGGCCGATTGTTTTCTTTTTTTTCATTTTTTATCAAGCAAATATTACACATCTATGTATAAGTTAAGTGTATAAATTATTTTCTGAAAAAAAGTTATCCTCACAAATCGTTTGTTAAAAAAAGTTTTGTGCATAACTCATCACTAAGAAAAAAGTTACGTTCATAACCCAGTGTTAGGAAAACAATTATATGCATAAATCGTTTGTTAGGGAAATTATGCACATAACTCATCGTTAGGGAAAAAGTTATGCACATAACTCGTCGTTATCGAAAAAGTTATGTGCATTATAACTCATAGTTAGAGAAAAAGTTATGCTCATAACTCGTCGTTAAGGAAAAAGTTTTTGCGCATAACTTGTCGTTAAAGAAAAAGTTATGTGCATAAATCATCATTAGGGTAAAATTATCATCGAACTTATGTATATAAGTTATGATATTTCAGAAATAGAAAATTACAAAAATAAAACTTTCTCCAAATGAAAAGTGGAAGGGAGGGAGGGGCGTGTCAGTATCGAGCGCTAGGAGCGACTGGCCCTGGCGCGGCGGCGCGGTTGGGCAGCACGGTCGGCGGTGGCGGCGGGCGCGGCTGACCCCTGGCGCAGCGGCTGGCCCCAGCGCGGTGGCCCGACCGGTGCTCCCCGAGGACTGCAGGCGAGCTGTGGCCGGGCTGACGCTGCTTCCTGGGTGAGTTTATTTTTTGCTGTGATTTGTGTGGTGATTTAGTGACTCGTGTGAACAAACATATATGATTGTCGTTGGTGTGGTGATTTTTGTGATTCCTGTGCTGATTTTTGTATCTATGATTGTGTGGCATTCTTATGAATATACGATTATGGATAGCTTCTTGTATCTGTGATATTGTGATGATTCTTATATCTGTGATTATTGTGGAGAAAATGTGTAGAAAAAAGAAGAGAAAAGAAAAGAATAAAAGAAAATAAATAAATAAGAAGCTACGGTGGCTCAAGGCATTTAGTACCGGGTGGTCTGCCCGGTACTAAATGGCATGACATTTAGTACCGGGGAGCCAATATCGGGTAGGCGCTCGATACTAAATTGGCTTCATGCCCGGTACTAAAGCCCTTTTTTTATATTAGTGTTAGGTGACAATGCTCTTACCACAGTAACAAGCCTACTAAATTCATAGTTTGATAGTTTTAAAAATCTTCCGATGATCACCGTTCTAAATTGTTTGAGCATTCCTCGCAAAATTTTTTTTGTCTGAGCATGAAAAGGGTTTCAAATGAAAAAAATTTGAACTATAAAGTTATAGATCTCGACAAAAACTAAAACTTTCATATAAATTTTATTCTCATCCAAGTTCATATGAAAAATTATGAAATTATGAATTTTTAGAAGTAGAGTGCTCCTATTGCTGTTTGAAGCGGGGTAGGAATACTACAGTACCCTAGCGGGGTTACTTGAAACGGTGGTTGTCCTGCCACCATTTCAAATTGAGGTTTTAGAGTACCGCCGTTTGGAACGGCAACAAACGGTATACTTTGCAAAATTTCTATTTGAATATATATTTTTGAAAAATCATAAAAAAAATCTGGTTGCTTTGCCGCCTGGGCTTGCTTGTCCGACTGCAGGCAGGCCAGGGCTGAAGAAACATCATCAGCTCGCGGACGATGGTCCGGCCCAGCCGCCGTGATCTGTAATTTTTTTATTTTAGCATTTTGCAAAAATATATGTTCAAATAAAAATTGTAAATATATACGCCGTCGAAACCTCTTCCTGGAGTTCGTGTTATGTGGATTGTGGAGAGTACCATAGAATGTTTGTATCAAATGTTCATTCGGTAACATTCTATAAACTAGCAAGATGACCCGCGCAAATAGCTCGGGTAGCTAGCTTTTCTACATCAACATTAGATGGATTATTTTAAAATAAATGGATGCAAATAATTGTGTTTAGTCCTACCATTGTTTCACAAACGTGATTTCTGAAGAAAAATAAATACTTTATTAAGAGACATGTTTTTACCTTATATACTTTTAACTATATATATTTTTATATATTATTTGGCGTTGTACATTTTTTGTTTGTGAGTTTTTTATGATTGTTGATTATTCCTACGTATTTTTAAAATATCTAGATGAATGGTTCAATTTATACCAGCATAAGTAATAATTAGAATTTAGTTTTATGTTTGAAATATGGATGCATCCTCTTTAGTTCTTATCTTATCGAAATATCCTCTCTTTTCTTTGCTCTCTAATTACCAACTTTTATAACCCACACATACATAATTCCATATGGTCTTACAACACTGCACATTTTCAAAGCATGAACCTTGCATTCAAGTTAACACATTTGTTGTGTCTAGCAAGGTATAGTCTTATCCTTTATTGCATATGTAGATATTCAAGCAAACATGGTCAAACTTAGCAGCACTAAGGGATCATGGATTTATAAGGGTCTTGCCGCGACTGGTACCTACAAAGTAGGCCAGTTTCGGCTTACAACCTTATGTGGCTGCCTCATTGTCGCTGATGCTGGCATCCATCCTATACATCTCCACACTCTTATGTTTCGTGACCTTGAGCTGCAGACTAAGTCTATTAGGACTTGAGTTTGGGATTGTTGCAAAAGCTACATGGAATATATTAATGTCAGATGATTTTGGCTACACACATTCTTTTCTCTAGCTGACACTCTTATTCATTTTTCTTTATTATTTGGATGAGTGTGGTAATTTCTAGACCCTCGTGGTGAATGTGATTGTTTTTTAATGCAGTGGAAAATAATAAATTATACG
The DNA here is from genome assembly GCA_036936925.1 of Cenchrus fungigraminus. Classification (NCBI taxonomy): domain Eukaryota; kingdom Viridiplantae; phylum Streptophyta; class Magnoliopsida; order Poales; family Poaceae; genus Cenchrus; species Cenchrus fungigraminus. The sequence goes on along the minus strand of CM072781.1, from coordinate 13,890,544 downwards.
CAAGATGAAATAAAAAAATGTTAGTGCTCTCAGAATTTATTACCTAACAAAAATTTTATTTCCAAATATGTTTTTTATTTCCATCTCATAATAGGATGGCAAAACTTAAGGATTTCTATGTCAAATACCATATGATATCATATTTAGTACTACCTCCGTTCTTTTTTATATGATTTTGGTTCCTTCATTTTTTTAGCTAAGTAATGCCATATATTAGAGGATGGAGGAAGAATATAATTTTCTTCATTTTAATTTCAAATTCATATATTTATTAGTAGATTTGATATGGATTCTTTAGGGTAGGCTAGACCATTAAATCTTCATAAAATTTTACAATGCATTGATATGCCCATGTTATAGATTCAAGTATAATACTTTGACCTGTCACTTCAAGTCATCAACCTTGTAACAACAGACGTACTTGTTGGCAAGTTAACCGAGATGCCTTGCAAGTGGCGCGTTGCATCTTCACTTTTTGCGTAGGTGGTGTGGTGTTGAGAGAAACTTGTTGAATTTACACAGTCTTTTCATCTTGCTAACACACCTACTATCACTACCTTTGTCTCTTGTGTTGACTTCGTCAGTCTCTCCAGACAACATGTTCTATTCTACATATTAGGTCCATCGCAAAAAATGTCATTTTAAATTTATTCTAAGTCAACTTTCACCAAATTTATAGAAAAGTATCAATGTTTATGACATTAGATAAGTATATTATAAAAATATCTCGCATGATAAATCTAATGGTACTTATTCCTAACATAAATATATGTAGTTTTTCTATAATCTTGACCAAACTTATAAAAGTTTTGCTTAGAACAATCCTAAAGTGACTTGTTTTTTTGGGACGGAGGGAGTGCTTCTTTCCCAAGGCCACACGTCACCTTGCATCGATCGGGTAGATACATCTCTGCACCATGCTTCGCTCTTTATTTTTTTATAATAAAATTAATAACGGTCTACAATTTTTGAGACATCTAACCAATCGATCGCACCTAAATCACCCTTTGAGATTTTTTTATCATAGAAGTATTCTTTATTAATTAACTGAAATAAAGTAAATGATGTGCAAGGTAACTGTAATTCGTAATATAAGCTAATTGTAACTAAAACATAAAAGTAAAGTATAAACAACTATTAAGTACTTTGATTTTTATAATTTTTATGAGGGAACTAAGTTTACATACTTATCATCTCTAAACTACAATTGGCACAAATATATAACACACGAAAGAAGACATGTGATGTAGGCCCTAAATGCTCAAGTGAGATTTAGTTTTTCTTTTTCTACTTTGTGAAGATTTTGCTTCACACATACTAAAATGATGACATAACTAAAGCAATATTACACTAAAAGTGGTTCATTATTGTTGAAGAATGCATTTCTTTATTATTTTTCGTATACATAATCCTTGTGGGCCTACATGGTTTTTTACTTACTTGATTGAACATAACTATTTTCTTCTGGTAGCTTTGGTCAATTTATTTTATTATAAATAGTAAGTGACAGCAAGAAAAGAGTGGGTGAAATAAAAATTCTTAAGAATCTTTTTGTACATAACATGTCACAAATAGTGTTTCATTCTATTGCTATTGTACTTTTTAAAACTTTTTCAGTCGTCTCATCATAATTTATTTGTTTGATCTTTCTTGTTTCTACTTAAGCTATTCTAAAGAACTGATGAGCAATTTTAGTTCAATAGAGCCTTTAGCCTTCAAAAGAAACAACAACTATATGACCATCCTCTTGTAAGTGCCTATTCATATAGATTTGACCAGAGTGCATGCTGAGCGCTAGCAGCCAGTAAGCTAAGTTGTGGTGCGAGCGTCGCCGCAAGTAGGGCACTTGTATTGTACTGCTCCTTTTGACAATGATGATTAACAATTTAGCATGCCTCTTACTCCTACAATCCTACATACCTCTCTGGCTATTGCTACTGCTCCAATTTACAGACTAAGTTTCTACTCCTCCTTTTAGTTTCGCAATTGAACCCAATAGTAAAAGTTAGAAAATTATCAATACCAAAACTGATTGCAAATTTCATGATGCTTGATTTTTGTTTTTTCAAATTGATTTGAACACCTTCATCGTTCCCGAAATTTGCTACCCACTTATGGACTGCAGACTGCACAACCTTCTAATCTCTAGAAGAAACATTGCGGCTGGCCTTGACTACTTTTTGATGGGAGAAAATTGTTTATGATAGGACATGATAGTTTTTTTTTGTTTATTCAATTGCAGTAGCTTTAGGTCTGTGATAGAGCAGCAGAGCTATCCCAAATGATGATGGCATGACCGTGGTTTCTTCTTCCTATCTCCCCATTATCGCATTCTCACCTATATATCTCTTCCCAATATAATGTTGTTCTTTTTACCTTGCCAACTGCATAACGCCATAGGCTGGGTCAGTTTTATTTCCACTTTAAAGTTGCATTCCTTCATGCTTCGGTTGGTTCCCAACATCTTCCTAGTTTCGAAAGATATAATAATTCAACAGTGCAAGGCCATGGTTAATGTCGTTTTCGTGAGTCTGCTTTCTTCTTTCTTTTCCTTATGTTTTCTTCTTTCTTTTCCTTATGTTTTCCTTTCCAGTAATGCATATGTTCTCATCAGATTGCATCGTAAGGTAGCTTATTATTTTACTATTTTTAAGAGGAACGGTGGACTATTAGAGATCCAACTCTTGTATAGACACGGGCTTTTGTGCTATTATGATGTTTGGTTTATGTATGGACTCTTCTATTAATCCATACCATTAGATCATCATAAAAGTTTCTACTCCTCCTTTTAGTTTCGCAATTGAACCCAATAGTAAAAGTTAGAAAATTATCAATCCCAAAACTGATTGCAAATTTCATGATGCTTGATTTTTGTTTTTTCAAATTGATTTGAACACCTTTATCGTTCCCGAAATTTGCTACCCACTTATGGACTGCAGACTGCACAACCTTCTAATCTCCAGAAGAAACATTACGGCTGGCCTTGACTGCTTTTTGATGGTAGAAAATTGTTAATGATAGGACATGATAGTTTTTTTGTTTATTCAGTTGCAGTAGCTTTAGGTCTGTGATAGAGCAGCAGAGCTATCCCAAATGATGATGGCATGATCGTGGTTTCTTCTTCCTATCTCCCCATTATCGCATTCTCACCTATATATCTCTTCACAATATAATGTTGTTCTTTTTACCTTGCCAACTGCATAACGCCATAGGCTGGGTCAGTTTTATTTCCACTTTTTTGAATAAAGGTTTTATTTCCACTTTAAAGTTGCATTCCTTCATGCTTCGGTTGGTTCCCAACATCTTCCTAGTTTCGAAAGATATAAGAATTCAACAGTGCAAGGCCATGGTTAATGTCGTTTTCGTGAGTCTGCTTTCTTCTTTCTTTTCCTTATGTTTTCTTCTTTCTTTTCCTTATGTTTTCCTTTCCAGTAATGTGTACTCCCTCCGTCCTGAAATATAAGACATTTTCGTTTGTCCTAAGTCAAACCAGTCTAACTTTGACCAACTATATAGAGAAGAGCAATAACATTTACGATGTGAGATGAATATCATTACATTCACTACGAAGTATATTTTCATAATTTACTTATTTGATATAGTAGTTGTTAATACTTTTCACTATAAATTTGATCAAACTTAGACTAGTTTGACTTAGAACAAACCAAAGTGTCTTATATTTCAGGACGGAGGGAGTATGTTCTCATCAGATTGCATCGTAAGGCAGCTTATTATTTTACTATTTTTAAGAGGTACGGTGGACTATTAGAGATCCAACTCTTGTATAGACACGGGCTCTTGTGCCATTATGATGTTTGGTTTATGTATGGACTCTTCTATTAATCCAGACCATTAGATCATCATAAAATCCAACGACATATATTCTTCTCTTTTTAGATTAATGTGAGAATTTCTAGACCCTCTCGGTGAACGTGGTGTCTTCTTTTAACACTCGTATTAAAGATCTCAGACAAGCTACAATAGCTTACATGCAAAAGCGTTTCAATTTCATCTCAATTATGCATCACAAATTCACAATGGAATCAGCGATGCGTGAAGCCGAATTATATATATATATATATTTTCTTTGATTTTCAAAAAATAAATGGACGAACTAAAAATTTTGAGAAATATACATCTGCCGCCGTACCCTACGACGGCAGGTACCTGCCGCCGTGCCCCACGGCGTTAAGTTCCTGCCGTCGTGGGGTACGGCGGCAGGAGAGCACCTCTGGCGGCAGGGCCGCGTGGCACGGCGCCAGGCCCCTGCCGCCGTGCGCCACGGTGGCAGGCCCCTACCGCCGTGCCACATGGCAGTAAGGCCTTTTTATTTTTTTTTAAATTTTTCATTTTTAAAACACTTTTAACCTTTTTTAAAAACAACAAACTGATAAGTGTAAGCATAATCACAAGATCATATCATAATCGACGAGTAGATGCAAATAGTTTATACAAAATCATGGTAAAAGTACTACTACATCTAAATGCGCCGGTGCCTCTTCGGCCTAACAGTTCTAGCGCCAGCCCAGGTGTGGTCCTGGGCGTACGTCCAGGGGTCAGGTGGCCTGACCACCCGCGGTCTGAGCTGGTCGGGAGACAGTGTCGCCATGGCCGCCTGCGACGAGCTTGCAGCATCCGGTGTCCCTCTGCCGGCTGGTGTCGCTCCGCCCGCCAACGACGACCCTGCACCAGCCGGTGTCGCTCCGCCCACTGGCTGTGTCTGCTGAGTCCCAACAGGCGGTGCCTGTGTGAGCTGTGACGGGCCAACCTCCTCGGCCTGCGGGGCATGAATGGCCGCGAGAATGTCGCCGTACCCAAACTCATCCCAGCCCAGGTGCTCGTCAGGAGTCTCGACGGTGGTCGCGTCGAAACCGGCTACAACGAATAGTATTAGTTCTCCAAAACGTACCGTACTTAATGAATTTTACTGTAAAGTTAAGGTCGTTACCAGGCTAGAACATAGGCGGAGTGGACAAGAAAGGAATATCTGCCGCCGCAAACTGAAAGACCGGCGGTCTGAAACCTCCTAGCAGAAATATCGGCGCTCTAAGTGTCGTCGTCTCCGGCTGTCGAGGCCCGACTGTCGGAAAGAGCGGTGGTCACCCTGTACGATTAGAATATAGTATAACACAAACACACAATAATTCCGTGCATTAGTTGAAAATAACGTCCACTGAAATTACCTGCGCCGGGGAAAACAAACGGCCGCTGCACGTAGGTGTGCGGGCCCTACGCCTGTGGCTGCTGCTGTTCCGTCGGAGCCGAGAAGTCGCCGGCAAAGGTGGAAGGCGCCGGCTGCGAAGCCGCTGTCGAGGCGGAGCTCGAGGACGACGCTGGGTGGCGCGGAAGGAGAGGAATCTCTGCGGCCCCGGCGTACTTCACGACGACGGAGTACCTCGTGGCAGCATCGAGGATCCTGTCGTACGTGCCCTGGTGCTGGTGAGGCCCCCAGGTAAAACACTGCTCCCTCGCGAACGCTGCGAGCCGCACGATCTCAGTAAGCACGTCGTGCTGCTCACAAAATTAGTAACACATGTTATAATGAAAAGTCATATGAATGAAATATGTTTGCAGTATCGTAGCTTACCGCTGTGTCGGCGGTCTGGTCTCGGCGCACCGGGTACGTGGTGTCCGGCAGGATCCTGTCGTGGTCCGGGACCGGTGGCGGGGTAGCAGGCACGTACGTCACCCGCGTCCGCGTCCTCGGGAGGTACCACTGAAGGTACGCTACCCAGGCCGCGCCGTCGTGAAGGCGGTGCTCGGTGACGACGTTCTCCTCGTGCGCCGCGGACGCCCATTCGTCCACGTACGGCTGCAGCTTGTCGACGAACGACGTGGCCGCAGACACGCCCTTACGCGTCCACCTAGCATAGAAGAAACAAAAAAATATTTGCAACTGACTATTTGTAACGGAAAATAATTATAACTGGCAAATGGTAGCTCACCTGTGCGCTGTGGGCGGCAGACGTGGCGCAATGGGTACTGGCGACTCCTGGAAGAGGCCGAACTGCCTCATCACTCGGTGGACGGCGTACTCCTCGACGTAGACGTCGAAGACCAATCGTCGCCGCGTCATCCAGTACGCCTGGTCTTGGTAGCACATGGACGAGAGGCCCTATGGTGCGCGGGCAGCGACCATGGAAGTAGCGTACGGCGTCCACCGGACCTGAGCATCGACCATCCGGTCGATCTGACCCACGAAGCCCTTGTACGCCTTCTTCGCCTGCTCCCCAGCCCAAACGTGCTGCACAGAACATGAAAAGTTGATTGAATCAAACTAAAGAACTCATTAAGCGAATAAAACGATAAGGGAGGTCATTACCTTCCAGAGGCACCACAGAGAACCCATGGTGGGGAGGTCCGCTGGGTCGGTGTCTTCTGGCAGCGACACGTACTCCGAGAGGTCGGCCTTGGGCCGACCGATGTCGAACCGCTCGTGGATCCACATCTGCAGCAGGAGAGGGCACCCCAGGAGGATCCCCTCCTTACTCCCCGGCCTCGACACTGCCGAACACAGCCCCCTGTAGGTAGCGGCCAGAATAGCGCTACCCCAGCTGATCTGGGGCATCTCCTCGACGGGGGAGTCGGCGATCCGCTGAGCCCAGGGGAGTAGGTACCTCGACACCGAGTCCCCCGCTGACTCGCAGAACAGCACCCACCCGAACAGCCAGAGCAGGTAGACCTCCAAAAACCTGTCCGACGTCGGGTCGTCGGCCTCGTCCGCCATGTAGTCAGCCTGCACACACACAAAGGTCCATCATCACATTCGTTTAAAATGCATACAAATGTTGAAAATAAGAGTTAGAATCACGTATGCTGAACTGTTGGATCCAAGTCCAGGTGGGCCCGTGGTTGTTGGCGAAGGGCACGTACGGCTGAGGCGCGCGATCGTTCCGTGGAACGTTCGCGAACCGAGCAAGAAAGTCGGCGTGCCACGTCGCGGGGATGTCCTTCGGCCCCATCGCCTCGCCAGCACACGGCAGTCCTCCCAACATCGCGGCGTCCTGCAGACTGAGCGCCATCTCGCCGACGGGGAAGTGGAAGGTGTGCGTCTTTGGTCGCCACCGGTCCATGAACGCGGCGATCAGCCGGGCGTCGTAGCTGAACCGCGTCAACCGCTCCGCCCGGGGAACCTCAGCTCGTAGCCTGTCCCCCTCGACCAACCGCGCGAAAGGGAGAAGTCCTGCAGCGCTAAGGATGGCAGTTTTACCCATGGGTAAGGGTACCCACGGGTACCCTACCCTGTTGGGTAAGGGTACGGGTACAGAATTCTACCCGCGGGTAAGGGTATGAAACTCTACCCGCGGGCAAGGGTAAGGGTACGAAACTCTACCCGTGGGTTACCCAAGGGTACCCTTACTAATGAAGCCCATAAAAACATTTGACCCAACTAGACCCATATATCTTAATCCTAGCACACCCCTTCCCACGCCGCGGCCTAGTGGCCCACGCTGTGCCTCGCGGCCTCTCCTAGTCGCCTGTCCCGCCTCTCCCCCGAGCACCCCCGACGCCGCCACTCGATTTTTTCCCCGCAGGCCGCAGCCAGCGTCGCTCGCACAACCCCCGTGCCCCGCCGGCCGCCGCTCGCACAACCCCCGCGCGGCCGCGCCCCGCCGCTCACCGGCCGCCTCCTCGGTCGGATCCCGGCGCCAGTCCAAGCCACGACGCCGCCGCCTCCTCCTCGGCTGAGTCACCAAACTTGCTGGCTCTATGTCAATATGTGTGTGATTGTGAAGTTTGAGACTTATTTAGCTATAAAATTATTATTGTACTCCTGGATATGAACTTATTAACATGTTTATGTTAATACCCTGCGGGTACCCTGTTACCCTACGGGTACCCTGCGGGTAAGGGTAAGGGTAAGGATTCTTACCCCTTACGTTTGGAGGGTAAGGGTATACATGAGATACACGGGTATGCCAACGGGCGGGTAAATGATTTACCCTTACCCTACCCTGCCCATTGCCATCCCTATGCAGCGCGTAGCCTGAAAAAAAGCAAAATTAATTTACTTAAGGCAATTACTATTGTAAAGAAATAGAAATAAATAATAAAAATGAATTACGTACTTCGGAATCCACCGCTGGTGTATCGGCATCAACGTGCGGGTGGTCCGGAAACGTATACTGCCGGGCGAACGTCCAAGAACAGCCGACACGTACGAGCGGTGGTGCCAGTCCACCGCCTCGTCGAACAACTCCGGCCGTACGTACTCCAACGGTCCAGCCATAGCTGCAAAAAAATAACATAATTTAATCAATTAGTCGAATTATACTCATTAAAACGAATTATGTGAATTAAAAATATTTTCTAAAAATTTTACATTAATTTAATCTAATTATGTGAATTATAACCATTTTCTAGAAATTTAAAACGAATTATGTGAATTTAAACTATTTTCTATGAATTTTATATCAATTTAATCTAATTATGTGAATTATAACCATTTTCTAGGAATTTTAAATGAATTCAAACGAATTATGTGAATTAAAAATATTTTCTACGAATTTTATATCAATTTAATCTAATTTTGTGAATTTTAACCATTTTCTAGGAATTTTAAATGAATTAAAACAATGTATGTGAGTTAATACTATTTTCTACGAATTTTATATCAATTTAGTCTAATATTGTGAATTATAACCATTGTCTAAGAATTTTAAATAATTTTTATATTAATAAACAATTTTTTTGAATTATAACTATTTTCTAGAAATTTAAAACCAATTTAAACAAATTATGTGAATTAAAACAATTTTTTAATACTTTTATATTAATTTAATCTAATTATTTGAATTATAACTATTTCTAAATTTTTTGAAATTTCTAAACTAACTAGACTAAACTAAGTTAACTAAACTAACTAACTACGCTAACTAAACTAACTAGCTAACTACATTAACTAAACTAACTAACTACACTAACTAAACTAACTAGCTAACTACACTAACTAAACTAAACTAAATATAGAAACATACCTTAGTCAAAAGTGCTCCGAAGGGTTGAAAGTCGAAGATTTAGGCCTCCTTTGGGAGCCAAGGGCAGCATACCCAGGGAAGGGGAGGCCCGACAGGGTTTTTCGTGGGAAGAAGATTCCCTGTGATTTCACGGCACCGCGCCCCCCCAACCCCTTTGCCGTTTGGCAGCAAAGGAAAAAAGGCATAGGGATTTTTTTTTAGCATGTGACATCAGGCACATCCGACGAGTTGCTGGCACTTTGGAAAAAGGTCACTGGTGCTTCTCGTCGACACATGTGGCATTCAAGAGCATTTGCTACCAGCAAATTAACAAGCCAAGACACATGAAAATTTGAAAACTCAAAAAATCAAGAAAAAAATCTAGCAGCTTTTCAAAACATCTTGGAATATATCTGATTTTCAAGATTTCAGTTTCATACCAATCCTCAACATACAAAAATAATTGAAAGCAGAACAAGCAACATGTTGAACATGCTAAACACGTTTTATATACAAACATCCCAGCCACATAAGTCACACACCAGATGTTTAAAGATCGACATATGAATCTCGATGAACAAAAAATAGTTGAAAACAACTTGGAAGTTTAAATCTCAACAACATATATCAAGAAAGGAGATAACTTGCAGTCCAACTGAAACAGAATTTGTATTCATCAAGCGAAGTGGAGACAAGTGGCCTGATTTTCATTTGGAGTAGCACTGGAGAGAGGCAGAAAGCAGACAACTGCAGAAAAAACATGTAACGTCAGTGACATTATTAAGTAGGATGCTAGGCTGCTAGCATTCAGTACTGCCACTATTACTCCCCCAATCACAGCAAGCGGCCATAGTATAATGGCCAAACCAGCAAAAGGCACACATAGAGTTTCCAGAAACGATCCTTCCCTTCCAACAAGATCCTCACATAACCTTTGACATCCTTTCAACAACTTTGCAAATATGGAATGAAAATTCTTTGCACTTGGGAAATGGAAGATTAGCTTCAAAATCCTGCTCCCTAATTAAACTTATTCCATAGTAAAAATTATCTCAATCTGCAAGGCATGCATAATTATCATTAGTGCACAATTTGATGCGAACCATATGTAGTCAACATCAAGGCACAAATATGTATTCGGGTTCTGTATATTTCCTACAGTCAAGATCTACCTTAATTGTTGACATCAAAAAACGGTAGTAGACCTGAAAACACTAGTCATTCAGATCCTTATTTTTATCATTCTAAATATATAAAGTGACCAATCAAGTTGATCAGCTTGATCAGACCTAAATGTGAGCAACACTTCAACATATTTGCTTCCTTGTAACTGACAACTTTTATAATTCCCTGCCAGATTCAGGTTGTCAAGCAAGAAAAGGTACAATTGTGTTTATTTATACATAGCAAAACTAGCAATTAAGCTCAAGGTTTTAAAGGCATACGCTTCTCCATTAGCACATCACAATAACCTTCCCATGTTTTTTTAGCAGTAGCATTATGCCATCTGGTAAGTAATTCCTCAAAAAAGGGACAAAATATGCAGTAGCAAGCCAGCTGCTATGACTCTTCGAAATTCACTTGCATAGGCTATGTTTGGCCTCAATGCAAGAATTCACCATGGGGAACTGTAGGTAGGCAAATAAATAACTCCTACTAAAATATTACTACAAATAGTGCAGCCAGAAGTTGTCACAAACACCAGAAGTGTTAGAAGTACATAAATGTATTAAGCTATTCTCTTCATACCTGAGTAAGGAAGTAGGATCACAGTCAAATAATCAAGTTATTGGATAAATGTAGTCTAAGCAGCAGAAATATCAGAAACCAAACAGACCAGTAGATCAACAAACTTTCTAAAGAAAGTAAGGAAGATTTTAACTACAAAATTAAAAGCAACATATCTATATTTAGCTACTAGCCTATCAGGCAACGAGGCTACAACATTTCATGTGTCACTACAACATTTCACATGAACCAGGCCAATAGACGAGAATATATTGTGGCCTAACGCCTCAAGTGATAAGAGAACAAAAGAAAGCAGTGATAAGGAAAACTAAATTAGATCAAGTTCCTTGCTTCCATCCAAAGCCATAACAGATATTGTTGCTGAAGCTGTAGGAATTGTTATTGCAATAACTATATTAGAAAACAGGGCAGGTATAAGCGCCAAGACTGATAATTCATGGTGACTGCTATAACAAGAAAATGCTACTCGATCTGATTAATTAGCCATGTAGCATCACAATTTCGTTCAGCAGGTAGGCACATCTTGGATGCAGAAGATAACAGACACAAAATTGGGCTAGTTTACCTGAACCAAATAGCACCTAAGGATCATCATTTCATCATTTGGGAAGTAAATTGAGTTCATGCTCTAGGGTTATTGACCCAAGTTTCACCGAAAACCCATCAAAATCCAGATGCTCTAGGGTTATTGACCCAAATTTCACCTCAAAATCAAGAACGCGTCAGGAGAAGGAAGAACCCTAACCTACCCGCAAAAAAAAGGAAGAACCCTAACCTCTTCGATCTGGTTGATGCGATCTAAGAAGAGAGGAAAGTGGATACCTAAGAGGCGACCGAGGTGGTGTTGTTGTAGATCCAGACGGCGGCCGCGCTCCTGGATAGGGACGTGTACACGGAGGTGGGCGGCAACGCCTAGATAGGGACGGCGGCGACGAGGATGAGGATGGCGGAGGAGGGGAAGCACCTGGATGAGTGAACGGCGACGCAGAGGGGCGGCAGCGCGCAGACAGCGATGCGGCGTGGTGTAGCGGACGGTGACTCGGCGTGGTGGAGCAGCGCGTTCCGTCGCGAGGAGACGGGGTGGCGCCGTCCGGACCTAGGAGGTCGGGAGCGGTCACCCCGGGGAAAGGCCGCGGATAGGGTCAGAAGGCCCCGCGGTTTTGGGCTCCCAAACGATAGGAACATTTGGCCCGGGGCCGAAATCGACGAGGGGGGCTTGCCCAGGGAAATCGACGGGATCCCTCCGGGATTTTGATTTCCCAAATGAGCCCTTAGAGGAGAGAGTGAGGGAGGGAGGAGGGGGTGGCGGCAGCCGTCGCCCCCTTATATATGGTGACGCTGCCGCCGTACCCCACGGCGGCAGGCTCCTACCGCCGTGGGGCACGGCGGTAGGGCTCCTGCCGCCGTGGGGTACGGTTGCAGATGTATATTTCTCGAAATTTTTGATTGGTCCATTTATTTTTCGAAAATCAAAGAAAAAAATATTTAAAAAAATTCCGTGAAGCCCGTCTACTTCCGTCCGAGGTTGGCCGCGTCCGACAAGAACTGGCCAAACGCGGCGCGCGACGAGCCGCCGGCCTTGCAGGCGACGGCCGCGGCATCCATGTGCGCCGCCACCCTCGCCCTGAGCCGCCCCCCTTCCTCGGATTCCATCACCAGCCTCACCTTGGCCTCCACCTCCCCAGCCGTGACCATCCCCTGCTTCCAGCCGACCATCTCCACGCCGACCCCGGCTTCCTCCACCATGAACACCTTGTTCATCTTCTGCTCCGCGTACATCGGCCAGCAGAGCATCGGCACGCCGGCGGTGATCCCCTCCAGCGCCGAGTTCCACCCGCAGTGCGTCACGAACGCGCCGGTCGCCCGGTGGCGGAGAACCTCCACCTGCGGCGCCCAGTGCTTGATGACGAAGCCCCGGCCCTTGGTGCTCTCCAGGAACCCGTCGGGAAGGAGGGCGTCGAGGTCCGCGTCGTCGCCGGACTCGAACAGCCTCTGCGTGTCGCCGCTCACGGGGGCGCGTACCACCCAGAGGAAGCGGTGACCGGAGTTCCCCAGGCCTGCGGCAACCTCCCTGAGCTGCTCCTCCGAGTGGGTGGCGGCGCCGGTGCTCCCGAAGCAGAGGAACACGACGCTGCGCTCTGGCTGCGCGTCGAGCCACGCGAGGCACTCGTCATCGTGCTTGTCTTGTGCCTCGACGCCGGCGGCGCCCGAGGCGACCAGTGGCCCGACGCAGTACACCTGAGGCACCCTGCACTCTCCGCCGGGAAGAAGAATCCGCGGGTCCCCGAGAACCCCCACAGCCCGAGGCTCCAGCGACGCGAACGTGTTCACCAGGATGCCGTCCAGCTCCGTGTTCCGGCGCATCGCGTTCATCACCTGCTTGTACAGCTCGGTCTCCGGTTCCAGGAGCGTTTCGCGCATGAGGTACGACGCCGGCATGGGAGGCACGCCGTGGAACTCGAGAGAGGCGTCACCGAGCTCCTTGAAGCTGGGCTGGCCTTCCGCGCGGAACCATGGGAGCTGGAGGAACACGGCGACCGAGGACGCGTTGCAGGCGAAGAATGTGTAGGCCGGGACGCCGAGCTCCCTGGCGACGTCGAGCGCGTCGGCGGAAGGCGCGTCGATGACCACGGCCTGGACGCTCCGGGGAGGCAGGGAGGAGAGGAACTCGCGGAGGCGCTCGTTGTAGCGCCTGATGATGTCGAGGTACCAGAGGAACGGGTCGCCGTAGTCTGCGACGGCGGGAGGGTTCTCGATGCGGGGGAGCCTGTGGATGGCCAACGACGGCTTGGCGGCGGTGACGCGGTCGACGGCGGCCGCCAGGGCGGCGTCATGGTCGAGGGTGAGATCGATGAGCGCCGCCGTGACGGCGTAGCCCTCCTCGAGGAGGACGTCGGCGAGCTGCGTCATCGGGACGAGGTGGCTGACGAAGAGACCGGGGTACAGAACGATCGTCTTCTTCATGGCTTGGGTTGTTTTTGCTGCTTCGTGGTGCTGGATCTTTGCAGTAGAAGTGGGCTCGTGGCTAGCCCGGCTCTTGCTTTCGGAGAGAAGGATGTGTGCTTGTTGCAACGTGTAGTTGAGAAAGGAAACCAGGATTCCATCTCTTACGAATCGAGCAACGAGGAGCGGAGGGACCTCGCGACCGTGCGCGAGCCACTGCAAATCTCGACACGGACAGTGACGGCCATGTTCACCACGTGCTGTCGATACGGACAGCGGAGCTCGAGGACAGTGCCAGCGCGGCCACAACGTACAAGCCCACAGAGATGGGGCGATCTCGGGACTCGCTCTTGCGCACAGCGATGGCACCACGACGACGACGCTCCACCGCGCGTTCAATAGCGGGAGGTATGGACGGTCGATCGCCGGATACACCATGGGCTCGAAAGGTTGCAGATCTGGAGGAAATTCTCTCTGGTTTGGGCTAGCAGCCCTAGCTTCACGGGCTTAACACGAAGCCTCGAGCAACAGAGTCCCAGTTGCAGCCGGGCTTGGACTCCTTGTTCGCGTTGATAAAAACAGAGACACAAGTCCTCTGGTTTGGGAATAATATGTTCTTTTCTTTTTCTTTGTTCTTCTAATAAAAATTCTGCAGAGCTTTTACTGATCCAAGTGACATGGCTGAAATTCTTGGATGCTGACTTGCATGTGATCCTCAAAGAACATCAGTAGTGACAGGAAATCCACCTCATGCTCCGGGAGCATTTTTTTTTTTTTGTCGATTCTGAGTTCCGACGATGGCGGTGTCTCATGTAGTCATGTCTGACGTGCTAAATTTGAAAAGTTTGCAATGGATTGGGCATTTCATTTTGTCTTAGAGCATCTCCAATATACTACTCGTCTCCCACTACCAAAATACTTTCTTTCTCCATCTTTAATAATTATACTTTTGTATTTTTGTGACCACTCTCCACATGAGACTATCAAAAGTTAATCTAAAATACCTCCACCAACAGGTAAGGCCACCAACACATGAGGTCCACATGTCAGAGGCTTTACTCATTTTTGTTTTTTCCTTTTACCTCGTCTCTTCCTCTTCCTACTACTGCTAGTGTCGCAGAACAAGTCGCCAAGATATCCTATGCACACCCGTTTAGGCAAGCAACGAGGTGATCACCAGCAGCAGGCCGTGCCTTCGTGCACCGGTGCCGGCCGGCCGGCTAGAAAAGATGGTAGGAAGTAGGATATCTTCAATGGGCCCTAAAAGCACTCCCATGTGTCTTTTGATGTCCGGAGGATCGAATTTTGGGGGTCAAACTACCGCGAAGGTGTCATCTTTGTGGCCATTTCAGTCACCAACCACCAAGCTAATTAAGAAGCTGCTTGGTTCCCCGCCATCAAAAGCCACACTTAAGGATGCAAGTTCTAAATATATTGTGTCATTGGACCGACCTAAAAATTAACAAAATGAACTAGAATGACATTCCACGTAATTAATTTTGGGGAGGAAATGAACTAAAGTGGCATGCTATTGTAATTAATCAGCTGACGAAAAACACCCTTAGGTACCCTTCGACGAGGCTCGGTGAAGACATGATGGATGTGGGCTTCTTCTCCGGGGTGGCGCTAGAAGGATGCAGCACTGGCGAGGCGGCGACGACACAGACCCATGAGTCGAAGACCAAGGTGTCGCCTTGCTCGAAAGCGACGGTAGGCTTGATGATGACAGGTGCAATCTGAAAGGACCTTGATGTCGCCTAGAGGGGGGTGAATAGGCGGACGACAGAATTAAACTTTTCTTCCCCGCAAACTTGAACTGCCAGGCTTCACCGGTCAGACCGGTGTGCCTCACCAGTCAGACCGGTGCTGACTTTGCTTCACAGGTGAGCACCGGTCAGACCGGTACGCTACACCGGTCAGACCGGTGAAGCACAGAACACCTGCAAAAACAGCTTCAAGCTCCTCTTGACTTCTAGCACGAACCAAACTTGGTGAGTGGTCTTGGTAGATAATCTCAAGCAGGGTAATGATTCCTGCACACACAAATAGCACACCCAAATAGATCGAAGCGGAAGCAAATTAAATATGCTAGAACAATAATTTAGAGAGGCAAACCACAAAGAGACGCAAGGATTTGTTTCCCGAAGTTCACTTCCACCAAGGAAGCTACGTCTCCGTTGAGGAGCTTGTAAGGGATTCGAGTTCTCAACTAACTCTTCCCACAACAAGCCGGGTCTCTTTCAACCACTTTCCTCGATTCCACTAAGGTGATCTTTTCCACGAAGAGGCAAGATCACAGCCCTCACAAACTTGCCGCTGCTCACCACAACTTGGGAGCTAGCCGGCGACGCCTAGCCGTATAGGAGGCAAACCTCCAAGAGTAACAAATGCTTCAAAGCTTGTAGACACGAAACTCAAGTACTCAAGCTATGGGAATGCTCTTGTTAGCTCACAAAGGCTCTCAAGATCTCACTAACTCAACCCAACTCAAAGATATGACTTGAATCCACAAATCTCACAAAGAGAGAGGTTGAGGAGAGCCACTAAGGCTTTAGACTTGCTAGAATTGACCTGGAAGCTCAGCAAGTTCACCAAGAACAGCAGCCCATCCAAGAGGAGGGCTAGGGGTACTTATACCTCTCAACAAGAAAACTAGCCGTTAGACTGTCGGGCAGCACCGGTCAGACCGGTGCTCCTCACCGATCAGACCGGTGTTTGAAAAACTAGCCGTTGGGCCTAGCTGCACCGGTCAGACCAGTGCCCTTCACCGATCAGACCGGTGAGGCCCGGAAAACCCCCAAAACCCTTTCTATCACACTAACACTTCACCAAAGAGATGAAGTGGCTCAGGTTAGGTTAGGAGGGGTTGTTAGCACACTCTAAGTTTGTTTCTCACAGGGTTTTCTAAGAGCACTTGACTTGGTCACAAAGCGAAAGTTGCATCCCTCTTGATAGTACGACATACCTATACTCAAGACAAATAAAAACACCTTGACAACCTCTTGAGCTTGAATGTCTTCAATCTTGCCATACTTGATCATTTTCCACTTGAGGGCTTTCAACTTTGACCAATGTCTTGAGCACGTCCATACTTGAGCTAGTGGCTTAAGATCTTTCCATATAGCATAGAAATGCACACTTAGATCCTTAAGTCACTACATATTGCCAATCATAACACTTCAATGAGTTGCATCGCTCCCCTCGGTCAAGGCTTGGATCTGATACTTGGAGACCTCACGGATACTAGAACTTCACCTTAGCAAAACACATATGGCAGCCTAGCTAGGACCCCAAAGATTGCTTAGTCCCTCACCCTAGTCATCTCGGTTGATCTCTTCATCACTTATTTAATCCACGTTGGGTTAGTCTTCATTTGAAATCCCGCTTCAAATGCTTGTTCTTGATTGACAACAAATATGCAAGCTTCCAATTAAGGACCATAAACTCTACACTCATCATTGTGTCCTCTTTCATTTACCACATGAAGCCTTGTATTTAGACTAGAGAGAATTACCATCTTCTCTTTCTATGATCCTTGTAATTCAACCAAGCTACCATGTTTATCGGAGACCATGAATTGACCTTCTCAAAATATTTCCGATATTTATCTTCCTTGGTTGCTTGATATTTGCCACTATGCATTAGGATCACACACATATTTGTCTTCTCCAATGTGAGCCATGTAATATTCATTCACCAATATATATTTCAACAATAACTCATGAATATATAAATAAAATCTGCTCACAATCTTAGACAAATATGTTAGACCTTTAATCGCTTTGTCATTCAATTCACAAAAATCCACTTAGGGGCCTAGATGCACTTTCACAATCGAGTTCGCCAGCGAATCTTCGACGAGATCTCCTACTTGGCGCGCCAGCTGTCGGTGTTTAGACCCGGCAACCTACGAGGGGAGTACCCGAGGTAGTTGATGGTGGGTCACCGAGATCAGGAACTCGAAGGTGAGACACGAAACACACAATTTTGACATGTTCGGGTCGCAATGTGCGTGATATCCTGTGTCCTGTATGCCACATGTAGCTTGATTGATTGTGTGATTGTAGGAGGGGGTCCCTGCCTCGCCTTATATAGTCCAGAGGGCAGGGTTACAAGTCGATTTTGTATAGGAGTACTAGTTGAGTACGACTAGGAGAAGGCTATTGTCGGTTGCAACGTGTGCTTTCCTATTCTAGTACTAGTCCTGCAATTTCCATATAGACTACACCGTTTTATACCGTGGTCCACAGGTCAGAATAGTCCCGAAGTCCAGTCCCTTGTACGGGCATGGTCCACCTGGGCGGTGGGGGCACTACCGCGTGTCTACCTGGGCGGTGGCACTACCGGAACACGTGGATTTGACGTGAGCCCTGCTTTTTACTGTGAGCTTTTTGTCGGGCTCACGACAACCTTTTTACCGATAGCCAAGAAGGAAACTGTTGACGGTTCAATAACGCGCCAAGGTTCACCGCAAGCTTACGGATCATGTAGTACCTTTTTTCCCTCGAGTATCTGAAAGTGCATCTAGGCCCCTAAGTGGATTTTGGTGAATTGAATGACAAAGCGATTAAAGGACTAATGTATTTGTCTAAGATTGTGAGCAGGTTTTATTTATATATTCATGAGCAATTATTGAAGTATTTATTTATGGATGAATGTTATATGGCTCACATTGGAGAAGACAAATATATGGATGATCCTATTGCATAAGTGACAAATATCAAGTAATAAATGAAGACAAATATTGGGATAATTTGAGAAGGTCAATTCATGGTCTCCCATATGAAGACGTAGCTTGATTAAAATTACAAGGATCATAAAAGAGAAGATAGTAATTCTCTAAGTCAAATGCAAGGCTTCATGTGTTTGTTGAAAGAGGACATAAGGATGAGTGTACACATTATGGTTCTAATTTGGAAGCTTGCACATTCGTTGTCAATCAAGATCAAGCATTTGAAGCGGGTTTTCAAATGAAGGTTAATTGTGTATGAAGCAAGTGGAACTCAAAAGTGGACTGGATAAGTGATGAAGAGATCAATCGAGATGTCTAGGGTGAGGGACTAAGCAATCTTTGGGGCCGTAGCTAAGCCGTCATTTCGTGTTTTGCTAAGGTGAAGTTCTAGCATCCGTGGGGTCTCCAAGTATCATATCCAAACCTTAACTGAGGGAAGCAATGCAAGTCATCACCATGTTAAGATTGGCAATATGGAGTGACTTATGGATTCAAGTGTGCATTCCTATGCTAGATGGAAAGATCCTAAGTCATTAGCTCAAGTATGGACGTGCTCAAGTCAAAGGCTATGTTGAAAGCCCTCAAGTGGATATTGATCAAGTATGGCAAGATTGAAAATGTTCAAGCTCAAGAGATCAACAAAGTGTTCTTAGTTATTCTTGAGTATAGGTATGCGGTACTATCAAGAGGGATGCAACTTAGCGAGTTGACCAAGTCAAAGTGCTCATTAGTTGACCTAAGTGAGATCTAGCCTAAGAGTGTGCTAACAAACCCTCCTAACCTAACCTGAGCCACTTCATCTCTTTGGTGAAGTGTTAGTATCATAGAAAGGGTTTTGGGGGTGTCTCGGGCCTGACCGGTCAGGGGCACCGGTCTGACCGGTGCCGCTAGCCCCAACGGCTAGTTTTTCGAACACCGGTCTGACCGGTGTGGAGCACCGGTCTGACCGGTGCCGCCCGTGGACTAACGGCTAGTTTTCTCCTTTGAGGGGTATAAATACCCCAAGCCTTCTTCAGTTGAGGTTTGCTGTTTCTAGTGACATTGCTGAGGTCCCAAGCCTTTCCTAACAAGCTCTAAGCCTTAGTGGCTCTCCCCAACCCTCTCTTTGTGAGATTTGTGGATTCAAGCCATATCCTTGGCGTTGGGTTGAGAGAGTGAGCTCAAGAGCGACCTTGTGAGCTAACAAGAGCATTTCCATAGCTTGAGCACTTTGGTTTCGCGTCTACAAGCTTTGAAGCGTTTGTTACTCTTGGAGGTTTGCCTCCTAGACGGCTAGGCGTCGCCGGCTAGCTCCCAACGTTGTGGTGAGCAGCGGGAAGTTTGTAAGGGCTGCGATCTTGCCTCTTCGTGGAAAAGATCCCCTTAGTGGAAAGGAGGAAAGTGGTTGAAAGAGACCCGGCTTGTTGTGGGAATTGTCCCTTACAAGCTCCTCAACGGAGACGTAGCCATTCCTTAGTGGGTGGTGAACTTCGGGAAACAAATCCTTTGCTTCTTCGTGTGGTTTGACTCTCTAAGTTGTTTTTCTAGCATATTTGTTTTGCTTCCGCTTCGATCTACTTGGGTGTGCTACTTGTGTGTGCAGGGCTCATTACCTTGCTTGTGATCATCTATAAAGGCCACTCACCAAGTTTGGTTCGTGCTAGAAGTCAAGAGGTGCTTGAAGTTGTTTTTGCAGGTGCTCTGTGCTACACCGGTCTGACCGGTGAGGTGCACCGGTCTGACCGGTGCCTCCTGTGAAGTCTAGTGCTTGACCGGTCTGACCGGTCATCACCACCGGTCTGACCGGTGGAACACTGTCAGCTCAAGTGATCGGGGAAGAAGAGTAAAATTTGGTCGTCACGCCTATTCAACCCCCCCTCTAGGCGACGTCAAGGTCCTTTCAGTATCACCCAAGGTATCGAATCCATGGAACATGTGCAACACAAAACTCAATCTAATAACCAAGAAACACTAGCATCTTGAAAAAGTTTCGAATGCATCTAATCTACTAAGATCACAAGAGGTAGCAAGAGAAAGCGTAGAGATAACCGATCTAGAGAGCCTAGATCGTGCTTATGTTGTAGCTCCGAGCAAGATAGATGAAGAAAATAAAACGAATCTCATTAAAAGCATCTTTAAACCTTGACCTTCGGTCAAACCCTCTAAGTCGCCCCGCCGTACTCGGTGTCAACATTCTGTCACGATGTTCCCCTTTCTTCGTGGTCGAATCTTAGAGCACACTAACGAGGAACGCGTTGAACTACTTGGTAGATCGGGTATGCACCTCTAGCCACCGCGGCTACAAGAACATCCATTGCAATCTATCTCGAGAATAGATTGAGGAAGAAAACACCCAAGTAAGAACAAGAATCATAAAAGAAGGCACTTGATCGCTAGAAATCGAATTCATAAATACTTCACCATAAGTGTTTACATGAACAAGATCACAACCGGGATCCTACCTTGATCTTGATCCAAGCTCCGGAACTCCGACATGGTCTTCCTTGCAAGGTTCCCACGCTGCCTAGGTAAACCCTAGACAACTAGTACGACCCTCCTCTCCGAGATGGTGTCCCTCAAGCTTCTCTGCCACTCGGCGGCGAATAACGAATGGCTTGATACGTGGTACTTCGCACGGGGACTATAAATAGCCCGAGGGGTGCTAGGTCAAAGGGGGTGGCGAACCGACCCAGAGAAGGGCTAGGCCGGCCAGCCTGGGCCGACCGGCTCAGGTTCTCCTCAGCCCGGTTCGCTCCCGGTTTTCTTCCCGAAGCTTCTCGCGTCTTCCTGAGTTTTTGTCGAGCTGCATGTGGGTCCTTGACGTCATTTTCCTCGCGGTTTAGATAAGGGTGCTTGGCGCATGAACTCCCGCATCTTCCGTCTAGGTCCTCGATACTTCTCGGCTTCACGCTTTAGTCCTTGGTTCATTTGGAGTCATGTTCATCTTGTATCTTGACTTGTGCCGAGCTCCATGATCTTCTTATAAAACCCTTGATGAACTTTACCCGGAAGTCCTTATTTAAGCTCTTAATCCCTGTGTAAACAATAAACTCCAAAAATCATGCGCGAGTGCGAACTTAACATATAATGGAGGTTAGGATCGTTAGTGTGAATATCAAATTAACACCAACATTGAAGGTAAACTCATGGCTAGGTTGACGGAAATCGACTGCCAACATCCCCCCATGCTTAAACCTTGCTCGTCCTCGAGTCAGCCTTCAATGGATATCAGAGTTGCCCTTCGATGTTCATACCCTGCACTTGATCATACATGAGAAAACACAATGCTCTCTAGATTTATATTCATTAATGTTCCATAATGTAACTAACTTCTATCTTTATGGAGGGTAGATGTCGGGGACGGTCATTAGAGGTCCCCTAACTAAGGGGATAATCACCCTCGTTAAACGCAAAACCGCCTAAGGACCCTTTGTCCTTAGGTACAGGACAGCGCGGACCCGCAGCCCACCACGGCCCAGCAGCGGCCTGGGAGGCCCACTCGGCCGCCTCACTCGAGGGCACGGACTCCACACGCGGATCTCCGCCTCGCTCGAGGGTTCCGGCCCCTCGAGCGGGTCTCCGCCTCGCTCGAGGCTTCCCCTCGACCCACGGACCTCACCTACTCCCCCGACCGGAGCATTAAATATCGTGGCCCGCCGCGGGTGCCTGGGTCAAAGGGCGAATCCTCGCCACGCCGATCCCCTGACGCCGTCTGGGAATCAGGCCCCGGCGCTGTGCTCGCATACCGCCACTGTGCGGCCATCCCCGACGCTGTGCGGGTGCTGTGCGGAGTGGCCGACGTCATTCTTCAACACTGTGCCACCCGCTCCTGTCCTTCCTCCCCGCCATACCCCTCGAAAAGGGATGGCAACACCCTCGAGGGGCGTACGGCCGCCGCCCTGACGCACGCCCATGACGGTGCCGTGGCACAGGGTAGGCAGAGCACGTTCCCTCCGTCACCTCTGGCGCTGTGCGGCCATCCCCAGCCCTGTGCCACCATCTCGGGCACTGTGGAACCATCCCCGGTGCTGTGGAGCCCTGTTCCGATGGGACACCGCCACGCCGGCCCCTGTGTGGCATGGGCGCTCCCGCCATCAAGGCCCTCGAAAGGGTATGGGGGCACCCTCGAAAGGTGTACGGACAGCGAGCAGGCCCGCATACTGACCGGCACCGCCGTACGAGCGGCGTGCGCCGCGTCCCCTCCACCAACTCCGGCGCCGCCTGGCCATCCCGGGCGCTGTGCAACTGACCCGGGGGCTGTGCGGCCATCACCAGCACTGTGCCGCCATCCCCACCGCTGTGCGACGGCACACACGACACTGTGCGGACACGCCGATGACGCACCGCCGTCCCGCGCCACCAACTCCAGCCCTTCCTCCGGCGGATAGGCCCTCGATCCAACGGGGCCGCCCCTCGAAGTCAAAGCAGGATGGGTCACGACGACCGCCACGACGCCCGCGGAAGCCGGAGGACGCCACCAACTCGCGCCAGGAACCATGACGCGCGGGACAAGACCGCCGACGCCATGCTTATTAGTACATAACCACTGTATCGGCTGCTGTGCAGCATCCTGTAACTGCCCTCCCTTGGCCTATAAAAGGGAGACGCAGAGCCCCCTGCGCGGGGACACGACGACGCAACACACCCACCGCGCACAACACGCCACTTTGTTCTAGATATTGGCACTTGCCCCAATCGCTTAGTCGGGACTTGGGGGAATTTCCTCCTCTCCCACCGTGCTTGTAGCCCCCCTCTACAGGCACCGCCGGTGCTGGTTAATACAAGTGCGAAAGCACATCTGCTGGACGTACGGCCGCGTGGTCGGAACCAGGATAAACATCCGTGTCATCTTAGCCAGCGCCGACCATCGAGGAGCCGATCGCAGCGCAAATCACTAGTTGGTGCCGGTGCTAATCCGGACACCGACAACCAGGGAATCTGCGACAAGTTCGCCGTCGAGGGGTTTGCTGTGCCGTAGGTGGTGTTCTGGAACGTGGGGGCGTCCAAGGTGTCGACGCCGGTGTTGGCGGCGCAGGACGGCGCGGCCCTGGTGAGCGGCCACTCCAAAAACTTGGTGATGCACTGGAGGTGCTCGACTGAGGTCTTCTTGTGCACGTGTGTTGCTGATCGGTTGGATCGCCGAAACTTTATGCAGCAGTTTTTGTTGATCAGTTCCTTTTGGTAGAACTATACTTTATGCAGCAGTTTCTTATTAAATTATTATGTGACTATTAAATTGTTGATGAAATTGAGAGGGTAACCTCACCAATGGACTGCAAAGGTGGTGATAAGATTCAGGTTTCGTTCCAATTCATCTATCCAAATAAGTGGCGGAGCGGATTCATCCCCAACCCAAAAATGCAAACCAAACATAGGAGAGACTGGAGCCGTCCCCAAAACGAGAGTCGGCTTCGCTCCGCTCCCGCCGCTCTCCAACCAAACACACGGTTCGTGCACCCACCGGTGCCGGCTCTCCCACCCACTGCGGAGTATGTGCACCCTGACTTGCACGACAGCAAATTTTTTTATATTTTTTTGATTTTGTAAAAATATATGATCATTTAGAATTTTGTCAAATCTATACAACAACCGCCGTGACCTACGGCGGTTTAAGTGCAACCGCCATGGCACAGGGCTGTTGAAACTAACCGTCGTGGCCTACGGTGGTTAGGCGGACTCTATGACAGTTGCTGGAGCCTCACGGCGGTTAGGTTTAACCGCCGTAGCGTACGGCGGTTAGCCCCAACCGCCGTGGCGTACGGCGGTTGGCCTTAACCGTTGTGCGTACGGCGGTTGGCTCATTTAATTTTTTTCATTTTATGTTTTTTATGTTGTTTTAAATGTTATTTGTAAAATAAATACTTGCATGGTAAAAAATATTACTGCTAACAAAGAAAAGCAAAGTGACATAACAGAGAATTAGTTCATACAGATAGTATGTCCAAGATCACGAATAAGAGTGTTGCTGTGTAAACTAACATATCTAACCTAACCTAACAATACCTCTTCTTCTGCTGCGGCCCACGTCTGGTCGCGAGGGTACATTAACTGGTCACGTGGGTGGATCTGCCGACGCTGAGCATCGTCAACAGGCGGTGTCGCCATCGCCGGCGGCGTCGACCCTGCAACCGAGTGGGACTCTCCTGTGGGGGATTGCGACGACCCTGCACCTCCAGCTACGACCTCTGACCACCCTCCTGGAGACGGTTACACAAATTTCAACATTTTCTAAACTAAATTAACTAATTTAAACTAATTTCTAAAATTTTAAACTAAATAAACTAATTTCTAACTTTTCTAAACTAAATAAACTATTTACTACATTTTTTAAACTAAATAAATTAATTTCTAAATTTTATAAACTAAATAAACTAATTTCTAAATTTTCTAATCTAAATAAATTAATTTTTAAATTTTCTAAACTAAATAAACTAATTTCTAAATTTTCTAAACTAAATAAACTAATTTCTAAATTTTCTAAACTAAATAAACTAATTTCTAAATTTTCTAAACTAAATAAACTAATTTCTAAATTTTCTAAACTAATTAAAAACAAATTAAAAAAACATACCTGGGAGGGGTGACAGCGCTGGAGGGCGGGAACCGAGCAGCCGCCGTCCGCCACGTCAGTTGAAGCCTACCGCCGTGGACCACGGCGGTCGCAAAGCCAATCACTGTGGCCTACGACGGTAGGTTCTCGCAGGTCCACAATCAGGTTACCCGGCCACCCGACCGTTGGCGATTACCACCATGGCCCATGGTGGTTGCCCGCTCTAGCCGCCGTAGGTCACGACGGTTGGGACTTAACCGCCGTAGGTTGTTGTGTAGATTTGACAAAATCGTAGGTGATCATATATTTTTACGAAATCAAAAAATAAAGAAAATTCCACGGCAGCATCATAGCACACAGGACGTTCAGTAGTGCCCAGCCCAGTACGCTGCGTCGTAGGCTTGTGGCTGCTGACGGTGGCCCGGTGGTAGGCAACGGTGGGCTCGCTTACACGGGGTTCAATGGGCCCTCAAAGGTTAAGCCTCCTTCTTGCTGTTTGCTAGGCCCGCTCGAGTCCCCACTGCAGCAGCCTTTTTCCACTGACTGACTGATAAAGTTGGGAAGGAAAACGTAGCGGGCAACAAGATGCGCGCAGGAGAGCGTCGACGGACGACACTAGACGACGCACAGACCAGACGCCCGCCGCGCCACATGTGGTCGTGTTTACGTAAAAAATTTTAGGTATTATTAAACGCAACTTTGACTAATAATTAAGAGTGTTAAATAAATGTAGTTTACAAAACTACCTTCACACTCCTAGGTAAATTTCCGAGAGGAGTCTAATGAGGACTTTGACCACATGATTAGAAGATGATTACTGTAGATTATTAAATTAATTATGCCCATTAGATTCGTCACGTAAAGTTACACCTATGTGTGAAAAGATTTTGCAAATAGACTTCATTTAGTACTTCATGCATACGAGATTCCCTTTCCCGAAAATTTTTTGGGATACATTTAAACACACGTACACCTACCACCACGTGAACTGTTGAGATCCAGAAGAACCTGAAAAGCTCATCGTTCCGTTCCCCCACAAACAGTTCCTCAAGTTCATCAAAAGGCCGTTCACTTCATTCACAAAACGGGGGAAACAAGTGATTAACCCCAGGGTTAAAAGGCACCGAGATTACAGATTAGAGAATGTTCATTCGTAGCACTCGATCATTAATTCCTTCCCGCCAACCTCCGCTATGCAAAACAAGTTACTACTCCGCCATAACAACTCCTACAACTCCTACAAAGTACCGTGTATCAACAGAGTGGCGTTGCCTTTCTGAATTTACAAGAACGCAGCAGCATCCCTGCTGCTGCCGATCATCACCGTCTGGCAGAGCAGGAGGCCGAGAAGAAGGGCGTTGAGGATCCGCGGCGTCGAGGCGGCAACCACCGCCGAGCTCGTGCTCCCGGTGTGCTCGAACTGGAGCGAGTCCACGGCCAGCGGCATGTTCTCCTGGTCCGGGCTGCACCGCGGGGCGGCGCCGCTGCCGCTGCCGGACTCCGTCGGGTGCGCCGTGTAGAGCATGGCGCGGAGCACGGCGGAGACGGTGGGGATGTAGGCCGTCTTGTTCTTCGCCAGCAGCCACGTCAGGCCCATCAGCTGGCAGTCCCGCCCCAGCATCCGCCGCGCCCGGTCTCCGCCGGTGACCTCGCGGCTCACGTTCCCCTTCAACTGCAACATCCATCAACAAGCCAGAAACTGCAAGTTAGAACCTTCTGTTCGAACAAAGACCCTGAAGAAACGCAGATGCAGTAAATGTGGTTCATGCAGGGGACGTTCTCGCATTGCAATTTTTGTTGCCAAGTAGGTGGGCTCTGTTCCAGACTCCCAAGCACACAACGTTGGATTGTGGCTTGCACAGACTCCCTCAGTAAATGCTACCCATGCATAACAACCTTTTTCACGCCGATGCGCATGCACATTATCTTCACACTCAATTTCAGCATACGTGTTACGGCAAAGCAAGAGCTTCGCCGTCCTCCGGAGGGGAAAAGAAAAAATCAGCAGAGTTCAGCAACGCACGCAACTGAACATTTATCAAAAAAAGTTAAAAGAGCCCTTCATTTTCAGCATGGTTATTACCGATATCACGCATGAGACGAGCAAGGCTGTTCGTCAAGATCGTGTCTTCTACCGATTCAGATGCCAATCTGGATGTAGGACAGGCAGGCCGACGACAAGCTCGGCTCAATTATCCACAAACGCCGCCAGCGGTGGTTAGCCTACTAAATAAACAATCATAATTGGAAAAGGCTTTGGACAATGTGGCTCATGCCATGCTGTCTGATCTCCCAGCAACACTGCTGCCATGGTCCTGCAATTAGCTGGCAGGGCAAACGGTGGATTTGCCATTTGCCCACGGTGCTTTCAGAAAGAAAGGGCAATTGAGTAGTAGTATCAAGTAGCAAATGATTAGTGGTGATCAGCTCAAGAACAAGCGGCTGGTCCATTTAGGCATTCGAAAGTTTAGACAATGATGTGTTCAGAAAAGGAGCTGCTGCTTTGTGGGAAAGCCCAAAAGGGGATCTGCTCTCGTGGATGCTATAAAAACGGCCTTTTGCTAAGCCGAAAAGAGAAACAAATAAAGAGAAAAAGGCATAGCAAGGTTTGTGTTCTCCTTGCAAGAATAAACCACAATGCTTGTGGTCCTTTAATCCTTTTGCAATGCAATGGGTATATCCCTGGAAGTCTGGAACTCTAAAAATAATGAAGCATTTGGGAAAGTGTTAAGAGATTTTCCTATAACAAAGTAGTAGTAGAAATTAACAAATGAGTTTATGAAAGCGTCACAATTTAGCAAATAAACATTTTTGTAACCAGAAATTAACAACACTTGAAATGCAACAAGTTGAATCCCGGAAAGAAAGATACGGCATGGTGCAGTACATCCATCAAGGATTCGTGGGAAATGAGAAAAGAGAAGGGACAAGAAGAAAAAATGGTAACCAAGGCAAGCCGAAGGCAATGGCATTATTGTGGGAGGAAAAGCTCGCAAGCAAAGCAAAGAAAGGAGCTCACCTTTTGCAGGGACTGGACGCAGCGGGAGCAGCCGGCGTAGGAGGCGTTGCGGCAGCTCTTCTCCAGGTCCCTGACGGCGGCGGTGGGCGTGGCGTTCTTGGCCGCCGCGCCGACGGCGAACGCGGCGGGGCAGCGGAGCGAGCCGATCTGGTGGAGCCGGATGCCGCAGAAGCAGAGCACGGTGTCGCACGTCCTGTTGGGCGACGGCAGGGCCACCCCGCGCTTGTCCAGCGCGGCGCCCAGCGCGTCGACGCACCGCTGGTTGTCGTAGGGAACCATGGGCCCGTCGTCCCCGGGCCCGAGCCCTTCCTCGCCGGAGGGCGCGGGCGCGGGGGGGACGGACAGCGCGGTGCGCGCGTGCGCCGCGAAGAGCCAGGCCGCGAGCACGGGGCAGCACCGGCCCCGGTCGAGCGAGCCTGGCCCGCCACCCGCGCCGCACGCCGCGGCCACGCCGCCGAAGAGCTCCGCGGAGAGGTCCAGGTGGCAGGGCGGCGAGGAGGCGTTGGACGGGGACGAGGAGTTGGATGGGGACTGCGCCTGCGAGAGCGGGAACGACGGCACGTCGGAGGCGCGGGCCGACGACGCGGCGAGGAGGGCGAGGAGGAGGAGCGCTACGGCGGCGAGGTGCGCGTGCGCCGACATTGCCGCCGCCCGCCGGTGAGGTGGAGTGGACCAGGTGGCGGCGGCGGCGGCGGCGGTTGTGGGCGAGAGCCAAGAAGTGAAGTGCGTGGGAGCGTGGGCTTTGGGGACCGGGTCTTGTATAAAAGAGCCGGACCCGTGATAGGGAGGGGATGTCTGTTCGAGATCACGGAGTTTTGGAGTACTATGCAACAGTAACATTAAGAAATTGTTACATTAGCACGATGGTTTAACCGATACCTCTTTCTATGGATGTGGCCTAATGCTAGCCCATGAGTGCTGTACGTGTACACGTATTCAGTATGGTTTTACTAGTAGTTGAGCAAGGATTGAGGTAATTTATAAGCTTTTGTTTCTCTAGCCTCTGCATCTTTTTGCATCCTCCCGTGCAGAGGAGCGGTGATTTTTTTGGGCGGAGACACTGATTGGCCGCTGGTGGTAGTAGCATCACTGTTGGAGCCATTCTTTTCACGCCATGATGATGATCCGATGCTGCAAACAGTTGGGTCAAATCAGGATCGAAAAGCACGAGGATAGCAGAGGAGAGGGTGGGGTTGGGGGAGAAGCGATCAGGTTAGACAGCCCAGGTACAATCATTTCAATCCTCGACTAAACAAGGGCCAAATGGGCTCACACACTGTCGGCTGGAGAACAAAAATGTTATCTACAGCCATCGATACCCAATCGAACTGTGGATGTCAGGGCACGAACTGGATTTTTAAGATTCTACTACTCGCTCGTTAAATTTCTGCAGGGAAGCAGCATTTTGTTCGGGAATTGAAGGACATCATAAGCCGGGAATCATGGGGTCAAACGCGCATGCTTTGCTGGGGATTAAGTAAGCTTAACTGGGTAAACGTGACTGCACGGCTTGTTGACGCCTTGACCGTAGTTATCTGAAGATGAGTAGGGAGGGAGGAGCAGAAGGACGGTGGGGGCAGGTATACTAGAGTGCTCAGCGCCTGGGGCGAGTAGGTTTTGATTCCCTCCCTGTCCCTGTTCCAGCTGCAGCTGCAACGGCCCACACTCGAGCCAGTGAGGAAGGAGCTTTACAATTCTTTGATCACAGAAAAGGACACCTTCTTTTTTCACCAAGTACTGCCAACCTGTTCTAGATAAACCCCTTAATCAAACCACCACACTGTGTCTCCCTGCATTTGCTTTACGGCAATGGCAGTTTAATACTGAGATGTCTCAGATGGCCGGAGTACTACGCAGCGGCAGGCAAGGGCAGCCGAGCCAGAGCCCGGTAGGTCACAGGTCCACAGCTCGGACGGACTGGGAAAGGGCTTGTCCATGGAGGTCGGTCCCCCGGCCGGCGCGGCGCCCTTACCAAACCCCTTCACGTGAACGGATGGATATGCCATTGCCAGCAGCAGCGCGGCGTTGGGCTCCGCGGCGCCGGTGCGTGCTGGAAGGAGAGGAGAGGACAAGCGGCATACCTCTCCTCTCCTTGTCCTGCCCCTGCCCGAGTCTCCTGTCGCACAAGCCGGCGGGCGGATCACGGGACTCACCTCTGCTCCCGACTTGTTCCATCGGTCCCCGTTGCTCGCGAATCCTGTGCTGTGCCGTTCTTCTCTTCAGGATTCAGCCATGGTTTCAGCGTAGAACTAGCTGGTAGCCTTGGAGGAAGGGAACTGATCGAGCGGCTTTCATTACCTCTTTGTCAGCGTGCTGCGTGCATGCCACTGCCACGCTCAGTTGTTCTGACGACAGAAGCTGCCCACTTAACAAGTGTGCTTGCTCTTGCGCATGCATGAGAGAGATGGGGTCGCACAACGGCACGAAGATGGATCAAACACCATCAATCATCCTGCATTCCTGCACGAAGACTCGAGGATTTCGCCCTTTCCCTCCTTGTTCTCACCCGTGTGTTTTTTACCTGCAATCAGCAACGCCGAGGACCACGTACTCTCCTCATCATTTCTCGGAAACAAGAAAAGCTATTTGGACCGGGGACATTTGGATACATCCACCCGGCTCCAGCCAGGTCGTTTGCTTGGACTTCTACGACGATACCAATAACAGCAGCATGATGACTGATGATGAGCAAGCAGCACGAATCCTTGTGGGGATTTCCCTTTTTTTGAGACTTGAGCTGGATGGCCGGCCCTTTCTGCTTTGCAGCTTCTCCCCCAGACCCTTGTGCTGAGCATCCTAGCGTCGAGCAAAGAACATTAACTTATGGGAGAGTGAGTGGAGTAGTATATTTCAACTGTCAAGGACCATCTCTCTCGTTGATCGCCGTGCGAAAATGCCTGTTTAGTTCGCTATCCTCGAAATTTTCGCATTGCAGACCGTGTCACCTCTCACAGAACACGTTTCCTAATGCAAAAATTTCACCACTTTCATCAAATATTTCACTAACTAAACGGTGTCTTAGCTGCAAAGCCCTCACATAGAAAAGGGATTACCATCAGGAGACTGCAATATTCTATTCTATCCACAGGGAAGGGGAGGGGCACGGGCATGTGTGTGTGTTTGTCAGGTAGCTGCGGTCTTCTCTGTTTAGTCCTTGCCGAGGGGCAGCACACACTTGTCTCTACTCTCTAGTAGGCCATGGGAATAAGCAATGGCCTGATCAAGGGGGGTGCTTGTTTATTTTTGCCTAGGTGCGTGTGGGACTGTGGGGGGTGCGGACGAATGCTGAGGATGGTAACAAGAATGACGCCCGAGATGCCCGGGCTCCTAAAGACTTGACGACGAGGTAGGCATCTGTGTTTCAGCACAACCGGGTTTGGATACTGCACGGAGTTAGCCAATGCCTGAAATTCCTGAATAGTGAGGGCTCTGTTTTGTTGGTCCGTGACTCGTGAGAAACAGGGCAGCCGACCATTCCAACTTATTAAACGCCGAGGATCAAGATAAGACAACATGGCAAAATTTCACCGTGGCACTTCAAAAAAAGAAAAACTACGGTGCGTACTCTGCAATTCGTCGGTGAAATCATATCTGATTCTGAAACTGGTACGGCCAGCAAAGATGAACGCTGAGCCGACAGCAGGGGGCCCGTCAAGCATCGCTTGATGCCAGAAGGGTCGGCCGGCCCACATGGCCTGATGGCCGACGGATTGGCTGTTGCCTGTTGGATGCAACAGTGAGAATTTTTTTATATTTTTTTCCTTTGATTTTCGAAAAATAAATGGACGAATCAAAAATTTCGAGAAATATACATCTGCCGCCGTACCCCACGGCGGCAGGTCCCTAACGCCGCCGCGGTGTTAAGGACCTGCCGCCGTGGGGTACGGCGGCAGGAGGGCACCTCTGGCGGCACGTCCGCGTGGCACGGCGGCAGGCCCCTGCCGCCGTGCCACATGGCGGTAAGACCATTTTTTTTATTTTTTCATTTTGTAAAACACTTTTAAATTTTTTAAAAAACAACAAACTGATAAATGTAAGCATAATCACAAGATCATATCATAATCAAAATAGTTTATACAAAATCATGGTAAAAGTACTAATACATCTAAATGTGTCGGTGCCTCTTCGGCCTAACAGCTCTAGCGCCAGCCCAGGTGTGGTCCCGGGCGTACGTCCAGGGGTCAGGTGGCCTGACCACCCGCGGTCCGAGCTGGTCGGGAGACGGTGTCGCCATGGCCGCCTGCGACGAGCCTGCAGCATCCGGTGTCCCTCCGCCGGCTGGTGTCGCTCTGCCCGCCGGTGTCGCTCCGCCCGCCAACAACAACCCTGCACCAGCCGGTGTCGCTCCGCCGGCCGCCGGGGTCGCTCCGCCCACTGGCTGTGTCTCCTGAGTCCCAACAGGCGGTGCCTGTGTGAACTGTGACGTGCCAAGTTCCTCGCCCTGCTGGGCATCCATGGCCGCGAGAATGTCCTAGTACCCAAACTCATCCCAGCCCAGGTGCTCGTCAGGAGTCGAGACGGTCGCGTCGAAACCGGCTGCAATGAATAGTATTAGTTTTCCAAAACGTATCGTTCTTAACGAATTTTACTGTAAAGTTAAAGTCGTTACCAGGCTGGAAGAGAGGCGGAGTGGACGAGGAAGGAATATCTGCCGCCGGAAACTGAAAGACCGGCGGTCTGAAACCTCCTAGCGGAAAGATCGGTGCTCTAGGTGCTGTCGTCTCTGGCTGTCGAGGCCCGGTGAAACCTCCTCCTCGTCCCGTCGGAAAGACCGGCGGTCGCCCTGTACGATTAGAATATAGTATAACAAAAACACACAACAACTCCGTGCATTAGTTGAAAATAAGATCCACTGAAAGTACCTGCGCCGGGGGAAACAAACGGCCGCTGCACGTAGGTGTGCGGGCCCTGCGCCTGTGGCTGCTGTTGTGTCGTCGGAGCCGAGAAGGCGCCGGCAAAGGTGGAAGGCGCCTGCTGCGATGCCGCTGTCGAGGCGGAGCTCGAGGACGACGCTGGGTGGCGCAGAAGGAAAGGAATCTCTGCGGCCCCGTCGTAGTTCACGACGGCGGAGTACCTCGTGGCAGCATCGAGGATCCTGTCGTACGTACCCTGGTGCTGGTGAGGCCCCCTGGTAAAACACTGCTCCCTCGCGAACGCTGCGAGCCGCACGATCTCAGCAAGCACGTCGTGCTGCTCACAAAATTAGTAACACATGTTATAATGAAAAGTCATATGAATTAAATATGTTTGCAGTATCGTAGCTTACCGCTGTGTCGGCGGTCTGGTCTCGGCGCACCGGGTACGTGGCGTCCGGCAGGAGCTTGTCGTGGTCCGGGACAGGTGGCGGTGGCGGGGTAGCAGGCACGTACGTCACCCGCGTCCGCGTCCTCGGGAGGTACCACTTAAGGTACGCTACCCAGGCCGCGGCGTCGTGAAGGCGGTGCTCGGTGACGACATTCTCCTCGTGCGCCGCGGACGCCCACTCGTCCACGTACAACTGCAACTTGTCCACGAACGACGTCGCCGCAGACACGCCCTTACGCGTCCACCTAGCATAGATGAAACAAAAAATTATTTGCAACTGACTACTTGTAACGGAAAATAATTATAACTGGCAAATGGTAGCTCACATGTGCGCTGTGGGCGGCAGACGTGGCGCAGCGGGTACTGGCGACTCCTGGTAGAGGCCGAACTGCCTCATCACCCGGTGGACGGCGTACTCCTCGACGTAGACGTCGAAGACCAATCGTCGCCGCGTCATCCAGTACGCCTGGTCTCGGTAGCACAGGGACGAGAGGCCCTGTGGTGCGCGGGCAGCGACCATGGCTGGAGTGTACGGTGTCCACCGGACCTGGGCATTGACCATCCGGTCGATCTGACCCACGAAGTCCGCGTACGCCTTCTTTGCCTGCTCTCCAGCCCAAACGTGCTGCACAGAACATGAAAAGTTAATTGAATCGAACTAAAGAACTCATGAAACGAAGAAAACGATAAGGGAGGTCATTACCTTCCGGAGGCACCACAGAGAACCCATGGTGGGGAGGTCCGCTGGGTCGGTGTCTTCTGGTAGCGGCTCGTACTCCGAGAGGTCGGCCCAAGGTCGGCCTTGGGCCGACCGATGTCGAACCGCTCGTGGATCCACATCTGCAGCAGGAGAGGACAACCCAGGAGGATCCCCTTCCTACTCGCCAGCCTCACCACTGCCGAAAACAGCCCCCTGTAGGTAGCGGCCAGAACAGCGCTACCCCAGCTGATCTGGGGCATCTCATGGACGGGGGAGTCGGCGATCCGCTGAGCCCAGGGGAGCAGGTACCTCGACACCGAGTCTCCTGTTGACTCGCAGAACATCACCCACTCGAACAGCCAGAGCAGGTAGACCTCCAAAAACCTGTCCGACGTCGGGTCGTCGACCTCGTCCGCCATGTAGTCAGCCTGCACACACACAAAGGTCCATCGTCACATTCGTTTAAAATGCATACAAACGTTGAAAATAAGAGTTAGAAGCACGTACGCTGAACTGCTGGATCCAAGTCCAGGTGGGCCCGTGGGTGTTGGCGAAGGGCACGTACGGCTGAGGCGCGTGATCGTTCCGAGGAACGTTCGCGAACCGAGCAAGGAAGTCGGCGTGCCACGTCACGGGGATGTCGATCGGCCCCATCGCCTCGCTAGCACACGGGAGTCCTCCCAACATCGCGGCGTCCTCCAGACTGAGCGCTATCTCGCTGACGGAGAAGTGGAAGGTGTGCGTCTCTGGTCGCCACCGGTCCATAAACGCGGGCAGCGGGGCGTCGTAGCTGAACCGCGTCAACCGCTCCGCCCGGGGAACCTCAGCTCGTAGCCAGTCCCCCTCCGCGCGAAAGGGAGAAGTCCTGCAGCGCGTAGCCTGAAAAAAAAACAAAAATAATTTACTTAACGCAATTACTATTGTAAAGAAACAGAAATAAATAATAAAAATGAATTACTTACTTCGGAATCCACCGCTGGTGTATCGGCATCAACGTGCGGGTGGTCCGGCAACGTATACTGCCGGGCGACTGTCCAAGAACAGCCGAGACGTACGAGCGGTGCTGCCGGTCCACCGCCTCGTCGAACAACTCCGGCCGTACGTACTCTAACGGTCCAGCCATAGCTGCAAAAAAACAAAATTTAATCAATTAGTTTAATTATACCAATTAAAACGAATTATGTGAATTAAAAATATTTTTTAAAAATTTTAAATTAATTTAATCTAATTATGTGAATTATAACCTTTTTCTTGGAATTTTAAATGAATTAAAACGAATTATGTGAATTAAAAATATTTTCTACGAATTTTATATCAATTGAATCTAATTATGTGAATTATAACCATTTTCTACGAATTTTAAATGAATTAAAACGAATTATGTGAACTAAAACTATTTTCTACGAATTTTATATTAATTTAATCTAATTATGTGAATTATTACCATTTTGTAGAAATTATATATCAATTTAAACAAATTTTTTGAATTATAACTATTTTAGGAATTTAAAACCAATTTAAATGAATTATGTGAATTAAAACTATTTTTAACAATTTTATATTAATTTAATCTGATTATTGGAATTATAACTATTTCTACGCATTTTAAATCAATTTAAACGAATTATTTGAATTATAACTATTTTCTAGGAATTTTATTTCAAATATAACTATTTCTAAAATTACTAAACTAAGTTAACTAAAGTAACTACACTAACTAGACTAAACTACACTAAACTAAACTAAACTACACTATACTAACTAGACTACACTAACTAACTAAACTATACTAAAGTTACAAAACATACTTAAGTCAAAAGTGCTCCGAATGGTTGAAAGTCGAAGATTTAGGAGGAATGAGTGAGGGAGGGAGGAGGGGCTGGCGGCAGCCGTCGCCCCCTTATATAGGGGTGACGCTGCCGCCGTGGGGTACGGCGGCAGGCTCCTACCGCCGTGGGGATACGGCGGTAGGAACCTGGCCCCACCTAGCAGGTCAGCCGACCGTTGGCGGCACCCCTACCGTCGTGTCCCACAGGGGTACGGCGGCAGATGTATATTTCTCGAAATTTTTGATTCGTCCATTTATTTTTCGAAAATCAAAAGGAAAAATATATATATATAAAAAAATCCATCGGTGACCATCATCTCGCATTCTCGCTCGCCAAAACCACTGCCATAGTTTGATTTCTCATTTCAACTAAAGCTTCTTTCAAAAAAAAAATAATAAGTCTCAACTAAACGACGTGAAACCTAAAGTGTCGGCTACTCGGCTTTGCAGATTCCCGGCCCGGACCATGTGTCATAACAAAGCTGCCGAGGCAGGCCCGGGCACCCGAAGTCCCTAAGCAAAAGCCAATATAGCACGAGCAACAGAGGCTCATTCCGCCACTCGTGCCAATCAAACGACTTCGACCACTGTAACTAGCGGAGGTAAAGAAACTCTCTAATTAAGCTAAACCTAGAGGATCGATCTCAATAAAAATCTAGTTATAATAGTATGCTATTTCAAGTTAAAAGTAAATATAATTAAATTGAATTGTGAAGAATGCATGAGGACCATGATCTATCACGACCCTAACTGCAACAGAAAACAGTTCACCGTGCATTTCTTCATTTGCAATCAACACCGAGGGAGAATCCCTCAAAGGACAACCAAAACTTTAGCTTAGCCGTTTTCCTGTTAATCCAAAATTTACAATAGATGGCATGGTTGCCAGTACGAAGGAAGTAAAAATCCGGAACCAAACTTCCATGTGCTTTTGCAACGTAGTTCAGCTCGGCCCCAATGAGACAAGGACAGAAGGACTATTCCGTAGTGTTTGTTCCTTCATAGAGTTGAAGGACAGGAACTTTCAATGAATTTTAAAGAACCCCATGGCTGACTAAGTCACTCCGCCAAGGCAGTGGGCAAAATTTTCACTGTGAAGGTTTTCAAGCAAGAAACCCCGTGCAGACAGTTGCTGCTAGTGCTACTTACAAAAAAACATAGTGCATAATACTATTAGCCTAACATTGCCATTGGCAGGTTGCTTCCAGTAAGATGTTTTGGCTTCTATTCCACCCATCATCATCAGCTGCTGTTATATGTAAAGAACGGTCTGTTGAAGAGAGAAGCAGCATGGATCAGCATTTTTAGGTTTGCTGAATTTCAATGAACCAAATTTCAATTTCAAACTTATCAAAGCCATATAATAACAAAGGACAGAAGAAAGGAACTACTGGTTCGTTATACGGCAGGGTAATCTAAAGACGGTCAACACAGCATATGACACAGGCTGATGGACTGTAACAAATCTCAGAAGTAGCCCATAAAGTATCCCAGACTTCTTGTTATGTTGCACCACAGCCAAAATATGGTGATGAGTCAGATGGTTTTCTTCGCCAGCTTCTGGCAACCAACCTTGACAAAGCAACGTAAGCTAACAGAGATGGAATCCTCTTTTCAGCTCGAATCATTCCTTATCTCTCAATCAGAATGAATTAAGCTTTTGAATTTTTTTAAAATTTAATAATGCAGAACCGTGAACATTTTATGCACTGCGATCATAGCTCTAACGAAATTGGATAATCAGCTGTGGTGCCATTCCCTAGAGCAGTTGATATTTCTAGGAGAAAGTACAAGACACTATTTTCATGCTGGTGCAAGGAGGTTCCTTGGTTGCAATAATTGCTCTACATTTCTTACAAAAAAAAATTGAACAGAAAGAAAAGACTCAACTACAAGAACCAAGATTACCTGAAGTAGTAAAGTCTGTTTACGAGAAAAAATCAACTGGTTGCTTGACATCCTTCTCTAGTAGTAAAGTCTTCAACGTGTGCATGATATCAAAGCCTGGGTCCAGCTTGCGTTGCCACCCCTACAGAAACATTATCATGTAAGCATATTGTGTATCTATCTATAAGAAAATTGGGGTAAATTTAACATGGGTATCTATAAGAAAATTGGGGTAAAGTTAACATGGGCAGGGGCTATTAAATTAGTACAAAGGTATTGGTAGCTGAAACTATAAACTCTGGAAAAGTCAACATTCAAGTGCCCACCAAAAATATCTAGGAAACATGCTGCCTTATGCAGTCTCATATGAAGTTTGGTCAAATGAAGTTAATATCCACAGTAGGGGTTTCCCTTTCCACTTATTTGATTCCTTTTAACAAAATGAAGTCCAATATAAAAAAAAAGTCCGTGCTATCTAAAATATTAATTTCTGATACAGTTAATAAGCTGTTCAGTTTGTACATTATCATTAAACAACACAAACAGGAACCTGATTCTGCATATCATATCATATAACTCAATAGCCTTTTTTCAGTACATTAGAATCCTTCTGCGTAATACTGCCACACATAATAGCTAAGCTTCAATATTTAATATATAAATTTGTTTAACAAAGAGGATTACCTCGAGGACCAAAATGGTAACCATTACAGTACAGATGTTGCCATCAATGTTGACTTTGTGGCGGCGAACTATATCAAGCAATTGATGCATGCATTCAACAGGATGAAAAACGTCCCCTTCACGTGTACCCCAGAATGTAAATGACTTGTCCAGTTCCTATAAAAAAATGATAAATATTTTATTACTCATGCACAAACATTTGCACAACAATTAGTACTGCACATCAGTGTAACAGCAGAAACAGTCAGCGAATCAAGATGCAATCACCAAAGGCTGGGTTGAACTAAACAACCAGCAAACAAGCTGAGCTAACGAAGAAATATGCACCATCCAAAGCCAGAGCCAGCGTATTCAAGAAATGCTGGTGATCAGTCAAATTTTGTGTCACCAAAGCCACAAATTCGACTTCTAGAAACTATCCCTATTGTCTACTATCATCATATAGTTAAACATCATGAACTGTCCTGGGTCTAACGAAATAGCATCTGCATATGCCATTGCGAGATCAATCGAGAGTGCCTACCACCTTACTTAGCCACAAGTCAATAAGGTACACATAGGGCATTCAGACATCACATAAGTAAGAATATCAGATATAAATAAGTCCTAAATGTTTACTGCTCTTTTCCTGAAGTATTTATAATTTACCTCGGTGAAGGCCACTGGATTTGGACAGCTCTGATTCTTCGACAACTGAAGGGTACACTTAGCAGCAGTACAACCATCTCTAGTAGCCACTGCCTTGAAGAACTGTTGTAAGTTATCCCGGTCAGTTCGTGTGAGCTCAGCAGTCATGCCCACATCAAGAAACACAATATGGGGCTTGGCTCTGAAAAATCGTCTCCTTGAATGCTTGCTCTCATTTAAACGGACAAGAATGTTCCCAGGGTGCATATCCGCATGAATAAAATTATCCTCCTACAGAATCAGGGGGAACACCTTATGAACAAAAAAAATTACACAATACCTAGCATACATGACTGGACACAAACACTACCACTAAGTGAAAAGAGTTCACATAATCTAAAAAGTGCACACATACCAGAAGCATCTTTAGGAAAGCATATGTCCCGATGTGTGCAAGGTCTTTCTTCATCCGAGCATTCCCCTCGATTCCATCCATAAAACGAGAAACACTTTCACCATTCTCAAACGTCTCAACTAGGACAGATGGATGCACAAGTGGATATAAGGGCTTTGGAAAAGACACATGTCTCCATCTGCGGAAGTTGTAGATAAAACGACTCAAATGAGCAGCTTCCCTAGAAAGATCAACTTGAGACATCATGAATACTGCAAAATGGCGAGCACTTTCATCCAGCCTCAGCCAGCTCAATCCAGGGACGACATTAGAAGCCTTAGCCAGAAGATTGATGAGTAGAAAGTCTCTCTTGATTGATTCTCCAACACCAGGATGCCTCACCTTAACTGCAACATGCTTTCCAGGATGCTGATGTTTTAGGGTAGCCCGATGTATTTGTGCAATGCTTCCAGAAGCTACAGGGTTCTCATCAAAGGACTCGAATATTTCAGAAAGCTCACGACCGAATGCCTTCTCAATGGCAGCCTTACTGTAAGCAAAGCCATGCGCTGGAGCTGCACTGTGAAGCTTCGCCAGCTCAACACAAAGATCGCTTGGAAAAAGATCAGGGCGTGTTGCAGCCCACTGGCCCCACTTGATGAATGCTGGCCCAGCCTTTTCGAGGGTCCGGCGCACAAGGCTAAGCCACCTTCTTCTGAACTCAAGACTGAACTTGTCAGCAAATGGAGCTAATGCAGTTGCAGGGAAGAATAGGAATGTCAAATGCACTGCTCTAACAAGCAAAGTCATGCCCTCCCAGATTGACCAAACAAGACAAGACAGAAACTGGCGAGTGTCTTGTGCCTTTGTGAGCATCCCATCCATTCTCGGCACGAAGGATCGTGAGTCTGCCAGGACAGGTGGTGCAAGTGCCATCTTGCCAAAAGCTAGAGCCATAACCCCAGGGATGATATGGAACCTCGTAAAGGACAGGCTAACAGCGCAGGCTGCTCGGCTCATCAGCGGGAACCGGGGACCACGGTACGAGTACATATGACTGAGCCGCTTCCATGCCAGTTGCGCTTGCTGGGTTGCTGATGAATTGGCCACTGCCACAGAGAGCGTGCGGTAGCCTCTGGACATCCTGGTTCTGCACTTGTGCTCCTCAGCTCTGTTCTTTCTGATAATGACCTTGTAATGTGAGAACATTCTTGAGAAGACAGCTGGAATCTTTCGCCTTGTCGACAAGCCATTGTCCCTCACAGCTGTGTAGTACCCGCTCCTGTGGCTCGGATGGGAATAACCGGCCGCCCGTCTATTTGTTCCGAACGCCAATAGCCTGCTCAACAATGTGAAAAGAAAATGTCAAGGAACTTGTAAGTTTTCAAGCTTAAATACCACTTGCCAGACAGCTAATTTTACAAGGTGAAAATAAGGACTGAATATGTGCACAAAAAGGAACGGGACTCAAGGTGTTTGCTGTTGGCCAACAATGTACTTATGAACAATGTATTCATGAAATCCCACATGATGCTCCTGACCAGCAGCAATCTCTACCTTCATAATACAGTGTATGTGGTTTTTTTTTTTCCCAAATGCCAACAATGTACTTATGAACAATGTATTCATGAAATCCCACATGATGCTCCTGACCAGCAGCAATCTCTACCTTCATACATATAGCTAAATCATATAATCACAACAATCCCAAAAGTTGCAAGTATCATGGCTTCACAAGCAAAGGTAGCCAGCAAATCCAAGCCTACAAGTATGCACACAGCACACATATAGTTTGTCGTGCCTAACTGAAATTTCTACCTTCAGACGTACTAACTCAGTGAATGGATTTACCAATTTAAGCTAAATCAGAAGGCCAATCGATCACAACATTTGGTCAGGTTCCGGGCGCCAGAGCACTGTAGCGAATCAAACAAGCCGCACGCGAACCCTGGGCTACCTCATACTCAAAATCAAGCCAGAACGCAGCCGTTTGTAACAAATCCTGAACCCCTGGCTATCCAACTTTCCCCCCACCACCAACTGAAACATGAGAAACAGGGCACGAACGGAGGGACGAGGAGAAATCGAGAGGCACCTCTCGCCGATCCCCACAAGCCGTTGCATCGGGGCCGCCTGCTGCTTCTTCTGCCTTCAATGGATCAAGCCGCCGCAGCCCGCAGAGCATACCACCCCCTTCCCCTCTCCCTTCTCCCCCACCAAAACCCCAGCACGGTCCGGGGGCCCCCGCGACCGCGATGCAGCAGCAGCAGCAGCAGCGCACGCGGCGGGGTCGCAGCCGAACCGTACCGAGCCTGCCCGGGTGGGGGGACGACAAGTGGAGGCGGCGCGCGCCGCCGGCGAGATACGAGATGCGCCTGTGGTCGCTCGCGTCGCGTTCCGCTCCTCCTCCCCCGGGTCGGTGGGCGAGAGGCGGAGACGGACCTGTTTCCCCTTTTGCGGAAGGAAATTTGCGGAATCGCGTGGGTTTTTTTTTCTTGTTCGGGGAGTTTTCTTTTTCCGTGTTTTCCTTTTCCGTTTCTTTCTTGGAGAGGAGGGCATCCACGAGGGTTTATTCCCCGGATTGCCCGGAAGGCCGCCGGAACCGGAACCATGTCGGTCGGGCGCGCGCTGGTCGTGGGCTCAGGGGTGTTTTCGGTCTCGGCACGCCGGCCGACTTGCAACTTGCTGCTGCAATGCAAGGTCAGCCGTGTCGTGTGCATGGATACTTTGGGTAGTCGGTGTCGTGTGCCAGCAAAGTTGGAATTGTCATCTCGTTTTATATATCTCTCTAGTGTGAGGCTATGCGTGCTCGGTTATGTGAAGTTGTAGCTGGTGTAAAGCAGCAAGCTTAACGTGAGCCAAAAACTTGAACAGGGAGCGAGAGGGAGGGGTAAAACACAACGACGAACTTGAAGAACCTGTGAGCTGTGAGAACTTTCAGCTTGTGCGAGACGAGACGACGACACTTGATGCGTGTCAGGTCGTGTTGATTTGAGTCTTGGGGCATAACTTGATTTTCTCTGCGTAGTGGAGTAAAACAAAGATATAGAAAAGAAAGAAGCCCACGGCCCTCTAAGTAACAAATGTGGCCGGCCCAACGGAAGCATTTGGAGAACAAGCAAGCAGCCCACTGCGCTCTAAGTAACAAATGTGTCGGCCCGATGTCGGTCGTATCAACGTCTCAAATGTCGTAACGCAGGCACCGAAAAATAGCCGATACGTGGTGTCATGATAAAATACCCTGACTACGATGAGATGAAAAGGCTCGTATCTCCGTCGTGTTGAAAT
Source organism: Cenchrus fungigraminus (assembly GCA_036936925.1). Classification (NCBI taxonomy): domain Eukaryota; kingdom Viridiplantae; phylum Streptophyta; class Magnoliopsida; order Poales; family Poaceae; genus Cenchrus; species Cenchrus fungigraminus. The sequence continues at coordinate 13,847,903 of CM072781.1, read as the reverse complement.
TTGCAAAATCGAGTAGACTTTTTCTTTTAACATGCATGCTCTAGGTTGAAAATGACATGCAAAAGTGTGAAAACTTTTGCGCTGGAAGTCTGAGTCATAGTACTCTTTCGCGCTGCAAGTGTGAAATTCCCGAGTGCAAACTTCTGAATTTTTTTGGCAAAAAGGTTGACTTTGGTTTTGGTCGAAAAATGTTAGTGCCTTACAGCCACGGAAATACAGGAAGGGTCGCATGTGCGTCAAATTGCATTATTTTCTCTCTCCAGCTCCTGGTGTTTAGAATGTTTTGAAAAACAAACTTGCAGTGGTTCTTCATCAAACTAGAGGATTCCAGTGGACGCATGGCTTTATTGAACTCGCATAGTTTGCTGCGTAGAGTAGAGTAGAGAGTATCAAATCGATAAGAACACATCTGCTGGTGGAGTCGTGCGTTTTGCATTCGAATTTGAATTTCTCCCGTCCCTACGTGGCATGTGCCAATACCTCCTTTCTCTTGTTCGAAGTGGAAAGAAAGGCGGATCGAAATAGTAAGACTAACTCCAGCAGATCGCCGTTCTGCATCTGCAAACAACGGCCTGTGCAGAAAGGAGAGAGGAAAAAAACTCCCCCAAACAAAAGTGGCTTTCCAGCAGCTGCTGCATCGCCTCGCGCATCGACGCCGGCAGTTGGTTCCCGCGGCCGCGAGGAGAGGGAGAGAGGGGGCCGCGGGCGAGCGGGCGTGCCGGCGTCCTCCGCGGGTGAGCGGACGTGCGGGCGTCTTCGCATGTGAGGAGTTCGAGGCGGAGGAAAGAAGGAGGCGGACGCGGAGGAAAGGAAGAGGAGGACGCGGCCCCGCCGGATCTCCTTCCCCCTGCTCCGCCATGCTCGTCGTGGAGGACGCAAGGAGCTCCGCCCGTGCACAGGCCGCCCGTGCTCCGTCGTCGCCGCCGCCCGTGCTCTGTCGCCTGCTCCCGCGCGAATCGAGGCTGCCCCGCCCCTGGCCCCCTACTCCTCCCGGATCAAGGCAGGGGCCAGCGGGCGCGACCTCTTCCCGGGCTGCCTCCTCCCCGCGCGGCGAGGCCGTGCCGGATCCGGCCACCGCGCCTCGCCTCGCGCCGCTGCTCCGCCTCGCGCCTCCATCTTCGAGGGCGTGGCCGGGTTGTGCGACCCCGCCACGAGGTCCGCCGCCGGTCTGTGCGACCCCCACCACGAGGTCCGCCGCCGCCGTGTGCGAAGGGGTGCCGGATCTGGTCGGCCCCGCCCTCTCCCCGGCGTGGCGGAGCTCGAGGCCACGTGAGCTTGCCGTCTCCTCCGGCGCAGGAGAGAGAGGGCCAGCGAAGCGGGAGATGGAAGAGAGAGAGAGAGCACGAGCAGTTGGTTTGCAGCGAAGGGAGAAAATGCCCAGGAAAGCACAACGGAGGAGGGCTACCGCAAATTGCAGCAAGCAATGCAGCATCCGCTGGAGCATGCACAGTAGCGCTTCGTTCTGCATGTCAGGGATGCAGCAGTGGCTGCAGAAGCCGCTGGAGACAGTCTAAAGGCGTGACGGAAAGAAAGAAGATCTTCCCCGCACCAAAAAAAGCTAGACACTCGACAGCACACTATTCTGTCATCACCTCCTTTTCCAAGATTCCCACTAGATAATATAGCAAGCTTGAGTGCTTGACAAGTCTTCATCCTCTTGAAAACTATAGCTCGATCCATCCAGGCATAGGAGACCGCCACCATCTTCCTGCCAAAAGGGTAGCCATGGACGCATCTGCAGCGAAGAATCTGCATGCGGGTGTATAGTTGCTTGCATATTGTTTGTGACCGGCCACGTTTAATTTGACCACAAGGAGGCCCACAACAAAGTTGGGCAGCTCGATCGTCCTTCGTGGTTGTCATCTGCAGAGTGTTTTCGGATGTGCACCACCAAGGCCGAAAAGGCGTTATCTGTAGCGTTCCTATTGCACGCCTTTCCGGCAATATGTACGTGTGCGTGGACAGGCAATATGTATGGGTGTATGGCAGTTGGCAGCTGCCTTTCCGGCCGCCAATAAGGACAGAAAGAGACTACTAGTTTGAAATTTTTTTTTTTGAAGAATAAAGTGTGTGTTCTCTTCAATTTCGACGTGACACTGGAGCATCTTTTTTCTTTCTTTTCGGAAGACGGCACTCGAGCATACGTATATATACAGTGGTGAAGGTGGCGGATTTTGACGTTTAAGGCCACTTAGTAAACGTTTATACCACTCAATCTCAATGTAATATACATAATAGCGATAATCGCAATAACGATAGTTCATATATCCATAGAAGTGCTTAAATTGCACGATTTAGACCAATACATCACAATTTAAGACACATAGGCATAATAAATTTGATAAAATAAATACCTAACTAGTCCCGGTCTGGATCTGGTTCATCGTCGACTCCCCACATATCACAGATATCACAGAAGTAAGAATACCCGAACCGAAATAGCGAAACAGGTAAATTAAGAAATATGCAAAATATAATTGAATAGCAGAAATCTACAGTCCTACTCCTCTTATTCATTGACACTAATTGAGTATCGGGGAATGCAAATCTACAATCTACAAATGACAAATCAGTAGATAAATATATCAGCTCCTCTACACAGCTACATTATTGACAATTTCTCATGTGGATTGGAGAATGGTAATTCCAATTTGACAATTTCCAAACATAATTGACTAGTTGAGTTATAATAACTCACTGATTTAAGGCCACCGAGCCACCGAGGCACCGAGCCCAGGCCTGCCTGTGCCACAGCAGCAGTGCGCCTGTCGGCCTGTGCCCTGTGGCCTGTGCTGCAGTGCTGCTTGCCGCTTGCTTGCCGCCTGGCGGTGCGCAGTTCGCCGGCGGCCGGCCCGCCTTGCTGCAGTGCTGCTGCTGGCCTGCTGCCGGTGCCGGTCGCCGCCGCGGCTTCGCCCGCCCTTCTGCAGTGCGCGCCACCGGCCTGCAGCCAGGGGAGGAGGCAGGGAGGGGAGCTGCCGAGCTGGGCCCTGGGGAGGAGCTCCGGAGGGCGTCGCGCCGTCGCCCGCCGTCGGCCGCTAGGTTTCGGAGGGAGAGGACGAGACGCGAGTCCGCGAGTCGCGCGACGGGATGGAGATGGGGGAGGCGTCGTCGCTAGTCGGAAGGAGGCCGGCTGGGGTGCTGCTGGGTGCTGGCTATTGGGCTGTTGGGCTGCTGGGCCAAGAAAAAATACATATGCATAAGAAGTTTTTTGGGCCACGCCTAAGGCCATGGCTTGGGTGGCCTTAGGCCCATCTCCGCCCCTATGAATCTAAAGATCGGCTTCGTTCAAAAAAAAAGGTTTTTTTAGATTGCACAGTACAACGCAGACGCTCACAACACACACGCACACTCACCTCTATAAATAAACGTACGAAAACCCTTCCCCTATGAGCACCTCCGAAGGACTGAGCACCGGCAGATCTGGAAATTCTCGAAGTCACCACTGACGTCTCGTCGTCGACGGGAACGTCGCTTACCACTTAATGCACAACGCCGAAAAATCCCAGAATAAATCCAGGAAAAGGTGCGAGCACTAAGGTACGAACATCCGTCTCTATGCAGTACGAATTCTTATATGTATCCTAACTTCTCCAACAATTGACGATAACTTGTTGGTTCTGTTTAGATTACCAGCGGTGCCTAGACCGGTTGGTCAGGGCATCAGCGTGGTACGCCGCCGACCACAGGTCGAACCCCGAAGAGAACGAATTTGTGGGCGCGGGTGCCTGAGAGAGGAAGTTTGTGCGCCTAGCCGCCTAGCGTACGGTTTTAACAATGTTTGGCATATGAAAAGAAAATTTTTATGAGCTGCCTGTGCGCTAGCTAGCCATTGGAGGGGGGCCTGAAGCACATCGAGCTCTACATGTGGGCGCGTCTCGGTCAATGATTCCACGGCTTCAACAAGCTCTCACTTGCGTGATCTTGATGCAATCATGCATGGTTCACGTGCGTGATCTCCTAAGCTAGAGTCCTAGTAGCACCAGCAGCTGTAGCTGCACCCGGGGATGCATGTCGACTACTCCTAGCTACTCCCTCCGTCTCATAATATAAGTATTTGTTGACTTCTGGTGATCACATTTGACCACTCGTCTTATTCAAAAAATTTGTGAAATTATAAAAATAATTATGATGTACTTAAAATATATACGATAATAAAACATATTATAAAAAATAAATAATATTTTTACAAATTTTTGAATAAGACGAATGGTCAAACACGAGTCACGAAAATCGAAGAATACTTATATTTTGGGACGGGAGAGTAGCTAGTAGGCCGGTCCGGTCACGACAAAAAGGCCAAAGTATATTTGAGCGCCACGCCGCGATGTGGAGGAGGGACAAAACAGAACTTTTGGTACCCCCGGTCCGGGGTCCCCCAGGAGTAGTAGCTAGAGGGGTCGGGATCGGACGTCCGTGTGGATTTCTTTCTCCCCGTGCGAGAGCAATACAGGGCGCGGCCGTTTTCGTGGTCGGCGGGTGGCGTGGAAACGGAGGGGTGCGCCGCGCGGATCCCCCGCAGCCGCAGGGGGTCAAAAACGCCACCGCCTGGGCGGCGGCAAGAGCCAGCGGCAGCACTACTCCGCCGCGCTGCTGTCACACGCCCCGCCGCCCGCGACCGAGCCGTAGCGTATTTACTCCCCGGGGAAAGCGACCGACGCGACGCGCGCCTCCTCCTTCCTCGTCCTCGCTCGATCAGTCCTCATCCCGAGTGCTGCGCCGCCGCTGGTCAAACCGCGCAGCTGGGGTGCAGGCACGTACAGCTTTGCAACTGGTAGTAACCCTGACAAGGTCGCGCCGAGAGAGGAGAGGGACGTACGCCGGCGGGCGGGACCGGCTCGTGCATGCAGATCGCTCGCTCGCTCGCTCGCTCGCTTTCTGTCCACGGCCGGGGCCACGAACCTCTGCGCGCGTGTCGCCGTGGTCCTGGCCTGGTGTGGCCCCGATCGAATTCGGAGCATGCATGCGCGTTTTTCTGCGGCAGGGAGAGCGAGGTTTCGTACGTCGAGGCGAGTCGAGAGCTGACCGGCCGAGCGCCAGCTGTACAGGAGGCGCACAAGTGTACAAACGCTACAGCTCCGGTCAAACCAACTGTTTGCAGTACTAGTACGTACAACGGAGAACGGAGCGTACGTGTCGAATGGTGCCGCCTTGCGTACGTGCGTGTGCCGTCACGCTTACATGCCGTACACTAGCCCCCGCGATGGTTCCGTGCATGGGTGGGTATAAAATGCGCGGCGATTCAAGCCGCCCTTTCATGCATGTACATGTACGGGCCCGGGCGCGCGGCCGGCCGCCGTCTTATCTTCAGATCCCCTTCCCCTCTACGTGCGCGATCAAGGTCGATCGGACCATCGCTTCAGCAAGTAAGGTGCGGCACGTATACCTGCGTCACATGCTTTGACATGATTTGATGAGCAGTAAGCCGGTAAGGAAGACTGAAGGAGTAGTGGTAACTCTGCAGTACCACTACCGTACTCACCCAGGACGATTCAAAACACCTTTGTTTTTAATACACAGTATAATGAAAACACTCACAACACAACTCACCTTTGCGAACATACGCACACAAATCCTACCCTAGAACCATTTTTGAAAATTGAGTCGGCACATCCTCAAAATTGACGAAGTCACCAAAAATATCTCGTTGTCACTTAGAAGTCGAATTCGGAACCTGAAATGCTACTTAGACTTTTTTTTTAACCACTAGTCTACAACACCTTTCGCGATTCAAGTAAACTAGCGTGCGGCACCTTGTGCATACGCCCACAGAAACTGCACGACGCGACGCCGTGGCCCGTGGGCGGCGGCGAAACCGATCGAGATGGTGTGCGCGCGACGCCCGTACGTCGTCCATCCGTGTCGACCCGACGGGGGGAAGTCAGCCGCGCATATGATTGGGGGCCGCCGCCTGCCGGCCGGGGGGTCGAGGAGGCGACAGCGACGGCCGCGGCCGCGCGCGGAGGTGGCAGCCCACGCGTCCCCGCCGAGGCGCGCCGGACGGCCGCGACGCGACGAAACTGGCCAGCGCCACGCCACCGCGCGCGGCGGCGACGGAAGAGCATGCCGCGATCGCGACGGCGGGCCCCCGTCCGCGCACAGCAGACCGCGACGGCGGTGAGAGGAAGAGGACCGCGCGTCGCCGCTCTGCAGGGGTACGTACGTACGTCCACACACCCGTCTCGCCGGCGCCGAAACGTGCCGGGATGCATATATGCGCGGCGCGGCCGTAGCACTACGTACTCATGCGACCTCCTCGCATCTGGAACGAACGCTACTTTCTTCTCTCGCTCCGCCGCGCGTGTGTGGCTCTCGGCTGCCCGGGCGGCCTGCTGCTCCTATCCTTTTTCTAAACGTGAGCGACGTGACGGTCTCGTCGGGACCTCGGGTCGAAATGACAGACATCGACGACGACGACGAGTACGAACGGAGTCCGGCCGATGGCATAATCCACAATTCACATGTGTCGATCTCTGAATGTACCCTCTCTCGCGCACTGGCACACGCCATGCTGCAAGAATTATTCTTGGTTAATCAACACTCCAGCTTTTTTACTTTCTGTCAAACTCAGGTTTTCACCCTCCCTCGATCGCTAGCATCCTTATCCCTCACAAGAGGGCCTCTCATCAATCACAACTTTATCATCTCATCACACACTTTAATTTGTCCTCTAGCTACAGCTTTTGATGCATGCCCAGCACTGTGCACCTGACCAACCCTATATCATAAATAAAAACTATAAAACACGTGACGATTAGAGGTAAGTTGGTCAACTAGCTAACTACTGTAGTTATTAGTAATAACACGTAACTGAATTAACTCCACACCGATGACTCTATTTGTTATAATAATCAATACTACTGATCAAACTCATATTCTCACTGATACGGGGCCGCCTCGCTATACAGTACTTCTCCCCCTTTCCAAATTACTATTTATTTTATTTTATTTGGATACATATACAGTTTTTTCTACTTAATTAGAAGAATCTAAATGAATAGTAATTTTGTATTGAAGACATAGTTGCCACGTCAATTTGTTCCCCTATTTTTCTCCATTTTTATTTATTGCATGACATCTTTCCCTTCATCATTAGGACAAAACTCTGACACATAACTACTCTATTAATAATTTATTTGTGTGATATGAAAGTGTAATATTTATAAAGTAGTTTTAATACAAATCTAATGATAGTAAAATTTGTATTAGCAGATTAATTATTTGTCGGTCAAAAGCTTATTCTAACTAAAAGAAATAAGCCTTATAATTTGCAACAAATGGAGCTGTTAGCATAAGAAAGAAGAAGTCTACCACATATATAGTACCTAAGAGAGGCCAAGATGTTCCACATTGATGCGCATCTGCTGATAATTTCTAGTAGGAGAGTACATATAGTGAGAAGACTCCTATAAACAGCTAGCTGCGCTGCGTTGACATGATCAGTGTGCTATCGTTGCGGAATAGCGGAAAGTCAAAAACTCACATACGTCCACCTCAATGTGCAGTTTCATGACGAGGTCGTCGTTGCAGTAGTTTATCAAAGGGAAAAATCTTATTAGCTGCTACAATAAGCTTGTTTATACGTACTCGGTTACGTGCATGCATGCAAAACGTTGACTTTCCGTTTGTAGATACCGTCCAAGAGACAAAATGTATGTATCGATCAAGGGTCAGTTGCGGTGTGCCACTTCTTCCGATACACACTTGCATTGGTATCAGCGGATTGGCCGTAGTACATCTAGCTAGCTACTGTGTGTGCAGTAGGCACATGCAGGATTATTGTAAGGCCTTCTCCAGCCGTTGAGCCAACTTAGCTCGTAGGAATGATAAAAAAAAAATAGACATAGTACCCCGCTACAGCATTTTGGGACCCAGACGCGTGAGAGAAGGATTCTCCGAGCTAGCGTTGAGAGAAGAGTCGGGCTCCTCATTTTGACACTATTCACACAATAAATTAATTAATCTACGAGCTAGCTCCAAAAATCCCGTTGGAGAGGGCCTTAGTCGTGTCAATGGGTCATCCATTACCTGGTGAACATAGCCACACAATATTCTACACAAATATCGAGCTAACTTGATCCGACTTGAAAGTAATGCATTTTATTCGTCTAGTTTAATTATCAACTACCACCAAACAACAATATTTTTCTCTTACATCAAAACACCATCAACTACCGCCTAGTCAGTAATATTTTTCACTCACAACAAATCAGCACCGCCCACCGGCTGCTATCTAGTTAGCCGAACAGGGCGTAGTGTCGCTTGAGAGAAAAAAGTGTTATTGAGTTGTCACAAAACCCAACAGGAGTCCAACAAGTATAGTATAGTATATTTCGTCAGCAGTTGATCGAGGCACAATCGTAGGCCGCTCATCAGAGGGAGCAGGCAAGCAGCGGCAATCATTAAGCTACGTTGCACACCACACCCAGTGCTAGCTAGTGATCTGTTTTTCTCAACCATTTTGAAGAATTATTGCCTATATCATGTGACTACGACAGTTACTGGTGTCCTTATTCAAGCTTATTTTCTCCGTCCTTTTTTGATGATTTCCTCTCATTTTTTTAATAATATATATTCCCGCCACACAGCTCCCAATCACACAAGGAACCAAAGAAAGCATAAACTAGTAGCATTCTAAGAAAAGCAACCCTAATTTTCTTCGCTGGAGACAAAGGCGGTGATGCGAGCGAGAGCGACAGCGGCCGCCTCCACCAATCATGCGAGGACACCTTCGCGCGCCGTGGTTCCCCACACTGACACGCACCACACGGCGTCCAATTGAAACGACGAGAATTACTACACATACAGTGAACCGAGAGGAAGAAACAATTCAAGGGATCGAAGAATTGAAGCTTCTAACTGTAACCACATGAACGAACTGGCACGAAGAAGAAGGCGTGCAACAAATAATCCTGTACAAAAATGCATCGTCCCTGATGATCATTCATGAGATAGATTTCCGTTCGCCCCTCTTGCGGTGGTACGATCGAGAGATGAAGTGATGTTGGACCTAGTTTCCACGGATCGTCGATCGGGTCCCGTAGTGGGATTTTTTGGGGGTGGTGTAGTACGTGTTACAGCATGTAGTCGCTCACATCGAGGAGCTCCGACAATTGCTGCATGCTGAACAGCGCGGCGGCGTCGCTGCTGCCGCCGCCGTACGTCGAGGCGGCGGCGGAGTGATGATTCAACAACCCGGCCGGCGCCGCCACGGGGCTGGACGACGGTGTGGACACGCCGGAGCCGACGTTGTTGTTGTTGTTGCTGCTAGTCACCGTGCTGCTCCACTGCTGCAGGTTCGACGCGTCGGGGTGCTGGACCATCTGCATCAGCGCCGGGACGCCGTCCAGGCCGCCGTCGACGTCGTAGCCGGTCGACGGTGGCGCCTGCATGCTATTGCAGGCGGCGGCCGCGGCCACCATGTCGTCCTGGTGCTGTTGCGCGGCGGCCGCCAGCTGCTGCTGCACCGTCGTCGTCGGGTTCGCGTGGACCAGGTCCGGCATTTGGCACGCGGCGGCTCCGGCCTGCTGCTGCTGCGACATGAACTGATGCTGGTCGGCCTGTTGCTGCTGCTGCGGAGGCAGCGCCATGGCGGCGGCGGCCGCCTGCGCCATCTGCGCCTGCAGCAGCCACGACAGAAGCTGCTGCTGGTGGTGGTGGTGCTGGTCCCCGATCGCGGAGCCCGACGAGAGCAGGGTGGAGGCGGCGAGGCGGAGGAGGTCCGGGTAGCCGGCGAGCGGCTCGAAGGCGCGGAGCGCGTCGAGGTCGGCCTGCGTGGGGTAGTACGCGGCGGCGGCGGCGGCGGGCTTGAGGAGCGCGGAGAGGTCGAGGCGCGGGGCGTGGGTGACGGGGTCGATGCCCATGCGCAGCAGGCGCTTGCGGATGTGCGTGTTCCAGTAGTTCTTGATCTCGTTGTCCGTCCGCCCGGGCAGCCGCGCCGCGATCGCTGACCACCTGACCGACCAGCAGCAGCAGCAGCCAATCATGCACCCGTCCATCAGACAAAAAAAACGTACTAGTATACCTACTACTGCAAGAGCTAGTAGTAGAGCAGGAACAGCGAAGCCACCATGTACTACTCTGTCGATGCTTACTTGTTGCCGAGGATGCTGTGGAGCTGGATGATGGCCTCCTCCTCCTCGAAGGAGAAGCGGCCGCGCTTGATGTCCGGCCTCAGGTAGTTTGTCCACCGCAGCCGGCAGCTCTTCCCGCACCGCGCCAGCCCTGCCATGGCGATCGATCGATCCATCGAGGTGAGCATATATGCATGCATGTATATATATGTATGTAATCAAGAGCATCTATCATGAGACAGACGACGACGCATCGATCGGTCGGGGGCGCGCTCACCGGCATTCTTGGGGAGGGTGCGCCAGTTGCCCTGGCCGTGCTTCTTGATGTAGGCGACGAGCTTCTCGTCCTCCTCCGGCGTCCAGGGGCCCTTCTTCAGCCCGCTCTTCTCGCAGCACGGCGCGCGCCCCATGGATCTCGATTGATCGACCGAACAGCTACCTCGGGAAGGACGACGACGACGAGGAGGAGGAGGCAAGCTCGATCGTGTGGAAAAGGCCCGGTTTGTCTCGCAGCTAGACAGCAGTAGCCGCGCGCCCGCAGCTGCGTGTGAAATGGAGCTGATGAGGAAGCAAGCGGACAGGCGGCGAAGATCTCATACGAGTAGGGGGTGGGGGCGGGGGGGATGGCTTATAAAGGGCGCGAGGGCGACACCGGGGCCGGGCGTGGGAAGTCAACAGGATTCGGTGCCGGCCTTTGTGCGCCGCGCCCGCGACGTGGCTGCCACTGCCAGTGCCGCCCCCACCCCGGCCGAAGGACAACGGCTCTGCTTCCGCTCGGCGGGCACCCCCACCGGGAGGATCAGAGTCGGAGGGTCCCGGAGCACCGGCGCCCCTCCGGTCCCGGCCCGGAAAAGTAACCGCTGCCGCCGCCCGTACGAGAGGCAGCTGCCACCGCAGGCAGGCAGGTCCAGCGCTAGCTACCCGAGCGTTCTGGAGCGTCTACTGCACACAGCAGGCAAGGAAGGAACACCGGTGGAGCAAAAGTGCAAAACAGAACAGAACATAACGACGGTACGTACGACGGCACGGCGAATCTCGGCTCCATGCATGGGCACAATCTCGACTCGAGGGCTCTATCCATGGACATGGAGGCCTACCGACCCGTCGTTCGGTCGCTGGACAGAGTCGATCACATAATTGATGTAGTACTTTTTACTGCTGGAGCGCGCGATAGAAGAAGATCACCAGCAGCCTTTTTACCACAGGATTGTAATAGTAGTGATGCCAGCTTTAATTTGTTGGGTATGTCAGACCCGTTTGAAATATATTTAAAAAAATTACCTTTCTCAGATTTTTTTTTTTGGTTTTCTCCTTGTTCTTGTTGGTCGTGACCTTTCTCAAAACGTCATATGCAACGTAACGATGCTACATGGCAGCACTTTGCTGTGGAAAATGTCAAATGTAGTGGATTGATGTCAAGACCCCAGTGATTCGGATCGTGTTGGCCATCGAAGAAATGGTAGCTACTTTTCTGAAAAAACGTAACAAATCTTAATATCAAACCGCGCATTTGTATTAGAAATATGGTTGCATGTTATCTGATTTTAAATTTCTGCTCACAAGTAATGCAATCAGGTTTTCTGTCCCAGGGTCTGTATACAAAAGAACTGATGGTCCCTCTAATAAATAAATAAACTATAAAACTAACAAATGGATTGCTAGATAGGTCCCCTAAAACTAATAATAAATGGTACTAGAAACTAACAAACGGATGGTGGGTGCGGTGGGTTCAATATTTGTGACTCTTTCTTGGCATAACCTTGAGGGGACTTAATCGTGGAGAAAGGAAAGAACAAGTATATGGAACCTTAAGTAGTGGTTGAGAAATGTTCAAAAATAGATTGGTCTCCTTTTGAAATCAGCACATAGTACACTTTTTTTGTGTGGGCCGGTATATGTGTGTGTGAACAACTCAGTTGGAGTGACTATTTTAGTAAAAAGAAGTTTTTGAAATGACTGTCTATTGGTACTTGTTGTTTCCTAGAAAAGTAGCTAGGGTGCACACCAGCAATTAGCACCGATTAAGAACCATTTCTACTTTCAGTCAAAAATAAAATTTGTGAACCTTAGTGAGGACACAAATTTTATTATATAAGATTAATAAAATTGCATTCGCATTTTAATTTTGCTTTGAAACAAGCCCAAATCTCAGGCAAGAGCCTCGAAGGAGCCTTAGGCCTCCTCCAACGGTGACTGTTCTGGTAGCTCGTAGAACTTTTTAAATCTGTGAACTGTGAAATTTTGAAATTAAAGAAATCAAATAATTTTGGATATTGACGTGGTCTATATGAAAGTTATAGTGATCAATTACGATCTACAACTTTATAGTTGAAGAGTTTTTTATTTGAAATTGTTTAATGTTCTAAAATTGAATTTTAAAATGTGAATTAAAAAAATCTATAAACATACAACAATATTTTGAGACCCTAAACAGTTTTAGTTTAAAAAACTTTTCAACTACAAAGTTGTAAATGACGTTGAGGACTACGATTTTGGTATAAAATTTGTCTTGGAGTTCCTATGAAAAATTATGAATCTCGGCGCCACGCATGGGCACAATCTCGACTCGAGGTCGTGGGCGCGATCGAGGCCTATCGACCCGTCGTTCGATCGCCATTCGCCGGCCAGAGTCGATCACATAATTGATGTACTTTTTACTGCTGGAGCGCGTGATAGAAGAAGATCACCAGCAGGCTTTTTACCACAGGATTGTAAATTTGTAATAGTGATGCCAGCTTTAATCTGTTCGGTATGTCAGCCTTGTTTGAAATACCTAGATTTTTTTTACCTTTCTTAGAAAAAAAATTTGGTTTTCTCCCTGTTCTTGTTGGTCGTGATCTTTCTCAAAAAGTCATGAAACGTAACGATGCTACATGGCACTTTGGTGTAGAAAATGTCAAATGCAGTGGATTGATGTCAAGGCCAGTGATTCGGATCGGATCGTGTTGGCCATCGAAGAAATGGTAGCTACTTTTCTGAAAAACCAAACCTTAATCAAACCACACATTTGTATTACAAATTGTTGCATGTTATATTATTTGATTTTAAATTTCTGTTCACAAGTAATGCAATCAGGTTTTCTGTCCCAGGGTCTGTACAAAAGAACTGATGGTCCCTCTAATAAATAAATAAACTATAAAACTAACAAATGGATTGCTAGATAGGTCCCCTAAAAAAACTAATAATAAATGGAACTAACAAACGGATGGTGGGTGCGGTGGGTTCGATATCTGTGACTCTTTTTTTGGCATAACCTTGAGGGGACTTAATCGTGGAGAAAGGAAAGAACAGGTATATGGAACATTGGAACCTAAAGTAGTGGTTGCGAAATGTTCAAAAATAGATTGGCCTCCTTTTGAAATCGGCACATAGTACACTTTTTTTTGTGTGGGCCCTGTATATGTGTGTGTGAACAACTCAGTTGGAGTGACTATTTTAGTAAAAAGAAATTTTTGAAATGACTATCTATTGGTACTTGTTATTTCCTAGAAAAGTAGCTAGGGTACACGCCAGCAATTAGCACCGGTTAAGAACCATTTCTACTTTCAGTCAAAAAATAAAATTTGCGAACCTTAGCGAAGACAAAATTTTTTATTATATAAGATTAATAAAATTGCATTCGCATTTTAAATTTTGTTTTGAAACAAGCCCAAAATCTCAGGCAAGAGCCTCGAAGGAGCCTTAGGCCTCCTCCAACGGTGACTGTTCTGGTAGCTCGTAGAACTTTTTAAATCCGCAAACAGTGAAATTTTGAAATTAAAGAAATCAAACAACTTTGGATATTGACAGGGTCTATATGAAAGTTATAGTGATCAATTACGATCTACAACTTTATAGTTGAAGAGTTTTTTATTTGAAATCGTTTAATGTTCTAAAATTGAATTTTAAAATGTAAATTTCAAAAATCTATAAACATACAACAATATTTTGAGACCCTAAACAGTTTTAGTTTAAAAAACTTTTCAACTACAAAGTTGTAAATGACGTTAAGGACTACAATTTTGGTATAAAATTTGTCTTGGAGTTCCTATGAAAAATTATGAATTGTTTTTTGATGTAAAGTTTTAGATCGCACAGTTTGGTTCAGATGAGACTCAAAACCAAGTTTGGGAACTGAGGTGATACAACTGAACAAGTTTGAAGACCTAAACGAGTGAGTTGCAAGGTTAATGATCGAGATGACACAGCCGAACAAGGTTGGGGACGTAAACGGTCAATTCGAGAGTTCATAGACCGGGATGACACACACTTTCAATAATTTAGGGACTGGTTGTGCACTTCACTCAAATCTTAACTTGTAATTAAGGCCGAGCCAAAACAAAATGGGGGTGGGGTGGGGGGAAGCAGCTAATAAACAGTATACAGTCTGAAAAGACACGTCGTGATTAAAGGTGGTTAAGATCAAATTTTCGCACAGTTGCTGGATGGAAGCAAAGGACAAGGATCGTCGGGGACCCTTGCTAGCTTTTGGCCCCGTGCGCGGTGGCTTTTCCCCTCTCCCCATCACCTGGCCGGCGTTGACGGGGCTCAGGGGCGCCTGCATACTGCATGCCACGCACCTTGCAAGGCTGACGGCACCGCCAGCCAAATAGCCAATCGGCAACCTCGTCCCCACGCCGCGCGCGCTCCCCCCTTCCTTGCGAAACCTGCGCACAGGCCGCCGCAGCCCGCAGTGCATGCATGCATGGCTCGCGCGCGCTGCCGGCTGCCGGCTGCCTGCGCCCATGGCAGCAGCGGCGGAGCCTGCACTGGCCTCCTGCAGCGAGCGGCTGCCACCGTGCGTGCCGGCCAGCCGACCAAACGTCCCAGCGCCGTACCCCGGCGCCGCGCCAGCCACCGCCAGTCCGCCACGTACACTAGCTGCTGCCCTTGCTGCCCGCGCCGTGATTGAACAGGATCTCTCCCAGAAGAAAAAACGGGGCACGTGAAACCCATTGCATTTCACCCAGCGCGCCCTCGCCGTGCAAACGCTCGCCCTCGCCTCCGATCCGGCCCGCGTCCACGGCGAGCGCGAGAGATCGATCCCCACCACCTGGCGGCCAATCGCGCCGATCCCGACGTGACCGGCGGCTACAAGCCTACAACACCCCGTCCTCGATCGTGTTTTGGTAGCTCCCGGGGGGAAGTTGCCGCGATGCGGCCTAGCATGTCGTGTGGCGGCGGCCGTGCGATTGACAAGTGTGTACGGGGCGTGCCACGCCAGCTGGGCAGCTGGTTTGTGGTGCGCGCGTACGGAGACCCCTGTGAATGGTCGAACACTCGAACGAGTCGTGTGCAGATCGATCGATCGTGTCGCGCCGTGTGCAACAGGCGCGAGGCTTCTTCGAAAGATAATATTTGTTAGTTAAAAGTTAGCGCGGGAACGAACCCAAAATGTCAAAAAGCTTAGTTAGAGCAACTTCAGCAGCTTCCCTATTCCCTCTCCAATAGCAAAAAAAAAATAGTGATATAGGGGATGAAATGCAAAAAAAAAACTCTTCCAGCAGATTCCCTATAGCTCCCTTTTTTTTCTCCATTGACTAAAAATCACTCTCCATCTCCTCTATAGAGGGGATCTCTCCTCTATCCTCCAAACTAGAGAAGCAAAATAGGGAAACTGCTGGAGCAAATTGTGTTTTAGAGATGAAAATATTTTTACTCTATCCCCAATAACTTCATATAGGGGATCAAATTTACTCCATCTGCTGAAGTTGCTCTTAGCCCGAGTAAATAAAGCTGAGGCGTAAAGGGGAGTGACAGCGACCAGAGAGTGATCAAGGGAAAAGGCAACCGAGAGAGAGACAGAGAGGAGAATCCCATCCTAATGCAAATTTTTTACCATGACAATATTATATGTTTCGAGTGTGATCAATCAGTAGTAGTGGATAGCGCGCGGCCACTTGTTTAACTCGGTGAAACTCAAGTCCATCTTTTTTAGCTTGGAGTCAAGCACGTTTCGAAGAAGACAATTGCTGTTTACTGCGGAATTCCTACGGAGTTACTGTGAGCTTGTGACACGAACCACGCAACGTTCCGATCCACAGCGACGCGTGTCCCGGCAGCCTCCGGTGTCTACGTCAGTTGACTTTGAGGCGGGAAGTTCACAATAATTGCTTGACACGTCCACTTGTTGTACAAGCCAGGACATGCGGTACATTTCAATATTCGATTAAGGTTTTGACCGTTCAACACACACACACCCGGAAGATTTTTTTTTAAAAAAATATAGCCACGGATGACTGGGACACTTGCACTTTACTGGTAAACTAACACATTACAGAAAGATTTGCCTTGTTATTAGTTAATTTGGTTGCCTGGCCTATGGGGAATATTGAGATTATTTCAAAGATGAAAAGGGATTGCAATTTATTTTATCATCTTTTTATTTTTTGCAAATGTCAGCAAGCTGAAAGAGTACGTAGCAAATTTCTAGAAGCTAACACGTTGGTAAGTTTCAAGTGGGAAAAGCACATGCATGTGACATAAAAGGGGGAGTGTGAATTGCTGCATTATTCAACTACTAAACGCAAGAAAATTAATTCAAAATAAACTAATTTTCTTATCCTAAACGTCATATATTTAAGAATGGGGTATTTGTTAAAAGCATGTTACATTTTTTATGTATCTGACTGATAGTACAACCATCTGAAAATGCATGGCCGCATCATGTGAGGTTGGAGGGAGATTCTGCATGCGGCCGGCTCCACAATTCTAGGCTAGGCGTTGCGCTGCTGCTGCTAAGGGGAACAATTTGTATGTTTAATTTGTGTGGTGGTGTGCGTGTGAATATATGATTGTTATATCGAAAGAAGAAAGAACATAGCAAAGAAGTAGTAGCTATTAGTAGATGTACCCTAGGTCAGCATTCCTGAAGCAGGAGAGAGAGAGGGAAGGTGGAAAGGCTGCAAAGAGTGTAGCTTAAGAAACAGTGATGTATCCAAGAGGGAGACAAGGGGGCCGGGGGAGGAGACGAGAAGATCTCATCCACTTCCATCAAACGTGCAACAACTAATAAAAGAGTCAAATCACATCGAATGCTTGCGTTGTAATTAAAATGGCAGTTTGGGGTTAATTGACTTGGTCATCCAACCAGGGCACCTGCTGTGAGCTTTAGACACCAACTAAGCACACCCGTATTAGTTTAAGCAAGTGGTTGCTAAAGTGCTAATAAGCCAGATTAGGCAAACCTCAGGTTTCGCAAGTTGCTCCACTAACGGTACGGATTCACACTAATTATTCCCGTCGACGCTTTCGAAGTTAGTAAATGACAGTTTTGGGTTTATTGACTTGGTCATCCTACCAGAGCTAGCACCTGATCGCCACTCCCTAATCTAGCTTAGAGGGTGCTTGGATACCTTTTAGTCCCATGACTAAAACTAGTCAGGCTAAAAGTTGCTAGTCTCACCTATGTTTGGATCCAAATCCTAAAAAGATTAAAATGTAGTAAATGAGCATTAATTATCTCTCTCCCTCTCTCCCTTTTTTCCCTCTCCCGCCAATAGATGTGGCATGCTATAGATTTCTATGAGGTTAAATGAAGAGAGAGAGAGCTAAAACAAAGTTTAGTAGGGGTTCCCCTTACTAAAACATTTTAGTCTCAAGACTAGTTTTAGTCTGTCTTTAGTCATGGGTGTTTGGAACTTTAGCCCCTCGAATAGACTAATTTTAGTCAGACTAAATTTAGTCCTTTGGATCCAAGCACCCCCTTAGGCACCTAGGAGTACTAAGCACCCGTATTAAGTTAAGCAAGTGGCTGCTAAGTCCAGATAGGCAAACCGCAGGTTTCTCAAGTTGGCTCCACTAACGGTACGTTTTCACACTATTTCCCATCGACGTTTTAGAAGCTCGCTCACCATTATTATGGGAACGAACATCATCGATCTACCTCATGAAAAGAACCCTTACATCTACGTACTTTGGACTGTAGCTATTTAGACCACTTATTATTAAGTCTCATCGTCGTCCCTCTCGAATTCATGTAGGGACGGAAAGATATTTCATGTGATATCAGTTAAGTAAGTCTGGAGCTTCCTGCTGTACGTATATGCTGCTGGTTGTACAAACGTTTTTTAATTTATCTTTCTTATTGATACAATGATGCGCAACTCTTTTATGTATTAATTAAAAAAGGATTTCATTGGTCGTAAATCAGTTCCTTCAGTAAGAAGGAAGGAAATGAAAACAGAAGCCTTGATCGCGATCGATGATGCCTCTGTTCTTCGGTGTACCCGCCAATTCAACTATTCAAGCACGTACAAACGAAATGCCAGAAAGACATTAAAAGATGGAGCTCGATCAAGAAAAAAGCTAGCAACTTGTATGTGCTGGGCTACTGATCAAGTGATCATCTCGAGATGACGATGAATAATCCTCTCATATGACAACGTTTTCCATTCGCAAATGTGCGCAGCCACACAGATCGCTGCAATAATCTATAGCTTGTTTGACAAGGTGAAGTCTTGCTGAGCTCAACCGTGTACGTGCCGATCCAACGAATTCGCGGAGGAAATTCAGCTCTGGTGCGGTAGTGGGGCTAGATTAGCCGACGCCACATTGACAGTGCCTCGTGCTGACCCCTGCACACACACGTGTGAAGCTCCAGCATGCGATGCGTGCGGACGCGTCCAACCCCTTCAGCTGATGATCATCAGCTCGATCGGCGCATATATTCTTACAGCTAGCGCATTATTCTTACTTACTTTAATATTAGGGCCGTACACGGGCCGCAATTAAACTAACAAGGCAAATTTAAATTCATTTCGACGGTTTCAGTGAGATCATCACACACGCGCACTGGTGATCTCCTGTAACTTCCAGTGATCGGTACTTATATTATTTACAATAATACTCACACCAGCATGCAGACAGAGACATATATCTATACACAACACGTATCGATACATACACAAATACTACGACTATACTAGTACATATACTCTCCTAGCTATGTGTATAATTAGTAAAATACCCTAGCTATGTAGTACTAGGTATCGTAGCCTTAGATTACAATAAGTTTCAGCATCTATCCCAGCAAGATAAACCGGGCTGGATTTGGAAGTAACTTTTAAATAGTGCCCCCATGTCTCTCGGCACGGAGACACCCGCCATCTTCCAAGCACTGTCCAAATTATACGAAGCTATAGCTAGTAGCTAGCACACGCACTGACGCACAGCCCAAATTAACTATGGTTTCGTCAAAGACACCCGCAATTGTTATCTTCCTAATACTCGATTAGGGACCCCTACGTGGCGCTTCCCAAGTGCTCCCTGACGTACGCTTGCCCAAACTTAGTATACACTTAGCTGCTACTTGTTATATTTATATATATATAAAAAATATATTTACATATATGCTTGCATCGGCAGTTTGACCCCTACCACACACCATATACACATGCATATGCGTACGCGAGCAGCGAGAGAGCGAGACACGAGAGTTGTTACGAACAGACGCGACATGCACACGCACCACTAGCCTACGTGTCCCGGGGCTCCGATCGCCCCCCAATAATCTACTCGTATATGCTGCCCAGGCCCTGATCCGCGCATTAGTTGGGCGATTTATTCGCGTGATCTGCCGTGAGGTCACCGGTCGCGCCTGCTTCATCCAAACGTTGACGTTTATACTATTATACACGTACACCGCCGGATTAATTAGTAATTAACCAGGACGGGTTTAATTTAATGTATTTCTTTGCTTCTTTTGGCCGTGCTTTAGTTTAATAATCCAGTGCTCGATCGGATTATTCTAGAGAGGGGGAAATAAAAGTACCAGGAATGGTTTGAAAAATTGGGTGTAGACATCGCCGTGTGATCTTGCAATGTCCTGAGTGACTCGGCGAGTCAAGGCGCTGCTGCTAGCTGACGATGCTGTGGTCTATGGAGCGGATCGTCCTGTAGATACTATAGAGTAATGGAAAGTGCCGAGCGGCAACGACGTGCTCTGACTTTGCTGTAATTTGACACTTGGGTACGGTGGTGTGTTCGTTCCCTTTAATTTTGTGGGTAACACCTGTGATCGATGACCGTGTATGGATCAGGACGACTGGCACCGGGATTGAAGCAAGGGTCCGGGAATGAAGTCACATGCAGTGGATCAAGGTAAAATGCTAAACAAGTAGTACTACACACACTATACAATATAATGGCGTACGTAGCAGCTTATTAATTCACCTCTCTAGCTCGGACGACCCTGCTAGAACATTCATCTATCTGCTGATTAGGCATGCCTGACTGACGACGGCCTTTAAGTCCTTAATGTAAGGGAATAATAGCAGCAGCTGTGGCGATCTCTATCTAGCTAATCCGGATTCTTTTATGCATGTTTTGGTGTTTCCAAACTGCAGCGAGCCGTTCATTATATGGTCTCTATTTTTTTTTTAATTTCTTGCCACCGTTCATATGTATGATCATGTGGTTAGAACGTACGCTTGATCGAGGGTGTACGTGTACGCCGACGATGAGGTGTCCAGTTAGCAGCAACAACCTTTGAATTGAAACCGCACAAGACGCGCATGCACCTGTTCTCTCTCGCGCTCTCACTGCTTGCGTTTGCTGATCGCGATAGATCTCACGCATCACGAGCCCTAAAAAACAATGCCCAGATATGGGAGAGCCTGGCTGCTGGGAACGAACACCTGTGGCTGTGTGTGTGCCGCTAGCTGCAGCTGTGACCTGGACTACACGAGATCCTATTTGCATTGCTGCCGCGCCCCCCGGAGTTAGCAGGGGAGTAGATGGCTGTAGACCATTATGGTCTCGCCCCGTCACCACTTGCATGGCCCATGCACACGCCAGGGCACGTACTTGCTCCCGACCCCCTGGCATTTGTTTATGCTCCTTGCAAGGAGAAGAGCCATTATTTGGGCATTTGTTTATGTTCGTGTGGCTCGAAATGGCAAGAAGGAGCGATCCGGCAAGTGTAGTGTGTATCTTATGTGGCATTATTGACACATCTTGGATCACTAGATCAGGAATAGTTGGTGGCTCGGACAGCACACTTGCTTGCCTGGTACTTGAATTGATCTCTTCTTCCCTGCATGCTCCGTCAGGCGGCGGCGGCGGCGGCATCATCAGAAGCTTCACGATGAGTTCCCCCCCAAAAAAAAATAAGGAAAAAGAAATGGTCGGTTCTGTGACTGCAAATGGAGAGAACGATGTCTCTTCATGCATATGATTTGTTGGAATTGTATATTCAGCGGTTTGACATCTGTTTTCTGCGGTTCATACACTGATCCATGATGTGATAGATGGTTGGTTGGTCGTCCCTGAAAGCTCGCATGCATGCAGCTGATGATCTTGCTCTTTGCCAGCTCGATCGATAGATCGGCTGCCAAAGGCTACCTAGCTACTTGTTGTGTTCTTGCAGCTGAGTTTCTAAGCGACAAAACTCATCCAGGACGCTACATGTGGATTATTGTACTTTATAGCGCATAAATATCAGAACCTTTTTGACACGGTTTCATCCGTGTTTCCGCTGCTATCTGAAACAAACGATGATATCACTCTGAATTGAACCCGGGTTCAATTCAATACATCGGTCCACTTGTACATGAACAACATGTGATTTCAGTTCGTCAGGCAGGCAACACTTGCCGGAATGGTTGACTCGGAGCGCCAGCATGGTCGATGCCCCGGATAACAAGCGACAGGTACATACATACATACCCGACAGGGCGAGGCCGACCGGCCGGCCGGGCGGTTTCAGATCAGGTCAGAAAACCCCAGGGAATTTTAATTTCACCGCGCTAATTACATACAAGAATTACATTATCCTGATGAACAATAATTCCTCTCGAACGCGCAAGCACGCGCGACTTTTGTTTCCCCTCCAGGCCGGACAAAGAACATCCGATGGGCCATCAGTGGCGGCTCTCTTATGCAGAGGGGGGCAAAAGTCAGCATGTTGGAGGGAAGCAAAGCAACGCTGATCTGGGCAGGGCAGGGACAGGGCTTTTTCTGCAGCGAGAGATTTCGTGCTGACCGCGCCATGCAGGTTTTTGGTTGGGCTAATCATGCTTTAGAAGCTGAGGATCCTGCATTAGGAGGACCTGAATGAGCAATCAGGGTCGTTATCCCAGCGAAGATGCAGCCCCTTTCCGCGTCTTTTTCTTCGGGTTTGAATTGGTGGCCAAACATCATATGCCGCCTCTGCAAGGTGCCCTGTTGCAGCGCCAGATTGTTTGGTCAGAGATTTCTCCCCCTTCGTTATTGGAGGATTTTCAGGTGTGCGTGCGTGGACGTCGTATGACCATGAGAGCGGAAGCATCAGAGTTGGCACAACAGATTCACACATTGTGAAGCCAAAACTTTCTGGAATTTTGTGAGAAATTGGGCACGTACAGGCGAGCATCATGTCTCGCACGAATTGCGTCTGAATGAAGTTGCTCAAGCACATTGCTCCGAGGAAATAGTGTGTTTTCATTCATGTAATTCTGTGGTAATGGCAATGGAAGTCATATGAGTATGGTTTGCCATTGTCTCAAAAAATGAGTGTGGTTTCTCTGCTGAAACTGAATCTCAGACAGAATACAATTTAATCGGGCTTGATAAAGTAAATTGGTTCAAAGAAAAAAAAAGCAATGTGTTGATGTGTGAAGTTATCTATGCAGCTACTTGTAATTAGCTGAGATCATTTCAACAAGCCTGTCATGCAGAGCTCCATTTGTCACCAGAACACCGCCCGAAGGGTAGATGATTCTGTGTGATGTTAGGTCAGCTGCAAGATCCAGCGGTTTTCCGCTCCAGTCACTAATCTGTCAGTTTCAGAAAGTTACAAGATGGCCGTGGTTATAATTCTAAGAGCGATGAACTGGGACTGAGTTGACATTTAGCATAATCTTATCTCAACAAGCAAGGAAGGTACAAACCTGGCCGCCGGCTTCCTGCACGCAAATTACCCCAACAGCATGATCCCAAGACTATGTAAACGGTACGAAAAGAAAATGTGATCAGTGCACCAGTTAACTAAGTCAACAAGCTGTTTTAACTTGTCAATTGTCATGCAGGACAAGGGGGAAACACAAGCAAACAAGGCACCTTGATCTCAGTTGTCGTCCGTGCTCGAAGGACAAAAACGGAGGCTCTCCCGGAAGCTACAGTTAGATACTTGCACAAGCTATAGAATAGCAACAAGAAGAGCACATCAGGATGAACTCATATGCAGCCGACCAATCGATAATCATTAAGTGATCTAATAAAGTCATTATCAACCTCAGCCAGATTTCTGTAGGAAATCCAATGATAGCAGGACAGCACAATAATAGAGAAAGATATTTATCATTTTAAGATTATGCCACAAAGTCTACAGTAAACAAAAAAGCATAGTATCTATAGCTAACTTGAGGAAGCAGTCATTGCTTTAAATGCCTTAGCTCACTAGCTAGCATCATATATCAGGCACAATAACAAAAATCTAATGCAAATATCACATCATTAATGAAGGTGCAACAAACCTGCCACAGAAAACCGATAAGAGAAGAATTTCATCCTCATTTCTAGGATCAGATTCACCTGTTGTTGAATTGAAAAGAACAGATAACGGTATCATATCCCATGTTTGGCTATCTGGAATGCAATACCGTGCCATGTGAACAACTGAACATGTGTCGACAAAGCATCTTTTCCAAATATCCAGTTCTGTAGTGAACTGGCCAATCTGAGCAGACAAGCGCCTAGACCATGTACCACAGCCTAGGTGAGATACCATTAGAATCCCACGGCTATTACATGCAGCAGCACTGTCATCTCTCTCATTGGTTGTAGTGTCATTGGTCCAGTTTGGACATCCCATCACTCCAACTGTTACCTTTCCATTCACCACAAGAGCCAGACCCACCTTAAGAAATGACAAAAACGTTTGTTAGAAGGAACAAAACATGTAAATAAAAGCAAGCCAGGTTAATAAAAAAATATTCTAAAGAATCCTGAATTAGCCAGTCCATGCTGAATGGCAAGCCAGCGACCATATAGGGGCAAACATGCTTGGTGTTCAGATGCATGAAGTTTGTCACCAAATAACAAAATGCTGCAGAAGTCAAAAGGAGAAAAAAAAGGTGCCTCATAGAAATATGTATGAACGTTCTTAACCTCAGTTAATCGTTAATGATGTGAAATCATTATAATGTCTTCTAGCAATGAGGGTAGGGAACTATCTGGAAATCTCAAATCACATCCATTGGCATTTCATGAATTTTGTGTGACAAGTGAATAGCAGGGACCGAAGAAAATATATTATAGATTCAGATTCATTCATCTGGATCACTTATGCGATGAGGTGATTGACAGAGGTCCTGAGTCCAACCCACAGTAATATAATAAATATAGAAGATCCAAGACAGCAGAGATGCCTGACACCAAGAGACTGTGCTTGCAGAATGGAAGACTTCTTTGATGCAAAATTATGCAGCCTATTACTAAAGCGTGTATACTTGTAAAATTGAAGAATATGTAGCATTGTCTGAATAAAGTGTATCAGTGCCTGATCAACAGCATGTAAAGACGAGTTTTAGAAAGGAAATTATACCACATATAGAGCATCATCCCCTCTCAAGAAACCTTTGGTGCCATCAATTGGATCAAGTACCTTCAAACCAAAGCATAAACTTTATGATACAGATATACGAACTTGGCAGGATGGCAGATACCAAATAAATTAATGAACTTCAGAGAACTGGACGTTCATGATGAATAGAACACGAAAGCTTACTGATTACCCAATAAGTAGCAGGGTTTGAATCAAATGAGACAGCATCCTTGCCTCCTCTATCGATTGCTCTCAGCACATCATCTTGAGTTAAAGATGAACCACTGTTGCTCACTTTGTCTGAGACTGCAGTAAAAATTGACTCAACAAGTACACCACTACTACTATCATCAGCTTTGGATGACCTTAGAGACGCCGAGTCCTCTTCTGCCACCAGAGGTATTGATGGGAACAATCTCTGGAGTTCTTCCAATAGCAACATGGTAAAATTTGGCATTAGACAAAGCCACAAAACTGAACTTCGAAATTGTGCTATGGATTACCCAAACTAACAAGGGCTTGCACCCCGAAATCCGCAATTGTGACAGGAGTTTGGTCATTCTTTTCAAGAATACTCTTGCCACCTGAAAACAGTGACCTCTTCACCTGTCAAAACATACAAACGAAAAGTCAAAATGGAGCTCATACAGTTTTCTAGTGAGGTGTCAGTCAAACATTCAGATTTGTTTCATCATATATGAAAGATAACTTACAACAATTGCATACTGATACATTGCAGACTACTGGCTGCTCAAATACAAAGCAAACCCTGTTGAGCTTCCGATTCTACTATGCTTGTTCAGTGATCTCTCAAATTCAGACTAGATCAAAGTCAGTTCTCTTTTTGGATGATGCATGAATAATTTTTTTTAATGAGTACATTAAACACTGTGTGAAGTATCATACCTCAACTTTTTATTTCCTCGTGTAACCCCTATAGTATGAAGTTGCCTCTACCATGGTTAGTGTTTCCTGTCCCAGGCATAAATGTTATATTTCTGCTAAGACTTTGACCCATATTGTCTAGGAAAATAGAATGGCGTGCTCTAGGTATACAAGGATAGTCATTTCTAATCTTTTTATTTAACGGTAATTAAATAACAGTTTATGCAATTAATGCATGATGTGAACCACTAATGCATATGGCAAACACAAACCACATTGGATGGCTTTACTGAAGTTTGTGGGTGCACAAAAAATCGATGCTAGGATCACAAACCTAGGTACTAGCGGTGGAGCTTGAAGGAAATCAAGAGGAGGCCATCAGTACTATATTGTTGCCTAATGTGTAAATTATTAATTTCTAAGCATCTCTACATGTTGAGAGAAACTTTAGATGGAACAAGCTTCATGACTTTTGAAAGAATGGCATCGGATTGACAGCCTGTGGTGCTCAACAAATTAGTAATGAGTATGTCTCTAAAGAAAAATCAACACAATGTTGGCCTGGAAAGATCGATCCTTATGCAAACAGTTGACCATTTAGATAATTTCTGTTCAGTCCCACTGTTGCATTGTTAATAAGCTGTGAGCCTGTGAGGCTCCAGTTAACCTAATGTTTCCCCAATGATGCACGGACTCTATGCACGACACCCTACATCAAGTGATCCCACCAAACTGAGGCCTCCTTTGGAATGGAGGATTTTCAAAGGAAAAACACATGATTCGGCAATCCTTAGGAATGGATACTGTAGATGCCTTTGGCTCGCAGGAAATCAGCAAAGGAAATCCAGAGGAATACTGTTGGTATCCTACGATTTCATAGGAATTTTACAGGAAAGAAAACATCCACTCGAACCTCTTTCTTTCGCTGGCTCGCGCATAGGATTGAGGCAAATCGACCTCCAAGCTCGTCATTAGGTACCAGGAAAAAGAACACGAACGAGGAACAGGAAGTATCTGAACAGATAGAACTCAACTAGAACATGAATAGATGAGCATTGCAACAAGAAAGACCAGACGATTAGAAATTGAGAAGTGCTCCTCCCCTCAGCAAACAAAGGTCGGATCTAGGCATCTAGCTTCTACGGCAAACTGCTTTGATGTTGGATTCAGCACCCAGCGCCCCGGAAGCTCACCTGCAGCCTGCTCGGCGAGTATGGGATCCCGTTGCCGGAATGGAGGAGTAAGAGAGCAGGTACGCCCCACGGCGGCCACCAGCTCTGCATTTTCTGACTCCGGAGTTCTCGCTAACAAACAGCTCAAGAGGAAAGCTTTGACTGGAAGTCCGCAAGTAGAAGAAGAAAAATGCTTGTGAAGGGATAAAATCAACGCTTTTTTGTAACTACTGGTGCACCTGTCGGTGGCGGTACTCCCTCTAAGAACCAATAAATAAATATATTGTGATGCTATTTCTTTAGAAAAGAGATCACGGTGTTACGTTATTAATTAAACTAATACATTGAGTGATTATGCACCTCCTAAACTTCCTATTCCAGTGAATTTCCTATGCCCATCCAACCAATACATTTTTCCTATGGTTTTCAATCCTATGTTTTGCAAGTGCATTCCTATAAAATTCCTACATTTTTCCTATTCATGTGCTTTTGCAATCCTGTGTTCCAAAGGGGCCCTGAAATTGATCCCGCGCTGATGCTTAAACAGCGCTGATGCCTAAACAGAAGCCTCTAATTTCATCAAACTGGTCAATCAGGAGGAGAGGGGGGTGAGGTCAACTCACGTCAACGCAGAGGCGGCAGGCGCGCTCCACGGCGGCGATGGCCGCGGTGAGCTCGCGGTGGTGGGAGGCGCGCTCCGGAGGGAAGGGGAGCCCGTAAGCCTCCGCCGCGACTGACACGGCTGCATCCCCAGCCGTCGCCCTGTCCAGGAACGAGCACGAGTGAGCAGAAGCGGCGGCTGTCGGATTCGCATGTGACGACGGGGTGGGTAGGGTTAGGATCCGGAGGAAGTCAGTGAGTTTGTTCACCTGACTGAGAGGCGAGTGTGACGGGGAGCCGGCGGGAAGCACAGCCGGCCGCGGCCGGCGACGAGGAGGCGGTGCGGCGGGAGCGAGAGGTGGAGGAGCGGCATGGCTGTGTGTGGCGGGAGCGAGACGCGCGGCGCGGCTGCGATGCCGCCGCGGGGGAATATGTATACGTATTCGGGGAGTATACTCCCCGAATAGTAGGAAGTCAAAATACGCGTTCAAGAACTGGATACGCGTCTCTCGCTATACGCGTCGCCTTTTTTTTTTGTTGAGAAAACTATACGCGTCGCCTTACTTAGGCCCAATTATACGCGTGCAAGAATGGCCCAGTCCATACTTCCTAGTTGGGCCTAAGGCTTTCTTTTGAGTTCGTTGGGCCTAGAAGTAATCGGGCTATAAGAAAGGGGAAATCCTATAGGAAAAAGTTTTTCTGACTTCCCTTATCTATCATCGAAGTCTAACTTTCGTCTTTCAACCGCAAAACTGGGTATCTGACATGGTGCGATTATACATCGCAGGCGCGATGGATTTCCAACCATCACGCCGGCGCGGGAGCGCGGGAAGCGAGCGTGGGCAGAAGGGTGGGAGGTGGGGACCACAGAGGAGTTAATTTAATCTAGAATTTAAAAAAGTTATAAATCATAAACCGTGCGTCTAAATTAAATTCTGATTTCAAAAATGGATTTCTTGTGTCGAGATCTTCAAAATAAAATCTCACTTGACTATGTTTTGATAAAAATTTTGAAAAACATTTTTTAAACACCAAAAATTAATTAGGTTGTTCCTCAGAACAATCATGTGTTTGTAGGAACAAGTTATGTTGTTCATCAGAACAAGCGTATATATTTATACGAACAAGATTAACATTGTTTAAGACAAAGTGAATTTTCATGGAACAAAATGATGAAATTGAAGAATAAGTAGAGTTGTTCAATAGAATAAGCATATATGTTTGTACGAATAAGCATATTTGTTCATCAGAGCAAGCATCTACAAGTCAAGAAACCAAGTTGTTCCTTAGAACAATCATGTCTGTTTGTAGAAACAAGTTAGCTTGTTCATCAGAACAAGTATATATGTTTGTAGGAACAAGTTAGCTTGTTCATCAGAACAAAACGTATGTGTTTATAGGAACAAGTTAGCTTGTTCATCAGAACAAGTTAGCTTGTTCATCAGAACAAGCGTATATGTTTGTATGAACAAGTTAGTTTGTTCATCAGACAAGCGTATATGTTTGTACGAACAAAATAAAAAACAGAAAACAAAAATAGATTAAAAAATAAAAATAAAAAGGAAATGAACGAATTAGAAAATAAAACACACAGAAAAAATAAAAAAACGTATATGTTTGTAGAAATAAGTTAGCTTGTTCATCAGAACAAGGGTATATGTTTGCAGGAACAAGTTAGCTTATTTATCAGAACAAGCGTATATATTTCTAGAAACAAGTTAACTTATTCATCAGAACAAGCGTATATGTTTGTACGAACAAAATAAAAAACAAAAATAGAAATAAGAAACAAAAAAATAAAAATAAAAAAATAAAAAGGAAAGGAAAGAATTAGAAAATAAAACAAATAAAAAAGACATAAAAATAAGAAATAAAAAATGAAAATAGAAACCAAAAAATAAAATAAAATATATGAATAATAAAAAATAAGAAAAAAGAAATAAAAAGGGGAAAAATAAAAAAGGAAAAAGAAAGTAAAAAAGAATAAAATTAAAAAATTAAAAGAATCAAAAAATAAAAAATAAAAAACAAGAAAATAAAAATGAAAAAGAAAATAGAAAGTAAAAGAAAAAATATATAAAGAATAAATAAAGAAACAAAAAAGAAAAGAAAAAAAGAAAAGAAAACCAACCGGGGAGGCATCCCCACGTTCCATCCCGTCCCCACACCTCTCTCCCCACGTGCAGTCCCGTCCAATCACGCGCCTGCGATGGATTGCTATCCATCGCAGGCGCGATGTATAGTCGTTCCGTATCTGACATCCCTGATGTGTGTACATCGTTTGTTTTTCATCCCCTGACGGTTTCTATGGTAGCTTACGCTTACTTGGTGCTTTGGTCCCACATGTCATATAGATTTTTTTCACTCCTCCTTATCTCTTCTCTGCCCAGCCATCTCCAATCACCACCTGCTTTCGCCGACCCGTGCCGCACCTCGTGCGCGGCCACCTGCCTTGACCCTACGGCGGCGGCTGGCCGTGGCCCCCGGCGGCGTCCCCTACGGCGCGACGCCCGGCTGTGGTCCTCAGCCGTGGTAGAGGCCGACGCGACTGTCGACCCTGCCCCATGGCTGGCGGCCGGGTGCGATTAGTCATCGCAAACGCGATGGGAGACATCTAATCGCGCCCGCGTCCCGCGTCCTTCTCCTCTCCCGCCATCTTCCTCCGCCGCCGTTGTAATATCCCTGATATTTCATTAGTCATAAGCATTGTAATTAGTGAAGTTAATCATGATTAATTAGCTCCTAAGCATGTTTGACTTGATCTTACACACTTTTGCACAAAGGCCCTTGGTCAAAGTCATAATTCTTGGTCAAACCCCTTTGATCCTAAAAGGCTGAATTGGTTTTCTTGCGCGTTCTCCAAATTTCTCTATAGAAGTTCAAAATCGACCAATATAAAAGTTGTTCCTTATTTTCGGGAACACATTTTTCATAATTGGCGGACATTCTAATTTTGAGTGCAAAGCCGCTTAAATTCGAGATGAAGTTCCTGCGCACAGTAGTTTAGGGCCGAGTTTTTCCTGAAGTTCAACACGTTTTCCACACAAATCTGTTGAGCAAAGTATAGGTCGCCCTTTGCGAAAGTTGTAGGTCTATAGCTCCTCTACAACTTCTAGTTTTGGAGATTTTTCACTTAGTTGGCTCTTTTCGAAGTTATGGATTTTTGAAAAGTGCTTCATGAAATAGAATTCGACGTCGGCCGTCGCGACGCAGCAAGCCACAGCGCTCTGGCGCGAGCGCGCCCGCGCCCGGCTGCTCGGCCACGTGGCGTCCGCGCATCCTTCCAGCGTACGGAGCCTCGACGCCGTCGCGGTGGACCCGACGTCCACACAGGACCCTACGCCACTGGGTTTACCCGTGCGCCGCGCCTAGGCAGTGTGCCGCACCGGGCCGGGGCCACGCGCCCTTGCGCGGACGTGCCCGCGCGGCCGGCGCATGCAGCAGGGCCACCTGTCGACCGCCCGCTGTCATCCGCGTCGTTCCTTAGGCCACATTACCCCGGCGTCGTCGTTCACCTGCGCGCGCTGCACATTTTCACCGCGCGCCCGGGCCGCGCCTCTGTTTCGCAGAGCGCCGCCGCCACCATTGCCCGCCGCCGCCGCACTTCAAGCTCCGGCCAACCTCGCAGCCGCTCCTCCCCTCCAGCACGAACCCTTAGCCCCCCGTAGCACTTTTCGGCCCTCGCCGCCCTGCATTTTGGCCGCCATGGCCGGAGCGCCGCGTCCAGGCGGAGGGCGGCTCGCCGGCGATCCCTCCGGTCGGCCAACCACCCCATCTGAACCAGGTGAGACCCCAGGTGCTTCCCAGCCACCCGGCCGAGCCGGTCCCCGCTCCTCTGGCCGCCGGAGTTGGTCCCCTGCGCCGGCAGGGGCCTCCTGATGAAGATTGCACTCTTGTGAGGGTGTTTTGTATAAAGCAGGGACTCATGTGTAATTTCGAGAAGTTTTGTCAAGGGTCTCTTTGCAAAAGAGTGTTAGGGTTCTAGCTGTAACTTTAAAAATTCGTGAAACATTGTAGAAAATTCGGAAAAATGCAAATCCAACTGTTCTGGAATCCTCGAGAGTAGATCTACAACTTTTACAAAAGTTGTATATTGTTTTTCTGCTTAGTTTTTAAATGAAAATTCAAACTCAGTTTGAGGCATATTTGTTGTAGTTCAAAATGTACACATGCAAATGAAATGAAATTTGGATATTTTGTTGTGTGCTCCATGTTCAGTTTTGTGACCAAGTTTCACACATGTTTGTGATGTAGAACTCTAGTTATGATTTTTGTAAGATCTATGTTGGTTTAAGCTTGATGCTTTTTATAGTTCCCTCAAAATATAATTTCTTTCAACATCAATGTACCCTAGGCCTTTGTTGTGATGTTAAGTACCCCTCGAAAAATAATGGTGATTTTAGGAGTCCGTTTGAGCAGTGTTTGGTATTTATGCTTGTGATGGATGTCAAATTCATAACTTGAAATATATGATGAATCCACTTGAACATGTTGGGTTAGAACTTAGTTTTGGCATATTGGAGGTGTAGAAAAAGTTTGGGATCAAAAGGGCTAGTAAATCTTTTTGTGTGAATTAATGAAATTTATCTAGGATGTCTTTTGTCTTTTTCATTTAAAATAATGTATAAATGATCTTGAGCTAAAAATTTATATTTAAGTTTAGTTTAGTCATATACTACTCTTGTAAAATTTTCAGGACAGTTGGAGTTATATTTTATTTATTATAATTTATGGATGAATAGCTAGTTATAATGGAATAAATAAAGTCATTTTACCTTTTTAATTTGAATAGGAGATGCTTAAGTTCAGTTGTTGTTTAAAACGAATTTAAGCACACCCCCATGCTGATGGTGAAGTATTGTAGTTTAACTTTTTTAAATATGCACACAATCACCATCAAAAGCATAGTTAGTCCATCTTCATCCACCCCTTTAATTTTAATGAAGTTAATAATTTAATTTTGCATAGATGTGCACGTAATCGCTATCAAAGTAAGTGTTACTCCAGTATCACTAACCCCATACCTTAATGAAGTTTAGTAACCTATTTTGTTTAAATGTGCACACAATCCCCATTTAAATAGATGATAGTTCACTCTCACCACACACCTTACTTTTGTGAGTTTTCTTTGTTGTTTTGATGAATCTGGCCCACAAAAGTGGGGTTAATGATAAAATCTCTCACCTTCACACCATAACTAATGCATGTGCATAAACGTGTAGATCTTCCCGACAAGACGTACACGCTTACTAAGGAGGAGGAGGGATCCGCTAGTGGAGAGCTAAATCAAACTAGTGGGCAGCAAGACCTGGACCAAAGTCCAGAAGAGCCCAAGGCTAGTGTTGAGTCAGAGGAAGGCAAGCACCGGATGCATATAACCTTTTTGGGATAAAAATCTCACTTTACCTTTACTTTCCAGTATTTATTGTTTACTTGTACATTTAAGTTTCAGGAGTTGTTTGAAACCTAGATGCATGATCCTTAGGACTCCTATGCTCTTTTACTAGTATGTTAGGAACGCTAGTGCCATGCTCTAAGGATACGGTACAAGTCGAGTAATGACTCATTGCTCGCGAGATATAGGATGCTTATGTTGGAATCATAAGTTGGTTAATTGACTCGCTCATGTGGTAAGAGCAATGGGTTCGGTCTCGACCGAGTAGCATGGTGCTGGTCTAAGCTATTGAACGTACCAAGTGCTTGTCGGGAATGGGACCGGTAAGCCTAGTACCTAATGAACCAGTGCGGGGACTTTATGGCTACTAATCTTGAGATGCGTCTCCCGATTTGATTCCGGTAGTGCAAGTGTGAGTCTGGGTGTGCCGTGTGAGGGCGTTCTAGTAACCTTGTACTTAGAACTGTGGCATCTGTCCCTAATCTGGGGAGTGACGGGAACCGCCTGGTCGGGGTAGACCCCGCATTTGTTTTTCTTTGGATTCTTTTGGGGTCTACCTTCTTCCGTGTATCTTGGGTTTACCTTATAAGGATATAAATCGATCGATCGTCGGTCACTCGCCGTTATCTGAGTCGGCTTGACCACTGGCTACCCCATGTTTATTTATGAAACAGCTTGGTTTAATATTGGTGCTTGATTAATCTTGTTTGCACAACCATGCTTGTTTAGCTAGGTGCTTACCTAGAATGGTTAACATACTAGAACTTGAGCTAAAATTTGACAGTAAGGATCAACTCTTAGATGCTTTTGGCAAAACCAACCCACCAGTCAAAAAGCCTTGCATGTCTAGTGTTGTCTTTTATTTTGACGGGTCAGTCTTGCTGAGTATTAGTATACTCAGCCTTGCTTATGTTGTTGTTTTCAGGTAATCCTATCTGGCCTGGAGTTATTCTAGATCGATGGGAGATTGAATGGGAAAACGATGACGAGGAGTGATATGTGGTGGATGGCCTCCCACATGTATCACGCGTGTAGTTTAATTTCCGCTGTTTAAACTCTGAACCATGTTTACTTTTATGTTCTAAAAACCTGGTTTGTAATATTAAGTACTTATGGACTTGTATGTAATGTAATCTTGTACTCTGGTCCCGCCTTCGTGTGGGCTTAGCGCATATCTCGATCCTGTGAAAGTGATTTACCGGGCATGACCCGGCAGAGGCGACAAAATAGCTCCTGGTTATCGCTTATGAGCCAAGTGGACCGGCTTAAGTGATAATCCGGATTTATTTTGGGCGGTTCTGTCACAGCCGTCCCACCGCCCGGCGCTCCCACCACCCCCGCGCCCGCAGCCTCGGAGCTCCGGCGAGACCCTACCGCGCCCGCGGCGACCTCATCTTCCCGTTCCCGCTGCTCCTCCCCCACCGCCGCCGGAACCCTAGGCACCGCCACCGCGAGCTCTCCCCACCCAGTGCCTCCACCGGTCGTCGCAAGCTCTCCCCCGCCCCGACCTGGCCCGGCCACAGCTACCGCCGCCAGGATCCTAACCACCCCACGACCTTCCTCGCCGCCTGGCCTATCTACCTCCCCCGGCTGGCCGACAACTTTCTACGGCCGGCCGTCTCCAGCGACTCCCACCGCCGCATCCGCCGGCAACCACCCTCCGCCGCCCTAACCCGGCTCTGCCGGGGACGTCGCTCAGCAGCCGACGCGAGGAGGAATAAGGCTTTAACAAGCGGGCCCCACCGGCGCGATAGGTTGCGATCCATCACAGCGCGTGATGTATAGTCGTGGCGTTGGCGGCCGCCCGTGGCCCCCGACAGCCTCCCCTACAGCGCGGCACCCGGATACGATCTTTAGCAATGGTGCAGGACGGCCCTGCTCCCATGGCTGGCGGCGCAGAGCAGCAGCTAGGCATGCGGCGGCGTGGAGCGAGGCGTGCGACAGCGCACGCAGGCGGTCGAGGTAGAGAGGCAACGCGTGGCTCAGCATCCCGTACCTACTCCGCTAGGAGCGCGTAAGCTGGGAGCGCGGCGATGTGGGCATCACCGGACGGAGGCAGATGTAGAAGGAGGCGGAGGCACATGGCCCACCGCCACATGTTGCATGACATGTGGGCCTGACCTCCTAAAACCACGTGTGAAACCAGCGAGGGACCTAATTTGCACGGTATTGTATAGTTGGGGGTGTCAAAACATCGGTTTTGCGGTTGGAGGACTAAAGTCAGACTTTATCAATAGTTGAGGGACGTAAGACTTTTTCCAATCCTATATACCTCAGGAAGATTTTTCGTTATACATATATAACCCATCAAGAATCTAAATAACAGCCCATCTGGCCCAACAATAACAAATCCTAACTCCATCCTTCTTCCACCTCCAGCCGCGCCGCCGTCCGATTTCGCGCCCCGCCGCGGCCCCCCGACCTCCACCGTCGTGCGCGCTGCCGAGGTCGAGCCGCGTGCCCTCCCGTGCGGCGCCGCGTGCCGGTACCTAGGTGCGGAGTCGCCGCTGGCCGACGCCGCCGAGGTCGAGCCGCGGGGGAGGAGCTCCGGCCCGGACTCCGGCTGCGCACGCCAGCTTGCCGATCGGCCGGTGCGCCGCCGGTTGGAGGAGGAAGAAGCAAAAATAAAAAAAATGTTGAAATTTTTTCAACATTTCTAAAAAATGTTGCAACAATTTGAAAAATGTTGACGAAATCAACATTTCCCAGAAATGTGGTAACATTTTCTGAAAAATGTTGGAACTCCAAAAGTGTTGTCCAACATTTAAAAAAATGTTGCAACAATTTGAAAAATGTTGATGAAAAAACATTGATGAAGCCAACATTTCTGAAAAAAATGTTGAAACATTTTGTAATGCATAGTCATGAAGTGGGCTGGTGAGAAAATAAAAAACATAAATTTAGATGAGCTTTGGTGGGCTAGAAGTTCATACTCTTATCCACCTTCTGGTAGCTACTCTACCTCAGTCAGAGAGAGGTAGCTGTCGGTCAAAAAACAAATGACATGGTCCAGCCCATGTTGGTTCATAAAAGCCCATAAACATAGTTATAACCTAAAAAACAGAAGAAAAACAGCGCTGCCGGATCCCGGATGGGTGCAGACTGCAGAGTGCCGACGCATCTCGCCGTCGCCGCCCGCCGCTGCCGCTCCGCTCGTCGCCGTCCACAGCCAGTTTTGCATCTCGTTATCCGTCGTACACAACCGTCGGATGCTACATCTCACTCATCCCCATTGTCGTCGAGGAACCGGGTAAGTGCCGCCGCCGCTGTCGTCTGTAGAGGATCCCGCCAGCGCCGCCGCCGTCGAGGATCCCGCAAGCGCCGCCGCTGAGATCCTAGCCACGGCCACGCCAGACGCCACGCCTCCACTGCAAGGTGCCCGCATCGACACCGTCGCAAGAGTAAGAGTAGCCTTCTGCAGCAGGGCAACAACAGCAAGTTAGAAATTGAGTTTCAGAGGGTGTTGAATTGAATTGTAAATTGATGTGAAAAAGAGATTGAGCAAGTTCAAAGCAATCTGATGATGGCACTTCGATTAAGATACAGGGTTGTTCACGAGGAAAGATAGCAGAAAAGAAAAAGATTATTCAGGCCTGTTTAGTTGGCCAAAAATTTTGGCAAAAAATCTTCGAAGGTCTATTAGAGGTAAAAAATGTAGACTAATTACAAAACTAATTACACGAATGGACGGGAAATCGCGAGACGAATCCATTAAGTCTAATTAATCCATCATTAGAGACTGTTTACTGTAGCACGACGTTGTCTAATCATGGCATAACTAGGCTCGTTAGATTCGTATCG
This sequence comes from Cenchrus fungigraminus, assembly GCA_036936925.1. Classification (NCBI taxonomy): domain Eukaryota; kingdom Viridiplantae; phylum Streptophyta; class Magnoliopsida; order Poales; family Poaceae; genus Cenchrus; species Cenchrus fungigraminus. The sequence continues at coordinate 13,811,477 of CM072781.1, read as the reverse complement.
AAAAATTAGGTAGGGGTTATGGAATGGGTTTTGTCATTAATCCACATTTAATACTCCTAATCAGTGTCGGAAAATTGATGTGACGGGTAGTTGGGAAAATTTTTGGGAACTAAACAGGCTCTCAGACTTACGCATAAGGATGTTCTTGATGGTCAGCTTCGCCGCTCCCGCCTCTTCGCGTCGATCTTGCGCCGTTTTCCGTCGTTGCCGCCGTTTTCTACGCCTCTACTCTATCTGCAAACGGGCCTCGGCAAGCAGGCTGGACATCACGTTTTGGGCCCAAATGAGAGGAACGACGCTGCCGTCAGATGCCGAATCCACGGCGTTGCGGCTCCGACCTCTCTCTGAGGTAGCTTCATCTACTTCAGAGGAACCGGATCCCAAAATTGCTTAGGGGCCCATAAAATTGCTTTAGTTTCTCCTTTCTCGAGCAAGCTTTGTTGGGCACACTCATATTTGTGATGTATATTTTTCACTTTGACAATAGACATGTAAGTTGTCTACTACGTCGACTTGCCTTGCTGGTTGTATTTTGTAGTTAGAAACTTTTGAAATGGAAGTATTGTAGACGAGAATAGTACAGATAAATTCAAATGAATATGACCGCCATTGCTCATTTTGCTTGCTACTCGTCTTGTTCGTGGAGGGCTTTCATTTAGCAGCAAAACACAACCACCTTATTAATTACCTAACTCAAACGGTCTAATTTAGTGATATTCTATGGGTGTGTTTCACACAATGCTGTGGCAGTTTCGGCTGTGGTTGTGTTTGTGGAGCGGATTCTCTGATAAAACCGAAACCGTTTTGGGGAAATATTTGGCAAAACAGCTTCTTCTGTATGTGAAAAGTAGATGAGATGAGTGAAATGTCCATAATACCATTCTCTTTTTTCTAATTCTTTTTTATTTTTTTATTTCCTTTTTCCTTGCTTTTCTTTTTTTTCTTATTTTTCTCCTTCCCTCTTATTCTTATTCTATTTTCCCTGCCACCTTATCCATTCACCTGCGCTCCCCCTGCCGGTCTCCACTATCCATCCGACCCCGCCCTCCTGCTCGATCTCCCACCGCCGCCGGCAATCTCCCCGGCGGGCCTGCGCTGCCGCATCTCCCGCGCCCTGGATCCCATCTTCCCCGCGCCCTGCCTCCCCTCGCCGCCGTCGTCCGAGCTCTGCTACCGCCGTCCGAGCTCCGTCGCCGCCGTCCGAGACCGCTGCGAGGGCCCCGCTGCCGTCCCTCCGAGCTCCACCTCGCCGTCTTTAGGTACCCCGCCGTTGGAGAGCCTGCTGGGGCCGTGGTCGTGCTCGCTAGCGCCGGATCTCCAGGCACCCGTAGGCCTCCTCCGCCCCGTCCAAGCTCCGCCGGCCTCCTCTGCCTCCCGTCGGCCATCTCCAGGTGCATGCCGGCTTCCTCCGCGCCGCATCCTCTGCTCCCACGCCGGCGTCGCCCGTGCGCCGCCACCTCCCCGCTGGCCCCATCATGAAAGCGGGGACAGACTTGGCAAAGGGCAGGACGAAGCGGATGAAGCTGCTTTTTGCAGGTTCGCCCCGGCCGAACCGCTCTAGAGAGCGTGAATCACGGGAGGCTGGGAAGCGATTCATGGGAGGAGATGTTTTTTTTTACCGTTTGGCACAACTTCACCCAAAACAGCTTGCGAAGCTGTGACAAAGGCACCCTATATACGGAGAGAGGTTGCCATGATGCTGATGTGCTGGAAGGAAATTTGCTTGGTTTCCAATTTCCAAATGGTCGCCCGGAGGGCTTGTTTGGTTGAGAACTATATATTTGCTACACATTCTTGCCTTAATACTACTAAGGTTAGTCTTGCCATATTTTTGTGGCGACAAGAAAATTGACCGTCTAACCTTATTGAATCTATGACAAGTGAGCCAACTGACAAGAACACGAAACACTGACTAAAAAACTGTGACCGCCTCAGATTAGTCATTAGTTATGGCGACATTAGGATTCGAAGCAAATATGCTCTAATACTGTTTTGTGCTGAGTGCATCGACAGCCCCATGGTCCATGGATAATAAGCGGCACTAAGCTCATGCCAAGCCTCCTCGACCTGGACAATGTATATCCCAGGTCCACTTTTTTTCCGGCAGGGAATTGTTGTTTGTGGGTAAGATCGATCTATAATAGTAATTAACGAGTTCATCAACCATGGTGCATCCTCAAGATTTGTACAAAGTGAATGCATTGATTCATCACTGGTCCATATATTACAAATCACAAGTCCCAGCAGCAGCAGCTCTCCTAATTAACGAGACCTCCATTAACAAAGTACCGGGTCGGATCGATCTTCCCCACACCATACCCCTCTCACTCATCACAAAATGATACAGTACCGTCTCCGCCAGCTGATAGAGATCACGGTTAATTAGTTCAAGAACACGAGCGATGGCGCGGCTTAATTAAGAGGATAATCCGAAGGTGTCGAAGATGGTGGTGTGGAGCGGGTCGCTGAGGTGGGTGGCCCAGTTGTTGAGCGGGCCCTTGCCGGTGGCGGCGGCCTGCACGGCGAAGCCGAGGAAGGCGACCATGGCGAGGCGCGCGTGCTTGATCTCCGCCAGCTGCAGCCGCTCCTTCTTCTCCGGGTCGGCCGCGAGGCCGAGCGGGTCGAAGTAGGAGCCCCCCGGGTAGAGCCTCTTCTCCGGGTCGAGCTCGGCGTTGCGCTGGAACTCGATGTAGCCGATCACGAGCACCTCGATCCAGATGAGCGTCGAGATGGAGAAGGGCAGCGGCTGACCCAGGTAGGACGACCCGTCCACAAGCTCAACCTGCCAGTCAATCAACGTTGGTGAATTCGTGTTCATCATGCACTAATATTATTAAGCTTTTGGAAATTAATGGTGGTCGACGTATGTTGTATGTACCTTGCCGGCGTCCTGCCAGGTGACGCCGGTGAGCCACTCGACGGAGAGGGCGCCGAGGGTGGCGAGCATGGCCCAGCGGCCGTGGATGAGCTCGCACTCGCGGAAGCGCTGGAGGCCGAAGACCTCGCTGTAGGGCTGGAACGGGGTGGACTTGACGTCGGAGGACTCGAAGCGGGTGCCGATGATGGCGCCGGGCTCGTTCTTGGCCAGGTTCTGGTCCAGCGAGTCCAGCTCGAACTGCAGGTACTCCGCCGGCTTCCCGAGCCCCCACGGGTCGAACCCGTAGTCGCCGACCAGCGACCCGTCGAGGTAGTCGGGCGCCACCGCGCCGGGGTACCAGAGCGGCCGGTCGGAGACCGTCGGCGACTTGGCCGCCTTCTTCGGGGGAGCGGCCTTCTTGCCGCCGAATCCGAACCGGGCCACGATGCGCCCGTTCTGCGGCGCCGGGTCCGCCAGGCGGGTGCCCAGGAATGTGCTCGCCGCGGCGGCCACCGACGAAGCCATGGCTGCTCCTCCTGCTTGGTGTGCTGCCTGAGCGTCCGGTGGTGGTGGGTGTGTGGCGGGGAGAGGGCTCGTCACGGGGTACAAATAAGAAAGAGTTCCGGTGCTATCTCCTGCGTGGCGGATCGGACGGACCTGGGACGGATGTGATCTATTTGACGGCCGCGATGGGCTCTGCCTTATCCGGGTCTTATCGCCGGCATGGTCCAATGGATGAGCTGCTGGCGAAAAGCATTGGGACACGTGGAGGGCCGTGATTGGGGGAGGGCGTATGGAGCGCCTCTGATTTGTGGTTTTCGGAGTGCCTGGGGCTGGGAAATATCGGTAGAAATGATATTGGAAATCATGTGGTTTTGGGGACTCAAAATGGGCGTGAAGCTCTCTACCTCTGTCTGTTGTTGACGCATAACGGATCTCTCTTGTTCGTTCGGTAAGGTGTGTTTGGACCGCTCCGAGCTCCGCTTTAAAATTATCTTGATAGCTCCAACAATACCAACTTCATAAAAAAGGTGAATCTAAAGATCAACTTCAAGTTTTTTTTTTGAGCTTCTTGAAAGGTGCTTCGAAAACACAAGTTTCATACCTTCTTATAAAATTGGATGAAAATTATCCGCAAACATCACTACACTTTACAACTCCTTGCTCTGCTTAACAACTCCTTGCTCCTCCCAGTTCGGTCATCTGCATGCTTGTCCTTGGCGAGCCCGGTTTGATGAAATGCTGGATGATTCATCTCCTAGGTAAGGACGCAGGCCGTACCAATTTTCAGTGAGTTAAGATGGTCGCAATCTGCAACTGGCATAACTTTTAACATGTATGACGCAAACTATGCAACATTCGAGGGCACTGGAGTTCTTATGAGTCCAAATCAGCTTACTTTGTGAAGATTTCTGCAGATTCTTTTTGAAAAAAAAGATACAAATCACTTTCGGTATCATGGACCGAATGACCTCACATGAACACATGATGATCGTGCTGGTTTTCAAAAGTGATCCTTTTGTTACAGTGACGCAGAGTTTATTCCAGAACAATTCCAACGGTCAGCAAGGCACAATGAAGTCTGCAAAGAAGCAGTCGAACACTGGAACCTAATTTTTACAATTTGTGAAGCTGGAGTTAACACCATTAGCCAATAGCCCCTTATTTTTCTGAAGTTGATGGAGTGGAGCTAAACAAAGATGAAATTGGTAAAGTGAAGCTGGTTTTTTTAACAGAGCAGTCCCAAACATGCCCAGGCACTCAGGCAGCATAAGCTGAACTGATGTTACATTATTATTATTATGTCAAGTTCCATGTTACTTAAGCTGCATGTTCTTTTCTTGGTAACAAAGTGAAAATGTTGCGGTTTTCTCAGACGGGTGAATCCAGCAAAAAATGGTACAATGCCTTGTCCTTTTCACCTAAGATATTTTTCCAGTTCACTGTGCCAGGTACATAGAAATTCAGACAAAACACACATCAACTGATTTCATGTTCACCACAATATAAAGAGAACACAGAGCCTCTCAAACTACATCACCAAAATACAAAAGAGGAAAGCTACATTTCTCAGCTTACGAGTAACATTGGTTCCCACATACCTCTTCATATACTTTTGAACAAGTGGTGATAATGAATACATTTGAAGATACATGGAAAAAAATACAAATATATATTCAATAGCAAGAATAATTTGGATACTTTGTACGGAAGGACGCTACACCACACGACGAGCAGCCAAAGATGTCTCTGTGGTGAAAGGGGATGATCGATATTCTCAGTACAATCCAGATGTTACTGTTAATTCTGTTATCCACGGAAACTCTCCTCTGCGGAAGGCTGACCTAATGCCTCATGGAATAAAGGTTTCCATCAAATTTCGTAACAGCTTCATTCGGCTTTGGAGTTTCTGATCTCTCCTCCCTCTTCTTCTTTTCCCTGCCAATATATAGTTAAGTTGGGTGAGTTTCTGTCACTGGACTGGAGTCCAAAACATTAAACACATTGGCAAGAGGGACGATGCAAAAGGGTAGACCACGTAAACCAAGAAATCAGCAGTCCTTCAATAAAAGTTGAGCGATTCAAAGTGGCCAAAAAGGGTAACAATCACTGAGTCATATATTCAAGCATTTCATTCACAATAAGAACTTCTCAAATAGCTTAGCATATCATTTAATGAACGTGTCCAACTTAAATGTCATGTAAAGTGACAAAGAATTAATTTATTGCTGGGACACGGTATTACCTATCCACATATTCCTTGAGAAGTTCCTTGGCTTGAACCAACTTCGAGAGTATGTTGCGGTAAACATCGAGGTCCCTATCCACACTTCTTTTATTGACATTTAATGCAGCGCAAAGCTATCAAGCAAGAAATGAAGTCAGTGCTTGCTGGAAATATTAGTGATGTAACAGTGAACGAGTGCACTGAAATCTGATACCAATACCAAGCACTACCGAAACTGCTCACATGTTTGCTGAAATATTTGTTATACGTTGCAAAAATTGACTTTGCCACAATGTGCTACACTGCCTCACATGTGCAAAAATGATAAGTTACAATTCAATTGCAATCTATCATACGCCCAAGCATCAGCCAACAACATTATGAATAAAAATGGTAAGTACAGTTAGTTGCAAGGCTACCCGACTGCGCTATAGAGGATGCTAAATGCTACCTACCACGACTTACCTTGAACCCAAATTGTCATTTTCTACTTAGTTAGAAACATTATAGAGCAATAATCAATTCTGAACTGATTCGAACGCCATAAGATTAACATATTTATAATCTCAACTTCTCAACCCTTGGAGAACAATATTGAAAAAAACAGTATAAAAATGAAAGCTATGTAAAGACAATAAGATCTCACAAATGAGTCCAGATTATGATTGGTTCAATGTTTTCTTGTAAAGAACACTGCATAGATCCTAAAGCAGTTGTGAATATTGAATATTAGATTCAGACCAGACACCGAATTGATTTAGGCAAAACTGTGTGCACTTTAGCCCAAAAAAGGCATACATAAAAAACAAGTCCTTTCTGTAAAAAAATTAGTAAACAGGTTTATAGGTGAATAGGAAGCATAATTAAGAACACAAGCAATAACTAACAAGAAATGCACAAAAAAGTTAATAGTGGCAGGAACAACCTTGTCTAGTACTGTTGGCTCCGTTGCATTTGCAAGCTCAAGCAAACGGAACAAGCCAACTGCAAAGAACCTACTGTAGCTGAAGTTTCCCTTACCCTTGGCCCTTTCTGATATATCTTTCAGAATGGCCTCTATTTCTCCGTCTTTGGAAGAAAAATCAACTAACGAGCTGCCATTCTGGGAACGTGCCCACTCTTCCATCTTTTGTGCATCAGCTCTGTACAGTGGACACAAAAGAATACTTATCCGGATTGTTCAAAATAGAAATACTACTTTCTGAGGAAAGAGTCTATGGATGCCAAGTTGCCAACTACTAAACCAAAACACACAAGCTGTTATTGATGCCAAGAAAGATAGTATATAGTGACCCAAAACAAAACATGTAAACACTTAACTACTGTACCTCAGAAATATAAAGGAGGTACATCAAACAAGCTGGTAAAATCTCTCTCTAAGAAAAAACCAGGTTTCACAAAAAAAAATTAAGAGTAAATATGTTTCCTGCAACGTTGGTGTCTTAGGATAACAACAATTTACCATAAAAAAAAATGAGGGTGTGTTTTGATGTTACAGTATTTTGCAAACCACGGTATCTGAAAACATCTTTTAAGAACATATTATGAAATACCACAGTTTCTGATTGCCATGGTACTAACTGGATGATAACATGACTCGCAAATCCAGATATGTGAGCTATGAAATTTACCTGTATTGGTCAGGATCTTCATTTAATGCTGTTATATATGCCTTGAAGATCGAATCCCTGTCCTCGTTGCTGGGGTAACCTTCCATGAGCTGATCATAGACAGTGACAAAACCAAGAGCAAACACAGGATCGTACTGATAGGTTCTTTTATATCTCATCAGATGCTGCTGAACCAAAAGTTCTTGTAGAACTGTACTGTAAATGCTCGGGATAGGGCGTTTGTATGACTTAAGAAAGTTCAGCTTTGTGTCTGCGACAGTAGGCGGGACATCTGCACAATATTATAAATAAATTAGAAGGATGCACAAATAAATTTCTGTACTATGCTACTCACATAAATAAGATGTTCTGCATCGGATCCAGCCAGTTTTAATCAGAATATATTGGACAGTGTGTGGATTACCATGGCCTAGTCGAAAATACTTGACAATTGAGTTACAATTTGTTGGGGGAAAAAAGTCATGACAAAGTATTAGAACAATGGAAGAAGCCACAGAAAACACAAGGAGCTTCTGGTATGAGATGATTATGTGAAAACTGTTAAATTTTAGCGGAAAGAAGCATTTCATTGTGTGCCAAGACTACCGATGAAACCTGTCTTGGTACACCAGTTCACCTCATAAGCATCAAAAGAAACTGTGTTTCTTCGGTAATCGAATTGTATGTGAAGATAGTGCCCAGAAACCTATGCAAGAAAGGGTCTCATGATTTCAGAAGCAGGTATCAGCAAAAAAATGTATGGGTAAATTAATCCAAAACTAGTACACCTCCAAAATATATGGGGTTTGTTAAACTTTTTTTCTCAAATAAGCACTAAGCAGGACTGCACATCATTATATTAAGAAGGGATAAGGATTGATCTTACAAATAACGAACTGGGCTTGTTATTTCATTGATCTCATTCGACACTGGATGCCAAAAGCCTATACTTTATAAAATTAACTGCTCATGATTATTCCTACACAATTAAGCTTCTTTAGGTGACTTGCTCACACCAGTCCTCATTTTCCAGAAGGACCTCACGCCAAGTTCAGTGCATTGCAAAACTGCATTTTCTAATCACCAAGTGGGACTATCTATGATCCTGTCTAAATCCAATCAACTGAAAAAACAAACTTATTGCATCTGAATTCTGCTGGGAGAGGAAAGAAAAATAGGACCCAAGCGAAGGCTAAGGCCCAGTAGACCATCAGAGCAGGCCCCAACCCAAGCGCTCCATTGTCGCTTCGCAAATCCCCGATCCCACATCGCCGTCGCGGCCGCTGCCGGCCCCTGAATGGCGCCCGTGCTCAGCTCTAGCTGCAGCTACCACTTGCTCTACTAGCCCGCTGCGGCAGCATGCATGCTGCAGGTGAGCGCAAGGAAGAGGATGGGGTCGGGATAGGGGATGGTGGCGGCGAGATAGCGCGGCAGCTACACGCCCGACAGAACAAAATCGAGATAGCTCACCGCCGGCCGTGGCGACGCAGCGCACCACCGAGCGCGAGCCCCGCCGAGCCCTCGCGCTGAGCACGACGGCGCCGGAGACGATCGGCGCAGCGGACGACGACCTCCACTCGGAGGCTCCGCGCAGCGCTGCGAAGGGGAGCGACGATATGGCCGCCATGGGACACCCCTTTGGAGCTACAGCCGGTTGTTTCGCCGGACGCGGCGGCGGGTGGTCGGTGCCGCCGGCGAGGGCAAAATGGTAAATGCAGAGGGGCGAGTGCGAGGAAAGGCTATTGTTCGTCTGGGACTCTGGGTAACGAGGGATGGGATCTTTCTTATCCAGTAGGCCTACGCAGGCTCTCGGCCACTAATAAGTTGCCACGTGGCATGCCAGTCTTTTGGTAGGAAATTCAATTCTGTATTTTTGACAATTTTAAGGGCTTTTGGGCAATTTTTATGGCAATGAGAGGTTGGATTTGCTTGCGGCTTTGCAATTAGGATCTGGAATTTAGTGGTTTGATGGCTTTGGCTCAGACTCTAGCAGCTAAATGTGGACCAAAAGGTTTGGTCTCTGTTACTTTCTTAGTGGTGTGTACGCAACAAAGACATATAATAACATTTTCTGAATATATTTTTTTTGTTTGTATAAGTTGATGTTATCTTAAAGTGATAATGCTCCTTGAATTCGAGTGAGAATTAGGATATGGGATCTACTCATACTATGGAGCACAAGAACAACCTTTTAGTAGACATTGACTATTTATTGCAAATATGCTTCTTTGAAACTATTTGTGTGTCTCCAACCTGAGTTGTGAAATGTTTACATACGATGGTTTATTTTTTGGTACAGAGTATATATGTGAGAAAAAGTTGTAAATGTTTCCTCGGAAGCTTTTGCACATCTCTAAACGTGAGATATGAAATGTTTTCATATTACATTTTCTTGTTATGTGGCAAAAAATATTTCCACTTTAGTTTGTCAATTGAGACAAAATATCATCCACTTTTATGACCAAAAACTAAATCAGCTTTTGTAAAACGATCTTATGAGCAAAAGAAAGGTATTTGGATAAATTTTTATCTAACTACCTTATCATAAAGGTTATATATTTAAAAAACAATAGGAGTATGATGGAAGAGGTAAACATATTTTGGTCATGTGGTGGATAAACTTATAGGTCATATACTCATATACAAAACTTTGGGTAGTCAAAGAGAAAAGTGTACGAATGCGGTAAAGAGGTAGACTCAACAAATCACTAGAAGTTTATCTGCATATATAACTTTTTTTTGAAAATCCACACATATAACTTTTTAGCTCCAATATTACTAGTTCTTACTCACTTTAATAAAAACCTTTTTAATAACCACTAATACTCATTGCTGCCAATGGGCATGGAGAACTGAAGTAGCATATCATAAAATGGTATGGTAAATTCAAAACTTCTTTAGCTGAGAAATTTGCTTACCGTTTGATAGTAAAATTGGATAGCTGAAAATAATATTGGATTGTAGTGAATTAGCAATAGGTGGTGTAAAATTAATAGAACATCCTTAACAAATAAATGCATCCAAAGAGGTTAAGGTTAAAAGTGTAAAAATATTATAATTTATTCATTTTGCACTAGAAGTTATGTGCATAAAAAACACAAAACCTTGTGAAACTCAATGGAATATTCAAAATAAAAGTTGGCATTTGAGTTCAATTGTTCAAGGCCTCTATATCCTAACTATTTGGTTGATGGTTGCTTTCCTCTTTAAGCAACAATATTAATAGAGATCTGACTTTTCCAAATGCACGTGTTGTATTTTCCCTTCTAAAGATGGTGTCTTCTTCCCATCTCATTACTTTTTCCCCTTGCAAGTGTTTGTGTTTCTTTTGCTTTAGATGAGGCGTGTAAACAATTAGCAATATTATTTGCATTTTTCATTTGCTTGCGAAGGTGTGAACAGGAGACTCCATTCATGCCTTTTAGTACATGAATAATATAAGATAGATGTAATATTATCTTATAGTATGTATGATATATGTTCTTAAAAAATAACACTTTTATTATAAGATAATGTTATCTTGCTGCCACCATACTATAAGATAACAAAAGCACTAACGATTATGAAAAATAAAAACCCATTACTAGCTTGTACATTATTATTTTTATATGTATCATGCAATATCTTGCTGCTGCCATGGGCTGATTTGTGCGACAGATTTGTTCTAAGAGAAAAGTACTACGTGCTGATTTGTACGACAGATTTGTTCTGAGTGAGAAATACTACTGAAGAGGTTGACAAAAGACAAGCCAAACACTATTTTGTTATGCCTCGCTCCCGCTTTATCATTTGTCATTATTACCGTCATCCATTGCCACCCGAGCACTACGTGAAAACCTCAAATAGGTCACGCAACATTTGTAACGGGCCCTTAACACCCGTTACATGGACCACATCTGTAACGGTTGTTGTTTGGCGCCCGTTACGCATAAGCGTGGCAGGCTCGACCCCGACGTGGCCAACACACCGCCCGTTACCAATGTGGACTTCCAGTAACGGGCTTCTTAAACGCCCGTTACAATTATTCTTTGTAACGGACGTTAAAATGCAGCCGTTACGAAAGTTAAACGTATCGGTAACGGGCCCTTTGAGTCCGTTACCGATCACGGCGCTATCGGTAACGAGCTCTTTAAGTCCGTTACTGATCACTGCCATATCGGTAACGGGCTCTTTAAGTCCGTTACTTATGACAATTTGACGCCCGTTACTAGACTCGGAGCTCAATAATTGAAGTCCATTAGCACTCTCATACTGCCGTCAAATATTTGACTATGTCATCATTAGCAAATATTGGATATCACACAAACATAGAATCATGGGATGCAAAACCACACGTACGCATAGATAGTAGTCATAAGAGCATATTCTACATATTTAAGATGCATATATAGCATCACATGTTCACATATGACATGCATAATGTTCAGAACAAACATATTCGCATGATCACATCTGACGTGCATCAGCAGGGGTACTAGTTAGATGGCTTCTTTTGTGCTACAGCCTCAAGTTTAGTTATCTTTGCTTCTAGTTTTACAAGTCTTTCCTACAGCTCAGCATTCTTCTTTGCAGTTTCGGCAAGTTCAATATCCTTCATCTTCTGTGCGCCTTTAAGCTTCTCCACCTCAGATTCTAGTATTTTCTGACCATTTGCTAGGAGACTTATGTCGTTCACAGCTTTGTCATCCATCCTTCTATCCACCTTGTCGAGTACTTTCCAGATGCAGTGAAGATCCTCCCGAGTAACAACACATTTCTACAACAAAGACAAATTTATGCAAGTTTCATAATTAGATTGCCAAGTTTAATATCATGAGAGATGTAACTGGTCAAACAAGAAAGTTGTTTAGCTGTAACTGGGTTCAGAGCTTGGTTGATCATGTGGATTTGTTTCCAGATCATGTCAATGTCCCCCCAAGCTACAGCACCTCCCTAAAACAAAGGCACTGGATGTTCAGTTAATAAAAGTCGATGTAGCATGAAGATTCAGAAATTGAAGTAGTATATAGAATAAGTTCAACAATTTTGTGAACAGCATATGATGAGTACCATACATTAAATTTCAAGAATAACAAAATTTCTACTCAAAAGGTTAATAATTTTCCTCCCGAGTAACAACACATTTCTAAAACAAAGGCAAATTGAAGCAAACTTCACAATTAGATTGCCAAGTTTAATATCATAAAGTTGTAACTGGTCAAACAAGAAAGTTATTTAGCTGTAACTAGGTTCAGAACTTGCCTGCTGCTTCTCTTTACTAATGTCATCCTTCTTCATTCTTTCCATCCTGTTTAGAAATGTGCAGATGTAGTCTAAAGTTTTCTTGAGCCTGGCGATTTCTGTCCAGATCCTGACAATGTCATGTGCTGGTGCAACAACTTCCTAAAACAATGGAAAATTGATGCATTGGAACCATTGATCAGTGAAGGCACTGGATGTTCAGTTAATAAAAGTCGCTGAGCATGAAGATTCAGAAATTGAAGCAGTGTACAGAATGAGTTCAACATTTTTGTGAGCAGCATATGATGTGTACTAGGAATTCAATTTCAAGCATAAATCTAACTTCAAGCATACCAAACTCGAGGAAGGCTCGGCCTCTGCCTGCCGGGCGTCGCCGGAGTGCACCCCATTGGCGCTTGCGCGCGTGTACGGCCTCCTCCCCCTGGCCGACGAAGAACCGACCTCTTCGCTGTGGAACCTCACTCTCTTGGCAGGGGCGGCGGGCGGGGCCTTCTCCTCCTCGCTGCAGAACCTCCCTCTTGAGTCGCGGCGGCGGAACGACTGCTTTCCGCCGGCCATCTTTGCGACGGAGACGAGGAAGGAGAAGGGGAGGGAAGGCGACGGAGACGAGGAAGGCAGAAGGTTTGAGAAGGAAGGCAGAATGGCAAATCTAGTGGCAGGGGAGAGTGGCTTTTGGTCAAACATTGGGAACAAAGGATACGTGGATAAGCCAAACCTCGTCTCCAATGCACGGGGGCAGCGCGTGGGGCCGGCTCCTCCTCGTCGGTTTGGAGGGGCAAATGCGACGTGGAATAACCATCTCGCGTAGTCTTCTTTGTATATGTCTTGATTGACAGGTCAGCCCGATCTCTCAGTGCTCCCATTTCGACATACACGCATAATCAACAAAAAATCTTTTGAGACAAAATAGACATAATATAGATAAAGATAACGTGTCTACATATATAGATAAAGATTACTTGTCCACAAAGATCCACACAGATATATATAATTATTACAAATAGTTAACTTGCCCATCTAGCTAGGCCTTAACTTGCCTGTAACATTTTTACAATGGTCATGCTATCTGACCATGCACATCAACAAAAGCATGCCCCCTTCAACATTAACAAAAGCATAGTATCTTCAACTAAGGTTTGCTTTTTTGCAGCCTCTTCAAATGCAACCAAGGTATCTTGAAACACATCAAGCACATCTTCAATGGCCTGCAGATTTTGTTCAGCCACAAACTTGTACCACCTCATGAATGCAACCTTTTTGAGGAGGATGTGTATTTCTTCCATAATATTATCAACCTCAGGTTTCACATATTCCCAGACAGTGTCATGCCATTTTGATTCCTATGGAATGAAAAACATAGTAAAGTTGCTACATTGATCATTTGGATGAACCATAGGAATGAGAAGATTGAGATAGACAAAGAAACAAGCCATTTCATAGGAACAAGTTGCTACATTGCTACATTGATCATGTTAGAAATCCTACAAAATCTCTATGGAACAAGCCATTTCATAGGAACAAGTTGATCAAGCTCAAACTCAAGCTGCTCCATTTATAGAACAAGTAAAAGGCACTGTGGTTCAGAGAAACTTGCCTCGCCGTCGTCGTGGTAGTTGGCAGCGTCGGATATGAGGTCCTCTACACCTTCGCCGCTCCCTCGACCCCTCTCCGTCGTTGCAGGACATTTGTTGTCGCAGACGTGAGGCAGGCGCCTTGCCCTCTTCGCTGCCCCCTCGCCGGCACGCTCCTTCCTGCCATTGCTTGGCCCCTCGTCGGAACCCGAGAGAATCCAGTCGATGACGCTCATCTCCGGCTTTGGGTGCGCTGCACCGCCGCTTGGTCCCTCTCTGACGGTCATCGTCGTCTCCGTCTTCGCCGCAATCTCGCCGGCGCGTGCGGATCCAGTTGCGGCACTGCATCGCGTTCGGTTTCTCCTCCTCGATCCACGGTGCGCGGGGTCGTCCGCTACTTGGCCCCTCGCCGGCGCTCATCATCGTCTCCCCGCCTCCGCTCACCTCGCCGACGCCGCCTCCGCTCACCTCCGCTAATCCCTAGTGAGAAATTAGGAAAGCATCGTGTGTGCTGCACTTATCCATTCGGGATGTTATATTCATTTTCCAAAATGGAGAGCCATTGCCGACGCGGGTTCGAGAACCCACGTCACATTGGTTGTCACGTGGGTTCGAGCGGGCAGGCAACAGTTATCTATTTTATATAGGCTGCTGACGCTGACACGTGGGCCCGACACTAAATTTTTTGAAATGAAACTTACTTCCCTCAAATATTAGAGCCCATAAAACAGCACCTATAAATTCATTAAAAATATGAACAATTAGTTGTTGGTCATTTAGTATTCGAATAAAATATCAGCAGACACACTTGTGTAACCAAAATTATCAAAATTCGAATTTTTATCTCATGTTTGGGATATAATAATTCTAATAACGTATTAGGTTGGTCTAAAAATTCTACAAATTGAGTTGGCAACATAATTTAGATCCCTAAACTTGTCATAAAAATTTTAAGTGGTTTCTAAAAAGGAAGATCATACTTGTGTACAAATGTGTACATCTCTCACATAGTTTCCTAGAATGTTACTTCAACACTGAAGTTTTCCACACTTTACAACATGTTCGAACTCATATACATTTGAAAATTTAACACAACCTTGTGTCCACCTTAAAAATACGAAATACAAAGTTTCATTAGTAATGGTTGTGTAAACACAAATATTATTTCTATGTTGTACTTATCACGTACAAGATAAGACATAAAAACATTACTAACGAAAAGGAAATATACACTAAATAATGAAATTAATGAAAAGATGGTGATTTTAGAAAAATTCAGAAAAAACAATCATCAAATTTGGATTACATATGACCGAGAAATACGTGACACAAAATTTGGTTCTAGATTAAAAGGAGAAAGGAGAACTGTTTCCTTTGTGGTCGGTTTCCAGCGAATAGCGATTTTTTTATCCATGCGCGTACGCAGATCGTAACTTTCTTATTAACTTTGATTTTGTACCACAACACGAAAGCAAATAAATCCATTTATTTAAGATATATAATAATCAATCATGCATTGGAACTTGAAAAGAGGTATTAAAATAAGCTATATGAACAGTCTTTGCGGGGCGGAGGGAGTAATAGTCTTTTGTCAATGGCGACGCTGGTTAGTGGACACGCGTCACCGCAGCGTACCGCGTTCCGAGGTGTAGTGGCGTGTCGCAGTGGGAAGACTGGCCGCCTGACGGTTCCCCGTCTTGTCATATAAATGCCCGGCCGGCCAAGAGCTTCTTCCATAAGCTTTCCTCAAGCGCGCCACCAAGAAAATCCCACCACCACCGTCTCCGGTCACCAAGAGCTTCTTCTTCCTCAAGCGCGTGCATGGCATCATCGTCGAGCGAGCCATCGAGGAAGCGGGGAAGGGAGGAGGACGACAACGACGAAAGCCGCCGCCGTCGGCTCATCCAGGAGGCGCCGGCGCCGCCGGCCGAGGAGGCACCGGCACCGCCGCCCGTGGAGCCCTCCTCTCTGCGTCCTCAACTAGTTTTGGACAACATTTGGTCCGTCCAAATGTTGTACGAAGCTTTCAGGAAGCTTCAAGAGGTGGCTGTTGAGCTCGGCTTGCCACGACCCAACGATCCGCTGCAGAGGTCCGTGAAGGATTTCACCTTCAAGATCCACGGGTTGGCTGGGGACCTTCAGAGAGTCGTGGTCTGTGCCGATGGCCACGGCGACGATGACGACGACGGTGATGGCGACAATGGCGGCTTCGACGACGGTGACGAACGCGGCCTCAGTGGCTCCGACTCCGACTCCGACTGTGGGGCTCCTCCGGCGGCGGCGACAAGTCTTCTACCTTAGCTTAATTAATTTGTTCATACTCTGTGTGTTCGTCCTCCTTTGTTTGTTCGTGGAACTCTGCTGGTTTGTCATGAACATGTTCCTCTGTTAATATGTGTTCCTCCTGTGTGGTTGTTGAACTTGTGATGAACTACATCTAAGTGGCAGGGGAGAGTGGCTTTTGGTCAAACATTGGGAACTCTGTTTATTTGTCATGAACATGTTCCTCTGTTAATATGTGTTCCTCCTGTGTGTTTGTTGAACTTGTGATGAACTACATCTAACAATGGCAGAGTGGCAGGGTACAGTGGCAGCGGGGCAACAATGAATTGCAATGTTTGTTACTCTATTTGTTAGTGAAAAGATTCTGAGTTTCGAAAAACTCTGTATAAAATCATTGGAGACCCGGGTGTAGGCTGGTTAATTTCACACTGAAATGTGAACACAGATGAAATGATGAAATTTGTGATATGTGACACATTAAGATTCGTGACCCAATTGTCATTCCATTCCATTTTCTTCATTCATACATTTAAGTTTGTCATCTGTGACAAATTTTTCATTCCTCATTCACACAGATGAAACAAATTAAAGCACCACTTTCACATCACAATTACTTCTTTGCAGCATACATCCCTAGTAAACATCCAAATACTACACAACCAGCACCCACAATAATCAAGTTCATCTTCCAGATCACATTGTCCATCTTCTCCTCCGGTGCTTTCTTCCTCTACTTGTCGTCCGGTGCTTTCCTCTGATTGTCGCTCCCAAGTTGACAATCCACTGAATCAACTACTTCATCGATCACGTCTGCCCAGTTCGACAGTCGAAAAGATATGACGCCAGCATCCTTCAGCATCTGGAGATACTCCTTCTCGAAACGATAATATCCACAAAGCTTGGGGAACTGTGCAAATCAAAAGCACATAAGAACCCTGAGAGACATGGGTACCCATGGGTCCCCACCGGCCAGGGTCCCAGGGGCCCCTGACAAGTGGACCCGACCTTTCAGAAGATCCGCCGACTTTACAAGTGGGTCAGGCGACCTTATCCGCACATCCGAAGACCGCGGGCGACCTGATCAGGATCCCGGAAGACCCGCGAAGCCTTGGCATGCAAGTCAAGACACGGAGACCTAGCGCGCCGCCACCTGTAGCTCCGAGTATCACAGGATACTCCTTGTAATCCGGGAGATAAGCTTCCCACAGTTGTAACCGACCCCGACACGGGTCAACCGACCTGCGCATGCAAACCCTAGCCCGTCACCCCATATAAGGCGGCCTAGGGCTCCATGCACAGGGACATCTCATCTTCATCCTCGCATAATCCACCACAACTGGACGTAGGGTTTTACTCTCCGGAGACCTGAACTTGTATAAACCCTTGTCTCCTTGTTCCTCACCGCCATACTCGCCTAGTTCCGTGTGTACCCCGTGCATAACCACCTACGCTCTTTGGTCCCGATCCTCCATTAACCTGCAAACCACTAGGGCAACCCCCTAGCGGATCTGTCCAGGTCTCACCCCCCGACAGTTGGAGCGCCAGGTAGGGGTGATCGGGAGCTCGCTGTGCAGCATGGTGGCCAGACCCAACGTCATCTTCAGCGACGACACGGAAGATTCCATCGCGGCGACCTGCTCGCTGCCACCCTCCGATCTAATCGCGAGGTCGACGTCAAATTTTTTCAGCGTCCCACCCGCCCATGCCCTACGCCGGCCTCGTCATTGACGTAGGCGTCGCTGAGTTGATTTTCCAAGTCGGCGAGACGAGCTGACCTCGTCGACCCGGCGAGACCTCGTCATTGACGTAGGTCCTCTACTTCGTGGTGGTTTCCAACTCTTCAAGCCTGGCACGTGGTCCTAGATGCAATCCGACGTCGGCATGCACCACGACGACTCCGACCCTGTGTCCGTTCCGTGTGGACCAGGCAATCAAATCAATCTACGAGATTCTGCAACTTGGCGAGAACGCGTGAATTACCCTGGCCTTCACGTCCATGTTCTGTACAGCAAGAAAAGAAACTCATTTACAACTACAACACGTATTCAGGGAAGTCATCTTCGGGTTCTTTTTCTTTCTTTCTTTAATCTATTTTTCTATTCCAAGTTGTTCATCACGGCATCTCACGAGTATTATTCTTTTTTTTGTGAGGTGTACATGCACCCTTGGTCTGTACATGATGACTGCGATGTGCGTCCGCCGCCAGGACTCAGCTCGACCTGCTTCGTCGATTCGGTGCACTACTACACCATACACCGCGGCTTCTGCGACATCGACCACACGGCTCGGCCTCCTCGGCAGCCTCGACGTGACGGACATGACGACTCGGCAATGAGATGGCCGCCGTCATCAGTTTGACCTGATGCCCTACAGCACCGCTGACTTCCGACGGTACAACAACAACCTCTTCGACTATTTTGCGAGCGCCAGCCGCCACCTCGACACCCCAGCACAAGCCTAGCTCGAGCTACCGACCTCTTCGGCATCTCGAGCTCGCCACGTCGACCACGGCCATGGCGACGCACAAGCTAAGTGTTACTTGCAATTAATATTTTTACGGCTTCCGTGACTTTCACCGACCTGCTTTAAATGTTTTCCTGTTCCTTTCCCTCCCCCTTCGACACGTTCGAGGGCTAGGTCTAAAGCCGGGCCCGACACGCTCGGGGGCTTGGCTTTGCCTATCTAAGGGTCGCCAGACCTGAGGGACTTAATTAACTTCTGTGTGTTCTCCCTTTAAATGCCTCTTACTCGCTATGCGCATTCCTAAGTCGTGTGGTTGTGAGACCATTAGTCCAATGCCCCCCTCCGCGTGCCGGCTGCACCTAAGCCTCCACGCTGAGCCGTGCAGTCGGTAAGCCGTTCCTCCACTGAGTTGGGTTAGCGGAGGGGACAGGTTTTGCAGCTTCATAGTCTTTGAGTTCACATAATCTGTGCCTGGCACGATAAGGGGAACACTTTCTCAAACAAAACAACATGTAAACATGTCTTAAGCTCAGGTTAAATTTTCATTATATTTACAGATTGATACACCGACCTAGCGTTTATCTTGTTTCACAGGCCCAGCTCTACGACGACCTGGTGTGTCTCTCGTTGCCTAGCAGACCTCTCTGGTTTGCGACGGGAGGCGACTCGGTGCTTCCACGACTCATCCAGCTTCCACACTCGGGGGCTCGTCGCCTACTTCAGGTCGCCAGACCTCCCGGCGGCTCCGTCGTCATCTTCTTCAAGGTCGTCAGACCTCCCGGCGGCTCTGTCGTCGTCTTCTTCAAGGTCGCCAGACCTCCCGGCGGCTCCGTCGTCGTCCACTTCAGGTCGCCAGACCTCCGGCGGCTACGTTGTCGTCCACTTCAGGTCGCCAGACCTCCTGGCGTCTCCGTCGTCGCCCACTTCAGGTCGCCAGACCTCCCTGCGTCTCCGTCATCGTGATGTCAGCCTTCGGCGTTTGGCATTTTCCTCAAAGATTCCAAACATCTTGGATTATACGGCTCTTTCGGCCTAACAGTCACAGGCAGTAATGGCTCGTGCCGTGCGGGAATCTATGCCCGTTGGCTCTCTGCTCAACGGTCTGGCATCCATGGACTCATTATGCCCTACTTCAAGCCCCCATACTGACATTTTCTTCAAGGTCCTCTGGCCTCTGACGACCTCCGGGTCTATAACGTTACCTTCACAAGGTCGACATGTACTACCGCTTGGTAGGTCTCCTCAGCTTTCAATCATGGGTTCACACACTCATTTACTCGTTGACGACCTCCGGGTCAAGTAGCACCTCTCTGAGGTCGCTAAGGTCCTGCTACCTACTACGTTGCCTTAAATGACCATACCAACAGCCGTGTGCTTAATGGTTCCACTGCCCGTTGGCGACCTCCGGGTCTAGTAGCACCTCCCTGAGGTCGCTAAGGTCCTGCTACCTACTAAACTGCCTTAATGGCTATACCAACAGCCCTGCGCTTAATGGCTCCACTGCCCGTTGGCGACCTCTTGGTCAAGTAGCACCTCCCCGAGGTCGCTAAGGCCCCGCTGCCTTCTAGGTCGTTTAGACCTAGGGTTTTCAGGCTGACTACCTGCGTTGTGTCACTGCACAACGGCCGTGCCGACCCAGGTCGACACGGGCCCCTCGTCTCTACGATAGGCCTCCCGAAGGTCGGCGTGCTATCACAGCCCTGCCGGGACCTTGGTATCTGTACCATTGCAGCCTGGGCGCCTTTACAAACAACTGATATCATGACATTCCTCATGAAAAGTATATTTACAGCTTCATAAGCTACAAGGAGTTTGGCCCTTGGCCAATTACAGGATACAAAGATATTAAAGGTCATGAATTACCTTCCAAAGTGCTTACGACTCAGTCTACACTAATAAGGCTTGTCGCAAGTTTTCTTCTAGCTTCAGGACCTACTCGACGACCTCTACAGCCACTGTGGAGGCAACTGCCACACAGCCACCTCTACTCGCGCACCAACCGGTCTCCTGCAGCGCCCAGCATCAAGTCTGAGCTTCGCCGCAAGATTGCAGAAGGTCCGAGCTTTAACACCAACCTCGCCGGGTGGAGCGCAGCACACACCAGCTTCACCTCAGGCCCGAAAGTGTCAGGGCCGACGATGCAGCTGCTGCTTCATACTCCTCCTGGGTTCCTCGGCGGGACTGGGAGAAGAGGCCAATCGAGTTATTCGAGCCTCACAAGCATTCTTCTAGCTCCAAGCATGCACTACATCAACCCTACACTCTGGTGGGCGGACACACGCCCATGGCATGACAATATTACTACACTGGATCATCTTGAATCACCTCTGAAGATTGGTACAGTTTGCTTCAAGCATTGGGTACCTATTTATACCATCAAGCACCTGCTATTCAGTCTTCTCCGCAAGCCAAATTGCGTGGCGTCCTTATCCTCAAGATCATTGTACCCTCGTGGAGCACGAGGTCACTGTTCGCCCGTGGGAGGCATTGGCGCGCTTGTCCCCTACCTGACCACATCTTGGAGCACCTTTTGTCTTTTGCGGGTGATTGCGACCTGTGCTACGTCTGCAAGCCGGCTCGTGACCGTACAGTGCACGCGTGACTCTGGTTGTGCCAGACCCGTTGCCTGCTGCCCTCTGCAAGATTCTGGAGCTCTTGTCCTCTAGCCTCGACACTACAAGAGCATCTGTTTCCTGAGCAGAAGGTCGTAGGTTCGGATTATTTCTCTTCTTCTTCTTTGGAGCATCAAACCGGTCATCTTAGTCACTTTACTGCTCGGGGGCTACTACACTACTGCGTCTTCGACGCCCTATCTTCTTCAGGTCGCCTCGACCTAATGGAAGCCCGCTTCCATCACATCTCTGCTCGACCTACCCTTGGTAGGCTTGTTGACCTTTCTGAAGGTCGTGACTGCTACTACAAAATGCCTGACTTAGGTCAGGTCGGCGGTTCTGCAAGATCTACTCCTCGTCTTCACTTTGACCTTATGGACCTTCGACCCAGAAGCTCGACGTTCAACTTCGTGCGCGCATCAGAGGGGTTTTTTCTTTTTTGATCCCCGTGCACCCTTCACGACCTCGACGGTGCTGCGCCTTGCTACTCTTCGACGCAACCTCGCCTCGGCCGCTACGCCTACACGTCGATCGGGGGCTTGAGAGACATGGGTACCCATGGGTCCCCACCGGCCAGGGTCCCAGGGGCCCCTGACAAGTGGACCCGACCTTCCAGAAGACCCGCCGACCTTACAAGTGGGCCCAGCGACCTTATCTGCACTTCCGAAGACCGTGGGCGACCTGATCAGGATCCCGGAAGACCCGCGAAGCCTTGGCGTACAAGTCAAGACACGGAGACCTAGCGCACCGCCGCCTGTAGCTCTGAGTATCACGGGATACTCCTTGTAATCCGGGAGATAAGCTTCCCACAGTTGTAACCGATCCCGACACGGGTCAACCGACCTGCGCATGCAAACCCTAGCCCGTCCCCCCCATATAAGGCGGCCTAGGGCTCCATGCACAGGGACATCTCATCTTCATCCTCGCATAATCCACCACAACTGGACGTAGGGTTTTACTCTCCGGAGGCCTGAACTAGTATAAACCCTTGCCTCCTTGTTCCTCACCGCCATACTCGCCTAGTTCCGTGTGCACCCCGTGCATAACCACCTACACTCTTAGGTCCCGATCCTCCATTAACCTGCAAACCACTAGGGCAACCCCCTAGCGGATCCGTCCTGGTCTCACCCCTGACAAACCCTAACTCAGATTTGGGAAATCACAGCTCAGACTACTCACCGCGTTCCTCGCACACTTGAAATAAAGACGACCATGGTTTTCACCTTCCTTCTGCGTCCTCCCCTCCACCACCCGAGCCATACCACAGTCCGGACAAGGGACCAGTGGGAAGCCGCTTAGCTCACCAACTGGATCCAAGCCGATGGAGTGAATGCGGCTGCCCCGGCCACCTTGAAACCTGCTCCTGCCACGTCCACCTCCAGACGAATCGGCGTAGTGCGACATATGCGTGACAGTGGGGAAAGGAAGGGCGGGCAACGGTGGAGCTCAGAGCGGGGAAGAAGCAGAGAGCTCAGAGGTCAGAGCGTCGTGTGTGATGCGCTTATCTCATTCGGGATGTTATATTCATTTTCCAAAATCGAGAGTCATTTCCTATGCGGGTTCGAGACCCCGCGTCTCATTTGTTGTCAGGTGGGTTCGAGCGGCCAGGCAACGGTTATCTTTTTTATATAAGCTGCTGACGCTAACACGTGGGCCCGACACTATTTTTTTTTGAAATGAAACTTGCTTCCCTCAAATATTAGAGCCCATTAAACATCACCTAAAAATTCATTAAAAATATGAACAATTCGTAGTTGGTCATGTAGTATTCGAATAAAATATCAGCAGGCACACTTGTGTAACCAAAATTATCAAAATTCGAATTTTTATCTCATGGTTGGGATATAATAATTCTAATAACGTCTTAGGTTGGTCTAAAAATTCTACAAATTGACTTGGCAACATAATTTGGGTCCCTAAACTCATCATAAAAATTTCAAATGGTTTCTCAAAAGGAAGATCATACTTGTGTACAAATGTGTACATCTCTCACATAGTTTCCTAGAATGTTATACTTCAACACTGAAGTTTTCCATACATCACAACATGTTCGAACTCATATACATTTGAAATTTTAACACAACCTTGTGTTCACCTTAACATTACGAAATACAAAGTTTCATTAGTAATGATTGTGTAAAACAAATATTATTTTTATGTTGTACTTGTAAGAAACAAGGCGTATAAACAACATCCAGAAAATGGAGTTATATAGGAAACAATGTCATAAATGAATAGAAGTTTATTTTAGAAAAAATCAGAAACAAATATCATCAAATTTGGAATACGAATAACGGAGAAATACGTGATTCAAATCTTTGATTGCAGATTAAAAGGGGAAAATGAAGCGAACTGTTCTTCATTCGAATAGAACTAGCCCCGGTCTGACGCGTTTTCCTAATAATATTGGGCCTTTCAGTTTTAAGGCCCACACACGCCCACTCGTGCTAGGGTTAGTAGGGAAAGACGCCTCCCTCACGCAGTCGCCTCCTCACTCTCCCATCGCGCCGTCGTCTTTCTCCCCCTCACGCCGCCGCCGCTTCCTCCCCCTCGCCCCCTCCGCCGCCGCTTCCTTACCCTCGCCTTCCTCCCCTCACCCCCTCCCCCTCCCCCCGCGACGCACGCTATACACCTTCGCTGAGATGCGCGCCACACCACCCCTCACCTTCCAGCGACGACGACTAGGAGGAGGAGGAGGGATCCAGCCACGAGGTAGACGCGAGGACGTGGCGACTAGAGATCTCTCTGCTCCGACAGTGACAAGGTGAACTGCATGCTAGAAATCCCTCCTACATCATTAAGATACATTCTTGACTATGCTCAGCAGTGGTGTAGCCACATTGGGGCCAGCTGGGGCAGCCGCCCCAGCTAATCTGCCCTAACTCGACTATGTTCCTTCTTCTCTGATGATATTTTTAAACTTCGGTAGTATTTCTAGATGGCGCCATGACTCATAGGACCTTAGTACTTGCTAATTTGTGTCTTTATTCTTCAAATTTAAGACAACATTTTAAAAATTTTCGCTAAAATTTGTGCAACTGCAGCATATAGATGTGTGAATTGGTGTGTGTTTCATTTTGGTTTGGTCCGTCATTAGGTGTCGCCCCAGCTAATTTTTTATGGCTCCGCCACTGATGCTCAGTTAGGGTTTTGAGTTTCAAAACGTATACTTAGCATTTTCCTTTGGATTCACTCTTATATTTGGTTTTGCTCTTGTTCCATATGTACATTTGGACATTCTCTCCAAGTTGAATAAGTACCTCATCAGTAACAGAGGCAGCGAGCATCTTCCTCTTTAAAATGGTAAGGTCGCATTGCCTGAACTAATTTTTTGGTTTCCGAATATTGCATTTATGTTAATGGTTTACCATAGAACCAATGAGATTATAGTTGGCTAAACTAGTTACTGTAATTATTTTCTCATTTGTATGGTCTTGTACACTGTTCTGTGGGTGTTGATTAGATGAATGCTTAGCTGTTATGCATGGTTAACTAAAAATGTGCTCTACTTGTCTCCTGTTGTAGCATGTCTCCTGGGAGAGCTAGCAGTATGGTCTACTTTTTGTGCTATTCTTGGACACTGAGCTGATCTTTCTCATAATCCCTTGACAATTAATTCACAGGATAAATCTGTCGAGGACTATAGACCTGGGCAAGTTGAAGAAGATGCATATAATTAAGAAGATTTATATGCCACTGCTAGTGAAGAACAAGAGCAGGTAGGTGGGGCTACGGGCCGAGCCAGAGTGCTAAGGACAGCGACAAAGTGGCCAGGAGACAAAATGGTTAGTCACTGAGGTTGAGCGAGGGGGATGCCAGTACCATTGACACAAAAGCGCAGGTTCAGGGCGCTTGCAGGGCTCATTGCTAGACAAAAGATACCTTTGGATTTGCCAGAAATAAAAAAACTAAGCGATGAACAAAAGTGGTACTTGTTTGAAACCTATATGCAAAAACACTTGGAGTTCTAGGAAGACATGAAAGAGCAGGCATTCAAGCTTTTGTGGAAGATTGCAGCCAAGGCACGGAGACAATTCAGATTTCAACTTAGCTGAGATTTTGTCAGGATATGACTCAAGCCATTTGGAAAGCACGACTTTATCAAGCCGGAAGAGTGGATAGAGTTTGTGAAACAGTAGGAAACCGAGGAAGCCTCATCTGTTAGTGACAAGTTCAAGTCACTTCGAAGCCTGAAAACAAACGAGCACAACATGGGTCCAGCTGGTTATTGTGGGAAACTACCACAGTGGGAGGAAGAGGATAGGAAATTAGCTGCGGCTGGGATCGCCAACCCATATGATGCCATCACTGATGATCGTTCTAGGAATTAGCTGCGAGCAAGGAGTAAGCTTGTGGTGACAGACGGTGTTGCCAAGATAGTTTAGAACAAAGTAGCAAATGGAAGTGTGCCTGCAGACATCATGGAAAAGAATGCACATGCAGAATCTTCAGGAATGACTTCATGGCTGAGGGAGAATGATGTGCTAAGTCAGTGCTTGGGCCGCCCCGAACAACCAGGTCGCGTGCGTGGTGTCTCCAGCTACCAGGGCTAGAAGTTTGCATGGCCTCAGCACGCTTCCATGTACAGGAAGAGGAAGAGGGCCAGTACTGACTCATCAGTTGATAAGCAACAGATGAAGGAAGAAATCAAGTAAGAACTCAAGGCTGAGATGGAGAAGGATATGCTTGACATAATAGCACGAGGGTACCAGGTGGTGTTTGCACTAGTGTCCAATCGCACAAGCCCTTCACCCGCCGGACTGAAGAGCAGCTGTGCGTCCGCAGATAATGTAGGTTTGATCAACGGCACTACAGAGTTGACGACAGAGGTAGTGCACATTGCTTCCCCCACACAGAAGACCTTATATGCACGTTGACTAAACCCACAGACTGTGGCCTATGGATCATGTTTCACGGTGTTGAATGTGAAGCTGCAATTGGTGTGGTTCAACCAGAGCAGACTACGCTACACACAGTCTCGATTCATGAAGACTGTGTTGTGGTCGAAGTGCTGCATGTATATGTTGTCTTTAGGGATCACGCGCTGGAACACCCTCCTAATGACGAGGTGACGACACTTGGACAAGCTCTACACCAGAGGATATAGTGGAAGAGGTGTCACATTCACATCAAGGGAGCACCAATTCCAAAATCTTGTTCGCACACTACGGTACAGTTTCCTTCTGGTTCACAGACTACAGGACAAAACTCTTCTTCACATGGTTTCCTAGCTCCTCCTCCTCCTCCACCCCCAGAAAAGCACATTACAGCACAGATTCATTCCCCACCTGGTAACCCACCTCCTCCTCCACCACCACCCCCAGAAAAGCAAAGTACAGTACAGATTCATTCCCCACCTGGTAACCCACCTCCTCTTCCTTCTCCACACCCAGAAACACAAATTATAGAACAGATTCATTCCCCACCTGGTAACCCACCTCCTCCTCCTCCACACCCAGAAACGCAAATTACATCCCCACCTTCTTCTCCTCATGAAAGAACAAAACCTCCATCCCCAAAAGAAAGTGCTCAAAACAATGATGCCAAAGCAGGAGCCTAGAGTCATGTGTTGGCTGATGCCGAGAAATCTGTCGACGACAGTTCGAAGAAAGCTGCAGGTACATCTGGGCCCAATATCTTTGTAATAGCTACTGGTCAGACACCACCTGAGAAACCTTCTTCAGCCATCTCAAAGCAGTAGGACAAGAAACTCGCTGACAATAAAAGGTCTACAAGAAAGCGATCTGAGGAACCTTCTTCAACCATCTCAAAGCAGCAGCAGCAGGAAAATAAACTTGCTGAAAATAAAAGGTCTCAGAAGCCTACCAGAAAGCCTTCTTCAGCCATCTCAAAGCAGGAGGAAAAGAAGCCTGCCAGAAAGCCATCTGAGAGAAACACCAAGAAGAAGAAGGCCAATGTTGCTATGACTGAGATTAACCCAAACTACAAATTTGGAAATGCAATGCTCAGTGCTGCTGAACTCAAGCATCCGAATACTGCTCCTTCTGTCACTAATCTCCACAATTTCTACATGGGACGTTGTAAGGACAATGATGAGTCTCTGATTTAGGGCATAATATGGCCCAAGCACGGCTGGTGGCCTGTGAGAGAAGATGAAAAATACGAACTGTTGTCTGTGATCATCAGCGACTTGTACGATCTCTTCAACTTGGATGCTTTGGATATGGGACTTATCCGCTGTTTCATCCTGTAAGTTGCTTGAAAATTTAATCTGCTTCTCACTAATTATTTTCTATCTAAATGTGCTTTCTGCCTCAGTTCATCTTTACTATGTATTTTGCCTCCTTACACTTTGTTTTTTCTTAATATTAGGAATATGGCTGTAGAAGTACGACAGAAGGAGGAACCCGTTGCCTTCCTTGATCCTAAATGCTTTAGCCAGTCAAATATACAAAATAACAGGAATTTTTTTGTGTCCTATACGAAGTGTGCCTACCAGTCATATGCTAAAAATAGAGTCATCATTTCCTACTATAACACTGGGCACCACTGGATTGCAGTGGTGATCCTTCCAAAGCAGAACATGGTCTTGTATCTTGATTCATATAGGATCCTAGAAACTAATTTCTCCGAATTGGTAGAAGCCATTAATGAGTAAGTTCTTTCTTTCTTAACCTACAAACTTCCTCAACAAACTCTGCAGAGTTTATTAATGGTGCCCTAACCATTGTTGTATGTTTTGTTGTAGTGCTTGGAATAGTTACTACGATGACACCAAGTTGCCCCGCCAAGCCTTGAAACATGAGAAGGCTTTTGATGTACGTATTACTTTTCCTACCTGTGGAAGCTAGTACTAAAGCTTGAGTTTATTTCTTCTCACCACTGTTTGTCTTTGTATATTTATCGCAGTGCTACCAACAACCTTACCAATCCAGAGTCTGCGGCTTCTATTGTGCCTATCACATGCTTACAGTAAAAAATAAATTAAAGGACCCTGAGGTACTTTCTTGGGATCTACATTTGTAACACCTGCAACTGAGCACAGTTCTTGCTTATTAGCACTGCACATGTTTGGTAACCACCTGTGTGCTGATTGATGACATTGTTATATTCAGGCATTTCACGTACCTACTTGTCAGCTCCACAAAGACACGCTGCTCCACATTAGGGAAAGAACTGCCTCATTCCTCATGGACCAGGTGATCACACCCTCAGGAAAATTTTACATTAATGATGCTATGATGGCTCGCATTGTATTAGATACCAATCCTCATGGCTAGTGATGATATTGTTGTGAACCTTACTTAGCTTGTTAGAAGAGGATGTTGAATGCCTGAATTTTGACAGATTATGCATGCGAATCTTGTGGATTTTTATTCAGTTTGTGGAGTTTTGTGAATGTGGATGCTGGACCTAATTTTTGTGAAAGTAGACAACGCGTCTCCTTTAGACGAGACAGAGGAGACATAAGTTCACAGTACGCGTCTCCTTTGGTCGATTAGAGGAGACGCACGTACACAGTAGCCATCTCCTTTGGTCCAGACAGAGGAGACGCACGTACACAGTACGCGTCTCCTTTGGTCGAGACAGAGGCAGACGCGTGCTGACAAGATGCGTCTCCTTTGGTCGAGACAGAGGGAGACGCAGGTTCACAGCAGGCGTCTCCTTTCATCGAGACATAGGAGACGCGAACTGATAAGACACGTCTCCTTTCGTCTAGACAGAGGAGACGCGTCTCCTTTCGTCCAGACGGAGGAGACGCGCACTTACACGACGCGTCTCCTTTCATCAAGACAGAGGAGACGTGTCATTTTCCGCGTCTTCGATGTTGAGTTCATGTAACGGGCTCGGTTTTTGTGGCCGTTACCAAAGGTCCATGTGGGTCCAGAGAAACAGACATTTCAGGTGACTGGTAACTAGTTTCGGTAACGGTCTTTGTTAGACACCCGTTACTAATATGTGTTATGAGTAACAGGCTCAGTGTCTGCACCCGTTACCAAAGGCTCCGGTGGGCCCGGAGAAACAGCCATTTCAGATGACCGGTAAGTAGTTGTGGTAACGGTCTTTGTTCGACGCCCGTTACAATTACGTGTCATCAGTAACGGGCATCGGCTCATTACCTTTGTTGGGTTATTTGTAACGCTTGATCGGTAACAGGCGTTTTGCCCGTTACCAACAGGGCGTAGCCAGGATTCAAACATTTGGGGGGGCCAAATTAGCAATTTTTAAGTCAAAATCGACTAATTTTACTAATTTTGCACTAATTTTTTTGATTTTAACAATGATAATTTGTTGTTTCTTGGAGCATTAGGGGGGCCAGGCCCCTGCCCGCCCCTGGTTACCAATAGCCATCTGTTGACGGTGGAAATTCACCATTTCCAACCCTCAATATTCTCACATAAATGGAGGCATATGCATTATTTATTAGCATTTAGGTTTGAGTAATGTAGTTTCACTTGTCCTTGGAGATTATTTGTATGTAGGTGATTTACCCTTAAAAGAGATGGAAACTCCACTTCTATGGAGAAACCATGCCAACTCAGCTGAGGAGGTGGCTGCCACCAAGGGAAACATGGCAATCCATGTCATCGATCCAGGGGAGGCACTCACCGACGAATCAGAGGACGCCACATGGACTTCACATGGATCAAAGGGCCCACCTCGGATACCAAATCAAGCCATGCACCGGGGATGGATCAGAGGGCCCACAAGGCAGCCAACCAGAGGAAGCACACCAGGTGGGGCCGCCCTAGGGGGTCGGCCGATCCTAGGATCGGCCGAACCGCCTTAGTGGCGTCCCATCCTGGCCTTCCACGTGGTGGTTGCTCATTGGTCCATTGCCTCACTCCCGGGTGTTTAGGGGCACTTTGGGCGTCCGAGCAAGCCTTGTCCTTGCCTATAAATAGAAGGGGAGGGGCTCCCATTTCTCACACACCACTCTCTCATTCTCCTCTCACTTTTAGTTTCCAAGGCTAGGGGGTAGGCTAGAGTAGCTCTTCTTCAGGTTCCAAGTCCTCTTGGAAGTTTAGGTATGAGTTCTCTTTTATCTTTATTTCTTTGTATGACTTTGATCTACTTCAGTTATTCAGCTATTTCATATAAAGTCATGGTAGATCATATTCTTGATATGTTCTTGAGTTCATCCTCTATTCATCATTTAGAGGCTCGTGTTCTTCGTGAACACTACCTTTTGATCCACTTGAAGGGTGATAAACTCCTTCCTTATGTGTTTGTTCATAAGTTAGGCTCGTGTTCTTCACGAACACGACCCTTTGATCTTGTTGATTAGACATAAGAGAGTTCATATCTGTTCGTATGTCTAGCCTTAGTTGATCTTGTTAGATGGCATGAGAGTGTTGCATGGGGTCTGTGTTCAAGCTACGGTACTCGGTCTAGTTGACCAGTCTTCTGGTGGCTCTCACCCTGGGTCACAATAGCCCGGGCCGGGTGAAGTCTAGCAGCAACATAGGCATGGTGCCTGGGTTGTCTGGCTACGATAGTTATGAGCATACCCCCCGTAACGAGAGGTCAGTCCTTAGGTGGTACAGCCCTGTTGGATCCTAGGGCAACCTCCGTGCTGGGGTGCATACTGTAGGAGTCTAAAGTCTAGTTTCGCAGAGTGCTGGTCATCGCGGGCTAGCTCCCCGTTTGTACCTGGGTGCTGAACCATGTCTCCCTCATGCAATACTCATGCCCATCTCTTGTATCTTCTAGCTTTGTATGTTTAGTACATTAGAACCTAGAGCTAACTCGTATGTTCCCCCTAAGCCGTAGTGTGCTAGAGTAGAGGTAGATTTGAGGTGTGTGTGTCACACTACCCCTATTATCTTTTATCTTACCCCTGCCTTTGAGTGTGTTGTTCCCTATATCTATCTCTTGGTTTACATTCAGAGCAAAAGCATAAGTCTAAGATATCCGCCATTGCCTTCCTTGGATTCGATACCCTTAGAATACTCTCCTTCCTTGGGGAAATGCTACAATGGTTTATCTGTGCGCATGCGGATTCGTTCATGATCGTTTAGATTAACGTATGGCAAGTCTCAATGTTCACGCTAACCTGCGCCATTAGTTGTGACATTGGGAAATGCCAACAAGCATTTCTAGCGCTGACGCTAAGGATGGATTCCAAATCTGTTCTTAAGTGATCGACGTTTAGAAATGTCAACAAGCATTTCTGGCATCGTTGCCGGGGAAGGCACAGGATTATCTTGACTATGCTTTGCATCTGTTTATAAACTCTGAGTAGGTTATGACAACTCTCAATGCAGGCTAACCTTGATTGTCTTCTTTTATCTTTGGATGATGAAGATAGATAGTGTATGACTGGTTTCGACCTACCAGGGAATTTTACTGAAGATCCCGAGTCACTTGTGAGGAAAGCTCGAATTCATTTCGGCTCACCTCGTCGTACTCGTCCGGAGGGCGAACCAGCTTCCTTTGTACCATCCACGTCCAACGCTATGGCTCAGAAGACACTTCGTGAGTACTCAGCTCCTTCCGCTGACCAGGTGCTGCAAGGCCCTGAGGTGGCAATGGAGACTGAAAATTTCGAGATCAAGACGGGTCTAATCACGATGGTACAGGCTAGCCCATTCTGTGGCAAGCCAAATGAGGATGCCAATGCTCATCTGCAGCAATTCCTAGAGCTACGCAGCACTTTCGTCATCAGGGGTGCAAATATAGATGCTGTTCGTTTACGGCTATTTCCATTCTCCCTTCTGGGAAAAGCTAAGCAATGGTTCTATGCGAATCGGGAATCTATTGACACTTGGAGTAAGTGTTCAGAGGCATTTCTCAAGAAGTTCTTCCCATTAGGTAAAACCAATGCTCTTCGTGGAAGGATTTCTGATTTTCAGCAAGCAGCAAGTGAATCTATTCCAGAGGCTTGGGAGATGCTTCAGGAGTATGTCCTGGTCTGTCCTCATCATGAGATGGAAGATTGGCTCATTTTTCAAAGTTTTTATAATGGGTTGACTCCGACAGCCTGAGGCCATATTGATGCTGCTGCTCAAGCAGCATTCTTCTCACTCACTGTTGATAATGCTAAATTACTCATGGAGAAGATGGTCTCCAACCAAGGGTGGAGTGATGAAAGACTCCAACCACGACCGATGGGTACTCATACTGTCAAGGAAGCAGACATGATTACTGCCAAGATGGATCTTCTTGTGAAGAGATTGGATGAGTACACCAGCGAGAAGGCTGCCATGGCCACTACTTCTCTGCCTATGGACTCTCACATTACTTGTGAAGTCTGTGGCAACACTGGACACTCAGACAACTATTATCCGGAGACTCAGGAGGAAATGATGTACATGAATGGCAATAACAATGGTTATCATCCATCTCAACAAGGAGACCCTTATTATCAAGGAGGTAACCAAGGTAACTCGTACAATCCTAACCAACCTTCCTTGAGAGATCTCGTTTTTGGGCAAGCTAAGATTAATAAAGGTATTAACAAGAAGCTAGCTGCCCTTGATAAAACTGTGGAAAGCCTCAACGTTAAGCTTGATAGTTTTTCTTCTGCTCAGAAGAGTCAGCTGAGTTTTAACAAAATGTTAGAAACCCAGTTGGCTCAGCTGGCTGCTTTGGTTCCATCTCCTGATAACGGGAGGATCCCGGGGCAACCCGTATCCTCTTGTGAAAATGTTAGTGTAGTGTCAACCAGGTGGGGTAAGCTGCCTAGGAGGACACATGCTTCTGACTATGCAGGAAACCCCATTCAACAAATTCTTGATCCATGGGAGGAATCAGCAGTGGTGCACAAGAAAGATCTAGGCTACCCGACTATCACTTGCACAATCTATTACAAGAAGATTAGGCATGCCCTTTGTGACCTTGGTGCGAGTGTCAATCTCATGTCCAAGGCCATGTTCGAGCAACTGGGATATCCGGCTATCTCTCCAACAGCACGGACTATCCAACTCGCCGATTCAACGATCCGATATCCAGAAGGAGTTGCTGAGAGTTTATTGGTTAAGGTCAAGAGCTCTTATGTCTTCGCGGATTTCGTGGTCCTTGACATGGATGACGAGAGAGGAATGCCGCTCATCCTTGGGTGACCATTTCTCAGTGATGTCCGAGCTAGAATCAATGTGGGATCCGGTATCATCCGTTTCCGCATTGGGGAGAGGAACTTGAAGTTCAAGTTTCAGGACAAAGAAGAGTAATGCTATTTGGTGCAAGATAGTGTTGAGCAGCTTGGGGGAAGGACGGAGCCTTCACCCCCAAGGAAGAAATCTCCGTCAAAGAGGTTAAGGAAAAGTCGGAAAGAATGGGGGAAGATTGAGATGGCACCAACCTCTACTTCTCAGGAGTGGGGTGCTGAATGGAATTGATCACAGAGAAGAGTCCAACTCGTCGGACTAAAAATGATGGGTCCTTTCTACCAAAAAGGTTAAAGCTGGTATTTATCTCATACTTCCCTTCCCAAAATTTCATTTCCAAAATTGCATATTTGATTTTTCAAAACTCTACATTTGCATGCTAGATTTATCTAGCCCTTTTCCCTTTTTCAAATAAAAATTTTGAAAATCATTTCTGAGTTTGAAAATTTAAGAAAAATCATTTGAAAAATATTTTGAGGGAATTTGGGCCGAGGCACTCAGGCAGGCCCCCAGCTAGCCGTTGGGGAGCCACTGGCCAGGGCAGAGGGCAGGTGGGCCCGGCCTGGTGTCAGCCGACCCCAGGTTCGGTCGAAGCAGCCCAACGGCTGCTGGGCCCCACCTTCCCAACGGCTATGTCTGGATGCCCGGCGCATTTACCTATAAATAGCAGGGGGAGAGGGGTGTTCTTCACCCATTCAACACTCCCCTCTCTACTCCTTGCTCTCTTGGTTTTCTTGGATTTCTTGCTCAAGATTGGATCATCAAGTGGTCTCTCTATTGTGTTGCTGAAAATATTGTTATTGGTGGAGCAAACTCGGTAAGGACTTCATTCGATTTCACTAACCCATCACCGAGTTGCTCTTGTTGTTTGTTGTTGTGCTAGCATGAATTGGGCGGCGAACACTCTCCGGAGGGTGACACGCTCACACTCCCGTTCGCGGGCGAGCACGAGTGCATCCACCCCCGCCGAGCCGACGCCGAGCCCATCAACGATGGATTATGAAGAAGAGCAAGAAGAGCAAGCCGAGCCACAAGCCGCGGAGGAAACTTTAGCTATCTATGGTTGTCAAAATAAGCTGTTTTACCGCAAAGAAAATTTAAGTGATGGATCCACCACCGGGGAAGAATTGACAGAAGCATGCTCCAAGCTACAATTGGACGGGAACATGGTTGGTTTCAGCAGTTTCACTGCTGTCACCTCCTTCGTCGTTCCTCCGGTCCGGGTCTCCGGTGTGGTGCGTAGAAAACAGTAGCAGATCCATCACGGGCCATGATTAGCTTCACTGTAGCAGCAGCAGCATAAAGCCGCAGTCCACAGGCCATCAAATAAAAGTCAACCGGAAAAAGACGCGATAAAAGGGGCGAGATCAAGGATGCAGAGCGCACTGTAGCGAAGCTGGAGGTGAAACGGTGAAAGAAAAGGAGATCACTTTAGAAGAGTGGGGAGAGCGTGAGCGCAGCCGCAGCCACCCCGGACCACAAGACGCGCACCGCGCTTTGGTGTGGTAACTGGCAACTTGCGTCATGGCGATCTCCGGCGAGGAGAGGCACGCGTCCGCCGGAGGCGACTCCGGCGGCGGGAAGCTCTGGAACCTCTGCCGCATGCCCTTTCGGCAGGCGGGCGGGGCGCCGGCGGCGGCGCCTCCGCAGTCGTCGTCGTCGTCCGGGATCCACCACTCCGCCGGACGGTACGGCCACGAGGCGCCCGTCGTTGGGGACGGAGGCGCGCAGGGGGCGTCGGCGGGCTCGATCTCGTCCGTGGCCAAGTCGCTGCTGCCGGCCCGCCGCCGCCTCAGGCTCGATCCGGCCAACAAGCTCTACTTCCCATGTGAGGACGCGAGAAATTAATGCTCTTTTTAACTCCTGCTTGTTTAATTACGGGATCTCCTCTCGAGTAGTATGTAAAGTTGCCATTTTGCCCTGATCTGCTTATGTCACATGCCTAAAACCCTTCGATTCCGCTATGTTTTTTCTGCAATTAATTATTAGTTTTGCGCGATCTTAGCTATTCCAAAGTTATCTGTCGAGGAAGTGGCGGTCGATTTGGTGTGAGCCGCTTGATTCTTGGAATGTAGCTGTTGGGGTTTGGTTTTGGTCGGCGACTGGGATAAATACCTTTCTGAGCATGACTGGGATACATAACTTGGCTCCATTTCCACCCGGTTTTATTGATCTTGGTGTAAAGGTTAGGATATCATCAATCAGGAGTTGGATCTAGTAAATCTTAGTGGACACTTGTTGTGCAGTAGAAGTTCCAGCAGGGAGTACCATTAATGAATTTTCAGTAGAAGACTTGAACTCACAAGATTCTGGAACTGAACTTCAAGTAGGATTGTTTCATAGCATTAACTACGTTGACACCTTAGATTTTTTTTGGCTGATTTGGCACTATATGGGAGAGAGGGATGAGATGACAAAATCGGGTCTCATGCAAAACATTGGGCATGTTTTGATCTCATAGGGATTATAAGAATCTTGATAGTGGATAAGGATCATTATCTGGATTCTGCCCTAATAAATGCTGTCTGTCCCTTTCTCTCTCTCTAACTCCTCCCCTCCAAATAGTAGGGTTGAGGGAACTAATTGGATTCTTATAATCTGGTGGTTGGATTCTTATAATCCACACAAGGGATGGTGTATGTGTATGTCGGTGTATTCAAGTGCCTGTTTGCAGTTGTTTGGTATGTAACACTTGGGTGACGGAACTCCTACCCTGGTAGATGGGGGTGTGAGATTATGATATACTTTATGTTGCAAATTCTTTTTTGGTTGATTGTTGATGCTACAATGCGCAAGTTTACTGCAGCTGAACATGTAAATGATACATACTTATAAGTCTTTGTTTCTCAAGTTGGCGTGAGCCTGTCATATATCATAGAATCAAAACATACCTGTTGAGCAAATTTACTGCAGCTTTCTGATGATCTTACAATACTCTTAGATTCTGTTATATAATGTTGTGTTTGCAACACACTGTTACATGAGTAAGGCAATTATGGTAGGTTGTCATTTTTTTAAAATTATATTATTCTTCTTTGCCTCGAGTAAATTCTCAATTTGTTCCAAATACCTTGTTACTTTACTGAAGCTGAAATGTCGTCCAGGACTAATTGAAAGGACAAGAAAAATGCTTGATTGGCTGGATCACTCCAAGGCTTGATTTACTTTCAGCTTACTACTTGCATAATACTAGTGCTCTTATTTTCTAATTAGTAACATCAGCAACAAACGAGAAAAATGTTTCCATTCAACTTTGTATTTGATTAAGGTTTGCTATTTTGTGATGAGAAGCTAATGACATTCCTGTCTTGCCTTGTATAGATGAACCAGGAAAGCAGGTCAAAAGTGCAATTAGGATAAAGAATACAAGCAAGTCCCATGTAGCATTTAAGGTTTGTATGTGATATCGAATTGCACAACTCTACTCCAACAGAGTATGTGTTGAATCAGCAGTGTTTGCACTTGTTTTGTTGGTAATGACTTTTTTTCTGGCTGTTAACTGATATTTGAATCTCTAGTTTCAAACAACTGCACCCAAGAGTTGCTTCATGCGCCCTCCGGGAGCTGTCCTTGCCCCTGGGGAGACTATTATAGCAACTGGTAATACCTCTATAACCTTGGATCTGTATTTGAATAACAAGGTTTCCCAGTATTCTGTTTTGGTGCTTATCGTTTCATTTTTCTAACTTGCCAGTTTTTAAGTTTGTGGAGCACCCAGAGAATAATGAGAATGTTCTACAAAAGTGCAAGGTGAAATTCAAGATTTTGAGCTTGAAGGTGAAGGGACCAATGGAATATGCACCAGAACTGGTTAGTAGCTTCTCCTGCATTCTTGTTTGATTTATACCAAAATCATGGCTGGTTAAAGAGGTGGGAGAGTATGGTAACTTTAGAGGTTTTGCACTTGGTGGATCTTTATGACTCCATGGAGGCCAGTAGGAAAATATTCCCGGAGATAATAGTGTTTGTGTTGAAAAAGAAGCTTGTGTGGTGGCAAGAGAGTTGTTGGCATACACCTTGGGTAGGATGAGCTTGGCAGGAAGTCTTATTCCGAGCTTAGGAAGCCCACCAAGTTGGGTAATTAATTTATTGTCTGGTTTTGGGGACCTGCTCGCCTAGGGCGGATTGGTCCTCCATGGGTATGATTTTGGTAGTATGACACCATTCTTACTTTTTTAATAGAGTTGCCACTATTCCTATTGTATTTAGACTTAAAAGCTTATCAATGTTTCAAGCTGTGGAGGACTAACTCATTGTTCCTCAAACTGAACAAGTGAGATCCATTTTGAGTTGCAATTAAATAAAATTTACTGACTACTCTATTCCTGGAAACCAAACACCATATATATTAATTATGCAATTAGTGATTCGGGATTTAGGGGCTGCTAGGGTGGATTACAAGGGTTGTTAGCGGTTGCCACATAACGAAAATTTATGGCATCTGCCTGTAATTTGATTGTAGAGAGTATTTGGGCTGAATCCTTACGCGACCGCAATGCCGATATCACCTGTTACCCTTACTTTCTATGATATATTTCATGACATAAAGCAAATCGCATGTGGTCATTTGTTGGAGCATTTTCATGTGATGCCGCCTGTACAGGGGAACTGAGATTAGCTCGGTGGGATGTCACTCCCACCACCTAGATTCATGTTCCCTCCAACTTAAATTTGGGTGCTTATTTCTTCTTACTTAGAATGCCATTGTTTCCTCCTATGTTGGTCAAGTTCTTTAGCTTTGCTGTCCAGTAAAGTCTTTACTCTCTATGTTTCCAAACAATGTCAGTATTGTATTAATTTTGCAATACCATACATAGTTTGGGGATTCAACTAAAGGGGACATTTTGTTTCTTAAAACTCAAAAGCAAATAGTTGATAGGGTGATCCTAGTTGAACAATTTGCTAATATTTTGCATCTTACAAATCTTACCCATTTTGCATTTGGTGTTTTGAGTTGAATGGACATGGGACAATTCATGTTTCTTATCCTTGATCTAATACATGATACTATCGAGATCCATATGCTATAGGGTTTCAGAAACTCTGAACTTATGAAGGGGCTCAGGGCCTTGTGGCAAGTACAGTTGTGTTCGGTGGGTCATGTTCCTGTGAAGTTAACATGCAGCTTGTCTTATTTTCTTCACCGAGGTGTGTTCATGTTTGTGAGGGTGTGTATGTCTGAGTT
The DNA here is from genome assembly GCA_036936925.1 of Cenchrus fungigraminus. Classification (NCBI taxonomy): domain Eukaryota; kingdom Viridiplantae; phylum Streptophyta; class Magnoliopsida; order Poales; family Poaceae; genus Cenchrus; species Cenchrus fungigraminus. The sequence continues at coordinate 13,772,856 of CM072781.1, read as the reverse complement.
TTGTTAATTTTGTGTTTGGAAGAGTTTGTGTATTTGGGCCAGGGCTCTCTCTTCACTACAAAGTTATGCAGTTCTCCTGCATGTTTGAGAAATAAGAACCCCGAACCTTTTTTTGCTGCAATTTTTTGTTTATATCATGTGGATGTAACTTGCCCCCAATTATCAGTACTTCTTTTGTGAACTCAGTAGTTCATTTTTCTGTTTGGAAAGCTAACTCCTTTTTTTTATTGATGCAGTTTGATGAGCAGAAGGATCAAGCTGTTGTTGAGAAGATCCTGAAAGTTGTTTTTTTGGATATAAACGGTCAAAGCCCTGTAAGTAAATGATAATAACAAAAAAAAATTTGTGAATATGTTGATGGACACTTCAACTCGAACAATCTTACTCACCCATTCTTTTCTAAAGCAATTGGAAAAGCTCAATAACCAATTAGCTGAGGCAGAAGCTGCACTTGAGGCACGGAAGAAACCTCCAGAAGAAAATGGCCCAAAAATAGTTGGTGAAGGGCTTGTCATTGATGAATGGGTATGCCTCAGGTCTCTCAGCTGACATGAAATCTTATGGCTCTGCCTGGCCCAGTGCTAAAATCCATCAATACTTGTGTTCATTGCAGAAAGAGCGGAGGGAAAGATACCTCGCGCAACAGCAGGTTGAAGTGGGTGATTCGGTGTAAATTGTACCTTCTGCTGCCCCACAAAATATGAATATGGCTTCAACAAGGGCTGTGACATTCCTGTAAACTCTTAGGTTTTGTTGTAGTGTAGTGGATGTGGTAGTCTAGGGTTGTGCATTGTGCTTGCAGGATCAGTCCCCAATGGACAAGCTAACCTCCGGTATTATCAGTACTTCTTCATGTAATTGTGTTAACAAATGTGTTGGTGGGTGCTAGTGCTGGATGCGTTTGTTTGTCAGAACAAAATAAAGCGTATAATTATTGGCATCAGAACAGGTTGAGGTGAGCACCGTGTAGGATATCTGCTTCCTGTTTATATTGTCGCGCAAATGCTGTGCTGATTGTGGGTGGGGTGGATCATATTAATCTGATTTTGAAGAAAACTTAAAAACCTGTTGCAGCGTTGCTCACCTTTTGCTTCATCTGTCTGTTGTGTTGGTATGTAATCTTAATTTTAAGAAGCCAAATTACTTTAATGTTTAGGCTGCCCTTCTCATGATAATTGTGCTGATTCGGTGAGGTATGTACTCTGAATGCAAGTTTTACAATGCCACGGTATAATGAAAATAAATGATTTGTATTGAGCTCTAAGCTTCGGTTGCACCCACATATAGAACCAAAGAAATATGTTTGGGATATACTGGTTCAGAAAAGATCTATACATCGATTGCACTGCGTGAATATATCACATTTTCTGCAAGTGGACACCTAGATAAATCTTCTTGGTTGTTACGTAGCACAGGCGCCATTTTCTCAACTATTTCATTCCATTTGATCAATTTGCTTCCTATTTACACTCGACGGAAAGATACGTTCATAGGTATTGAACTCATAGCTTGGTATCCTGTGAATACTAGTCAATGTGAATGGTACTGATCTAGGACTATGGACAAAGGATCAGACGTCCTTATCAACACACTAGTGATTCAATTTAACTACCATGCAGCTATTCTAATCGTTTAAAATCACCGCAAGTCGCATAACACAGTGGTTTGTCTCCTAACGCAATATAAAACCGCTTGGTGTTTTACCAGTTTATTCGATTGCGACATCCACTTGTGTGCAAAATGTAGGACATGACCAGAAAGCTACAAATGATGATGTTCCACGATGAGATTCGTGAGATCTTGCATACGAATATAACAAGCTAACAAACCAATTGAAATCAGACAATCACCTGGAATAGCCATGAAACAATCCACTATTACTTTTAAAGTTTCTTTGCAAACGTTCGACAGAGTGTTCAAAATTGTTAATCACCTGTTGCTAGCATGTTTGGTTGAAAATTGTTACGCGAAGATTTGGATCGCCGGTGCGAACCCACCGCGCGAACAACTCTTTCTGGAGCGCAGCGCCAGGTTTTTTCTGGCTCGGTTCGAACAACTCTTTCTGGAGCGCAGCGCCGTTTTTTCCTGGCTCGGCTCTTTTTTGGTTTTTCTGTCGGACGCCCGATTCACAACGGTTTTGAACTGGTTCTTCACGGTTCTGTGAGTTAATGACCGATTCCGACTCAGTATGGTAATGACGGACCAAAATTTTGGGCAGAATCAATCCTTGCTTTAATATTAGGTAGAGATTATGTGACATCTGTCCTGACCTTGCCTTCCCCGATCGTGTCGTCATCCCCACTGCCCACACTCCTTCAAGCACAAACATACCAAATAAACTCTAGCTATCAGTAGTATATGAGTATATGACACATCAGATGTTAATGTAATAATGCTCCATAAGAGTCCGTCTGTCAATGATATGCGGGTTGATTATAAAAAAGCTGAGGAACTTTTAAAAAAACAATGACGGTGTTTGAAGAAACAATGTCACATAATTATATTTTTCTAGAATGTATGAATTTATTTTATCTCTGTTACTCTATTTCAGTGGTATATGTATGACACATCAGATGTTAATGTAATAATGCTCCATAAGAGTCCGTCTGTCAATGATATGCGGGTTGATTATAAAAAAGCTGAGGAACTTTTAAAAAAACAATGACGGCGTTTGAAGAAACAATGTCACATAATTATATTTTTCTAGAATGTATGAATTTATTTTATCTCCGTTACTCTATTTTTATTCTACTCGAAATATATTTGCTTGGAAATCAATACAATTTTTTACTTAACATATTTCATTTTACACAAATAATCACTATTTTCTTTTGCTTAATCAAGATAGGAAGAGGCAAAATAGGTACAATCATACATATTGCATGGTGCAAAGTGATTTGGGATCACAACAAAACGTAGCCCCGACTTACATTGTAGTAGTTTTTTATGGGAGTCAGGAGCGATTTTTTTTTTTGGAACGGAAGCCAGGAGCGTTGTGAGTTCAATTCCTCACCGTAAATGCAATACATTTTTTATTTTATTATTCCTCTCCCCTGCGCTCGGTTCGGTGGTTGCCGACCGCCCGGCTTTTCCGACGCCCCTGCTATACGCGGTTTCCCTCCGGTTTGGTTTGGGTTCAGCGGTAAACAACGGTTTTTCTCCGGTTCAATAGCTAGACAAGCGAAACCGTTTTCTTCACGGTTTCGGTTGACGTACGAAGAAAATAAGGTACAACCACAGACGAAAGGCAGAACGCGTGAAGGATTGGTTTCTTACTTTAATATTAGGTAGAGATTAAGGTAATGAAGAATCCATGTTCATGTTGTTTGAGATGCAGCCGACAAAATATAGAAAAATAGTTTTCTGCTGGTGCAACCAAAACAAATTGTATAAATTACCCTAATGTTTTATTTATACATTAAGCGTGAGCATATTCTACTGACCATGTATCAGAGTCTCGATCTTAGGACCTGACCGGTCTAACTAATGACGTGAACCTCTTGTTTTATATGTTTATTAGAAACATACATTGTCTATGACGGGAGTCATGATTATAGAAAGATGACCATATGGGGTTAAATTCCGGTAGAAAATAGCAGTAGGCTTTTTTAAATAATTAATGGACTCCAAGTTTGTTACAATACCAAATATGTTCAATTTAATATGAATTCTTTTTAGTAATAGATATAGACCGTCGGATCTTCATAAAACATATTTATTAGTTATATTAGATATGAATTCTTTAGATTGATCTAGACCGTCAGATCTTCATAAAATCTAGCGGTTCATATTCTTTTCTTTTTTGAATTAACGTGGGAATTTCTAGATCCTCTCGGCGAACATGGTGGATTCTTTTAACACTCAAGTATTAAGATAATAATAATAGATACCCGCAATGGATCTCAGATAGTCTGTCTATGCCATTATCTGCGACCCTGTCACTTTAATCATCGTTATTGTTTAAACGATTCATCTAATCTTCTTGTTAACTACTGTTCTCTTTTAGAAAGATATGTAGTTTCACATTACTGACATTTACAATGCAAGAAACTATTTACTGTGTGTCCTCTGATGCTAATTTTATCCTGTAAAGAAAGCATATGGGAGTGGTACAGTAGAATAATGTTACCGAGGGAGATTTTTTTTAAAAGTCAAACTGGTTTCTCATGCCCGTTAGAGAGATTGATGCTTGTCTCACTCGCTTCTAATTCATGTAATGTAAGGATAAGCATCTGGTCCTAGCCGAGTATTAAATTTGTTTATCTTAATGCGGTGTGTCAGCAACAAAATGCAAGCAAGCACATGCCAAGGCTAGCTTGATCCTCGGCCGCTTCTTGCATGTTCATAACGGATAATGCTCCAGATCAGAGAGCTTATCCTCATCAATATCATTCGACACTACTGTCTAGTCTCTGCAGTACGTAGGCTCCATCTGCATCTCATCCGCCATATCAGTAAGTGGTTTGATTTCAGAAACCAAAGCGATCGACCAGCTTACTTTCAATTCAAATCCAATGCCCACCGAAACTTGCGTGTACATTGGAGTTGCAGGCAGGACTCAAGACTTGGCGATTAGTATGAACTGACAGGGACGTGAAGGAACTGAAGAGCTGAGCGTGACGACGAACAAGAGTGATGCGAGAGCAAAGCAGGTTCAGGCAAGATGAACTGGATGAAGCAGACAAGCACACAACTGCAGTGCCCATCCAAATCAGATGGGTCTCATACTCTCATGACTTCGTGAGCCAGGAGCCATACCATGGACTCGAGGCCGGAACGAGCTCCTGGTTTGGCGGAACCTATGGTCCGCCCGCCCACCTGTTTCCCGAGCTCTGCCCGCAAAACCATTGGCCACTGACGAGTTGACATCGACGCACGGCACGTCAGACACAGGCGGCGTATGTATATATACCTCATTCTGCTGCACAATCCTCCATGTACGCTCACGTTCTTGAGAAAGTTTTTGAGTCAGAACGCAGGACACAGGGCGAAGATGAGGTTTGCAGTGGCGAGCAAAGCGTACATTGCGGTGACGCTGGGCGCCGCCATGGAGCTCAAGGAGCAGGTGGCCAAGCCGTGCTCGGCCGCGGCGAAGCGGGGCGCCGCGCCGGTGCTCGCGGCGCGGTCGTCTTCGGCGGCGGCTCCGAGGAGTCGCTGAGGATGGTCATGTACCTCAGCTGCTGCTGGGGGCCAAGCTAGGCGGCTCTGCAGCAGCCGCGGCTGGCCGGTGCCGCAACTGCATGTACATGTTTCGATCAACGAGATCTCTCGATCGATCAACAGTTTTACAGCTGTAACACATGTGGTTGCAACATCTGCTTTCGTCCTCGCTGAGCTCCGAATCCAGGAACCATTGTGTTCTTGGTTGGATGCTTGTTCAAGGTTCAAGCTAGCAAAGCTACAACCAAACTGAAATGTACATTTGTTAGAAGATGAACTTACAATACAAATCTGGAGCAATTCTATGTCCAAGCCTGACACGTATGAGTTTAGTATGACTGCACCCCTTTTGTTGTGTGCTTCTTCTATCTTGCACAGCAGATACGCAGAAACTCGATGCACATCTATGACTTGGTCAAGTATTAATTAACATGGGTCTCCATCAATAGCAGCAAAGAAAAAACGAAAAGGAGAAGCAAGTTAACAGTAATCCCGGGATAATTTTATCATGTTATCCCAAGAGTAGGGCCAATTATCGGTGTCAACCATGACCATAATCTAGTCTGAAAAATACTCTAAACAAAAGAGGTGGAGAAATGGACAAGAGTGGGGACGCGGCAGCATCCAAAGCGACAAAGCAGGAGGCGCCCACTGCCTCATGATGGACAAAGCAAAAGATGACTCACCACCGGGCCTCGGGATAAGCCTCGACACCTCTGTGGTAGTCTCACTCAAAGCCGGTACGAACCGATAAGGCAATCATCTCGCGCCATTTCACCCGGGTTCTCCCGCGAGCCGTCTCGGCAGGATTTATGCTTCAAAAAATGTTGTGGAAGTACTACAAGACACTAGCTACTCTAAGGGATCAACAAGTTATCATGGATAGGATAGCTATCATAGGTTCATCACAATAATACATTTTTTTGCGAAGATCATCACAATAATTCTAGTGAGATCAGACTACGGTTCATTCTATATTATTTCTCGAACCAAGAAAAGAGTAGCCCATATAAGATATTTCACTACTTTGAACCATGAAAAGAGCAGAACCATAATTCACTACTCCGTACTTCAGTAATGAGCCTGTTCAGCTTATCTTAGCTTGACTTATCTCGGCTTGTTTCGGTTTATTTTCTCTCACACAATACTATTGAATCTACCAGCCGAGTACTATTCATTCTACCAGCCGAACAACCTCGTTGGTGCTACATTACCGAACACTCTCGGACTCGATTTTACATGTGCGTTTGGCATAGCTGTGGCTGTGGTAGTTCCGGCTATGGCTGTATCGGCAGAGCAGATTTTTGTGTGAATCTGAAACAGTTTTGAAGAAACGTTTGGCAAACCAGTTTCTCCTGATTGTGTAAGGTGGATAAGAGGATGAAATGTCTATAATACCCTTCTCTTTTCTTTTTTATATTTCCTTCTTTTATCTTTTATTTTCTTTTTCTTACAAATTATTATCTTTTTCTTTTTTGTCTTCTGTTCGTTTTCTTCTTTTCCTTTCTATTCTGTTTTCTTTTTTCCTTCCTTATTTCCTCCCACCTTATCCATGAGATCCTTATCCATCCCTGTCTCCATCACGGATCCCTCCATCGCATGCGCTGTACGCGTCGCCGTCAGCTCCTCCACCGGCGCCCCCACGGACTGCCCCAGCGCCCGCTACCGTCATCTGCCCCGACCCGCGCCGCGCCGCCACCCCAGCCTCCTCCGTCCGCCTGTCGAGGGCCCTGCACCGTGCGGTGGGCCTTGGGCCCAGCCTCCTCCATCCGTGCGGTGGGCCCTGCGCCGAGGGCAATGGTGGGAAAGAGGAGGCGGAGCTGCCGGGAGCTGGTATTTATAGTTTCGCTCCTCTCTTTCGGCTCCAATCATCGGGAAACACGAGCAGCTCCTCTGACGAAGCTGCTCGGGGAGCAGCTGCCAAACACACCTTATAAATGTGGCAGTGACACTGCATAAAGCCATAAACCAACCCTACTTTAGGGTCTGTTCTCTTCGTTGCAAATAAATAGTGAAGTTATAAATAAATAGTACTGAAATGATGTTTTTAATAAAAAAAATGTGATGGATGTAACGGATAAATAGTACTTTGTTAGAAATGATGATCCGGACTCAAACCTAGAACGGAATCGATAGCGTAGCGGAGCAAGTCGAAACGTAAAGGAGAAGATGGAACCCCGTGAGGCCGTGACGCGCTGGGACTGGGAGTTCACGGAGCTCTCGTGAGAAACGAAGCAGCCGAGAAGAGATGCAGCGGCAAAAGCGGCCACGTCGCCATCATCCTCCGCCCCGCAAAGCAACCGCGGCAGGAAAAAGTAACAGGCGCAGGAACGGATAAATACCAAGGAAAACCACCAGCCGCAATTACCGAAACCACCCTCCCCCCAACCGCTACAAATACCACCCCCTCTCCCACTCTCCCACACCTCCCAGCATCCAGCCTCCAGCAGCAGCAGCGTGTGGAACAGAGAAGGAAGCTAGAACTAGGCGCTAGCACAGCACAGGGCTCGTGTTTCCGACCGGATAGATAAGATGGCGCACATGAGCCGGGTTTGGGCGGCGGCCACGGTGGCCGCGGTGCGGGCGCAGCGGGAGAGGGCGCCCTCCGCCGCGGCGCGGGACCGGCTGGCGGGGCTCGCCCCCCAGGCGGCGGCGCTGGCCGCGGCGCGGGCGGCCGCCGACGACGGCCGCAGGCTGGCCGGCGCCGACGAGTCGCTCCGCAAGGCCATGTACCTCACCTGCTGGGGCCCCAGCTGATGCCTGAGGATAAGGCCGTTGTTGTGTGAGTGTGACGGGGCCTCGGCCTTTGCCGTTGATGAACTTGATTTGTGGGGTTAACATCTGGGAAATTTGTGGGATCAAAAGGGTGACTGCACTGTAATCTTGTACATATGCTTCCTGTAGATATCGAATGGAACTAATAACTGGGGGAAAAGAATGATATTTCGGCTCCTTTATATCTGGAACTTTCGATCAATCAGTCAGAGCAAACACTGTCGAGTCTGAGCGATGAGAGCTCTCTGTGAAAACGAAGAGCAGGAGTAGAGTTCGTGTCGCTCCGGCTCGGGCATCACGAATTCACAAGGATTTTGTACATACGTACAGCTTTTGAAATTCGTCGATTAAATCAGGCAGCCGGCATCCTGATGGATCGGCGCAGCAACGGGGTCGCGGCCGTTTGCTTTGCAGGTTGCCCCAGACGCGTTGAATTGAGAGACAGGCAGCACTTCGAGCGAACGCCCATCTCCGCTTCAAACTAGGAATTTCAGGCGGGTTCCATTCCTGCCGCAGATAGTTTCAGGCAAGAAAAAGCGACTCCATGAGCCAATGGCCATTGGCCTCGCGGCGCAGGGGACGGAGCCGTACGAGATTACCCAAACCGCGCACGAGGGCGTCGGAGAGCGCCCGAACAGGTTCCTTGGTTGAGAGTTCAGAGAAGGCAGGCAGCCGGCGCCGGCCGCACGGGCACCACCGAGCCACCAACCGTTGGCGCAGATCCTAGCTAGGTCCGGTGAAGCCTGGCAACGCAGCCGCGACGCGAATCCCCTAGCCGATCACTCGCCGTCCTCTCCTCGATTCGTCACCACTCGGCAGCGCGGATCATTCCTTTGCGAGCCGCGGCACGACCGGAGCTCGACACGGCGACAGGGGATCGCACTCGGGGAGGGAGAGCGAGGCAGCGAGCGCGAGGGAGATGCCGCGACAAGCGACGGATATGATTGGATCGCGTCGGACAAGGATGCGGAGCTGGAGCCTGACGACGCGCGGTTGGCTTTTTGACCTGCGCCCGCCTCTTCACGTGGCGTCACGTGACGCTGGGCCCACCGCGGTCGCGTCCCCGGGACGGGACGGGTGGTGGCGCCTGGCGCGACGCGACCGAGTGACCGAGCCCAAGCATGGGCGAGAGGGCAAAACGACGCAACGGGACCCCCAACCGCCACGGCCATCAGGACGCGTGCGCACAGCCGGTGCATGCACGGATGCACCGTCCGCGCGTGCGCCGTCGCTCGATCCCAGCTCCTGCAGTACGTCCGGGAGCCGAGAGTGGGAGCAAGACTGCCACAGTGCCACTGCAAAAGCTAGCGAGCAACTCTCACTCAACGGCAGGCAGGACGCGACCAAACCAAACGTTGGCAGCGACTCCAACCGTGTGCGTTCATCCTGCGCTCCAGGTGCTCCCATTTTAAGGCGTCAATATGTGTAGTAAGGTATTAATTTGAACTCTAATTTACTATTCACTCGTCATCTTCATCACATCGAGTCATGTCTTTTTTCATAACTTTCCATCTAACTCCCTCCGTTCTCAAATATATGTCATTTAGGACAAGCAATCTAGTTCTAAGAACTAGATTGCTTGTCCTAAACGACATATATTTGAGAACGGAGGGAGTAATTCACTACTTCAGTAATATTTATTCGCGCAAACTTGACGAACTAAATATCATCATTTGAGGTGTTTAGTTGGAAAAAGTGGTGGAGATGTGATGAAATGAATAGTGAATTAAAGGAGAAATTTGGTGCACTAAACAGCGAGCTTCTCCCTTTTCTCCTCTCTCAAAATTGAACATTTAGGGTGGAACACACGGTGGTAGGGGGGCTCAACCTCCCCTCCCTCCCCCCCTCGGCTGGTGGCTCCGCCGCTGCTCACATCTGATGTGGTGATGTTGTATTGGCTTAAATATGTCTAGTAAGATGATCTTGTTTTTTTTATCTTATACGTAACAAAGTTGACTCTCCATTTGGAATGCAATGTCTCCAAACCTGTTCACGTACGAATCTAACAGGAGCTTGCTGAATCTAACAGGCCTGGCAAACAATTTCACAAAGAAAAGTGAGCTTGCTGAATCTACTAATTATGTGAAGCTGAGAGCTGAAAAAGTACCTTCTTCTGATTCTGTGAAGCGGTTCTCCATTCTGATTTTACAAGTTTATTCTAGCAGATCAAATAGAACCATCATGCTCTACAAAATTAATTCTATCAAAGAATCAGCTTTTATGTAAAATCAAAATCAGATGAAACTCTCTACCCAATAGGCCCTTAACCGGATTTTCTGATTCGGAACATCCTTGTAAGCAACAAAGCAGCAAAGCACTGACGAGTTAAAAAAAACTCTCGTTTATAAAGCCCAATAGGCTATAGCCCATGTGCTTATTCGAAGCAAGCAATTGCTGAAACGTTATCTAACGGAAAAAGTTTGTTTAGCCTCTTTGGACACAAGGCTCTGAGTTCACGTTTCCTCCCTAGACTCGAAAACTAGGTAAACCACCTCCCTCAACTTCTAAAACCATTTAATTTACCTCCCTACCCTGGTTATAAGCGGTTTTGCAAGGTGTCATTTTTAAATTAAAAATAAATCTTATAAATACTTAATGAAGTTATTAAACTATGGAAAATATCCCTAAGATTCTAAAAATTTTGAAAAAAAATCCTAGAGATGGAAATGAGACACAAAAAATCTAAATTAAAGATTTTATAAGTAGTGCAAATATCTATAAAATTTTGTAAAATTTAGATTTGCTCTAGAAAAATGGAAAATATAGATTTTTTACAAACATATATTAACATATATTAAAATATTGAATATTTTCATAATAAAAGCTTAAAATGAAACCGGTATGTATACATTTATCAAAAATGCATAAATGCATTCAACATTAATATATGTTACATTTATGATGGTTGAATGTATTTATGATGAATGTATCCATGCCAGCATCTTTTCATGATTTTATTGCAAAAAGTATTTAAGATTAATTATAAAATTTTAAGATTTAATTTTTTTGGATATACTTTTCATTTTTTACAGAGCTAAATTTAATTTTTTTTAAATGTTATAGACATTTTCACTTGTTTTAAATATTTTATTTAGATTTCTTGCATCTCAATCCATATTTAGATTTTTTTCTCATAATTTTTGGAAACTTAGAAATATTTTTTACGATTTAATAACCTCATTAAGTATTTACATGATTTATTTTTAATTGAAAATGAAAAAACTATTTTTGAAAACAGCATATAACTAGTGCAAGGATGTAATTTAAACAGTTTTGAAACTCGAGGGAGGTAGTTCACCCAGTTTTCCAATCTAGGGAGGAATCGTGGACTTGCCTTGTGTCCAAGGAGGTAAAACAGACTTTTTTTTAGGTAGGACTTTTTCCTTATCTTTTTTTTTTGAGGTAGGGCTTTTTCCTTATCTAACCCATTTCATTTGGGGTCAACGAACTGTGTCCTTTGTATAATCGGGCTGCGGCCCATAACTACGCATTGGCCTCGCGCTCTCCCTTCCCACAAAAGAAGGCCCATAATGCAAACGAACAGGAAGGGACAAAGTGTTTAAACAGAACATTCATTACTTCCATGCGCAATTTAGGGACACAAATACTCAGGTTTCCATCATCCATCTAACCAACCACATTTCCATCCATCTAACACCCACCGTTCAATAATCTCCAACTACAAATACACACACCAAGTACCCAACACTACGTACAAAGAGTATCACACACACCGCCGGCGCGCGCCGTGCGATTCAGACGTTGTCGGGCAGGTCGAAGTGCTGGACGCCGAGCACCTGGAGCGCGGCGTTCTGGACGAAGAGGACGACGCCGCACTTGGTGGCGCGGAAGCCGTCCCAGAGCGTGAACTGGACGTTCCCGGACACGGTCTTCTTCGCGGAGGCGCCCTCCCGCACCGCCGCCACCTTCTCCAGGCGGCGCACCACGTGGTCGTTCAGCAGCGACTTGCCCTTGTTCTCGCCGCGCCCGCAGTCCGTCACCAGCCCGCTCTCGTACAGCGCCACCAGCACGCTCGCGCCGCCGCCGCCGCTGCCGCCGCCCTCGACGCGGCTCCGCAGGGTGCCCGTGAACGAAGCCTGCAGCGTCGTCGGGTTTGGCCGCTGGAACGTCACCTGCACGTTGCGTAACGCACGCGGATCAGATCAGGAGTTCAGGACGACGCTGTGCATCTACTGATCTGCAGCGACAGTGACACCCCATCTACCGACCGACACCGCATACGGCAATATACAGCAGATCTGAATTATACGCTGATTAGGGATCCAGCATATGAACAGTGCCGACGAGACGTTCTACAGTAACAGGCAATCAGAATATTCTGCTTCTGCTAGATTTGCAGACCACTCGACCCAACAGTTTCTTCACGACCCAACGATCTAACATGTCCGAGCAGATGATCGACATGCATGGTTGCAACAAGATCGGACATGCTGCCGGTGATATACTAGAGGAGCTGTGCAAGAAAACTGCAGGAGTTACCTTCATGGCGGGCGCCGGGTACCGCGGCGCGTCGGCGACGGCCTTCGCGAGGGCGTCCTGCTCGGTGCCGACGCAGTGCGCGCGGCCCTGCACGACGACCTGCGGCGTGAAGAGCGTGTCGAGGCGGAGCGCCTCCACGTAGGCCTTCTGGCGCACGGTCCAGGCGCTGGACGCGAAGGGGTCCTTCCACCCGCTGTGGTCCCAGTAGTCCACGTGGAACGCCAGCACCACCACGGCCGGCCCGCCGCCGCCGCCGCCGCCCTCCTGCGCCGCCGCGGCGGAGTCCTGCGCCAGCCGCGCCGCCACCGCGTCGGCCTCGGGGGAGGCCCCGCACCCCTGCGACGCGAACAGCTCCACCAGGACCGGCCCCGGAGCCACCTGCTGCTGCTGCTGCTGCTGGTCATGGTCATCTTGCTCGTCCGGCGCCGACGCCGTCACGCCGCCGCCCCTCCGGCCGAAGCACGCCAGCAGCCGCGGCGCCATCGGTGGTGCGTGGAAGCAGCTGTCCTAGCTAGCTAGAGAGCTGCCGGCGGTAGTGGTGCAGCTGGGCTAGGGGAACGTCGTGGAGAAGGGAATTGAGCGGGTATCAAGTGATCGACGAGCTCGCTCGCGCGGTGGCGTGTGGCGGGCATGTAGTAGTAGGTGTCCGATCGATCCCCGGGACGGTGTGGTGTGTGGTGGGGTAGCTGATTGGTGGGTGGAACGGAACGTGGCGGTGGCGACGGCAACAGGACACCAGCCTGTCAACACGCAACACCTCTTGGGTGTTCGCCGGCTGGCCGCCATGTGTGTGTTCGTGCCCGCCCTAACCTCCCAGCTCCGGCTGGCCTCTTCTTTGTTTTTCTTCCTCGCGTTCTACCTTTTGTCCTCCGCAGACTTTGCATTTCTAATGTGGTTTTTTCACCGGTTCAGTGCGATCTGCGAATGCATTATTCTGTGGCCATACATGTTCCTTTGGGGAATGGAAGGAGGAAGGAGAGAACCCGCTTTTGCTTTCACGATCGGTGTGTGGTGTGATGCTTTGCTTGCTCCGGTGTGTTTCCTTGGCGCGGCGGCCGGCGGGCACCGCGTCGGCGAGTGGTTGGATCCGCCGCCGGTGTGCCTGCAATTTTTTTAACACGCGAACAGCAAGACCACGTTTGAGCAGCTGCTAATCAATCATTGCCGCTAGATTATCGTGGTAGCAAGCTACACGGTCGTGCGTCTATTACGTGTATGCTGGTCGGGGTTAGCAGAGACGAGCCTTGCAGAGTACAGGACAGTGCTGTGGGTGTCGCAGCCGGTTCAGTTTTACACGTCCGCTGATCCTGATTCCTGCGTGATCGTCACGGTGCAGTTCGTGGAATTTTGTGTCGATCAGATTACCGACACACGGCTGGTTTTCTACTCGGTGAAGCTGGCGGGAGACACAGTGATCGGATTCTTTTTGAAGGAAGAGACAGTGATCGGATTCTAATTCGCGTGTGGGGGCGAGTGTGGCCGTGCACCTGATCGTACACCGACGTCCGACCTGATTGGTGTCACTGACTCGCCGTCGGCCAACCCTGTCGGTGGCGGGCCTGGCAAAATTATCGACACTTTTTTTTGGGAACAAAATTATCGACACTTCACTCTGTTTCTTTCTGCTAAAACAAACTCTTTTGAATGGGCCGAGTATTATCTTTCAGAAGCAGGTTCATCATTATTATTTGGGTAAGCCTGAAACAAGCAAGGCCGATTTTGGGAGAGTATCGATCGAGCGAGAAAAAAGTGTATTCGCAAGCAGCCAACAACAGGCCCAGCTTTAGGAAAAAGGAAGGAAAACAGGCCGACTAAATTGGCATTGCCGCCGGCCAGGCTGGGGTTGTTTGGGCCGCCGCCAGCAAATAGTTCTCTTTCCGGGGGAATCCTATATATCTTTGGGATTTGCTCAAAAAATATATATATCTTTGGGAAGATTTTTTTTGTTAAAATTTCCAGTGTTTGAGATTCGTGCAACCCATCATAACCACTGGATCCCAACAGAACTCTAGGCATGTGTTTGGTTCGAGGGACGAAGTGGGACGGAACGGGACGATCCCACTTCGTCCTAGTGTTTGGTAGGGAAACCAATGAGACGAGGACGTCCCGAGGAGGGAATTCCAGATGCGGGACGCCCCCATCCCACCAAAACGAGCAGACGGGCCGGTCCCTTTTGCACACCGTCCACACCATCTTCCTCGAGCAGAATTGCACGCGAGCACCCTGGACATGGCCGCCGCGAGCTCCCAAGCCGCCGCCGCGCGAGCTCCCTGGCGGCCACCGCGCGCGAGGTCCCCGGCCGACCGCCACGCGAGGTCCCCGGCCGCCGCGCGCGCTCCCCGACCGCCGCCGCACGCTCCAAGCCGCCGCCGCGTGAGGTCCCCGGCCGCCGCGCGCGCTCCCTGACCGCCGCCGCTGCACGCTCCGCGGCCGCCGCGCGCGCTCCCTGGCAGCCACCGCGCGCGAGGTCCCCGGCCGGCCGCCGCGCGAGGTCCCCGGCCGCCGCCGCGTGCGCTCCCCGGCCGCCGCCGCGCGCGCTCCCCGGCCGGCCTCCGCCGCGCGCGCTCCCCGGCCGGCCGCCGTGCGCTCCCCTGCTGCCGCTCTGGATTGACGATGGGGTGATAGGGTTGATAGGAATAGAGGATGACATGTGGGTCCCACTAATGACATGTGGGTCCCACTAAACCTACAACTAACGGTGTCAATTTCTTCATCCATTCCAGATTTTCAATCCTTCATACCAAACACTAAATGGGACCATCCCATCCCACTTCAACCAAACACGAAATGGAATCGTCCCATCCCAAAAAATAAGGACGGAACCATCCCGTCCCGTCCTGTCTCCCAACCAAACACATGGTAGGTCTTCCATCCCCTCTCATCATCTGTGTGAATGGTAAAGATGTCGTTTATTTGGTGGCCAGGAAGAAACATAGGGTGTGTTTAGTTCCCTGAATTGGGATGCAAAATTCTGGATTTTGCACGGATTTTGGGCTGAAAAGCACTGTTTCGAACTGAAAAGCACTGTAGCATTTTTCGTTTGTTTATGGTAAATATTGTCCTACCATGACCTAACTAGGCTCAAAAGATTCGTCTCGCAAAGTACATCCAAACTGTGTAATTAGTTTTTGATTTCATCTACATTTAGTACTCCATGCATGTGTCGGTATTTTTAATGTGATGTTTGATGTGATACGGAATCATCTTTTTGCATAGTGAATTTTGAGGGAAGTTGGGCTTCTAAACACACCCGTAAGCACCCCGGGGCGTGCATTCTTGCTGTTGACGTGAAGAATCGCAAAGTAGGAGCTGCAGAGGAGTTTGGTACTCGAAGATTTCTCGATTCATCCATCGTATACTGCCCTAGTGTAATTTCAAAATATGTGATGAATCCACCATCTACACCAGGTAATTTCAAAATACTGCATCTTGTGACTTCCATCATCCTCCGCTGTATCATGAATTCCAGCTGTGTGTGTTTTAATTCATATTCCATTACAGGAGTAATTTACGACATTGTGACTTGCGCTCAACGTTTCGTGGTGGCACCTACCACTCTACCAGTGAAATGCTTTCGTTACCTTCTTGGTTTGTAAATCATCCGTTGCAATCTTTGTGTTTGTACTCTCCCCGAGTCTCCGTCCTATAAAAGAATGCAATTTTAGTTTTTTAGACAGATTAGTGAAGGAATAAAAAGACTTTAAAACTCTCATTTGTTTGCCAAATACAGTAAATTTTGCTATGCAATGCAGATCTGACCACTTAATTAGGAAAGTAATTAGATCTATTTTTTAGAATTGCATTCTTTGTGGGATTTTTTCAAAAGTTAGGATCGCACTTTTTATGGGACGGAGAGAGTACATGGCATCTCCTACTCTGCTCGACCATGTGTTTGTAATACGGCTGGTGCCCGGACTTGTTTTTATCGCAGATCAGTTTCAAAACGAACAAAACTGGTTTAGGTCCCTCCCCTGTCAGTAAACCTGTTAATGGTTCGGTTTCAACCGGTTTTTTAGTTTGGTTTTGGACGTGGTTCAATTTGGTTTGGTTCAAAAGGGTTTGCCATTTATAATGGTTTGGTTTGGTTTGGTTTCATGGTTATAATGGATGCGAATGGTTTAACAATATTATAGTTTTGTGTAAAGTATAAGTTATGTTAAAAATCAGACTTAAAAATTTAAAGTTCACGTTAACATACACAATTTTTACCGAATTTGACTGAAATTTGTTAGAGATATCTCGTAATAACAGTACGTTCCTCCGTGCAATTCGGTAGAGCCAAATCTACATGTGGGACCCACGTGCAGAGCCGGACCATAAAATTAAAAGCTCGTGTTCACACTATAAAATTTTAGCAGATATGATTGAAATTTGCTGGAGATGCTTAATGTGATAGTCCGCTACTCCGTGCAAATCGGTGAAGTCAAATCTATATGTGGGACCCACGTCCAGAGTCGGATCCTAGAATTAAAATCTCGCGTTTACACTTCAAATCGGCGAAGCCAAATCTATGTGTGGGACCCACACCCAAAGTTTGACCTTAACATTAGAGAATTGAACTAATTTTATTAGTTTTGAGATGAGAAATAAATGATTTGAAGTGGTTTGGATTGGTTTGGATTAATGAGTTAATAGTTTTGTTTGGTTTGGTTTTTATAAATGGATTGGTGTGAGTTTGGTTTAGTTCCTGAACAGGTTTACCTGTCAGGGGTAGTGAGGGGTGAAGGACAGATCAAAGTTGAGGTAATTCGAACCAATCTTTTTTTTAAAAAAAAATAAACAGAACTGGACTAGAAAGTCGTTTTCTCCCATCATCCCTGATCAAAGTTTTGAGCGCGTGCGCACGTTCGTCCACTCCGTCAAAGCGGGAGGTCGCCGCCGACGGGTGACGCATGCGTATCAGAGGAGCGCGGAAACATTGGCCCGCCGGGGCAGGTTCCACCGCCATTTTCCACCAGCTGTGGTCGTGGGACGACCACCGACTCCGCCCGGCCACGGCGCCGGCCGTTCCGCCGGACCCGCCGTGGCGCTGTCCCATTCCGCGGCCCAGCGTGGCGCACTTGCCTCCGCGCGCCGTCCGCCCCCGTAAATCCGCACGGCCGGTGGCGGTGGGCGTCGTCGCCGAGCCACCACCCCCGCCTGCCCGAATCAATTCAGGTGCTGGCTGAGTCACCCGGGTGCTTGACTTCCACGGCTTGGGTGCACACGCGGCGTGACTCCCAGGTCCCAGCTTCAACCAAGGCTGGCGCGGCGTCATTAGTCCTCGCGTCGCCAACGTTTCCGTCTGATGAAGTGATGATCTAGTGTTGACGAAACCCAGATCCGGGCACATCCAAAGACGGCGCAAATTAACTTGTGCCTACCCGATGGAAGAGGAAATTCGTGCACTACAGGCTGCTTTGAATTTGTTGCCGGGCATGATAGATATATCAACGCACGATCATGTGCTGGCACGTCTGCATGCAATAGCCAGCCTGCCACCAGGTCGTTGCTGACCCGTCCCATGCGTGTACCACATGCGTTCACCGCGGCTGTGCTGGTGCTGTCAGCGAGCGCCGTCAAGCTGAATCAGCTCCAGCAGCTGCCAACGCGCGCACCGTCCGCCCAGCAGCTGCAGCTCGATCGGTTGGGGCGCTTGGAAGGCAAACCAAGGGCGTGGTCACGATTCACGAACCCGTGATGTGTTTGTGGATATGGCAGCGGCGATACGCCTGACGACGGAACGTGCCCCGTCGTCGGCGCCCGACGACGATCGTGAACGCGAGCGGAACGCGCGGGCGGTGGCGCGGCCCCGAATCGGATCCTGTCACGTGTGGCATGCGCGCGCGCGTACCCGGACGGAAACTGGTGGCGGTAGGAGCAGCTGGGACCTGCTGGCCGTGCCACTTTCCACGTCCGCCGCCGCGGGGGGAGAGAGAGAAAACAATAGGGTTATCCACAAATTTATCCGGATCACATTTGCGTAATCCGGCCGGCGCAGCGCAGCGCCGAGCCAACAACCACCTTTCGTCCTTTCGGCCGCGCGCGGATGGATGAGACTATTTTATGGCGGATTCGAAGGTTCCTGCTGCTGGGGAAAAAGTTGTCACTCACGCGCATGCATCGCCGCCGCGTGCGCGCAATTACTCGGCGCTAATCTAATCCGGATCGCCCCGGGCGGGGGACGCGGGCACGCGGCTTTCCCCCACACCGCTCCATCGCTTTCTCGCTCCGACGCGGGCCCGTGACGGCAATGCCGCTGATACTACTACTAGAACGTCGCCGTCGCTAGAAATCGCCCGCCCGCTACTAGTCTAGTCTAGTCATACGATCGAGCTGGATGGATCTGCTGGGTTGGTGGTGTTCTCTTTACGAGGGGCGTAATTGCGTTGGGGCTTTTCTTTCGATCCCGGAACACGTGAGAACTGAGGAAAGGAAGCGCCTTTGGGGTCCCGGATGAGACCGAATCAGGGCGTGGATAAGACGATTAAGCAGCAGCAGCAGCGTCGTGTCCTCGCGTTGCTTGCTGTTGCATGGCCGAGAACCGGTGGCTCCATTTGCCTGCCTTTGTATTTATTTCGAGCACGCTCTTCTTGTTCCTGATTCTGTGATGTACCAGCACTGCTTTTGTTGTGGATAAGATGGAGATGAGCTCCTTTTCGACATTGCTGTGTGGGTTAAGGACGTGATGGGTGTGTGGTTACTTCTCACCAAAGACACGGAGCTAGGATGGGTGGATTGGGAAGTTCATTCCACTTCCCTTCTCTTTAGCCCTCTTCTTCTTTTTCTTCCTCTTTTTTCCCTCCTTGTTCCCCTTTCTTTTCAATTGCTTCTCACGTACGTACCAAGAAAACGGTGTGGAGAAAGACCGTGAATGATATTTGTCAGCTTAGTTAAATTTCACCCAAAATAAACATACACCACCTGAATCTTCTTGAAAACTTTCACTGCATTACGTCCCCACTCGCCGTGTAACACGCAAAATGAGAAAACCATTGCACGTCTTAGTTTACAAGCAGATGGGGGGGGGGGGGGGGGCGGCCCGCCCCCCCTTCAGCCCCCCTAGTGCGCAAAATATCATGGATTCCCTGTACATCCCTTCTGAAATTTTATGCTCCATTGATGAAGGAAGTTTACGAGCAAATATAATTGTATATGGTTAATATGCTCTTTCGGGTGATCAAAATGGCTTACCAACATCGATCTGGCATAGTTTCCAGCAAACAACTTGCGGATATGTCCACGACAAGCACAGCTACAACCCGTTCGGCTCGCTGGTGACTGGTGTTGATTTATTCTGAGAGAAGAAAACATTGCCTGGCTGTGGCTCATTGTAACACCCCGTGTTTTTAATCAAGTGTCATTAGATACTAATCACATCCTTAATCACATGGTGATCATTAGTGCTTAAACCCTTAATCACTTTTGAGGTCAAACCCCTTGTCAACCCCTTAAGACATGAACTCTATCTAGAACTTTTGGCACGTTCTCCAAAATTCACTTAAACACTTCAAAATCGGTCAATACCAAAGTTGTGCAGTTTTTCAAGGCCTACAACTTTGCTGTTGAGTGGCAAATGAAATTCGAAGTGTAAACATGTGTAAAGCCTTGGTCAATGCTTGAAGTCACTGTTCCAGCGTGCCGAGAAAACCATCGAGTTCACCTGCTGTATGTGCTCGATTCTTTGGATAAAACACCAATCAGCCTTTGTATAAGTTGTAGAGGGATGCTTGATCTACAACTTTGTCAATCGGAGCTCAGTCCACTTCTATAGCATTTTTGCGAGTTTGAGCCGGTCAAACAGGGGTACTCTTAATGTTTGTCGCGCCGGAACGCTGCCGCACGACGCCGTCGCGCGAGCGCACGCACGCCACATCGGAGCGCCGCCAAGCGACCGGGCACAAACACCGAGGCACCCGGGGGTCCGTCGGTCCCTAGACGTCGCCGCAATGCATTGGACGGGATGGTCGGTGTCAGGCCTAGGCCGCTAGGCCGGTGCCACACGCCGCGCCAGCATCCGCCGGGGCGCGCACACCGAGGCCGCCATTGGCCGGCGGTGCCACCCCACGTCGTCATCGCTTTCTCGGCAATGCCGTGGCTCCTGTGCGGAATTGTGGTCGCGTCATGACCTCTCCACGCCACAACCGCCTATATAGAGCCCCCGCTCCTCCTCTTCGCGAGCCAGAGCTCTCCGCCGACGCCATTGCCGCCGCCGTGACGAGCTCGCCTCCCCACTAGTTCCCGTAGTCGTCCGAGCACTCCAAGCTCTTCTCTAGAACACCAGTAAGCTTCCACGCACACACATTCATCAGCTCGACCCTACTCATCACCGGAATCCGAGCAGAGGCGGCCACGCCACCACTGCCTCGCCGCCGTCGCTCGCCGGAGTCATCCCCGGTCACACCGCCGCCACCAATCGACTGCTGGTGAGCCCAATCACACATCCCTCTCATTTGTTTGCCTCCTCCGGCCGCCGTTCGCCGCCGGCGAGCTTGCTCCGCTGCGGGAGGGCATGGTTGTGAAGCCGAGTTTTGTGTAGGGTTCGTTCTGTAAAAGGCAGGGACCTATCCGTAAGGATTCAAGTCTTTCTAGGGTTCACAGTGAAAGAAGATTCTTCACCTTTTTCCTTTAAGTCCTGAGAACTGTAAAAATCATAGAAAAATACTAAAATGCAAAACTAATTCTGTTGGTTTCCTTATGAACAGACCTACATCTTTTACAAAGCCTATATATACTTTTGGTACATAGTTTTTGAATAAAAATTCAAACTCAGTTTGTATAGGGTTGTTCATAACTTGAGTTGTACATATGTGCTAGGCTTGATCTTTGGATATGTTGGTAGTCAGTACTAGTATAGGCTACACCTAAGTTTTTGCACAAAGTTACTAAGTGGATATTTAGTTATGATTTATTTTGCTTTATGGCTAGATCTGTGTATATGTTTTGTACAACTTTATATATATATTTTTTCTGTGGTTCATCTTTTGGATATCCCCTTGTTAGACTAACATATGTTGCTAGTAATTTTATCATGGTTTTAGGAGCAGTCTATCTATCTGTTTCTGAATTATGCTTGTTTATGAATTTAAATCTATAGCTCAGTTCTAGTGCTCCAGTGATGCTGATCTTTGGCATAGATGATGTGTATATCATGTTTGGGCTATGGTAGAAAGTTGGGCTACAGTTGAGTCATATATTTCTCTGAATAAATACTTTGTGAATAAATAGGCTGAAAATAGTTATTTTTGTAGAGCATGTTTGGGATAGGTTCTGGAGCTAATTTTTGGTGTGTAACCTAGTTTTAGTCTATAGTAGCTCTGTGTAAAAATTTGAGCACCAGTACATGAGTAGTTTTCTCTGTATTTAATATTCTTGTTTTTGCTATGAATAACTTGTCATATTTTTCATGCTCTGTACATAGCTTTACTTGCCCTTAAATTTTACCAGTAGCTCTGTTGTGGTACTATGTGTTCACACAAAAAATTCTCACTGTCAGGTGATACATGGTTTAACCAGAATAAATTTTGGAAGAAACTAAGAATATTAAAAAGAGAAATAAAGAAATCTCCTCTTTATAAATTATATGTGGTATAACCCTTGGAAATGTTCCCAATAAACCCCTGGAAACTAACTTGGTTGCATGTGTGATAATTCTAATTTATTTGAATAAATATGCACACAATCTTTATAAAATAATAATAATTAAATAAAGGGTTGAATAATTAATCTTAAGGAAGAGTATGCTGGATATATTCTTGTCTAGGTGAATGTGCTCAACATGACACCCTAGACCTAATACATGCTGTTTACACCCCTCATCACTAATTAACTCTTACTTATGCATTCCTCCGTATAAAAGTTCCTGACGGTAGCTACACACTCGTGCCGGCTGACGAGAACGAGGGAGCAGGAGGAGACGTACACTTCGTGACTGTCGATCAAGACCCGGACCAAAGTTCGGAAGACTGTCTGACTACTGGAGCTGCCGAAGGCAAGCCTCGGTTTAACATATACCTATGTGTTTCCTTTTTAAAATTTCTGAACTTATGCTTGATTACCTATGTGCATTTACGTTCAAGAGTTGAATGGAAACCCTAGATGCATGATCCATAAGTACCTATGATCTTTTATTAGTATGCTAGGTCGCTAGTTGCTTTGCACTAAGGACCCGGTACAAGTCGAGTGATGTACTTCGCTCGCGAGAATAGGTTCTTATGTTGGAATCATAAGACTTGTTAAATTGAATTGCTCACGTGGTAAGAGCATGAGATTTTGGGCTCCGGTCCAATGGTTAAGAGATTAAGCATTTAAAAGTACTAAACATTTGTCGGACATGGGTACGGTAAACCTAGTACCTGAATGACGCGGTGCGGGAACTTTAGGCTACTACTCTTGGGCTGCTGCCCCAGTCTTGCAAATTGTGGTGCATGGTGACGTTGGATGCTAGTGTGAGGCATGCCAGCTAGCTATGTACCTAGGACTGTGGCATCAGCTCCCAATCCGAAGAATGACGGGAACCGTTTGGTGGGAAACACTCTTTGTGAGAGTTTTCTTCCGTATGTTTAGGTTCACCTTGCAAGGTTATTAATCGATCGATCGTCGGCCTCTCACCGTTATCCGGGAATAGCTTAACCCTCTAGCCATGATAATCCCTCTATGATTAAATATTGATAAACTTGATGTTTGATTAATTGTTTGCAGAAGTATACTTGAATTAGTTGCTTATCTAGTAATAATTGATCTACTAGAACTTGAGATAAAATATTGAAAGTAAGGATTGACTCCTTAGTCGCTTTTCGGCAAAACAAACAAAATAGGCAAAAGTCAAGCATGATTAGAAGGATAAGTCTTTTATTTTAAGACGGGTAAGCCTTGCTGAGTATTAGTGTACTCAGTCTTGCTATAAATGTTATTTTCAGGTGATAATGTTTGGCCTGGTGAAATCCCACCCGGCTGGGAGCTGGAATGAGTGGATGACGAGGAGTAATGGCATTATGGGTGGCCTCCCATGATGCCAAGTTATCGATTAGTATTATTATTTTCGCTGTTTCAAAACTCTGAACCATTTACCTTTGATGCAAGGACAATGTTTGTAATAATTAACCCTATGGGGTTTTTGGATTAATTTGTAAGGTACTCTGGACTCTTCTTCGTGAGAGTTTTAATGCATGCGTTTCGATCCTCTGTGTGGTTTACAAGTGATTTACCGGGCTATGACCCGTCAACACTCAACAGGATGAGTCTTTATTATCGCTTAATGACCAAAAGGGATTGGCTTAAGTGATAGTACGGACTTATCTCGGATGAGGTTGTCACACTTATGGTTGACGCTGATTTGTTCTGAGAGAAAATGTTGACTAGTGGCTGATAATTCATACGAACAAGCCGACAAGCTTCTCAGAAACCTTATAGAATTCAAAGCACCGCTAATAAGATAAACATGTATCCAAACTCAGGATTAAGTATGGGGTAATGCATAGTATGGAGTACAGCACAACGTAGTACGCGACTACGCTTAGTCCTACCTGACACAGCCGGTGGTTCGATTTGATCGCCCCCTGTGTCAGCGTGCCGTGGGAGGGCAGCACCCTGATCAGTGATCAGAGCCGGTGCAAAGGCCGCGGTGGCCGGTGGCGCTGATCACGCTCACAGAGTCGTTATCCCATCCATCTATTTCCAATAGGCAAGGTGCTCCAGGGATTGATCGAACACGACAACCCCAGGTTCCCGTGATGCCACACAAAAATGGAAAAAAGAAAGGAAAGATGAGAACAAATTCTGCCTCAAACGACCCCCCCCCCCTCATGTAACCCCTTTCAAATTATGTAAACAACAACGTCATTGATGAAGGAAGTTTATGAGCATATATAATTATATATAGTTAATTTGCTCTTTCGAGTGATCGAAATGGCTTACCAACAACGATCTTCCTGCAGAGGTTCCAGCAGACAGCTTGCGGATAGTCCACGACAGGTACAGCTACAACCCGTTCGGTTGACTGGTGGGTGGTGTTGATTTATTCTGAGAGAAAAAAACCTTGGCTGGCTGTGGCTCATGGCTGACACTGATTTATTCTGAGAGAAAATGACTAGTGGATGATAATTCATACGAACAAGCCGACAAGCTTCTCAGAAACCATGTAGAATTCAAAGCACTGCTAATAAGATAAACACGTATCCAAACTCAGGATTAAGTGTGGGGTAATGCATAGTACGGAGTACAGCACAACGTAGTACGCACCTACGCTTAGTCGTGCCTGACACAACCGGTGGTTCGATTCGATCGCCCCTGTGTCAGCGTGCCATGGGAGCGCATCACCCTGATCAGTGATCAGAGCCGGTGCAGAGGCCACGATGGCCGGTGGCGCTGATGACGCTCACGACGTCGTTATCCCATCCATCTAATTCCAATAAGCAAGGTGCTTCAGGGATTGATCGAACACGACAACCCCAGGTTCCCGTGATGCCACACAAAAATGGAAATGGGAAAGGAAAGATGAGAACAAATTCTGCCTCAATCGACCCCCCTCATGTAACCCCTTTCAAATTATGTAAACAACAACGTCGGTTTATTCAATATAAAGTTCAGGAGAACTTCTTACGTGCTGTAGTGTCCTAAAAAAATTCTGGCTGCACAAAATACCATGGATTCCCTCTACAGCTCTTCTGAAATTTTAAGCTCCATTGATGAAGAAAGTTTACGAGCATATATAATTATACCATTGATGAAGGAAGTTTACGAGCATATATAATTATATATAGTTAATCTGTTCTTTCGAGTGATCGAAATGGCTTACCAACACCGATCTTTCTGCAGAGGTTCCAGCAGACAACTTGCGGATATGTCCACGACAGGCATAGTTACAACTCGTTCGGCTGACTGGTGGGTGGTGCTGATTTATTCTGAGAGAAAAAAACGCTGACTGGCTGTGGCTCGGCCGATGCTAATTTATTCTGAGAGAAAATGTTGACTAGTGGCTGATAATTCATACAAACAAGCTGACAAACTTCTCAGTAACCATGTAGAATTCAAAGCGCCGCTAATAAGATAAACACGTATCCAAACTCGGGATATAGTGTGGGGTAATGCATAGTACGGAGTACAGCACAACGTAGTACGCGCCTACGCTTAGTCCTACCTGACACAGCCGGTGGTTTGATTCGATCGCCCCTGTGTCAGCGTGCCGTGGGAGCGCAGCACCCTGATCAGTGATTGGAACCGGTGCAGAGGCTCACGGCGTCGTTATCTCATCCATCTATCTAACTCCAATAAGCAAGGTGCTTCAGGGATTGATCGAACACGACAACTCCAGGTTCCCGTGATGGCACACAAAAATGGGACAAGGAAAGGAAAGATGAGAACAAATTCGGCCTCAAACGACAACCCCCTCATGTAACTCCTTTCAAATTATGTAAACAACGTCGGTTTATTCAATATAAAATTCAGAACAACTTCTTACCTGCAGCGTCCTAAAAAAATCTGAAAAAATTTTCGTCACCCAGCGAAAAAGTTTTTCCAGAGAGTACAAGACTACAAGGTGAGCAAACGCCAAAGCCATCGCGCTGTTAAACGGGCACATGATCAGCCGACAAAGGCACATCACCTTGTTCTAAAAAACAACTAAGCCGGTGGGGGTAAGACCGCCCTCACGGTTTTCATTAAGAGAAGAAAGTCTCCTCCAGACTTAGAAAACCTTCGAACCCCGACTTCACCGGCGAGAAGATTTTTTTCGGCGAATAAATCCCTACTGAGATAAATCTGCGTTCGATGGGATTCGAACCCAGGCCGGCAGCTCTAAACCGGACGCAAACCCATACCGCCATATGGCTGTTTTTTTGAATCGCCCACATGCATGTTTGAACGAATAGATTTTGCAGCCCTGAATTCCACCACTCCCAGTTTAAAATGTCATCCTCTGATCTTGATCCCCATGTGAAATCAATCAAAACGCCATTTAAAAAATAATCTTTTGGCCATGCAAATGTGCTAGCTTTAACAGCTGTGGATCAGAAAGCTTGAACAGACTCGGTACCCGGGACTAGTCAGCAAGAGTCCATGCACACGGAGAAAGGTGGAATTTTAATTCTCAACTTGCATTCATATATTTGAGTTCATCAAATCCATACCCCAAATATCCTTCACAAAGAAAAAAGAAGACAGGAGACGAAGACCAGTTGACTGTTCGTCATCATCCTACCTAATGCGACGATTATAATACAGTGAAATCCTTAAACCATTTTAAATTTCCCGCTAAACCCGAAGAAGAATGCCGTATGAGTAAATTATTGCCCGGCGGCCGACACCGTCGTCAGCAGCGATCGACGTCCCAGGCGAGCGTCACGGGGCTACTGCATGCCGGCGAGCTTGCCGTTGCCGTTGGCGGCGCCGCGCATCTCGAGGTCGGCTCCGACGTGCACGTCCTCGTCGCGGATGAAGCGGCCCCAGTACCAGTGGTTCTTCCACACGAGCACCATCTCCTCGATGGGCACGTTCTTGGTCTCCGGCAGGAAGAGCGCGACGAAGATGGTCATGACCACCACCCAGGCGCCGAAGAAGAAGAAGAGGATGAACTTGAAGCGGCAGAGCATGGGGAGGAACGCCTGCGCGATGATGAAGGTGCACAGCATGTTGACGGACACGTTGATGCTCTGCCCCGCCGACCGGATCTCCAGCGGGAAGATCTCGCTGGGCACCAGCCACCCGAGGGGACCCCACGACCAGGCGAACCCGGCCACGTAGGCGCAGATGAAGAGCACCACGATGGCCGCGTACGCCTTGGGGATCTCCGCCACGCCGGTGAACCCGAACTTGGCGCCGATCAGGCTGCCCACGACGATCTGGCAGGCCAGCATCTGGGCGCCGCCCTGCAGGAACAGCTTGCGCCGGCCGAGGCGGTCGACGGTGACGATGGAGACGAAGGTGGCGAAGACGTTAACGAGGCCCGTGATGACGGCGGACATGAGCGACGCGTCGTCGGCGAAGCCCAGCGTCTTGAAGAGCACCGGCGCGTAGAACATGATGACGTTGATGCCGGTGAGCTGCTGGAACATGGGGATGGCGATGGCCATGACGAGCTGCGGCCGGTAGCGGCGCTGCAGGATGTTCCGCCACGGGTGCGCCACGAGCTTGGACTCCTCGCTGGCGGCGACGAGGTCGTTGTACTCCTCCTCCACGTCCTCCGTGCCGCGCACGCGCTTGAGCATCCGCTTGGCGGAGTCGGTGTAGCCGCGGTCGATGAGGGAGTTGGGGGTGTCGGGGAGGAACAGCGCGCCGATGGCGATGATGGCCGCCGGCACCGCCGCGAGGGCAAGGCTCACGCGCCAACCCCAGCCGCCCTTGATCTTGGCGGTGCCGTAGTTGATGAGGTTGGCGCACAGGATGCCGATGGTGATCATGAGCTGGAAGCCGATGTTGAGCATCCCGCGGAGGCGCGCGGGGGCCATCTCCGACAGGTACACCGGCACGGACTGGTTGGCGAAGCCGACGCCGACGCCGAGGAGGACGCGGCCGAGGATGAGCATGACCACGTCCTTGGCGGCGCCGTTGAGCGCCGCGCCGACGAGGAACGTGACGCCGCCGCCGAACATGGACCACTTGCGGCCGGCCACGCGCGTCACCGTGGCGGCGCAGAAGGAGGCCACCAGCGCGGCGAGGTAGAGCGAGGAGGTGAACATGGTCAGCAGCTGGCTGTCGAACTTGCAGTACTGGTTGCTCTGGTTCCGCTCCGCCTCCTGCTCCTTGCGGTACACCGACGGGAAGAACTTCTTCAGGAACGGGTTCATCGACGTCACGCCACCTGATTGATCATCACCATTGCAGAGCATCGTCAGTTTTTTTTTTTTTTGCTTCTAAGGACTATTATAATTTGTGAAGGAATGATCTGAGGTGATGATCTGTTTGTTTAATTGCAAGAAGGCTTGGTGATGCATGGAAAGATTCTTGTTGGCTTTGCGAAAGAATCTGGGGAACCAATCAACCAAATAAAGAAAAGGCGGGGGGAATATCGCAGCTTTGTTTGTATGTGCAAAAATCATGCGTCGGGTCTCCCCGACAGCACGGTAGGGGAACTGCGCCCGAGAAAATACCCTGTGATTTGCAAGAACAGAGCAGCGTGCGAGATGCAAACAAAGAGTGTGTCTCCTCTCTAATCACACAGAAGGACACGAGCAGAGTGACGGGATGAGTAGCTTACCGGAGATGCCGATGTCATAACCGAAGATGAGGCCGCCGGTGGCGGCGACGATACAGGCGAAGAGCACGAACATGGTGAGCTTGCCGGGGTAGTCCTTGCCCCCTCCGGTGTTGACCACCACGCCGCCGGCCATGGCGACTCCGATCCCCGAGGCTCAAACCACAACCACACAAAGCTCTCGGCTCACAAGATCACAAGCTAGAGAGAGCTCGACACAAAAGACCTCACGAAAGGCCTGTGCCGAAGCGAATCAAGGAGAGGAAAAAGCACGGAAGTGCTCGTGAGCGCCCAGAGAGGATAGGCAAGGGACGTCTGCGAGTTCAGAGATGAACGGAGGCAGTGTTGATGATTGTTGAGACGGGGGGAGGAGCGGGCGGGCATTTATAGGCGACTAGGCGAGGCGAGGGGGCCTGCCTCCATGTGAATGGGCGACGAGGTGGATGGTGAGACTGCCAAGGTGGGCCCAATAATGCTCGCTCCAGCCCGCGCGCTTGTTTTTCCGTTCATTAAATTGCGGCCGTGGATAAATCTTTATCCAGCTACCGGCCCCACCACCACCCCTGCTGGCTTCTTCCTTCCTGGAAAGACCCCGGCGGTCATTAATGTGAACACGTTGTGCTTGTGCCGGTAGTACAGGCGCGCAGCTGCTTTCCGCTCCCCGGCGACGGCGGGGAGGAGGAGAGTCGCCGTCCGCCGCCGTCCACCGCGACCGCGAGAACGCGTGCGTGCGTGTACACGGTCGAGATGGGCTGGCGGTGTTATCCGTTCTGTTCCCGTTTCCGCTGCGAAATGTAAACGTGCAGTGGATAACGGCATTCGACAGGACGGTAGAAGAGGAATTAGTTGGGGGAATCTTCTCCTGTGCTGGTGTGTCTGGATTTCTGGAGCACACCTGCTGATGACTCGGCGACAGGTCATGCATGCGTAGCGTAGCAGCGTTAATGGCGAAGAATCTGATTCTTGCCGCTGATCAAGCTCCTCGATTGTGGTTTAATTTGGCTTTGGCACAGGGTGGGTAGGTACATGCAGTTGAGTTGCCTCATGGTAGGTGAGGTACGCTTGCTGACGTGGAATAAGTGTCGAACACCTGTGGAATTGTGGATAGGTCAACGGTTCAACGCTGGTCCAAAACGGATTAACCAGGCTGCGGCATGGCAAGTTGCGCAAAGAAATTAAGAACCTAAAGGTTGATCCACTGGTGAAATATTATTTGGTTAACCATCGTACTATAAGTCGACGAAATCAGATAATTGGATGCGGCGTTTTATGATCAAAGCCGTGGCATGCATGCTTTTTCCTGACCCACAAGAAGATCCAAAGGGGCCGCGGCTTTGGCGGTAATGATGGATGCGTTGTTCAACACAATGCGAGCGCGAGCACGTCGCAGTCATATATCGTGACCGGGACTGCTGGCTCGATCGGTCGGCTGCGCTGCGCTGCGTACCCGTCGGAGTGTCGGACATCTGATATGCAAGATCACAGGACCATGGCCTCATCTCATCTACCATCCTCTGCTTCGTCCGGTGCGCCAACACGTAGTGGTACAGAAAAGAAAAGGCGAGCGAGCCAGACACGGCGGCGCGCGTTTTCCGCGATCCGTGAGCATGTTAGGAATTTTTTTGAAATGGCTCCCGCCGCCGTGTGGCTGTGGATGATGGTGTGTGCGGCGGTGTGCCCGCCTCTGTAGTGTGGCGTCGTCACGCCACCACACTACTGCGTTCAGCCGTTCACGTCTCTCTGTAGTCGGCGGCTTCCGATCGATCCGGCGGAGTACTGTCAAAGGAAGGAGCGCGCGGGCGGGCGGCACCCGGGTCTAGTTGGCCGGACAGCGCCGGGAGCCGCTGCAGGCAAAGCTAGGTGTGGGATCGTCGCCGGCATACGCGTCGACGTCGGCGCGTCGGGGACGCGACCCTCCCGGCCGATTCTAATTCTACCGCGCGCTGCTGCCCCGGCGCGGGCGTCCCGGTCGCGTGGTGGGAGAGTAGTGCCACACGCCGGTCACGATCATCCTAGCTAGCTAGGCTCGCGTAGCGGCTTTGCTGCCTTGGTGAGTCAAAGGGATGTCGATCTCCACGGCCGGAGCTAGCCTGGTCCACGGAACGAAGCCTCGGCCATGTCGGTCACTGTAGGAAGCGCGCAAGCGCATGCCATTGCCATCAGTTGGACTGTAGGGGCAACCGCAAGTACACAAGGGAGAGCTACGAAGAAGCACATGGGATTGGGGTGGCAAGCACGGTCAGGAAGCTGCTTGTTGCTCCACAACTGTTGCAGCTGCAGACGAGCGCAAGTGGGCCCTCGGCCTGCCGTGTAGTACTCCGTTCTGCCGCTGGTCCCCGGCCTGTCTGTCCATCCAGCGAGGACATGACGGGGAACTGGAAGGCGGGAGGCAGGCAGGCCTGCGATCCGAGTCAACGATCGACTGGGAGAGACGCACGCGAAGGAGACGGGCAAGCCGCCACCAGCCATGCCATGGTGAGGGAGAGGAGATCGAGGCCGATCGATGAGCGTGCGTCACCGCGGCGACGAGAGGCGGCGAAGCCACCGGATGGGTCCGCCGGTGACCGGCGCTGAGGTCAAGCCCACCCCAGGCCCAGGGCGTGTGGTGTGCCTGTCAGTGTGTACGCTGCAGCTCTCGCGCCTCGCCAGTCAATAGCCAACCAGCCGGGTCAACCACTGCTGCTGCTGCCAGTCGACTGCGAGTCCTAGCTGGGCTCTCACTGTCAAAGACCCGCCGATTTTTGACTTGAGATATCATATGCAGCTGCCCTGCCCATATTTCCATTTTCTTGCCCTGCACTGCAAGTCGGCTGGCAAAAGAGCCCAAAAAATGTGCGGATCGGGACGGAACTGTGGTCCGTGTTGACCTATAGGGGAAAAAGTTCTTTTTTAAAAAAAAAAAATTAGCAAGAGCGCTGCTATGCCATATAAAGAGGAATAGAAATAGTTTTGTTACATAGTTGTGGTTGTGATTACAAAAGGATAAAAGGAACTCTTGACACATCACATACAACATCATCAAGTCAGACAGTCCAGAGGCTGTCCACAAGCATTAGCTCTGAGAGCCAGCTCGTCTTTGATCTTGCTGCAATACTCTCCTTGGCGTAGTCGTCTTCCCCTCAAACACTCTTCTATTTCTTTCCTTCCAAATATTTCAGGCCGTATAGATTATGATGGTCGCCCGCCTAACCTTTGCCTTCCTTGCAGTTGTCATCCATCATTTCAGTGTTCCACCATTCTTCCATGGATGTGTTGCGGCCAGGTATATTGATCAAACCCTCTGTCCACTGCTACACCAACAGCCACACTTCTTGAGCAAAAACACAATGTAAGCATAGATGTTCCACAGTTTCAGGTTCTTGGTCGCAAAGTGATCAATTTGGATCGGATCACATGGCCAATTCCTGGCGATGAGCTTATCCGCAGTGAGGATTTTACGTTGTACCATGAGCCAAGCGAAGAACCTATGCTTGCCTTCCGTTTTCGCCCTCCAGATCACCATGCTGTCGAAGTAACAGAAAGAGTCAGCTAGTTGCGCGACGTAGGCCGACTTTGCAGTGTAAGACCCGTGCCTTGTCCACTTCCAATTATAACATCCTGTTGCTTAGTCAGCTGAACCTCGCTAATGAGGGCCCAAAGAGACACAAGTTCTGCCATTTCCTCGGCCATGGTCATTTTCCAGAGCCCCCGAGTCCAATTATTATTATGTAGATCATCTTTAACACTCTGATTCTTCCTCCAAGCGAGTTTGTACAGTGATGGTGCCAAATCCTGAGGAGCCTGGCCTTCTATCCATGGAGAGTCCCAGAACCGTGCAGTACATCTATTACCTACAACCACTGCTGTGCTGGCTCGGAAGAGCTGGTTATCAATTTTATTGCAGGGCACTTCGGTGCCTACCCATGGCCTGTCAGGTTCTGTCCACTAGAACCACAACCACCGCAGGCGCAAGGCTCTAGTAAATAACTCGAGATCAAGAACCCCAAGTCCTCCAAGCTGTTTAGGGAAAAAGTGGGTCCCCTACAATACAAGCAGCCTCGTTTGAAAAGTCTCGTAGGGGCCTAGAGGGGGTGTCGCAGCATCCAGCAAAACCCAAAGAATATTCAGACTACAGCAGGCAAAAGAAGAGAGAGCTGCTGCAAGCCTGCAACTTTGCATGGCGTGGTGCGTTTTGCAAGTCTTAAGGGCAACTCCAACCGGGCTCTTAAAATTGAACTCTCATCCACCCATATAAGGATCTCTCATCTACACTTGAGGTTTCAGTTTTCATTCCAACTCCAACCCAACTCTCATATACCCCTTACTTATAACCAACTTTATTTTTTATTCTCCTTCCTACACGTGGGGCCCATCTGTCAGCGGGTTTTTTTACCCCAATCCCCACTCTTCCTCTGTTCTCATCCCCTCTTCTTCTTCCAAATCGACGCAGGGATGGGCGCGGCATCGGGGTGAAGCGCCACGGCCTTCACTGGCGCGGCTGCGAGGCGGGCGCCGCCGGCACGCCCCCACGGGCGCGGCCTCCGGGGCAGGGTGCCGCCGGCCCCTACGGCACGCGGCCCCTGGGGCGGGGCGCCCCTGGCCCCCATGGCGTGCGGCCTCCGGAGCGGGGCGCCGCAGGCCCCCACGGGCGCGGTCGCAGCAGGCCATCGCTGGCCGTCGTGCGCACATCCGGGGAGGACCACCGCCGACCCCCGTCGGCGCTGATCTACAAGGTGCAACCCCCCCTCTCTCACAATCCTACCCTCTTCTCTCTCGATCCCTGCTCCCCTCTCTTCTCACATCGCCGGTAGCAAGCGGAAAACTCCGGGGAGGCGCGGGAGTACCGGCCGTTGGCGTGGCAGGAGGATGAGGGCTCCCGTCAGGGCCTCCTACATGTGAGGGTGGAGAGGAGGGAAATGAGAGACTCTCATCCATCGGGGGCCGAATGAGAGTTGTGTTGGTGGCGTTTTTTTGACTTTGAGCTCTCAAAGATAGGGTGAGGGTGGAGATGAGGGGTTGGTTGGAGTTGCCTAACATACCACCCCATCGTTTGTGTACAGTGCACTTTTTCGACCTTTTTCGTTCGGCATGGGCCTAGCACGCTGCATACAAGTTGACAAGTTGTCACATTTGAATACTGTACTGTTACACGCACCCATCGAAATAGAATATGTAACCTGCTTCTTCGATGAACTGCTCCAAGTCCAAAACAATCTATGCTCGAGTTCAAACATCAAGTGGCAACTGGAGAGTGGAGAAGACTTGTCACAAGCGTCCGACGACGTGAAGGTTTATTTCGGAACTTCTATTTAATTCCCTTGGTTTCTAAAAAGAGCTCAACTGCCTTTTTTTTTTACCGGTACTGTACATGTACGGATCTACGTACCCCCCACCAAGACGCAAGTCGTCGTAAGACCAGTGCAGGATACAGAGCCGTGAGGTGTTTACAGTTTACTCTGCATCTCTATCGGTAGTCAGTTATTTATTACAGCGACACTCAAGACCAGACAACTCTCACGGACGGCTACCTCAACTGTCAATTTTCACAGTCACATCCAACAAGCTGGCTGGTAAAGCTGGTTTATTTTCCCTGCAGGAATATTCATCGTCAGTGAGCATCATACGGTGTGTTAGTGCACGGCGTGCGTATCTCTTTCACTGACGTCGCTGCACGCCAAGGCCAAGACGCGCGTGTGGCTGCTGGTCGAGCCGCCGGGCAAATATTCTACAAGTCAAGCAGATTCCCTTTTCATCACATCAACGAGCGGCCCCGCCAGGCGCCAGTGATCACACCCACCAGGCAATATTCTAGTACTCCATTTTTTTGTTTAACCGATGGAATCGACATGTGCAAAACGGGTGTCCACAATTAAAATGGGCCTTATTTACTACTAGTAGCAGTAGATTAATACTACATCCATTTTTGTTTATAAGACACGAGCAGACATAGCACGGTCTTCCAATTATACTTTGATCATTAATTTTTATTATATTATTTTTTTGTGATTATGAACTTATAATCATTAGGAAGTACATTTGAATACAAATTCAAACATGTCAAATTTACATTACAAAACTAAAAAATGATGAGTAAATTAGTGGTAAAAAATTGTAAAGTTTGAATCTCATTATGTGCACGCCTTATAAACAAGAATGGAGAGAGTACCGTACTATACTATTATATCATCCTTAAATAGATGACGTTTAGGACAAATAAATTAGTTTAAAAATAAACTAACTAACTTATCCTAAACATCATATATTTAAGAAGGGAAGAGATTCTTAAAAAAAAGAACGGAAGGAATATATTATTATTCGATACTCGTCCTACTTAGGCCTTGTTTAGTTCCCAAATATTTTCCCAACTACCCGTCACATCAATCTTCCGACACTGATTAGGAGTATTAAATGTGGATTAATGACAAAACCCATTACATAACCCCTACCTAATTTTTCGATACGAATCTAACGAACCTAATTATGCCATGATTAGACAACGTCATGCTACAGTAAACAATCTCTAATGATGGGTTAATTAGGCTTAATGGATTCGGCTCGCGATTTCCCGTCCATTCGTGTAATTAATTTTGTAATTAGTCTACATTTTTTTACCTCTAATAGACCTTCGAAGGGGCTGCCAAAATTTTTTTGCCAAAAATTTTGGCAACTAAACAGGCTCTTAATGTTTGCTTCACATACCCTGCCATTGCAAAATGTTCTCCTTTTCCCTTCATTTCGTCACGCTGCACTCTCTTTTGCACATGCATGGAGCATATGCTTGTTGCTGGTTGTATTCTGTGGTCATTTCGATTTCCAGACGCTAATGCCGTCCGAGTCACGCGTAATCATGTGCGGATTACGGTCTACATTCTTCCGAGAACGACACCCAAGTTTTCCCACACACGCGCGCGCGGTCACGTACAAACGAAAAAGGGCAGGAATGGACTCTTGGAATTCGAGGCCGCGGGACCTTGGCGCCTGTAGTAGTGGCTCACTGGCTCGTCAGCTATCACCGTTTTCCACGGGTGCCCGCGCGGCGCGCGCCCCCCTCTCGCTCGCCTGTGATTTGATCTTGGAATCCCGCGTGATGGGCACCGGCGATTCGTGGATCGTGCCCGCGTGGCCCATGCGCTGACGCCGCTGAGAGATCGTGTACGTGTCTGGCTGGTGTGCTGCAAACGTGGGAAGCAAAGGCAGGGAGATGACAGGAGCGAGGCGGACGTCCGCTTCGGTTTACACACGGTTGCAAAGCGACCGAATTTTGGAGGAGCGACGCATTCGGTGACTGTTTTTCTTTTCGAATACGCGGGAGAGTGTGAGAATGGAGATCGAGGCTCACACAACCACATTAGCGCCTCGAAGTGCCCTAAGAAGAAACAGACGTCATTGTCATAAGGACAAGCCTAATTTACAGCCAGCTGCAAGATAGCTTATAGTACAGCCTCCCTACTTTTGGAAAGTTGACAAATCATAAATGCTTCTAGATACTTTTTTTTTTATCACAAGAAACCACTCCGACTTCCGACACATACAACTTCACCATTAAAACAACAGTGTACCAGGTAAAAAAAATATGTAACTTTATAGCCAAGCATCTAACCCAAAATCCAATTGCACTATCATATTAGTCTCAGCAAAGGCTTCAAAACAAGATCTGACTTCAATATGTTTTGATCATAGTTTATATACAAGCAATTTTTTAATCCAGACACCCATATTACAAGATACTCACAAGCAATTTATATATCAATTCCTTGGATCAATTTTCACCGCACATACAATCCCCATAAGAACGACCACTAGGTAAAAACCACTCATGTAGGAAAATCACCAAACAAAGCAAGTTTAGCAGCTTGTAGAACAAGAGACGGGGGCCTGCATGATTTGGATTTGTTGTGCTTGAGTCCTGGTGTTATCAAATTGGTTGTTACCCTATGTACATCAGCTGCAAAACAAAAATCTTCTATCTTCCACCCCTTGGCTGACTGTATTTTCACTTGCCCGTCCTGCAAAAACCAAAGAGCAACAAAGATAGTTAGTGGGCACACTGATGCAGGAAAAAAAGGGGAAAAGAAAAGAAAAAGATATGTTAATTGCTGGAAACAAAAAGAAAAGAGAGAACATCACTATATAGTTGGCCACATTACTATACTAACATGCCTTCATATTCTTATTTTCCTGGCTGGTAAACTGAATTTCATGACACTGTATACAGTAGCTCATGTTCTGTATGGTTACATAGTTGACCAGATTAGTATACTAACATGCCCTTGTGTTTTTATTCTTTTGGCTGTTAAAATGCATTAAGTTTCATGACACTAAAGTTGGTCAGATTTGTATATTAGCATGCCTTCATGTTCTTATTCTTTTGGCTGATAAACTAAATTAAGTTGGCACTGGGTGCACCTCCTTATGCTGCTGCAGTGCTGAAAAATAAAAAAAGGAGGACACCGTGATCATTCAATTGTTGCCATTCACTTGATTGCTTTGTGTACTAGATACAAACTTAACATGTAAATCATGTAAACCTAACATGTAAAAGGTTGTCACGCAGCCTAAACATTTCTAGCAAAAAACGGTTGCCTAGTTTCTAGCAAGATGTTGGATAGAAATTGTAACAAAAATGTTGCCTAAATTCTCACAAAAGATGTTGCCTAGATTCTAACAAATTGTAGAATGTAGAGAAAAATAGAACACATAAAGATTGTGTACTAGTACGACAAAAAAAAGGCATAAGGAGCTGTTGAGATAATATGCAGGAGCATACAGATTGCTTGCATGTCATTGCCTATCTATGAAAAAGTTTAACTAGTAAGCATAGATTAAACCTGCTCAGAACTAAATTTTACGTGAAGGTATAAAAAAACATGTATATATCTTGTACCTACAGGCTCCCTGCACTAATCCTCAAACATTGCTTTGGGACAGTAAAAATCCCAATTTCTACAAGCATTACAATCTATCAATATCCCTCAAAACAATGTTGCCTAACTAATAACAATACTTTGCCTAACTAATAATAGTACTTGCCTAACTAATAACAGTACTTTGCCTAAATAATATACAATGGATGCAAAACATATACCCGTATTCATGTTGACTCAGAACCATACTATTGCTTACTAACGTATATTGTTATGTCTAACTCACTACCCTATCTTGACTAATGAATATATTGTTTTGTATAAAGTTTACTACTGAAAATTTTAACTATTAGGTAACGATACTATCTACTTGGGACATCGTTTAATAGTGAGCAATAATTAGGTAGCACATGACCCGTATGGATACTAGCTATTGAATTAGCACAAATCATATATTCATTCACATCAACACAAAAAATTCTAAACTAAAATGCATAATTTCTTGGTTCATTTATCATAAGCCTACACATGAATTTCGAAAATTGATGAGTAGAAAAAAGTCAGTTTGTCACAACACTGGAAATGCAAAAATTTAGAACCCATGAACGCTCAACTGAACTGAACAATAATCAAAGAGATAGAGGTGGCAGTAAGCTGAACCAATCACCTTGTGTTTCCATGTGCTTGAGGTGTTCACATTGATGCTGGAGCCATTGTCTACTCTGATTAGATTCAAATATGAGGAGAAAGTGTGAAATTGTTGCCTGCACCAAATGTATTTCATCAAGATCCATTGTGTCGAAGACTAGGTTCATATAACATGGTGATTTGAGGATGGAAAATATAAATAAAAGCATGCTACAGATACTAG
Organism: Cenchrus fungigraminus; assembly: GCA_036936925.1. Taxonomy (NCBI): domain Eukaryota; kingdom Viridiplantae; phylum Streptophyta; class Magnoliopsida; order Poales; family Poaceae; genus Cenchrus; species Cenchrus fungigraminus. The sequence goes on along the minus strand of CM072781.1, from coordinate 13,734,539 downwards.
CAATCCAGGCACCACTAAAACATAAGATGGCTAAGCACACTCGTATAAAAAATAGTACACAATGGCCATCCAGAAAATTGTCATAACATAGCACTCATAACCCTGAATGCACAGAATTCTCACATTCTAGCCTCTAAACATAGACTGCATTTATGACTTCAGAACTCTGAAATAAGTAAATCATATGACCCTATGATAAAAATAGGCCTCGCAATCAAAACCCCTAGCAAATATACTTTGTTATGCCAATGGTGTTAGGCAGCATGAAAATATCAAAAAAGAAGGAATTGCTAGCTACCTGTCCAAAATAGTAAGGACACAAATTGCATCACCTAGAAGCATGTCATGAATCAACTACCACATACCAGAAAAAGAGGGTTACACAGCAGAAAAAGGGGTAGCACTTCATTCGCTTCCTCATACAAAAATGAACACATCCACAAAATTGTTTCACTTCACATACAGAGATGAACATATCCACATAATGATAGTTCATATAGTTGACATCTCAAACCTTGAAGTATTAAATTACTGATTAGGGACCATATTATTGCTTACTTCAAATAATATGTTTGCCTAAACAGATCCATGTTATTGACTGTAACATCCCTGAGGTTTCATTAAAGTTAATTACCTTCATTAGTTGGGTTAATCAAGATTAATTAGCCCTAAGCATGTTTAACATGATTGTGCTCAAATTTACACATACAACCTTGGTCAAAATCCCAAATCGCGGTCAAACCCTAAGTGCTCCATAAAAGCTGAAATGGTTTTATTGCGCGTTCTCCAAATTTCACTATAGAAGTTCAAAATCGGCCAATATAAAAGTTCTTCGTTATTTCCGGGAACACATTTTTCGTAATTGGCGGACATTCCAATTTTGAGTGCAAAGCCACGTAAATTCGAGATGAAGTTCCTGTGCACAGTAATTCCGGGCCGAGATTTCCTGCATTTTCAACACGTTTTTAACACAAATATGTTGATCAAAACATAGGACTCCTTTTGTGAAAAATGTAGATCTATAGCTCCTCTACAAATTTTATTTTTGGAGATTTTCGAGTATGTTGGCACTTTGCGGAGTTTTCGAATTTTGAAAACAGGCTCGCGGAATAAAAGAAGGTGCCGGCGTCGCATGGCCGCGCTCCAGCGCGTTCGCGCGCGCGCAAGCACCCGTCCGGCCACGTGTCGTCCGTGCGTCTTTCCGGTGTACGGATGCCGTGGAGATGTCGCTGTGGACCCGCTCGACGCCGTGAGTACTCCGCCCTCACGCAGGCCCGTACGCCGTGCCCAGGAGGCCGTCGCGGCCGGGCCGCGGGCCCGAGCAGCCACACGCCGACACGAGCGGTGTCGCAGCGCACCCCTGGCGCATGCACACGGCTAGCTGCCCCGCGAGGCCTTAACGCCGGCCGCAGTGCCTCGTCCGAGTCGTCTCGCGCGCGCACAGAGGAAGTCGCAGCCGTGCGGCGCCGGTTCTGGAACGAGGCAGAGCAGAGCGCGCCGCCGCTCTCCATTGCTGCGCCGCTGCCGAGCGAGCTCGCCTGCACCAGTCCAGAGCCGTTCGACCTGCCCCTCTCCTTCCCTTGGATCCCCTGCACCGATTCCCGTCGCCGTTGCCGTGCATTGCGGCCCAGGACGTCGGCACGCCAAGCTCCGGCAGACGGCTACCCTGCGCGCCGCCGTAGGCTCGCCGGCGAGATCCTCCGGCCCGGCCAACTCACCCCAGCGACTCCAGGTGATCCCCAGGTGCTTCCCGGTCGCTCACCCGCGCACCTCCGCCCCTGTTCCGGCCGCCGGAGATGGTCCCTGCGCCGGCAGGGGTGTGTTCATGAAGATTTAGATCTTCCTAGGGTTGTTTGTGTAAAGTAGGGGCCTCTTCGTAATTCTGAAATTTCAGACAAGGGTCCGGTTGTAAAAGTGTTTTAGGGTTTTCGGCTGCAACTTCAAAAATCTGTAGAAAATTAAGAAAAATGCAAATACAATTGTTCTGGAATCCTTGAGAGTAGATCTACAACTTTTACAAAAGTTGTATAGTGTTTTTCTGTGTAGTTTTTGAATGAAAATTCAAACTCAGTTTGAAGTCTTTTTAGTGTAATTTAAAATATACTCATGCTATGGAGTTGAATTTTGGATATGTTGCTCTTTATGGCATGTTTAGATTTGTAACCAAAGTTGGCATGAGTTTGATGTGTAGGTTTTGAGTTATGATTTATGTAAGCTCTATGCTAGTTTAATCTTGATGCTTTTTATAGCCCCTTTAATAAACTTTTCTTTGAGCACAAGTGCACCCTAGGGCTTTGTCTTGATGAGTAGTACCTCTGATAGGTTGGATGTGATTTTAGGATGTGTTTTGGTATGTGTTTTGGATTTAATATTGTGTAGGAGTTTAAATTCAAAATTTGAAAATAATTTGAATCTGCACCTATGCTTTGGCCAGAGGCTTAGCTTTGACATGTATAACTTGTAGTAGAAAGTTGAGATAAAAAATATTAGTAAATCTTTTTATAAGATTTAATTAAGTTAAACTAGGCAGAAATTTGTCTTTTTCATAGAAATTAATTTATATGTTATCTTGATCTAGATTTTGGTTTGTGAGCTTAAAATAGGCCTCTGATGCTGTGTGCAAAATCTTAGGCTCATTTGAGGTGTTTTTGATTTAATATGGAATTACGGTTGTAAGGCTTGTTTTAGTTAATTAAATAAAGAAATGGAAATTAAGGTGTCAAATTGTGAAAGCATGTCCTGGTTCTGTTTTTGAATTTTTAATCACACTCCCTTGCTATTTTGTGAAGTTAAATACTTTAGTTTGCTTAAATATGTACACAATCACCATCAAAATAGTGTTTAGTTCATCATCACACCACCCTAATAATTTTTGTGAGAAATTAATAATGTTTAGTTGAATATGGCCAACAAGAGTTGGGTTGGTGGTAATTCTCCCACCCTCACCATAATCTAATGCATATGCATGTGACGTGTAGATTTACCAGACGGGACTTACACGCTCACTCAGGAGGATGAGGGAGCAGCTAGCGGAGAGGTGAACCAGTCTAGTGTGCAGCAAGACCTGGACCAAAGTCCAGAAGATCCCAAGGCTAGTGTTGAGTCAGAGGAAGGCAAGCACCGGAGTCACATATAACCTTTTTGGATTAAAAGCTCATACTCTTTTACATTTCAGTATTTATGTTTTACTTTGTGCATTTAAGTTTCAGGAGTTGTTTGAAACCTAGATGCATGATCCTTAGGACTCCTATGCTCTTTTACTAGTATGTTAGGACGCTAGTGCCATGCTTTAAGGACACGGTACAAGTCGAGTAATGACTCATTGCTCGCGAGACATAGGATGCTTTTGTTGGAATCATAAGTGGATAAATTGACTCGCTCATGTGGTAAGAGCAATGGGTTCGGTCTCGACCGAGTAGCATTGTGCTGGTTTAAGCTATTAAACGTACCAAGTGCTTGTCGGAAATAGGACCGGTAAGCTTAGTACCTTCTGAACCGGGGCGGATCTTTCTAGCTACCCGCTTGGGTTGCGTCTCCGGGCTAGCTACCCGTGGTATAGTGGGTGAGTTCCGGACTGGTCGGGATAGACCCTCCGGATAACCGTGTACCAGAGTTCGTAGCGTCTGATCCCAAACTGTGGGACGTTGGGAACCGCCTGGTCGGGGTAGATCCCGCATTTGCTTTTATTTGATTTCTTGGGGTCTACTTTCTTCTGTGTATCTTGGGTTTACCTTGCAAGGATATAAATCGATCGATCGTCGGTCACTCGCCGTTATCTGAGTCGGCTTGACCACTGGCTACCCCATGTAATTATGGAACAGTTGGATTAATATTGTTGCCTGTTTAATATTATTTGCACAACATGCTTGTTTAGTACAGGTGCTCACCTAGAATGGTTAACATACTAGAATATGAGCAAAAATTTAAAATTAAGGATCAACTCTTAGTCGCTTTTGGCAAAACAAACCCACCAGCCAAAAAGTCTTTGCATGTCTAGTTGTACTTTCTTTTTGTCGGGTAAGTCTTGTTGAGTATTAGTATACTCAGCCTTGCTTGTGTTGTCATTTTCAGGTAATCCCATCTGGCCTGGATCTATTCCAGACGGTTGGGAGCTTGAGTGGGAGAGCGAGGGTGATGAGTGATACTCTATGGATGGCCTCCCATGTGTATCTTCTGTTAGTTTTATTTCCGCTGTTTAAACTCTGAATCACCTTTACTTTTATGTATGAAAACCGGGTTTGTAATAATGTAACTTTGTGAACTTTTGTGTAATGTTGAACTTGTACTATGGTTCCGCCTTCATGTGGGCTTTGCGCATATCAGCGATCCTGTTGTAAGTGATTTACCGGGCATGACCCGGCAGAGGCGACAGAATAGTTCTTTATTATTGCTTAATGGCCACGTGGACAGGTTTAGACGATAATACGGAATTATTTTGGGCAGTTCTGTCACATTGACTAGATCCGAATTCCGGAGGACAGGAATCAAAGAGAAAAAAATGCTGGTGTACATAGGGTTGTGCCACCGTCGCGGGGGGGGGGGGGCGTGGGGGTCGCCATCGTGGTGGGGAGGGGAGGCCTCCGCCCCTGACATCGTCGTCTCACCGTCGCAGGGGACGGGGGCTACCGGGGTCTCCGTCGTGATCGGGGAGGGGGAGCACCACCGAGGTCGTCCTCTCGCCGTCCCGGGACGGGGGCCGCCGGGGTCGCCAGTGTGATGGAGAGGGGGAGCCTCCACCGCCGAGGTCGATGCGCGCCCGAGAAGGAGAGAGAGGAAGAGGGGAGGAGAAAGACGAACCTCGCCGGAGATCCGCGTCGCCGTCGCCGCCCTCCATCCAAATCCCGCTGCGCAAGGTTCCGCCGCTCCTTGCTGTGTGCGATGCGGGTGGGGATTGAAAGGAAAAAGTCTACATGACCCCCTGAACTATGGAATGTAGTCTACTTCACCCCCTAACCTTTGAAATCGGGTATCCTACCCCCTCATATTTGCAAAACAGGTCAAATAACCCCACCAGGCGGTTTTGGACACTGGTTTTGCCACCGTGGCTGCAGACGTGGACGACGACGTGGCGATGGCCCATATGTCAGCCACACGACGCCTGTTGCCTCGCGTCCGTCCTCGAACCACCGCTGTTGCCCTGCACTCGCCGTCGCTATTGCCCCGCCTCGCCGGCGGTGAAAGGAGGCCGGCCCCTCACCAGTCACCACAACACTCGCCGATAGAGAGAGGGAGAGAAGGAGCCGGTACGGTCGTACGGGTGCAGGCTGGCGCGCGAGCGAGGAGGAGCCGGCGCCGACCGCGGCCATGGCCGCCGCGATCTCAAGGACCGTACTGCCCTCCGCAGTCCGCACTACATTTCATCTCAATTCAACCCTTCTGATGCCAAATCGGCCTTCACCTAATCATCTGATGAGCACTGCGGTGCTGCAGATTTCACAAACAATGGGAAATAACCTGTAGGAGATGGGGCTCCCATCGCCTCAATGTTCTGGCGGAGCTCATGTGCGGCGCAAAAATTTCAGATCGATTCGTGTGGAGCCGTGCCGATGAGAACTCTTGCGCGTTGCCTGTACTACCGACCGCACGCTGCGCACCTGATTTTTCCAGTTCGTTGCTCGCCTGTTAGCAGTAGCATCTCCCCTGCCCAGCCTTGCGCCATCGACCATCGTAGATCGCCAGAGCGAGCTAGCCGCCGCAGCTAGCGCCTGGGCTCGCTTAGTTCGACGTGCTAGCGGCACCCGCACGGTCACTGTTGCCCGCCGGTCAGCCCGCGCGTTCACTGGGCTTTGCGCGCCTCCAGGCCCGCGCGCTCCAGGCACCTCCGAGCGCTGCCACCGGCCTGCCCGCAAGCCTCGCGTAGCGCCTGTCGGGCACCTCCCAGCGCCGAGCGCTCCGAGCGCCGCCGCTTCCCCTCTCTCCATGGGCTGCGGCAGGAGCTCAAGGATGAGCGGCACATCGAGCTTGGGCCCTTGGGGAGGGTGCAGTGCTCCGCGTCGAGCTTGGGAAGGGAGGAGTAGGGGCCGACCGGAGAGGACCGGGGCCACGGCGCGGGGAGGAGCGCATGGCAGACTGCTTCCTCGAGGAGGCGAGCGAGCCGAAGATGGCGGCGCCGGGTCCGGCCGGCGCAGCAGCTCCTCGCGCCGGATCCAGCCGCCACCGCCGGAGAGGAGCCGCCAGTCGTTCCCCCGCAGAGAGAGGAGAGGTGTGGCCACGCCATCGGAGCAAGGGATGCTCGGGACCGCCACCGCGCCGGCCTCCGCCGCCTCTGCGCGCGAAGAAAGAGACAGGGGATGACAGAGAGAGAGAGTAAAGAGTGCCTACTGTGGCTGAGATGTGGGCCATCGCCACATCATCGTCCATGTCTGCAGCCACAGTGGCAAAACCACTGTCCAAAACCACCTAGAGGGTTATTTAACCGGTTTTGCAAAGATGAAGGGGTAGAATACCCGGTTTCTAAGGTTGGGGGGGTGAAGTAGACTACCTTCCATAGTTCAGGGGGTCATGTAGACTTTTTCCGGGATTGAAATGAAAAGGTTTGGCTGTGGGACCCGCGCACATGGGGAGGATTGGGATGTGCCGTGTGTGGCTGTGGGTGCGGCTGCCCAGTTGCTAAGACCATCTCCAGCAGGTTCTTCAATAGGTGCTGCATCTTCAAAATGCAGAACCGATGTCACTGTTTCGCCCTCCAGCAGTTTCTTCATCACGTTCTGCAAAATGAAGATCTCTCCTCCACCTGCCGCATTCCTGGGGGGACTTCTCTCCTTTGCGCATCACTCCACGGCAACTGTCGGCTCCTCTCCCCCCACCCCGCCATGCCCGTCAACTCCGACCTCCTCTCCCACCCCCGTCTCCTCTCCCACCCCGCCATGCCCGTCGACCCCGGTCTCCTCTCCCACCCCCTCCTCTTCTCCCACCCACCCCGCCATGCCTATCGACCCCGGCGGCTCGACCAGCGGCGGCCTCCACCCCGACGGCTCGGCCAGCGGCGGCCTCCACCCCGCGCAGATCCGGCCGGGGGAGACCTCCCTCTCCCCTCCCCAGGTCTGGATCTGGTGCCGGCGGAAGAATCACGGAACGTGGCGGCGGCGGAAGCACAGGACATGGCGCCGGCGGAAGAAGCACGAGAGGAGGACGGGGACGGAAGAAACGGGGACGGCGGCAGAAGAAGCTCCCCTGTGCAGATCCAGCGACCCGCGACCGACGGCGGCTCCAGGCTCCCCTCTCTCCTTGGCACCTCCGCTTCCCCTGCTCCGCCTCCGCCTCCTCTCTCTCTCCTTGGCGCAGGGTCCCCGCGGCCGTCTCCTTCCCTGGCCTCCAGGCCGGCGGCGGCAAGCTCCCCTGCTCTCTCTCTCTCTGCCTTCCGACTCGGCGCAGGGCCCGCAGCGGAGCTCTCCAGGCCCGCGGGAAGCAACTGTCAGGCGACGCAATGGAGGATGGGCGACGGGAGGGGAACCAACGCTGGGAAGGGTACATTTTTGCGATTCCAGCTCGATCTCTTTCTTTGGCGCAAACGAGCCTTTGCGCATCCAGTTTGCGCTTCATTGCTGGAGATGGTCTAAAAAAACAGCCCGTTGGTACGAAGTCTTTACCTTGTCATAAACGGTATATAATCCACACATTCTGTGACTGTGAGGGTTGTACTGCTCGTCTGTCGTGATATGGTAGCATAGGTGCTGGGAAAGGTAGTAGATAGTGTACAAAGAAAGGAAGGGGAGAGCAAAGTGAACTCAGATCTCGAATGCAAAGCTTAGGCCCCGTTCAGTTTCGTGAAAAATTTTGAGGTCCTCTTTAAAAGTTTATTAGGAGTATTAAATATAGACTAATTACAAAACTAATTACACGGATGTATGAGAAATCGCAAGATGAATATATTAAGACTAATTAATCCGTCATTAGAGTTTGTTTACTGTAGCACGGTGTTGTCTATGGCATAATTAGGCTTGTTAGATTCGTCTCGAAAAATTGTCAGGGTTCTGAAATAGGTTTTCTCATTAATTCACGTTTAATACTTCTAATTAGTGTCTAAAAATTATAGTTGGAGAAATTTTTACGAAGTAAACAGGGCCTTAATGTTCAGACTAGAGATGTGAAGCGCAACAGCTTTCAGAATTCCGGTAATGAAACTGAAGGGAAAAAGTTCATTTTACTCCTCTCACTTATTCACTTTGTCAACCCCCTCAACAAAATTTAAACTCACTTTACTCCTTTCAACAATTTGATTTGGTCCAATCTACACCCTAATTATATTTCTCTTTTTTGCTTCTCTTTGTATAAGTTGGATTTTGAGTTCAAAAGGAAAAAGTCTACTCCCCTCACCTATTTACTTTAGTCATGGAAAACTGTACACAAATTAGTCATGGAAAATTGCTATTGTATTTTTCTACCATAGATCATAATGTTATAAGTCAACTGGCAAAATTTTAAATTGAAACTCAACCTATAGGTGAAGAAACAAAAAATAGAATTCTAATTAGGGGTAGATTGCACCAAATAAAATAGTACGGAGGAGTAAAGTGATCCTAAATTTTACTTAGGGGGTTAAGTGAATAAAGTAAATAAGTGAGGGGAGTCAAGTAGACTTTTTCCGAACTAAAGAAAAACATTGTGCTTAAGCTGTTCGAAATGATAGTTTATGGGCCATCGATGTGTGTGTTGTGGGCCTGGTAATGGGCCTTGTATACCCAAGGGCTGTAAGGACCTCAAACTCATGGGTTGTAATTTACGAATCCTATAAGGACTCTCGTAGAAGGACCGAATCGAATCAGACTATCTATCTATACTATAAATCTATACTATAAAGATCGAATAATTTGAAAAAAATTTCTCACATAATTCGGCTCTACCGTACCCCTCACGTCAGACCCACTCGTCAGGTTATTGGAGAACAAAAAGTAGGTAGAATCATAAAAATCGCAATTTGGAGGGCGTTTCTACTAAAAAGTTAATTATTTTGTTACCCACGATTTTCTTACCCATCATTAAGCATGCAAGTGGGTACCCATTGGGTCAACCAGTGGCTGACCCAAACAACCCATTAATATTTTTTTGTGTTTTGGGTTACACTGACCCATAACAACACTTACCCATGGGTTAACCAAAATAAACACCAATCCATTTACACTGTAATACACTTTAAAAACCAAACTAATCCAAATCATTTACTCATTTTTCTTTTTATCTCAAAACTAACAAAATCAGTTCAATTATCTAATTTTAAGGTCTAACTTTGGGTGTGGACCCCACATAAGGATCTGGCTTCATCAAGTTGCACGGAGTAGCGGACTGTCATATTAAGCATCTTCAGCAAATTTCGGTCAAATCTGCTAAAATTTTATAGTGTGAACGCGAGCTTTTAATTCTAGGGTCCGGCTCTGGAGGTGGGTCCCACATATAGATTTGAGTTCACCGATTTGCACAGAGTAGCAGACTATCATTTTAAGCATCTCCAGCAAATTTCGGTCAAATCCGATTAAATTTTATAGTGTGAACGCGAGCTTTTAATTCTAGAGTCCGGCTCTGGAGGTGGGTCCCACATATAGATTTGAGTTCACCGATTTGCACAGAGTAGCGGACTATCATATTAAGCATCTCCAGCAAATTTCAGTCAAATCCGATTAAATTTTATAGTGTGAACGCGAGCTTTTAATTCTAGGGTCCAGCTCTGGAGGTGGGTCCCACATATAAATTTGAGTTCACCGATTTGCACAGAGTAGCGGACTATTATATTAAGCAATCTTCAGCAAATTTTGATCAAATCCGCTAAAAATTTATAGTGTGAACAGGAGTTTTAAATTCCAAGATTCGACTCTGGACGTAGGTCCCACATAGAGAGGATGAGCTTGGGATGATATCTTTATGTAGCAATTAGGTTACCCAAGTAATACATAACGCTCAACACTACTTAACACCAAAGTTTTAGTGGGTCGACCCAATGAGTAATTACATCACTTTTTATCTTTTGGGTTTTGGGTCTTTGGGTCAACCCACTAAAATCTGCATCCTTGCCCATCATATACCCACAGTTTGCGGAAAAAGAGGGCTTTGGGTTTGTTTTCCATCCCGCGCATGACTTCCCCTCGACCAGGAAACCATCGTGGCTCAGCCTCATTTTTTTTCTCGCATGTAGATCGGGTCTCTTTTGCGTTTTGAACAAATGTGAGATCAGACTCGATATAGAATTCTTGTTGATGTGAAATAATTGTTGTTTGTCAGGCCAAGGCACTTAGACGCGCAACGCACAGTACGACGTATGACGCAATAAGCTAAATGTAGCACCCATTGATTATGAGATGTATTTTTTGTTAGGGAAAACATATTTTCAAAACATAAATATGATGATAGCTAGGCACAACTGGTTGCACCTCCTCCTCTCTGAGACTCTGACAGTGCTGCCAATAATGCTGCAAGTGTTCAGATGGCTCCTACACTAATTAGTTATTAAATACTAAGTGTAAACTACTTCGTATATATGCAATTCTGCATGTAAGTTTCTTTGCTATCACTGTTTTTACCAGCTCCATTCTTATTTTGTTTCCTTCCTTTTTGCAGTGCCTGGTCTTTATCGATACAAAGATAAATTTGTCATATGTGAGGGGTAAAGTTTCTAGGCTGACCTCCACCTCTTCCATTTGTTTTCCACCATTCCTCTATTTTTATTCCCCCGTTCCAAACAAGTCAATAACCTGTTAAATTTATGTATAGAGTGGTCAATTATTAATTAAAATTAATTTCTAAAATAGAACTCAATAACTGTCACATTTTCATCTCACTCCAACTTATTATATTTTTAGTTAGTATAACATTATCATATTTAGCACGCGCGTGACGCGCGAGGCATCTTGCTAGTTTGTAAAAAGGGCTGAATTCAAGCTGTGGCTTGAGAGTGATAAGGCTTAGTTTGTAAAAAGGACTGGATTCAAGCTGTGGCTTGAGAGTGATAAGGTTGACTCGTGGATCAGAACGGCGGCGGTGCGAGTCGGCGGCAGTACTCGTGTCAATATATGGTGAAGGGAGTAGATCTGAAAGTCACACACACAGCCACACGAGTGGTGGTCCTCTCCAGCGTTGCGAGGGGTCGACGCGGTGCTCTTCTCCAAGATCCGGTGAGGCCGGCGGTGGCACGGCGCTTCGAGGAGCTAGCGGTGTTGTCTCCTCCTGCTCTTCCATACAGCTCAACACCTCCTGCTCTTCCATACAGCTCTCTTTATTCCTTTCTTCACTAGGCCTTCGTGCAGTCCCCGTTTCGTCCCCATTTGTTAGTTTGCTCCCGGTTTGCCTGCAGGAACCTCGTAGCCTCGAATTGGCCGGTGGATATTTGAATCCTAAGTTATTGTGTGCAGTTTCCATTAGCTTCGCAGTGATTGGTTCCCAAGTTATTGCGAGATGTGTGGTTACTGCAAAGAAAGGCACACTTTTTTTTAAAAAAATACGAATTAAGGCACACTTTTTAAAATAAGATGTTGTTTATTTATTTCTTTAGTACTCCTAAGATGTTTTTACTCCTAAGTAAATTTTTACTCCTAAGATGTTTGACTTAACTGAAATTGCATCTGTCATGTCATCTATGTGCCAGTTATGTACCCAGGCGTGGAGGATTCTAATGGGTCAAACATGTTGTCACCATGCGACCTACCCGCCACGTGCCGTGTACTTGGTATTCGAATGATAACCGTAGTCTAGACACCACGTCTACACCACTGATTACTACTATAGCGGGATACGTCTCCTAGGCCGATAGCCTTACTATAGCACTCGTATAAATACGGAGCGACGAACACAAGCAAGCGTGTATTAGATCGTACCTTATCAGATCAGGATAGGTTAGGAAGAACAACTATTGACATATTTATGAGCCTCAACTAGATCAAAAGAGTGATCCACAGACAAACAGATAAATGCACTTGCGTATGTATTCAACTAGATCGAAGGGTTGTGTTCATGAAGAACACAAGCCTCTAATTCAAGAACACATGAAGAACACAAGAACATATCAATCATGCAATAACACACTTTAGTCTAAATGAGATATGTCGTAATACTTACTTTGGTCTAAATGAAGAACAAAGAAGAACTCCTTCATCTCACCTTCAGTTCCCTCTCTACCTAGCACACACACCCTACATGAGAAATGAGAGGAGATGAGAGCTTGGATGTGTCCAAAAGGGAGCCCCTCCCCTCCTATTTATAGACGAGGGGTGGCTTGCCAAGAGGGGTGAGTGCGTCCATCTTGTGCAGATTTGTTGGGCGCAGCCAATAGCGTGTGGACACGTGGCAGTTAAGAGCCGGGCCAGAACCGACCTCTAGGGGCGAGAACCGGAGCATCCGAGGGGTTTTGGGTGATGAACCAGAGCTAAAGAGGGCTGAACTGGCGAAAACCAGCAGCGGACCGGGGGCGAGCCGGGCGAACCCGCGCGGGTCGCGACACCGCCTCGCTCCGCGCCAACTCCCGAGCGACGCGTGTCCCGGGCCGGGCCGAGCGAACCGCGCGCCTCGCGCTCTGCTTGCGTGCACGCCCCGCTGCCGCGCCCGGCGCTCGGATGCGCGACGCGTGTCGCGGGCGGGGCGATCTCGCGCCTGCCCCCGTGGCGATCCGTGGCAACGGATGCCCGCCAACCGGGTGGAGCCACGTGGCCCGGCAGGTCTGCCGCGCGCACGCGCGCTTGCGCAGACGGCGGGCGCACTGCCCGGCTGCCACGTGCCCGCGGGTTCTGCGTCCTCCCGCGCCTGCTGGCACGTTGACCTGTGCAGGTGGGTCCCGCTGGCGTGGTGTTGGTCCCACATGATGACGTCAGCACTGTGTCACTTCTTGTCTTTTTCATATCTTGTGCATACGAACTCCGATATAGGCATATAATATGTCCATTTCAATCGTCTCGACGAGCCCGTCGCAATGGTGCAGTCCAAATTGGCATTTGAGGATGTTTATGACGACGTCTTTTGATAGCCATTAGATCACTTGCTCTCAACTGTACCATTTGGCACGCATTTCGGTGCATCCTGCAACAAAAGCTAGAAATACCAACACTTGTGGAAATCATTAGTATCAAGCCCTATTCTAGTGTTGATGATAACTTTCCTTTTTATTTTATGCAGGTATTGACGGTGTAAAAGTAGCACTTAACAACCGTCAACAATCACACCACGTGCCCCCCCGCCTCGAAGCTTCCCGACGCTCCCGGATCACCATCTCCGTCGCATCAGGCCTCCAGACTTGGTTTTGAGGCCCAAACCAAGAAACCCTCCACCGATGGTTTTGTGGGCAAACCACCAAACCTCGGGTGCAAGTTTCGGCCTCTAACCGTTACCTTGCACCGGCCCATGTCCATGACTTCAACTTGTTCATCTTGCACCGCGTGGCTCGCACTTGACCCCATCGACCACCGGGTCCACCGAACCAAGCCTACTTGCCTCGCCATCACCTGGAGGCCACCACGGCTAAAGCCTTTCACGCTTGTTCTTCACCTACACCAACACGAGTCAAGTCGCAAACTGTACCTGCACACAGAGCCAAGTGTCAGTCCACACAACATTATTAATCACTCATCACTAAGGAGCGACCCTCCACTGGTCTTCGAACACAACTGGCCCTCACACATCAACAGCTAGTGGTTCTTGCTCCTACCCCTCCGGCTGCTCAACAGCTTCGGCCACGGCTAGTGGTGGATCTTGGGCCTCCGTCGCAGCTGGCTACGGATTAACGGCTTCGGCCTCCGCGGCCGCTCACTGCTATTGTGCTTGTGGTGGCACGACTACTTCAACTGCAGCCTTCTGACTGGAGCCTTTAACCATGGGCGGTGCACTTGTCCCATCGTCCGGTAGCACCCCCACGGTGTCAAACTCCTCTTCCTCGTGGGCGGCCTCTTCGACCTACGCCACGAGAGGAACATCCTGCAAACACGACAATAACAAGTCGTTAACGACAATAGCTGGTCATGAGTACTCGACTACTGCAACACCGAGTATGTACCTTAGGCCTGGTGTCAGCTGACACCTTGATCTTCTTCACGGCCCGCTTCCGCACCGTGTTCCGAGCTTTCTTCAGCGGGTGCGGGACCACGTCCTCAAGCCTGTCCGCCGACCTCTTCAACGGCACGGATGGCATCCCAGCATGACTATATCGGGACTGCAGCTCGAAGTGTTGCTGTAATGCCTCGTCGTCATCCGACGACGAGTCGTCGACCTCAACAACTGTCACACTTGATTTCCGAAGAGAAATCAAATGCATCTCATATGTGCGCCAGGATCAAGTTACACACACATGATAGACGTCCTGAGTGAAATATCCATAAACAGTATTCAAAAACATACAAAGGTTTAACCATTACATTATCTTTTATTACACTCAGACGATAGACTTGAAGATCTTTAAAACGAACAAGTGATAACTAGATGAAGCAACCCCGTCTTCAGCTTTCACAGGCACTTGACTGGGGGAACGCAAGCCTCAGAACTCATCATCGTCGCAGAAGTACTCTTCACCATTATTCTCCTCTGAACAGTGGTAAGCAAGGGTGAGCACACTTATGGTTAGAGCTCAGCAAGTGGGGGAAGATGCAAGGCTATCAAGGATAGGATAAGGTTTTGCAGCGGTTAGCATTTTAATGTTGGTCAAATTTTATTAGCAAGTACCTATTTACTAGATGTAAGTTCATACCAACCCACTTAAGCATTTAGAAAGCATGTCATCTCAAAACCATAAGAAAACCACGATTTAAATACATCTTTAAGTTTGATTATCATGTGAGGGTCCTAGCCGCTCTTGACCGTGAGCACGGCTGATCGATTAGTTTTCACTCTGCAGAGGTTGTACACTTTACCCACAGCTCGCGTAAAAGTTCCGAAGAACTTTGAACCCAACCATGCGTTGCTGGCCAAGCATCATACCACACTTCCGAGGTGTGATTGCATAGGTACGCTACGAAGCCTTTACAAAGGCATGCAAAAGACCAATAACCCACATAATTACAGATCAGGGCGGACCATAACCCTCCCTAATGGTCAGCACCTTAGCAAAGGCTGCTACCCCAAAAGGACTGGGTTATACCCCTGCAACCCCAATCCCCCTCTGCTCCTTTCGGATAAGGTCATCAGTTCATCCGCACACCTAATTAATTGGGTAAGCCACAGCCATATAGACTGTGGTTGTACTGTTTTCTTGGGTAGTTCTCCATGTTTTGATTAAACCATATGATCCTGTATTAACGAAAAAACATCATTAACAGACATAAAAGCCTTTGTCATGAAAAACCACTTTTATCCAACCTGAGTTAAGCTACTAAGCATTAATCTACCCAAAAACATTTATTAAATCGGGTTGTTTCAAGGTTCATGGATAAAAATCTAGGTAAGTCCTTAAAAAGGTGTTCCCGTCAAATTTATGCAATACATCAACAAAAGTAAACTTAATTATCATGCAATTATAGGACAAAAAGGAATAAGTAGGAGGAGAAGACCACTTGCCTTGTTTGCCTAAAAACTGAGCTTCTTATTTATCAAACAAATCCTCTTGATCCACTCCAACTGGCTGATCACTTGCAACCGGCACGATGTCTACGAGCACACATGAATACAAACAATAAATAAAACAATATACCAAACAGATCTTAAAGCTAAAAACACAATGCTTAAACAAACGGGCTCGCTGAGATGATCGTGTGGACACCAAGAATGCTTAAAATGGAGCTAAAACAAAAAAGATGCGCCTAAAACAAAGTCCAGGGGCTTAACTGCGAGAAAACTGGGCTTCCAAGGGCTAAACTGAAAGAAACCGATGACCTAAAACTAATTACGTGTAAAAACCAAACGTTTAACGTGCAAAACCACCTAATAGGATCTCTGGTGCTAAAAACTATAAAGTTCAGGGGTCGAAACGGAAGAAACGGGACCTAGATGTAAGGGTTTTAACAGGTGGAAGGACCGGCTTGTGAAAAGAAGAAGTCGAGGGTCTCTTTTGTAAAAAGACCGGCGGAGACCTGGGTTGACCGTTACGCGGTTTGTTGACCAGTGGGCCGGGCGGATCTGGGCTGTCCGCTCGGAGATGAACGGCAGGTGGCGACCGAGGGTGGACGGGCGGCGGCGGCGCAGCGCGCGTGGCGGCGCGCGGCAGAGTGCGGCGGCGGGCTCGCCGACGATGCTCGAAAATGAGCATCCGGCCTCGGTTTTCAACGGGGTTTGCGCCTACGCGAAGCTGGGGAGGCGGCGAACTCAACCAAGGGCTTGGGACGGTGGTTTGGGTGACGGCCAGGGCGTCACGTCTGGCGAGGCGGGCGGCGCGGCTCCGGTGAGCGGGCGCAGAGGCCACAGGCTCTAGGTGCAAGGGAAATCAGGGAGGGACGGTTTCTCACCACATGACGAAGCTCGGATGAAGAGATGGGCGTCGGAGATGCGGCGGTGGTGGAGAACGGAGCGGCGGCCGTAGGTTGAAGATGACGGGTTGCAGGGCTCTGGGGCGCAGCTCAGTCCGGCGACGGGAGAGGGAGCTCCTGGGACAAGGGAGGGTACGGGTGAGAGTCACACACGAAGGAGAAGAAAGAAGAGAGAGGCGGGGAAGGGCACTTCACCGGCGGTGAGAAATTCAGCGGCCGGCAATGGCGCGGCGGAGAAGGCTTCAAGGCGACGGCGCGTGCGTGAGAGAGAGCGGAGCGAGAGAGAAAAGAGGCGAAGCAGGGACTTGGCCTCGGCTTTTATAGAGAGGAGGAGGGAGAGGGAGCGGCGGCCAGGCGGAGAGGCCATCAATGGCCAAGGGGCCGGCGGAGGGGTGCGCGGCGCGAGAGAAAGAGTCGGCGGCCGCAGCTGCTGCGAGCAGGGGAGGAGCCATAGGTGGGGGGCGAATCTGATTAGTGGGCCCGGGTGGTCAGCGACCAGAAGAGAGAGAGGAGAAGAGGGGAAGGGAGCTGGGCCGTGGTAGGCAGGTTGGGCCGCGCGAGGAGAGGCTGGGTCACACGGGGAGAGGCCTCCAGGCCAAGCTGGGCCTGCTGCTGCGCTGGGTCGGGAAAAGAAGAGGGCCATCGGTGGGCTGAGTTGAAAAGAAAAGGAAAAGAGAAGAGAGGGAGAGAAGGGATAGGGGTTTTTGGGTTTTTAAACCTTTTTATGATTTTCAAAATCACACAAACAAACAAAAATTATGCAACCAAAATATGATGCACAAGCACTTGTTGCTTCTAAAATTATTCAAATGATATTTAAATATTTTGTGGCCAAATTTATTTGATAATTTATTTACCATGTTGCTTACATTAATTTGGTGATGGAATTTTAGGGTGTTACAACAACATCTTCAGGGTTGGCGGTTGCCATCTTACCCTTGTCTCCTGCTGCTACCCCTGCCATTGGTTGTGGATCTTGCAACTGGGCCAGCGGGGGCATCAACACGAACTTCTCGACGTCCTCCTACAATAAGGAATAACAAGCATCAGTACGACTACTTCATCAACAAGTACTCGGGGGCTTTGGCTACGACTACTCACCTTTTTGGGCGGACGCGAGGCGGAGTACTCCGACACTAGGTACGTAGTGTATGTGGGCATGTCTTTGAAGAATTTGCTCAACCTTTCAACAATCAGCTCATCGCTGATCTCTTCTTCATGCAGCCTCGAGGGGTCATTCTCCCCAGTGTACTCGTACTCGAGGTGAATGCGCCTCATCAGCGGCTGGACTCTTCTCTTCATAAAACTGAAGGCCACATGCTCGGCTTTCAGTCCCGTCGTCCTCAACGTGGCGACCTTTTCCAACAACACGGGCAGCTGAAGACATTCCTGCATAGTGGGCTCAGTGTTCCACCAGGGTTGATGCTTCGGCGGGTACCCACTGGGCTTCGGTAGTACGGGGTGGTGGTTGTTCACATAGAACCACCGCTGCTTCCAATCTTGATTGGAGTCAATCAGCTTGTATGACAAGTCATGCGCGGCGGTGTCTTCGTGCATCTGGATATCAGCGCCACTGACTACTTTGGGGTCATCTGCGCTTGGTTGCAGCTTCAATCGGAAGAATTTCCAAAACAACACCCAGTGCGGCTTGATTCCCATGAAGGCTTCGCAGAAGTGAACAAACACGGAGGTGTGAAAGATACCAATTGGGTTCAAGTGAAAGTGCTCGATCCCGTAGTACTCGAGCAGTCCACGGAAGAAGTCACTTGAGGGAAGCGCCAGTCCACGCTCGTAGAAGCGGGCAAACATCGGGATCTCCTCTGGATTCTTCTCCATGGGGTACGCTTCTCCGGAGGCGGAGTTCCACCCATCAACGGCCTTCTCCCTCTGGAATCTGTTGTTCACCAGCGCCAACACATCTTTCATCTTCAGCTTGGATTTCTTCCATGCCTTGTACCTGTTCGGCGGAGTGGGGCAGGAGGACGACTGCCCCCTCCTCCTCTCGGGCTCTCTTCTTCGAAATCTGGGTCTTCGACAGCGACGACTTCATCCTGGTGGTCACGAGAGTTTTCACTCGCATTCGCTCGAGGGCTGCTAGGGTGGCGGTGACGGTGCTAGCAGATCTGCTGCGGTAGCGTTGGCGGCGGCTTTGGAGGACTAGAGATCTATTCGCAATTGACTTGGAGCAATTGCGAGTGGGAAAACCCTAAGAGGTTACCCTCTTATTTATAACCACGCGACTGACTCAGTGCGAACGAACCCTTCAACTTCCACTACTCGACACTCCGCATCTCGGGGGCTCATCTTTGATTTTTGGACTTTGGAGGATTTCAACACATCAAACATCAACAACGGACACATTCTACAGTCAGTTGACCCTTCAATTCGAGAGAAGTACTCGACTCAAGGCTCGGGGGCTCCGTGCCACGTGTCCTTCGATTTTTTTCTCTGGATTTTTCGGGATAAGATTGACAGAACTTCAGATTGACCCTCAGCTTGAATCTACAATTCGAACTAAGGCTCGGGGCTACATTCCATATGGAATGCGATTCTTCGAATCACATTTTCCATATGGTTTTTCATCACAAGCTATCAAGACATCACAAGTACCATTGAAGACCTTCGAGAAAAGCGCTCGAGGACGCTTGAGGACTACTCAAGAAGACTTCAAGAATACTCAAGATCAGCTGGAGTACCTTCCAGCCTCGGGATGATTCAAGCATTCTTGAGAACTTCCGACTTGTAGAACTCGGGGATGCTCAAGGACTACTCGAGGAGGCCATCAAGACTACTCGAAGCCATCTCACTCGACTACAAAGTACTCAGGGTCTTGTCGTACGGACATCCCGAGGCCCACCATCCAGGCGAGTACTGGACTCGACTACTACGTGGGCCCCAGGACTACCCGACTTGTGGGCATGGTGCAAGACGGCATAGGCTGCAAGGCAATAGAGGACTAGTACTCGGATAGGAAGGCTATGCATGTGCGAATCATGTAGAGTACTCCTACCCGTGTACGGCTAGAACTATCCTACCTAAACCAACTTGTAACCCTGCCTCCCGGTGAAAATAAGGCGAGGCAGGGACCCCCTCTATCTGTCCGCATCACCTTGTAAACAACACCCTAACAATGAAGAGCTACGCAGCATACAGGACATATGGTATTGCGCACATTGCGGTCTGAACCTGTCTAAATTGTGTGCCACGTGTCTCTCCTTCGAGTTTCCGATCTCGGCGAGGCCACATTCAACCACCTCGTGTACCCCTTTGGTGGGTTTGCCAGTCTAAAACACCGACAGACAAGGCCCTCCTCCCCCTCCTCGTGCAAGGAGGCGTCATTGTGGCGCGCGAGGTCATCTGATGAGGACGGCCACGTACTACACGTCGGGCCAGTGCTCGGTGGGGTCCGGCGGCGGCGAGGTCGCCAGGACGTGGAGCGAGGCGAGCGCGTCCAGCCGCCATGGGTCTGCTGTCGCCATGAGCAGCAGCGCCAGGCGCAAGATGCGAAGGCGGGACAGCCCGGTCTTGGCGAGCAGGTCGTCGATGGTGGAGAAGATGACGAGCTCGGCCTCGGCGCAGAAGGACTCGAGGTCCCGCGACGACGGGATGTAGTGTTGCGCATACGGCAGGCACGTCCCTCAGGTGTAATGTCGCGGCGCACGCTGGGAGGAAAGCGGCCAGTTACTCGACATGCGCGTGCTGGCGTCCCGGCGGCCGCAGATGCAGCTCGTGGCGGGCTGCCACGGCGGCGGCGGCGTCAGCGTGAGAGAGACGGGTCCTGCGTGTTGAGGTGCCAACCCCCATCTTTCTCCTGGCGGGGGGTGCATCTGCGTGCCCTCCCCCCTCTGTCGGCCGGCAGACGGGACGGCGAGGGGTGAGCCCTACCTATGCCGCAGACGCGGTGGCCGGCCAGGTCGGGGAGCGGAGCTCCGGATCCGGTGAATCAGAGATGCTCGATTGGGGCCGCTCGAGGGGTCCCCGTCAGCGGTGAAGTAGAGCAGCTGGCGGGACTACCGCGGTGAAGCACCAGAGCTGATCCGGCTCCGGGCGGCGTCTCTGGGCGCGCCTGGCCTCCATGGACCGCGGAGCAGCTGGTCCAAGGCGATGGCGCCCGCGGCGGTGGCGTCCTTGCCACCGAGGCTGGCCTTGAGGACGCCCAGCAAGATAGTGAGGATGACGTGATCGGCGGTGATTACGCGCGGGCGCGCCGTCGACGAGGTAAGTGGCGGCGACGTGCAGAGGCAGGCGGCTGCGCCGGTAGGTTGCGGGGAGAGACAGGAGGAGGTGGCGAAAAGAAAATAAAGGGAAAAGGAAGAAACGGTGGGGCCCACAATTTGGAGGGGATTTGGAGGCTCTCTAGAAACGGAGGTTGAGTGGGGGAATTTGCAGGAGTATGAAAAATCCAGGCCCATATAGAGACCCTGCTGAAGTTGTTTTTTTCATCAAGCTTTTAAAATTCAGAGTAGAGGTCCATATGGAGGCCCTTGTTGTGGTTGTTCTTAGCCTCTCAATGGCCGACAGGATGGATGCTATATTAAAAAAAATTATAACATCTTCTAAATTTGCAATTAATCATTAAAAGGTGAATTTTCTTTTGAAAAATCCTGACCTCGGAGGCTAGAGTTTTTCTCTCTCTTTATCTTTAAGTTTTTGGCTTATCCGTGATGTACGTAAATGGGACGCTGCGAACGGCAGGTAGAAAAACCGTAAACCGACCGGTTTTAAAACTGAAAAAACCGGACTGGTAACCGGCCGAACCGCGCGGTTAGCCGAGAGGCTCGATTTGCTAGGGTCGGTTAGACCTGGTTTATCGTGGTTTTTATAAACCGTGCCGGCACGGTTCCAGCGGTTACCGCGATAAACCGCGCGGTTACCAACGGTTTTTCTAACCCTGGACAAATAGTGACACCTTCACTGTTGTGGGTCAACACATTCAAGGCAGCACTATGTAAAAAACACATTATAGTCCCATTGGGCCTCTGGCCTTGCCATGTGAGCCGAGATGGGAAAAACATGGGTGGGATTTTTCTATTCTCTATTAATCTTTTTTTTCCTGCAATATCTCTACGCCTAAAATTAAAAGATCGTAAAGTCGTCATCTACTCGATGATTCCAAATCTCGATCCAGCTCACGTGTCCGTATCCGCTACAAATAATCCTCCACTCAGACCTCACGTGTCTACGTCCCGGTTCTAACACCTATAGCATGTTAGCTTTTTCTAATTTTCGTTATAAGAGCAACTCCAATAGGTTGGCATCTTTGATTTTTGGCAAAAACGTTGAAAATACTTCTCTAACAATTTGGCAAATCAGGTTAGTATTTTTGGCAACTTGACAAAAACTAGCCTCCAGCGCGTATATATGCGCGCGCGGCGACAACTTGGCATCGGCGTTTCTTCCATGGGTAGAGAGAGGTGAAAGGGTGAAAAAAGAAATAAAAGATACAAAAGGGTTCCTGATTTAAGTTTTGAAGAGGTGGAAAGACATAACATAATTTTATTTCTCTTTCAGGGTTCCTGATGTAAGTTAGATCTTGATTTGGAAAGTGAGTTATGCCAAACTATTAGAGATGAACTCTTTTTTTACTTGACATGTCTTTTTAGAAGTTGGCAAAACACAAGATTTGACAAGTAAAATTTGGTAAACTTTTGAAGATGCTCTAACAGATCTAAAATTTAGTTTGAGAAAAGTCTTGGCAGCACCCCCGTAGAGTTACCCTAAACCTCCTGGTGTCTCCTCAAGACTCGAGAACGGGGCCACTAGACGGCGGCGCGGCACGATGGCGTCCGGTTACAAGAGACGCGAAAGAGACGCCGAGATCTCCTGCAACAAGAGACCCAAAACAGATCACAACGACTGCATGGAGGACTACGACGGCGAGGATTTCATCTATGAATACGACGACTACGGCGACGATGAAGATGAACACATGATGAGCGACGCGGAGGAAACAAGGGTCCACGTCGCCCCGGCGACGTATGTCGTCCTGACCGAGGACGACGTGCTCAGACGGCAGGCGGAGGACACGGCCGGCATCGCCGAGGTCCTATCGATCCCGCCGGCGTTCGCGGCGTTCCTCCTCCGGCGATACAAGTGGACGCCCTCGAGCCTCCAGGACGACTGGTTCTCGGACAGCCGCGTCCGCGACGCCGCTGGCCTGCCTGCGGCGAACGGCGGCGCCACCGTCGTCGCCACGGCGCTCAGCACCCGGCCGCTCGTCTGCGCCATCTGCTTCGACCGGTACCCCGCCGGCGCGACGAGATCGGCGGCGTGCTCGTCCCACTTCTACTGCGACGACTGCTGGCGCGGGTACGTCGGCGCCGCCGTCGGCGACGGCGGCCCCCGGTGCCTCTCGCTGCGGTGCCCGGACCCGGCCTGCTACGCCGCCGTCGTCCGCGGTCTCGTCGACGCGGTTGCCGGCGCCGCCGACAGGGATCGGTACGCGCGGTTCGCGCTCCGGTCGTACGTGGAGGAGAGCGGCGGCCGGATCAAGTGGTGCCCAGGCTCCAGCTGCTCCAACGCCGTCGAGTTCGTCGGCTGCGCCGGCGACGACGCCACGGACGTGTTCTGCAAGTGCAGGCACGGTTTCTGCTGGACCTGCAGCGAGGAGGCCCACCGGCCGGTGTCGTGCAGCACGGTGCGCGCGTGGCTGGCGAAGAACAAGTCCGACTCAGAGACGGCGAATTGGATGCTGGCCAACACCAAGCTCTGCCCAAAGTGCCGGAGCGCGATCGAGAAGAACACCGGCTGCAACCACATGACCTGCCCCTGCGGCCACCACTTCTGCTGGATCTGCTTCCAGCCGGCGGGGACGCTTGAGCACTACAGCTGCCCGGACGACAGATACCGGCCGCAGAGGAACGCCGCCGCCGTCAAGAGCAAGGAGGAGGCGACGAAGCGGCAGGCCAGGGAGTCGCTGGACAGGTACCTGTTCCACTACGAGCGGTGGGCGGGCAACCTCAAGTCGCTGGAGAAAGCGCGACAGGACATGGACAAGCTGGAGGCGTCGGAGCTCGAGGAGATGGCGGCGGTGGTCGGCGTCAAGGCGGTGACGGAGCTCGAGTTCGTCACCGAGGCGTACGAGGAGATCGTCTACGGCCGGCGGGTGCTGCGGTGGGCGCACGCGTATGGGTATTACCTGGACCCGGAGCGCGACGGCAAGAAGCGCGAGCTGTTCGACTACCTACAGGGCGAGGCCAACCAGTGGCTGGAGCGCCTGCACGAGTGCGCCGAGGTGGAGAGGAAGCGCCTCTTCTGCTCCAATGGCGACGGCGAGGGCGAGGCCGCCGACGATGTTGCCAAGGTGACCAAAGATTACAAGAAGGTGTTCAAAGATTACAGGGACAAGATGGTGAACTTGACCGTGGCGTCGAGGACCTTCATGGGGAACCTGGTCAAGGCATTTGAGACCGATCTGCCTGAGGTCTATGCAATGAATTTCTAGGGGATTCCCTACTGCAGAATGCAGACTTGATTCATCAGATTAATGGTCTTCAAGAGCGCACAGCCAAGTCGACAGCCATGCTCAATATATATGGTCTTTTAATTCTTTTTTTGGTTGATCTATCCTTCTAAGGTTGACAACTACCTACTAATAGGTTTTGGGATTCAATTTGGAAAAAAAATTCAGTTCCAACCGAAATGGACGAAATTCGGTCAATTCTGGTCAAATTTCTGATAGATTCCGTGGAATTTCAAATTTTGCAGCATGAAACTTGTTTCGGACCCTCCCAAGATGGTTAAAATTTGTCCATATTCGGACCATCTCGGTCTCGGTCAAATCCCAGAACCACATGGTACTATGTGATTGTTTGAACAATATGACAGAGCATGATATGTAGGGGTGGATATCAAGCCGGCTCGGCTCGCTCCAGCTCGTTTAGATAACGAGCCGAGTGCTCGGCTCGTTATCTAAACGAGCAGAAAATGCGGCTCGGCTCGGCTCGGCTCGACAGAAGCTCGAGCCAGCTCGTTTTGGCTCGCGAGCTGGAGATGCGGAGGGTTTGAGGTCGCGGTGGGCGAAGCCAGCGGGCTCTGCGGACAGCGACACGACGTCATCGTTAGGGTGAAAGGCTGGAAGCATCTAGCTCAAGCAGTAGTCCTCGATTGGCAAAAGAAATTCTCAGCCTGAGGCCTTGAGCCCAATCTTGCAATGCCCACGGGAAAAAAGAAGAGGATAAATTTGAGCACGAATTCCCACAGGAGTAACTGAATCTGTTTAGTTCCTCAAAAGTCACCAAAATTTTCGCATCGCAGACCGTACCACCTCTCACAGAACACGTTTTCCAATGCAAAATTTTCATCACTTTCACCAACATTTCCACCAACTAAACGGTGCCATCCATTCCAATCAAATCAACCACGAGCACGGTGGCGGAGACCCTGACTAGGCCGCATTATCCACATCCCTCAGCTTAATGGCCATGAGAGCAACAGAGATCGATTTCTCGCACAAAGAGAGAGCAACAGAGAGAGGCAGAGAGCGGAGAGGATTTGCGGCTGGGCTACGCCGGGGGACGGAAGGGGAGCACCGCGCGCTCGCGAGATCTCGCGCCGCCTCCGTTGCTGTGTGCTGCGAGAGAAGGGGCGGATCAGGGAACAACTAGGACTAGGGTTAGCGGGTGGTGGAGATTAGCCTGGGCCGGCCTCAGCCGTTGCCCTGCTGGTTGCTCCTTCTCAGCTCGCTGAGCTCGCGAGCAAGCTCGGACTCGCTCGTTATAGAAACGAGCTAAAGTACCAGCTCGGCTCGGTAGAAAACTGCAACGAGCCGAGCCAGCCACGAGTCGAGCGAGCTAACGAGCCACGAGCATTTCATCCAATCCTAATGATATGTATGTACTTCTTCTCTTCTTGCTAGTGTAATTGCTTCTAGTAGCTCTTTGGATTATTCTAGTTTAGTATTACAGCAAAGATGGTTTTGACTATACGATCAGAGGATGATTACTGTAGCATTACTGTAACAAATTATCAATTAATTATATGCTCATTAGATTCATCACGTAAAGTTGCACTCATCTGTGAAAAGATTTATTTTTTCTAAAAACTTTTTGCGGGAAACACGGGCCATGTGCCGCTCGCCCTCGTCTCGCCAGTCAATAACATGCCAACCAGCCGGGTCAACCACTGCTGCCGCCACTAGCAGTCGACGGCGAGTCCTTGGCTCCTTGCTGGCCTTCACTGTTGCCGGGATAAAGACCCGCTGATATTTGACTTGAGATATCATCAAATGCAGCTGCCCTGCCCATATTTTTTCCATTTTCTTGCCCTGCCCAAGTCGGCTGGCAAAAGAGCCCAAAAAATGTGCGGCCCGTGCTGAGATTTTTCAGGCAGTGAGACTTGGATCTCTGACCCCCACTCGGTGGCTTCGTCACTAATGATTCTGCCGGTTTGCATAGAAGAGCCCCAGTGCAGAACCTCTGTATTGTCTGTATATAAACAATCCAATTCTGCCTCCCCAAGCTCCAAAATAGCAAAATCTTGTATGTACAGGCCATCCGGAGCATCGATGGAGAAGAACTCCATCCTACCAGTGTCGAGCACAACAATCTTGGAATGCGAGGTGACGACGGCAGCGAACAGTAGAAGTAGAAGCAACCATACGCGTAGTTGCGGCAGTCCAGATGCCATCTCATCACGTTAATGGCGGCGGCGGCGGCGGCGGCAGCAGCAGGAGGGTTGAGATCGAGCCAGCTGGGACACGCGATGGCTGGCCACTGGTTGGTGGAGGAAGAGAAGACGAGCGCCACC
Source organism: Cenchrus fungigraminus (assembly GCA_036936925.1). Taxonomy (NCBI): domain Eukaryota; kingdom Viridiplantae; phylum Streptophyta; class Magnoliopsida; order Poales; family Poaceae; genus Cenchrus; species Cenchrus fungigraminus. The sequence continues at coordinate 13,708,428 of CM072781.1, read as the reverse complement.
AGCTTGGCCGGGCACTCGGCCATCCAGATCACCCTCAACGATCTCTCTGCCGCCGTCCTGTTCGGCTGGCTCCTGGATGATGGCTGACGCTGATTTGTTCTGAGAGAAAAGTATTATTAGCTGGTAGCTGGTGGCTGATTTGTTCTGAGAGAATAGTACTGCTGACTGGTGGCTGACAAGCCAAACGAACAGGGCAGTCCCGGCCCGCTCGCTGCAGCCTGCAGGGAGCGAGGAAGACGTGGGACGTGCGGCGAGCAGGCACTGAGGGATCGGAGGTAGGAGGTCGGCGAGGGTGGGGGAGGCGGATCAGGATTTCCGCGAGGACATTGTCGCCGAGGCTCGCCCCTCGGCCGAAGGCGGATTATTTGCCGGTTTGATGCTCGACCATGGAAGGAAGGTAACGAGAGTTAAACCCAATCAAATCGAAATCGGTGTGATTATGGTTTGATTGTTTGTAAACAAAGCTATCACACAAATACTAGCAATAAGAATACCGCGCAACTACGAATCAAATGACTAATGTGGGAGCCGATTGTTCAGTGCAAAACGATACAATCCATCACTTTTTGATGCAAACAAATATAAAGGAAACAACGTAGCGCATTCAGCCATTCGACAACATTTTCTACCTGAAGAGTACACGCATACCACAGACAAAATTTTCTGTTTAATTTATTAAACTTCATCGCAGCATGCCGGGGGGGGTTGCTGAAACACAATTTTCTGACGGGAGTTAAAAAAAAATATCCCAGCAGATATGCACAAATGTAGCTCCTGAATCTCAACTGCGAAAAGCCGAAAAGACTTTATGGAGCTCTATCGAATGGACGCGTGTCATTGTAGCATATATTCCATACAGCTTCGACTGCATCTTTTGCAGCGGTCTCTGAGCAGTACGGGTTGTTCTTGAGGGACATCAGAGCCCGCCTTCTGACACAATCCTTCAGGAACACAGAAAGGCGTGGCAACAGAAAATATTAGTAAAATGTTTTAATTAGAAGAAAATATCAACTACAACAAGCCCTTAGGGAACTGCCAAATTAAATCTCAATTTACGTTCTTTATATTGACAACAGTAACCAAGTAGTTTACCGCCAACATAAATAAACTGGATTTGATAGTTCAGTTCATACGCAAAGGTTACACATGTCTGAACACAGCAAAGCAGCCATGTACCGATGCACATGTGATCTATAACCTTAGAACATGTCACTAGGGCTGAAAAGACACTTACTTGCTCATGACCCCTTATCTTCATGAAACCACGCAACAATTCACGTTTGTAATGGCAATCACCACTAAGGTGATTGGCTCGAATCTAAGAACAGAAAACATACATAAGTCACACAACTCACTCCGTAAAAATTATGCATTACTCTAAACTGAGGGTAAGTTTCAAAATCAACATTACTGTAAACTGAGGATAAGTTTCGTGCAACAAGAGATGAAAAGAACTCTATTAACAAGGGCAATTTTGTTCTTACCTCAGAGCAAGCATGATGAGCACAATTCTTCCAGTCAATATTCTTGCCAACACAGTCATCATAAGCATGAATCAGTTCATGAATAATGACCTGATTTATCTCATCTTGAAGGGTCATGTGATTGCAGCACACTTTTATCTGGGCAAAAGTCATTAGAAAAGTAAGCCTACTATGTCCTCGGTAGTTGAAAGTTGAAAATATACGGTGCAAAACGAAAAATCAATTATGTGTTCACAGTTTCATAAGAAAACAGGTATTACGATATATAATGGTACTGAAAAGACACGGGGTTTATATCCGCGTCAACCAAGAGCTCGACTCGATGGTGTGTTGCAAGTAACATGAAAATCAAACATTGCACAATAACTTGATGCTACCCAAATACCCAATTTTCAGTGAACCGATGTCCCAGAAACGCATCAAGTATAACAATCTACGCTGCTGACACCAGAAAGGCAGAAACAAGCATTAAGTATAACAATCTACGCTGCTGACACCTGCGAGCTACATGAACACATGTGTCTCTAACTGCTACCTCTAAGCGGTAAGTTGCTGGCTGATGTACAATGAACACAAATGTTCAAAGCTGAAGTACACCTACATAATGAAAATGAACCGAGGCCACCATACTTTGTAACTAGCTCCAACATCTTTTGGTTTCACAAGAAGATATAATTACGCTTTTGGCATCTTAATACCGAGATAGTCATACTATCAGACAGAGGGGTAAAGGGTAAGGCCAGTCTCAATGGAGAGGGTCATCGCACAGTTACCAAGACTGGAACCTTAAGAACTGTGCTAACGGAGGGTCATGGTGATGACCCTCCTCTCTCATTCCATGACACTTCTCATCCTCTCTCTTCATAAATTTGCTGATGTGACAGGAAATTTAATGTTCATGACCCTCTCACGACACTTCCCACTGAGACTGGCCTAAAGGTCCATCATGTGATGTCTGCCAATTAGGACTAGATTGTAGCACGTCCCACCAGAATTCCAGAAATTATGGAAATTATGTCGAACCGAACCGTTCGAAGTTAGGAATTACGAACAGACAGACACATTCAATTCATAGCAGCAGGGCCCGCTTACTGGTCAACACTCAACACAAGACTCTGCTTACACACTGTCAATCGCGGCGATCATTTGGGGGCAAAAGGATGATGCTAAATGCGAAGTAGTAAAGAGCAGCGTACCCCTTCTCCGCTGCCGTAGCCGCCGGCGCTGGAGCAGTTGGTCGCCAGGATGAGGCTGGGATAGACCTTGCAACCGGCCTTCTCCATCTGCTCCCTCAAGAACCGCACCGTCGGATCTGTCCATCGCATCGAGAGCTATACGGGTAAGCACGGGGGAGGTCACGCGCAGCAACCTCGAGGGAGGGAGGGAGGGAGGGAGATACTGCCGGCGGCGGTGGTGCGCGGCCGTCGAGAGGTGTGGGCGAGTGGAGGAGCGTACGTTTGAGCGCCGAACGGATGCCCTCGACGCAGTCCTCGCGCGACATGGCGGGCCGGTCTCGCTGCTCCGAGGAGGACTTGGCCTCCACGCGGACACCCGCCGGGGCGGCGCCGCCCTGCGCCTCCGCCATTTCTGTCTCCCCGATTTCCCCGGCGGCGGCTGCGTGCAGGTTGTGTTTAGCCGTTTTTAGGTTTAGCCGTTCCGTTCGTCGTGTTGCTTTTGGGCTTCGGTGATCTCGTGCAGCAGACTGATTCTATCTAGTGACCGATAAAAGCCCATGAAGGGATTAGTCGTCCGGCTCTCTCTCGCGCGCGCGTGAAGGCGCCCAGGCCCAGACATCGATGGCCCATAAACTATCATTTCGAACAGCTTAAGCCCAGTGTTTTTCTTCAGTTCCATTACCGGAATTCTCAAAGCTGCGCGCTTCACATCTCTGATCTGAACATTCAGCTTTGCATTGGAGATCTGAGTTCACTTTGCTCTCCCCTTCCTTTCTTTGTACACTATCTACTGTATCTACTCACCTAGTTCGCGAGCACCTCTGCTACCGTACCACGACTCACGAGCAGTAGAACCCTCACAGAATGCGTCGCTCCTCCAACTTTCTTCCGGTCCGCAACCGTGTAGTGTAATGTATGATCAAAACCGAAGCCGACGTCCGCCTCGCTCCGAGAGGTGTCTGTCATCTCGCTTCCTCTGCTTGGCAAAAAAAAAAAAAGGAGTTCCATGTGCTGCGTCAAAGTGCGATCTGCAAACCGGACGCAGCTCATCGTAAAATTGAAGTTTGTTCGTGATGAACTGATGCTGTTCTTTTCAGTGTACGTAAATGAGGGTCCATCGGGCGGGCCGCAATCGGCGCAACCAAGCAGAAGATGAGGCTCATTAACTTCACGGCCCATCAATACGTGAGCGCGCGATCAGCCAAATCTTTCATGCTCGTGATGACACTGCATCTGGGCCGGCTTTTTTAAGCCGCTGTGGGCTGGATCTAGTAAATCTTTTCACGCTCGTGATGGGCCTAAACCGAAGGATCCAGACGCGCGCTGGCTAAACGTAAAAAAAAAAGATGCGTTTGCCGGGAGTCGAACCCGGGTCTATTGCTTGGAAGGCAATTATCCTAACCGTTGGACTACAAACGCCTTGTTGATATAGATATTGAGGTCATTTCTAGAATGATATAACAGCTATAGGTACCTTCTTCCCCCATTCCTTTGATAATTTTCATTTCTGTATCTTTTTCCCCGGGTACCAGTGTAAATTTAGAACCTCGAGAAAACAAGTCCCTGGACCCTATGCTGTTGGCTAGCAAAGCTTTTAGGTCTATGTTGACAGGGCTCAGCTTTTCTTTTCTATTGGAAAGGCGGTCAGCTTCAACAGAAGTAGTCGGGAAGAAAATAGCTTCATCAGAGTAATAAGATAATCTGCGGATGATGTAGTAGCGAACCTAACCCAACCATCCTCTCACGGTCTTCCAGAACTCCTTTTAAGCGTTGACGTTCCACAACAAAAAGCTCTTGATTGCAGCAGAACGGCGCCGGCCTCAACTGCCTTGGACTCGGAGACAAAGACACCTTGCACATCACAGGGGCCAATGCCACCACTACGCAGCTGACGGTGCGACCAATTGTAAGTTGAGCCGGTGTTAGAACCTGGGGATCAAAGTTAAGCGGAGGGTGTGTTTAGAAGCCCAAATTTTTTCAAAAAACATCCTATCATCTATCACATTACATCACATCACCTCTCACTATTCATCTGACGTTACAGTGTATTTTACACCAATTTTGACCAGAATTGTCAAACTTTGCTCAAACGTTTGGGCTCTAAACACACCCAGAGGGAATTGCTTGTTGGGCACTCGTTTTCATGTGCTCACTGCTCAGTGAATGGCTGCTGGAAAAGGCAGCTCGCCTGCCTCTGACTGTGACGACCGGGGAACAAACTACTACTCCCTCCGTCCTAAAATATAAGGATCTGTTGACTTTTTTATCACGTTTGACCACTCATCTTATTCAAAAAATTTGTGAAAATATTATTTATTTTGTTATAACATGTTTTATTATCGTGTATATTTCAAGTATAACATAATTATTTGTATATTTTCATAAATTTTTTGAATAAGACGAGTAGTCAAACGTGAGTAACAAAAGTCAGCAATCCCTTATATTTTGGGACAGAGGTAGTACTGAACTTGCCCGTCGAAAAGAAGCCTGTCTGTCTGGATAAACGATCCGTGTCTGAAGATGCGTCGTCCACCGTCTCTGACTGGAGTTTCTCACGGCAGGTACGTGTAGCCGGTAGGACGTTCTCCAACTGCCATCTCGGCTAGCTGCTCGAACATCTTTGTCTGAAACTTGAAGCAAACGAATGCTCCTCATCTAGCTGACTGTTCGGCTCAGAGGGGGACAGGAAACTAGAAACGCAGCCATCAAGCTGATGCCAATGTTGCGCGTCTCCTTCAGCCATAGTTATCGGCCATTTCAGGCTCTCGACAGCGAGGCTTGAGCAATGGAAGCAGGGACGGTCAATCGGGGTCTCGGCATTGTGCCGCTGGAAACTTCACTGGCCCAGTCCAGGTCTCAGATTTCAGCCGCACGGCACTGAATCTAAACAACCGTTGCACGGACGGAGTAGAACATAACGGATTTACAGTACCTTCCATGACCAGTCAGAGAGTTCCATTGCTCTGCTTTGACTGGAGGGTACAATCTTCAGAAACACCTGCAAAGCTGCAGCTTTGCCCCGCGAGATGAACGCACAGTTGCATTATCCTGCAAAAGGTCTGCAGCAATGGATCGAGTGCATCAGAGAAGATGACCAGTCGCCAATAGATCTGCAGCTCTGCGTGCAATAAGTGTGGCCACATGGATGGATCGAGACTCGGGAGAGCTAGCTTGAGCCCATCCATGATCGCAGCTCGTCGGCAGGCAGGCGCGAGAGATCATAACGCGAAGGCGACCCTACCGCGCGATCGCGAACAGCTCACATCGATCGAATTGCCATTTTGATGCTGGTTTCCATCACCTCACTCGAGCCATGGACCACGACGGTCCGCGCCGCCCACCTTTTGTGTCGAAAAAAGGTGAATGTGCCCAGCGGCAAAGCAGGAAATCATCCCCGATGCACAGGTTAAAGTGCGCGATTTTCTGAGGGCTGATGCAGCCACTGGGTGGATGAATGCGTTGTTGAATGGACGTGCACTTTTATTTTACAGCGATGAGTGATATACACATGGGGGGTGACAGATTACCGGGTGATTCATTCTTTGATTCCTTCACAGCAACAAAAGATGCAAGGAACATGTGTGTTAGCTAAAGGTACAGTACTAGTAAGGGACAGCTAGTTCTTGTCGCCGAAGGATTACAAGCTCCAGATGCCATGGAAAATGCTCCTCAGCTTGCTCCCGCCAAGCTTCTTCACGATCCGTTTGGCGTCCGGGACATCAGTCTCCGCGAGCTTCTCGAGATTCCTGCCATGGGAAACATACGCAGCAAACCATGAGGAATTTGTCGAGAATAGAGCGATGAACATGTGGTGGTGATCAGCTCTTGAATGGAAGTTGCCTGTACCTGACGTGCTCCGAGGACATGATCTTCCTCCGGCCGGAGCTGCTGTCCGTGAGGTGCATCAGCGTCGACAGCAGCAACCGCTTCGCCGGCGTGGGCTTCTCCTCTTCGGGGCCCAGCAGCTGCAGCACCTGCGCCACGTTGCGGTCGTCCTGGACGAACCGCTTCCGGTTGCGGTGCACGGACACCATGGCGCACAGCGCGTCCGCCGCCATCTCCCGCGCCTCCGGGGACTTGGCCGCGCGGAGGACGCTCACCATCTCCGGCATGAACCCAGCGTCCCCCATCGCCTTCCTCATCTCCTCCGACACCTGGCACAGGCGGTGCGCCGCCTTCAGGGCGCAGTGCTGCAGCGTGGTGTCGCCGCTGCGGAGCAGGGAGAGGACGCGGTCGAGGAACCCGGCGGCGAAGAGCCGGTCCGTGGAGGTGGGCGGCGAGAGGCAGACCGCGTCGATGGCGCGGAGGGCGACCTCGCGCGCCTTGGAGGAGCGCGTCGGGGACGACGGATCGAGCGCGCGGACGAGGGACTCGACGGCGCCTTCCTGGATGACGGCCTCCCTGGCGGAGGTGTCCCCGGAGGCGATGGCGGCGAGGAGCTCCATCGCCTGCATACGCGCCGCGTCCTCTGTGGCAGCGCCCTGCGAGAGCGACACGAGCGCCGGCACGGCCCCCGCGTCGGCCACCATGTACTTCCTGATCTCGTCGACGCCCGCGAGGCTCCGCAGCACCCGGCACGCCGCGCACACGAGCTCGCCGCCGCGGGCGCCGTGGTCCGTGCAGACGTTGAGCAGAGCCGTCACGCCCCCGTGCGCGGCGACGGCCCACGCGTTGTCCGAGTTCTCGGTGAGCCTGCAGAGCACCCGCGCCGCGCGTTCCTTGGCCGCCGCGGTGCTGCCGGCGCCCGCGTCGAGGACCCGGACCACGGGGGCGATGACGCCGCCGACTACCAGGTCGCCCCTATGCGCATCTGACCCGGCGATCACCGAGACCGCCTCCAGGGTCTCCTCCTGGACGCGCGGGTCGGGGCTCTCGAGCAGGGAGACGAGGACCCCGACGCCGTCGGGGACGTCGGAGGCCACGACGCGGACGCACTTCTCGTCGTCGCGCAGCGCCTCGCCGAGCGCGGCGGCGGCCTCCCTCCGCATCTCGGCGCCGCCGGCCCGGAGCCTGGCGAAGAGGTCCCGCACGTAGAACCGCACGTCGTCGCGGGTGGCGCCGGCGCCGGGCCGCGGCACCACCAGCGCCCGCGCCCGCGTGAGCGCGCCCGACGCGTACACCTCGTCCAGCCGCGCCACGTGCGCGTCGAGCGCGGCCGCCAGGACGTCGAGGTCGCTGCGCAGCCGAAGCTTGCCGCCGCCGTAGTGCCGCCCCTGGCTGCGCGGCACCAGCCCCAGCGCCTCGCGGGCGGTCGCCGCGACATCGCGGAGGAGGCTCGCGAACGCGTCGCACTCGCACCTGTCCTCGTGGGCACCGCCGGTGACGGTGATGTCGGCGAGGCCGGCGCGCAGGCGGTTGAGCCGGTCCCTGATGAGCTGCCACTTGAGCGGGAACAGCGTCGCGGACAAGGAAACCGAGACCAAGGAACTGATGGCGTCCATCGCCTCCGCAATCATCCCCGGCTCATCCAGCTCCTCGTCCTGGTTCAACTCTGCCGCTGGCGCGGCCGCTTCTTCCTCCCCTGCTTCTCCCATCCTCCTGTCCAGACAGAGCGAGCTCACTGCCTCTCCGAGCAAGGCTCAGATGCACCTCTTCGATTGTTGCCGAGCTTGCATCGTGGCCTGGTGGTGTCGAGCGAGGAGGAGAGGAAAGGTAGAAGGAAGCAGCGGTGCGTGGAGTGTGATAACTGTAACTGCACGGTGGCGCGCTGAACTGGAAGAGACGAGCAGCTTTGGCGTCTTCAAGGTAGTTAATTAATGGAGGTGGAGGCGGCTGGGCCCGGCAGTCGGGCAGTGGGCGGTGGACCTACCGGCCGGGACGCAGGCGGCGCAGCACGAGCGCGCGACTGTTGATGCCTTCTCGGGGAAAGACGACGGCGAGGCCCACGCCACGCTGCCCTGGGGATCGGCGAGCTTTGGTGCGGAGCGGCAAGCGCACGACAAGGGGAATGGAATAGCGGCACAAGTGACCAAGCCTGCCAGCGTCCACTGCCTACGGGTTTAGGATCGCGTGACATGCCCAAATGCTAGGCGCACATAGACCAGAATATGGAACCCTCTCCAGCTCTAGACTAGTGTTAACCTTTTTTTTTTTGACAACAGACTAGTGTTAACCATTGGAGCAGCACAACATCTTGTTCTCTCCGCGTGGTGAAATACGAAATTATGCAAGCCGACACGACAGCCAGGATTGCTTGAGTAGTTACTGCTTTCCTCATCAGTCTTGTTTGTATTATATCTCACAAATACAACTACTCCCTCCGACGTTTAGAACAACAAAATTAACTCATTTTGAACTAAATTTCTTATGGGTGTGTCTATACGTCAAATGACTGATTTTTAACAATCTATCAATCACTTTATTTTTAGTCATAGATCCTGCATCCAATGGCTCTAGCTGGCCAGCTGTTCTTTTTTCCCCTACTTATCAGAATTGATTGAAATTTCATTTCTTCTCAATCGCTTTCCCAAAAGAGGATTCATGTACCCGTTAAGCTTCGTAAAAAGAAATTGATTGAGATCTAACATTCATCTGAATCACTTTCCCCAACTGGTGGGTCCACGCAAAAACAAATGTTCCCAAGTGGGCTTGATAGTTACTTATGGCCTTCATTTTGTCACATTTGGACCTATTTTTTATTTATATTGTAAAAAAAGCTCCTTAATGGGCCTCTAACGAACAAAAAGTAGTGTAACCTGCGATACAACAAAAACTGAAATTCCTGTCTGTGATCCAGTCTATTTTAAAAGTCTTACAACTTAAAAGTCAAATCCATATAGGCCAAAAAGGAAAGAGCAAGAAAAGCAGCAATCTGTACGGAGGAGAGCTGGATGAAAACCCGGAGGAGCAATCAGATCAGTTCTCCAAAATCAGACATGTTTGATCCAAATTTCTACCAGGTTTCATGTTGAAAAAAAAGAAAACAACATGAAAACATGTTTTGTGATACAAGTAATCTCTAAATGAAAACATCATGAAGAGAAACATCTAGTGATGTGATAACTCGGTGATCAGAAAACAACACATATTTCCTCACGAAGCGACAATTCCAACATGGCAAAAAGAGAGAGAGAGAGAGAGAGAGAGAGAGAGAGAGAGAAAGAAAATCCTCACTTTTTATGGAAAAGTAAATCCTCACTTTTGGCACAGTTTTTTGTTAGCATTTTCATTGAAATTGCAGTGCATGAAATTAACAAATTTGTAGAAGCTTGCAAGGGTTTAAAAGATTACCTACTGTAATGAAAATCACCAAAACAAAGGAAAGCTATATAACTTTCTAATTTCCGATTTCACTAGATGTGTTAATTCAAGACAAATAGATAAAATGACTTGAAAACATAAGAAAACACAAGTTCAACAAAAACAACACTAGTCTGAATGAGTATAAGAAAACATAGAATGTTCATTATGTTCCTTGGGTTGAGCTATCGCCACGACTCCACGAGAGTAAAAAAAAAGGACCATCATGCACATAACAACATTCATTATACATGAACAATTTGCTATCCGCACAAGCTAAACCATAACAATATCAAATAATTCAGAGTTTCAAACTAACAAAGTACATAGCCCAACACATGAATTCTGCATGAAAACTTTGTTCTCCCAAAAATTGCAAGATGAATCAACTGAGCAAACATACCTTGCTCTCGACATCCCAGAGAATGCTCTTATTGATCTCCTTGTATATGTAGAGTCCCGACAGGAGATCATCACTTGCAATGACACTATGGACATGCCACCACACTGGTTAGCGAAAAATGCTTGCAGAAAAATCACAGCATGTAAGCAAAATAAAATATGAACAGGATAGCACCCAATTCACTAGTAACAATAGAACTGTCGCTAAAACACACATCGTAGATAGGTGTAGACATGCAACATAAGAAATTTTAGAACTTTATGTTCATAAGGAAAAATATAATTGAATTGGGAACAAACGAACCAACAAGAGAACGCCAGCAGATGCAGCAAGACCCAACTGTTCATATATAGAGGGACCATGCAATAAACAATGGAAAATTCAAAGACCATAGGTTGTGAAGCTACCTGGACACTTGCCGCAGTGGTGCAAATAGAAATTATTATTATGCAAAAATAGACACATGAATGAAATTTAAACAAATAATAGAACTCTAAGCTACATCTTTTTCTCGAAAGGTGCAAGAGAAAACAGAAAGACTCATTAACCCATGCAGATAGGGAAAAAAAGAAGTTATTGCTCGAAATTCAAAAAAATATGCCTCCCTAAAAGGCTCTGACAAATGCCTGTGAAAAAACAGGATCCCCCCAACCACTGTGTGAAAAACCAAACACACATTCGGAAGACATTTATCCCCACACCGCACATCAAACGATGGAAATGTTGTCACTGCAACATATAAATTCCTCTAGAAATATATAAATTATCTTAGTTACAGAACTGCAGATGAGGAAAACTACACTTAGTTATCAACATAAAAAAGATAATACTTTATTTTAATTATGTGAGATAAAGAACATCATGATAACTTAAAAATGATAGTTTGCTATGGATATCAGCTCATAAAAATGGAAGAATGTTACAACTCATTCTAAAAAATTCACACTCTGATGCATGACTATGTATATTCGCAGCAAATGCAAACATGGTGGGCCACAACAAGCAACTACAATGATGCAAGCTGTCAAGATCCAAGTATAAAAAAATAGAGATTGCTGAATGGGACACATATTGAGAAAACATGCATTGAAATCATCAAAGATTATTTTCACATGAGTGGAAAGCTCCCACCAAAAGAGATCAGATCCTCCTATATCAAGCAGAAGTCTGATCCAAAACAGTAAAGTGAATGTCCTCAATGAACAATATCACACTCTTAAACTTTTAGGCTGTAAATTTGCATGTAAATTGAAAAGTAGTAAAAAAATAAAAGTTGCATGTAAATTTTCATGCTGACATTGAAAGTACATGAAAAAACAAATAGAAAATTATATCCTAAACTTTTTGACACGACAAAGTTACGAGATAAACTTTGTCCTGACTTATCTTCAGCAAGTAAAGCTCAAACACTGGTAGAGGGTAAAAAAGTACCTCACTTGTATAGAAAGTACCTACTTGTAAAAAAAAGATAACTTTGCTTGTAGTGCAAAACCAAATAAAAAGGTATAGTAAAAAAGCCTAGAGAAAATTGAAATAGGACACATGATAGAGGGTGTGGTCTATTTGTTGCATGCCAATAATGAGGGTGATGCAGAATTTGGGAAAATGTATTCAAAAAATCATATAGCTCCAGTGAGAGGTGAATTTCTATGATAAACTCAATAACGATTATGCAAGGAGAAGAAATGGGGCTGCTAAAGGAACAAATTATGAACTCAGGATACATCAAGCTATGCAAATACATTTTGGGTAAGGCTTAGATTTCACATGTTGTTTGTGTGAAATTTAAAATTGTATTGTGGTTGTGTGAGAACTATAGTTGTACAATTTCTGAAACACAATTTTTCAGACAAATAAATTCTATGCACCACAGAGACCCTAGAGATATCACATATCAGGTTGGGAAAGTGGGTACAAAATTCTTGAGCCAGTAACTAGATTATCTCTACTTACCTCAAAGAAAAATCAGGTTAGCTTTTAAAAAAGTTGATATAAGTGGACGTACATACGACAAAATAGAAGGAAATGCCTTTAATGAGCACATCAACAATTAACTCAATATCACCAAGATATATAGGAGTTCGGGACAAATAATACCTGAGGGTAAACTACTTGGTTATCCACTAGACAAAAACTTTTTTGGCAGTACTTCAAGGTACCTCAAGGCATAGCGGTTTGACATTCCTTTTAATTGCCATACAACAAAATTGTCAGAAATCCTGCCTGCATGAATCAAAATTTTCCATCAGGTTTCAAAAAGAAAAAAAGGAACTACTAACTTTTGACTAAGCTTTTTGCATGCACTTTTATTTAAAAAGAAAAAATGAGATCCAATTCTCTCACATTTTGCTTTTTAAAACAAAAAATTCACACCTCAATATAAGATGATATATGCATATTATTATGCTAACATACTAATATTTCACTCCTGAAGGTTAAAGAAATCAAAACAAAAGTTTACATATATCACTCCTTAAGTCCATCAGTTATCTTCAAGATAAATAAATAGTATTTTGAAATGTGCAAAAAATGAGAAACTAGTGTAATCTAGTACAATTATTTTGGATTTTTTATATTATTTAGTAAGGATATATTTTCTTCCAAAGAAAAAATATATAATTCTGATACATTAAAAACTGAAATAAAAAGCTATAAAAAAGGGAATGGAAATTTTAAAGCTAACTAAGTTGTCATCCCTATAAATATGTACAACTAACCTTCAACTAGCTAGTTTCACGAGAACAGAAAAGGAATTAGGCAACTTATCTTCTACATTTATAAGTCTCCACAATCATAAAATTTTAGGCATGCTTACAATTTAAAAATTATTGCAGCTTAACATGAAAAAAGAAAAAAATGATTTTGCAAAAAAGTTGGTGAGAGGAAATGACATAGACAATATGAACATATTTGCATTCATGTAAACCCCAACATATAAATTCCACATATTTATACATACAAGGAGAGAAGATATTGAAGTATGTTCTAAACACCATAGAATGTACAGGACAAAAATGCTAAATCAATGTACATAAAAGAGAAGCTTGTATTATCTAGTATAAGATTACAAAATTTGGCCAGATTTGCTCAATGTTGATTCAAACTAAACGTGGTGGATTAAAATTTTACCTAAACTGCTGCCTTTTAGTTCCTTATTCTACTTAAATGATGACTCAAGAAAAAAAATTGTCATCTCTTTACATGTACTAAACATATTCATGTTTGGCATAGGAAAAACCATGTGTTAGAAAAACCTTGATATATAAGAAGAAATTGTGAATATTTCAACACAAAAAGAAAGGGTGATACAATACAATGCAATGCACTTGTGTGTAAAGAACAACAGCACGAGAAATTGTAAATGTTAACAAGAAAAATGCAAATGTACATAAACATGGAAAATATAAATCTACAAGAACTGTGTTGGTTTTTTAGCACCTAAGAACTTGAATCGTCATCTTCTGAAAATCCATGAGGTCATCTGGGTCAAGAGAAAAATAATTGAAGATAATTTTGAAAAAAGAATGCAGTTTAATGAGGAGTACATTGGTCCATTGCATTCCGCCTAGTTTTTATCTACATGAAGCTGAATTTTGTAGCCCACGTAACATGACAGAATGGTACAAACAGGTCAACTAGAAACAGTCCTAAAAGGCAAGCTCAGTTCACCTTTTTTTGAAAATTGCACAATGACAAGAACATTCCTTCAGTTCGCCTTTTTTTAAACAATTCAGTTCACTTGGAACCATCAGACTTTACATCAAATTTCCGAAGTGTCATTCCTATAGTTTTTATCTGCATCACCAAAATGTTGACCTGAATAAGGTAGACATGGCAATAATACATCAGTTCCCGCTATAAACTTGCTAGAGAAAGGATGCATTAAAATAATCATCAATTGTTATGTTTCATAGATAGTTTTTTTTAAAAGCAAATTCGACATTGCAACTGCAGACAAGGAAACAAAGCTTCATTGGGACAAGGAAAATAAAGATATCAGACATGTATTGCTTGTTAGATGCGGGCCAAAAACAAATAATATATTACGAGATTGATTCCTCCATTTGATGCAGATCAACAGATCCGATGGTTGAAACAAAATGGATTGAGAGAAACTTAAAATCAAGGGATTGATGTCTAGCAAATCTTAAAATGGAAGTGTCTAGTTGTCACTAAAAAGAGCGCAGTAGATCACAAATAGGTATATACATGCAACATAAGAAATTTTAAGATTGTATGTTTATAAAGAGAAATGTACATGAATTAGAAACAAAAAAACCAACAAGAGTGTGCTGACGGATGAAGCATGTCCTCGGTGTAGTTATAGAGGGGTTGTGGAAATAAACAAAGGAGAAAGTTATGAAGCTGCTTGGACACTTGCTGCAGTGGTGCACTTGCTACTCGCATATTCACATTTCATTATCACTACATGACTATGCCTTATGTACAAATTAAAACTATGATTTGTCGCATCTCCTCGGCAGCATAATAAGCTACTTAAATGAAATCATTGTGGCATCAGGTCTGCGCATAACATAAAAGGAACATTAGGAGTGCAATAAACAGGTGCGAAAGTATTCTGAGAATAGCGGTTTAGTGCTTCCTTATTCCTTCATAAAATTGGTTAGGAGATCCAGAAGAAGAAGGCATTTGCATTTGCACTTGCACCCCATGTACAGCCGCCTCCTTCATAATTTCTAGATGAACAGAAACAACAAATATGTCTGATAGAAAATTAAATGTCGCAATAGGTTAATGAAAAGGGCCAGCGTGACTCAAAATCCTCCAATTGAACACAGCCTGACCTAGAATCTGACACAACCTGGCCTTAGATCCTTAAATCGAACACTCAGAGATCACAAATCCAATCTAATAGGCCATACTCCAAACACATATGAACTAGGATTCAATAAAATGAACACCAATGGGGCCAAAATAACAACAGATGTGCTACCAGAGGCTAAAAAGCAAAAAAAAAAAAGAAACAGGGTTGAGTCACCTGAGAGGTCGCCGGTGTCTCGTGCCGACGGTAGAGATGCCGCCCTCGTCGGGGTTGTGCATGGGGAAGTCGCCCTCATGGGGAAGTGTTTGTCGGGCCCCCGACGAATTGCCATCGCACACGCCGGAGAAGAAAAGCCGAAGAACTGGTTGCCCTCCCCGCTCCGTCCGCTTCTCGCCAGCTCCGCGAAAAATCAGCGTCGGCGACGGAGATGAAGACGAAGCGGCCCGGAATGGATAAACCGGTGACGGCGAGTGCCGCGGGGATACCGAGGTGGTCAGGTGGGTGATTCTATCCAGTTAACGGGTTTGCGGGTTAGAATTGGACCAATGACCCGTATTGGAGGCCTCGAGAACAACAAAAGGAGATGCGTCGTGGGATGAAGATCTGATGGCTGCGAAAAAGTGATTGAGAGGAAGTTAAAAATCAAGCATTTGAAGTCTAGCAAATCTCATTTCTTATCTTAAACGTCATATATTTAAAAGGCGGAAGGAGTATTTATTTGGAAGGATTAATCGCTCCCGAGGAGTCATAGGCAACGTACTCGCTGATAGGAAAGCAAGGTATGCGACCTCGTCCCACTGAACTCTATACATGTGATCACTGTTGTGCCTATATATATTTTTTAATAAAAACATGGAAGTTGAAATTGCATCTAAGTGCAACATCAAAAGCTTTCAGGATGGATATCAATGCTCAATTGCCCATTCATATAGCTTGACTGATCCTTTGTTCCACTAGAATTGAACTCGTCTGTAACAAACACCGTGACTCAAATTTGGTCAAATAAATCATTTTTATTTATAATACAACTTCTCACATAATCAAGATGATTCGTATGATATAATCCTTGGTTTGAATAACTTATCGTCGAAGATCTAACATGGAAAATAAAATGATGATACACTAGAATTGAACTCATTTGTTACTCTTTGCACTAAAAAGCACCACGAGTCAAATTTGGTTAATCATTCATGTATACACAATAAAATTTTCACTGATGGTTTGAAATGGCACACTCCATTTTTATCGCACTTATTTGTTGAACAACTACTCCTCGACTCCCTGTGAGTAGCACCCAACAAACCTAGGTTCGACTCCCCGTGAAAGCGAATTAAAGGATCTGAAATAAAGAATATATAAAAATAGGCACCTAATCGGATGTCATATTTGAGAACATAATTAAGTAGATTATTTGTTCAGTACCGACTTATCATCTTTGCAAATTGAAATGGAACTATCATCACCTATCTAGTTTCCATGGAACATAATATTGAACATAATATTAGAGAAACAAAATTAAAAAGGATTCAACACACAATCGGAGAGAACACTAAAGCTCTATCATGCACCACACAGCTCATAGATAAACCCACAAGGCTCTTTTCGCCAGGGGTGTTGATCATGGCTTTAATGAGCTCTATTATCAAGTAACAACGCACAAGAGTTTTTTTTCATAGAGTTGTTTCCAAAAGTTCCTTTTCCATCTCTTGATTTCTTAGCCCATTTGATGTATTGCAGCGGAGAAATTGCGACCCCTTCATGCCACCATACCTTGACTAGAGCATGATCATGGGAACCTAATGTGTTGAGATGACATTTGTGAAGTGATTCACAGAGCCAAACCCACTTATGTGTCTGCAACCACTTTCATACCCTCAAGTAGTGGTCTATAGATAGTTTGTACTTGATTGTTTTACATTTAATTTCCCGCCCCAATAAGAATTCCAAGCTTTACATTTGACAAACATCATAACAGGGTGCTGCCTTATTTTAGCCATGTGTCCATTTTCATCCATGTACACATATATGGACCATAACAAATAAGGATGACCGGGGCATATGCCCTCCCCCCTCTCGATGAAAAGAAAAGACTCTATGTAAAGATGTCAATACTGATTACAGCTGCAACTAAAGACATTGAAGTTAGGTTGGTATCCTTATGAAATATAATAAGAAAGCAGACAATTTTCACAAGTTCACCTTGGAAAAGGCATCATGATATTCTACGTCCTATTTCCAAACCATACATGATTGTAATGAACCAAGTCAGAATGAACGGGGCACAATAGAAGTAGCAAAAATTATAAAACAAATTAGATAGGCCCAAAAGATTCAGATCTATCTCAACATGTTTGAAATTTATGATTTTATACAATCACAAAAATAATTATAAAAATAGCTCAATTACCGTCACCAAAAAACACAATGATTCCAAGTACTTCATTGGTAGAAACTGTAGAACTAACGGTTTAACTTTTGTAAAAATGTTGAACCATGCATCGATGTGCTTTTTCTACTAGGAGTTTTACATTGTACCTGTTATAGGACATCAAAAGACATGGAAAAGAACAAGCAATATTAGTGCAACAACTAACAAAATATTTATGGGTGGGAAGTGGATGGGTGGTGACCTGAATTATCCTATATACAATCTCTATTAAAATATAAATATGAATATCCATTTCTGCATCTATTTTTACAACAGAGAAAATGACTGTAGCAAAAAAATATCGCCGTATCGTCGCAATATTTAAATCCAAACTAGCATTTTGTACATCTAAAAACATAAACATAATGCCGTCAAATTTTAGATGAATGGCTCGTGTCAATTACAAGTAGTCTAAAGTTTCTATATTAAATTTTGTGGGAGTTGCCGCACTTCGGGCCTGATTGGTTGGGAACCAAATGTGCGAAACCAAAATTTTAGTCATTTTAAGTTTTGGTCACCAATTCAAAATCTTAATCAATTTTAATAATCTAAATGAATGGATAGCTAAAAAGATTCATCTTGTGCACCTTAGTTCATTTGAATTGTCAAAATTGGTCAAAATTTTGAATTTGTAGTCAAATTTTAAAATGACCAAAATTTTAGTTTGACACATTTGATACCCAACCAATCAGACCCTTACGCCGTGAATCAAAACCCATCGGGTTCGGGTAGAGCGGGACTTAAATGCTCAGAAGATATATACGTGACGGTCCACGCGAACGAAAAACTCGCTACACCTCGGACACATGATTAATCACGAGATGCAACATCGAGTTGTTAGCATCGACCGATGGCATCATGGCAAAGCTACCAAAGTCTGCCAAGTCATTCTAGGCATCTATCTAGCAGCGCAGACTGCGGCCGAGATAGAATCATGAAGCACTAGTGCCGCACTGGCACTGAAGCATCCACTCGAACGCCGAAGAACGCGCGCGAGTCGACAAGAGCTAGCGCATGCACGGGAGCGATTCCTGTGTGCCTGCTGCCATGCATGCTGCAATCCCTGGCATGAAAACTACCACTCCTCGGGTGTGTTTAGATCTCAAAATTGAGATGCAAAATTCTGAGATTTTGCACAGATTTTGGACTGAAAAGCATTGTTCCGAACTGAAAAATACTGTAGCATTTTTCGTTTGTTTGTGATAAATATTGTCCTACCATGATCTAACTAGGCTCAAAAGATTCGTCTCGCAAAGTACATCCAAACTGTGTAATTAATTTTTGATTTCATCTACATTTAGTACTCCATGCATGTACCGACATTTTTGATGTGATGTTTGATGTGATGGAAAATCTTTTTTATAGTGTATTTTGGGGAAGTTTAGGCTATAAACACACCTCGCGAAACGGTCCATTTCTAGCCAGCCTTCCCCGCCCACTCGCGCTTCTATACGCCCATGTGAGCGAGCCCTTCCTTAATTTGGATGCACCTGCCCGGCTGCTGCACCTCACGAGAGAGCCTCGCTTTTAGCTGGTGTGGATGTGAAGGAACAAAGGGCGAAATGAGCACAGGAAAAGATGCATAAAAAGCTCTGCATGGCAAGGATCTCTCACAAGAGTCTTGTTGCCCTCATGGCAAGAAAAGGGCGGCCGCTTTCCTCTTTCTGGAGATCCGCAGAATACTTGGGCGGTTCCGCGGTTGAGAGAGCGAGAGGCAAACGGTATCTGCTACCTGCTCGATCTGCCTCTGCTCAGCTACCGGTCTGTTAGGTTACTGCATGCAGTGTGACCCGTGATAGATGCTGCATGCATTGCCGTGGTAAAGAGCAGTGCAGGATGGAAACATGTGATTCGTGAATAGAGATGGCAATGGGTACCCGAAACCCGAATACCCGACGGGTTTTACCCGATAAGGAGACGGGTACGGAATTATATTTCTACCCACGGGTACATAAATGGGTAACATCATGTACCCATCGGGTAAGCGGGTGCGGGTGTGGGTACATACTACCCATACCCGCATACCCGCGGGTAAAATAAACCCGCCTACAATATGTGATAAACGTGTAAAATTGTACATTGTTAGTGAAGGATAACTTAATATTGATAACTAACAAAAAAAATTTATACTTTATTAGACTATTAATTGGTTAACAATTATCATTTATCTTTTTTATCAATGATGTATGCACTTTATCACGTGTTATGTTCTCAAATATATTAGTTTACAACGGGTATGATATCGGGTATGGGTTACCCGACGGGTAAAAAAACCCGCACGGGTACGGGTATGGGTAAGAACTTGAACCCGCATGCGGGTATGGGTTTTTTAGACTGTCTGCACTGGGGGCCTGGAAAGGGCCGCCAAAGCGACCTGCAGGTCGCTTTTGCCGTTTTTTCGGCTGCACCGGCGGCCTGCAGGTCGGACGCCACCGTCCCGTTCGGCCTCCTGGACGCCAAATCCAGCGCGCTTCCAGGCGGCCTGGACGCGCGGACGTGGCGCGGGGCCCGCGCCCGAGCGCGCCATCCGCAACCTCCCACCGCTCCGCGGCTCGGCCATGGGGAGGAGGAAGGAGGGAGTGGTCGCCGTCGCCGGAGCCGCCCACCACCGGAGCCGCTCACCGCGCCGAGGCCCATCTGCCACGCTCCACCTGTACCTCGCCGCCAAGCTCCTCGCCGTCGCGGTGCCGCCTGCGCACCACCACCCCCTTCGCCAGCACCCGCGGGCGCCGGCAGCATCTCGCCGAAGAGGGGACAGAGGAGGGGCGGCCGGCGGGGAACTCGCCTGGATCTGCTCGCCGCCGCCGCCGCAGGGCTGCTGGCCTCAACGCAGTCGCCTCGTCCGCCGCCGCCGCGCCCCCGCGCCGGCTCAGGTTGACCGCGCCGTCGCCGTCCGAGGAGGAGGGACCGACCGCCTGCAGAAGACCGGCCGGCCGCCGCAGCTGTTGCCCCGTGCCTGGGAGAGAGCTGCCCCGCGCACGGCTCACGCGACCGCGCCGGTGCCCGGCGGAGTGGGCGAGGGAGCCGGACGCGGTGGGTAGGTGGAGGAGATTGGGGAGGGAGAGAGAGGAGGAAGGGGGGAGAAAAGGGTGTATGACGCGTGGGGCCGCAGCTAAGTAGTTGGTATGGAGTTTAACATATAGAGGTTGACGGATGCGGAGAAACTGAAACTGGACTGTAAATTCTTGATGACTGGACGGGAATATTCCCTTTAGAGGTTGATTTTGGAGGTTCACGAGTGCAGACAGTCTTAGCGGGTAGAGTTAGAGTTGGCGGGTGCGGGTATGGAACGGCACTACCCGACGGGTTTCTACCCGTTGCCATCTCTATTCGTGAACATTCACATTCCATCAGGCAAACTGAGATGAGAACAATTTAGCATGATTTCGGCTGTTTGGCTTATCTAGATTTGACTTATCTCGACTTGTTTCGGCTTATCTTCCCTCACACAATACTATTCAATCTACCAGCTGAGTACTATTTATTCTACCAGCCGAACAACCTTATATGCTGCCGCTCTGTTCTTCTGGCTTATCAGCCACCAGCCAGCAGTACTTTCCTCTCAGAACAAATCAACCCCCAACTACCAGCCAGCAGTACTTTTCTCTCAGAACAAATCAACACCAGCCACCAGTCATCAGCCTGACGAACAGGGCGTGCATCGGTACGTCCGTCGGATTATTGTCTCTGGACTGGATGGATTGTGACTCTGTGAGAGTGAGCCCATGCCTGAATGGGAGGTGGGGGCTCACCACATGTGGCTGCAACTGTAGATGGATAGCTGCGCGCGAGACTCTATCAGTATTATCACTGATATAAAAATCAATCAATGTTTCGCAAAACAATACAGCTGCAGTGGTCACGCACGTATGCATGGCTGGAATCCTCCTCTACTGTTTGGAATCAGCATCCCCAGGCCAGCATGATAACAGACCACCTCTCCTCCATAGGGCCAAAAAAATTGTAGGCAAAGTCAGTACAGAACTTTCGCACAGATTGTGGCTATTAGCTGCTTCTTCAGAAACCTTAGCTTGGACCCATCTCCTCCTAATGCCATTGTTCTCTGGACAAGCTCGATAAGACTGTCCGCACTGGGGCCTGGATAGGGCCGGCAAAGCGACCTCCAGGTCACTTTTGCCGTTTTTTTGGCTGCACCAGGGGACGCCAAACTCGACGCAATGGTTGCGTTCGGTTGCGGCGACGCTAAATCCGGCGGCGTCCCGTTCGGCCTGGACGCGCCTGGACGCGCGGACGTGGCGGCGGGCCCACGCGCTCGCGCGCCATCCCAACCACCCGTCGAGGCGAGGAGGAAGGCTGCCGCAGACGCCGGAGGTGGGAGAGAGGGCAGAGCCGGAGGTGGGGGAAAGGGCGGCGACGGAGGTGGGAGAGAGGACGACGCCGACCCGAGCTCGAGGCCCGCCGCCGATGGGGAGGAGGGGGAGGGGCGGCGCGCCGGCGGATGGGACGGGGAGCCCCGCGGCGGAGTAGGGGAAAGGCCGCCGAGGAAGAAACAGGAGGGAGAGAGGGCCGCCGGCGGCCGGCAGCAGCACCTCGTCGCTGTCGTCGTCGTGCCGAGCGCCTTGGGAGCGGGGGAGCCACACCGCGTGGAGCAATCGTGCGCCGCCGGGCATCCCCGCCGCCGGGACCTCAAAGCCGCCTACTCGGATCTTGGCCGGGGAGGGATCCGGCCGCCGCAGCTCCACGGCCCGGCCGCGAGCAGCTCCTCGGCCCGGCTGCCGCACCGCTCCCTGCTCGTCCCCGCGTGGCCGCCGTAGCTCGCCCCGCTGACCGCCTGGCTCCAACCCGCGCTGAGGAGACCTCGTCGGGGAAGATGAGCCGGATCCGCCGCCGAGGCCCGCCTAGCCGGTGTCGTTGCCGACCGCAGCTGCTCCCGCGCGCGCACCCGGCCGCAGTTGCTCGAGCCGCCGTCGTGCCCGAGGCCGTCGCGAGGAGGCGGGCCGCTGGAGCTCGGCTGCGGTCCAGAGCTCCACCACCATCCTCCGCCCCCGCGCGCGCTAAAAGAGAGAGGAGGAGGCGAGGAGATGCCGCCGGCGAAGGGAGCAGAGGAGGGATTGGGGCGCAGCGGAGGGATTGGGGCGCCGGCGGAGCGAGCTCGGGAGGAAGGGGCGGCGCCGGGGTAGGTGGGGATTGGGGAAGGAGAGAGAGTGGAGAGAGAGGGGGAAAGAAAAGAGTATGACGCGTGGGCCCGTAGCTGGTAGTTGATATGGAGTTCTAGATATGGAGGTTGACGGGTGCGGAGAAATTGGAACTGGACTGGAAAATTGTGATGACCAGGCAGGAATATTCCTTTTAGAGGTTGGATTTAGAGGTTGACGAGTGCGGACAGTCTAAATAAATTAGTAATGCAACATCCTGGAAAAGGGACAGATCTCTGATCTGGACCCATCATTGCCTGCCCTTCAAGATCATCATGTGTTGTGGCTCTCGCAAAGCGCTCCCAAAGCTTTGGTCCCATGGAAAGTGGTTGTGGGGTGACCAAGTACATGTGCTATAGTCCATAGGATGATTTATATATAGTAGTAAAAAAGCTTCAGCTTCCCCATGGAGAGCAAAAGAAGCCACCACCTCCACTTTCTTGAGAAGAAGGGAAAAGTTTGTAAGCCAACAGCTGTCTTTTGCTGCAATGTTTACGCATTGACTCAAATCATCGTAGCAGATTTGGCCGCTGATTGTCAAACCTAGCGCGTGCTGATTCTCTAGGTGCTTTGAGTGGCTCAAGGATTTAATTTTGTCATGTCTCTGCAATAAATGTTTTTTAATAATAAAAGAAAAGGAGAAAGAAATGTTTCTGCATGCAGTGAGTGCAGTTAATACTGAAACAGGCATGATTAGAAAGGACAAAATCAAACTTGACAGTTAGTGGCATATGATCCAATCTAGTTCATGTTCATCATTAGACCAGGTAGTGATCTCAAGAGTAGGTAATTTAGACGGAAAGGCATGCATGTAATCCAAAGTAGAACGAAGATGTACCCAGTCTGGACCTTGCTTTTGCTTTGCTATCCAAGATCATGTGGTGGAGTTGTTGCTTTTTCGAGCTTTCAAGAGACAAGCCAATGCATACAGAACAGTTGCTTGGGACAGTACTGTACTGGTGAAGTTTTATCGAAAGTATTATTGGAAACCTTATGGAGAGCGCTCGCTGCCTATAATTAGCTAACTGAAAGCAAAACACCACCAACCATATCAGTTTGCCATGCATGCATCCTTTAATTAGCTGTCGTAAATTGTCATGGTGTCCGTGATACAATGAACCATGTCTGATATTCTTCAGTGACAAACTTTTTTCACTAATTTACTGTTAAGTTTTGGTACTGTAGTTTCTTGCAGCAGTGTTTGTTTACTACTGTTGACACAGCCTGCCGGATCATGGAGCAGGATTGCAGAACAGTCCAAGATCCAGGTAAAACAAACTGTACTGAATGTCTGGGATCCAAGATATGTTACCGTAGAATATTGTAAGCTGGAAACAAATTTAGAATCACCAGTGGTTGGTTGGTCATCTTACCTATTTCTTCAGTACTTCATGGAGATTGATGTGTTTAATCAAGTGCTTGGGAATAAAGAAGTGGTCTGTCTGGTAAAACGAAAATGATTAAGTTGGATATACCCAAACCACTCCACATGCTCTGCCGCGGTTCCGACACAAGACTGAATTAATATATGCAGTCGAGAAAGACAAATGGTCGAAGACAGGAACAATTATAGCCTTATAGGGACTGGTGAATAGCGCATATACTAAGAACTTTTAAATTAAATTTGTCTTTAAAAAATGCATTCACATGTCATAACCCGCATAAAAGAAAAGACAGGCCAAAATAAGACAAACTAGATATGTGCAGATACATGAAGAATAAAACAGATGAACAACTAAACAAGGACACAACACACAAATGCAGAAACTTTCTGAAGACTCCTGTGTGTGACCCGACCCAACACCTGCAGGCAGATCGATGACACCTTTCTCATGTACTCCGATGATCATCTACGGTAACTACTAGCTGAATCGCGGGATGAGTCCGATTAACTTCGCAGCAATACTTCGTTCAGATCAATTTCTTTCCAAACTCTGCATAAATTGCATCGGTCCACGATTGGTTCTGAAATTGATACCGTATCATGGCACTCCGTCCGCTGGTTCTAATGGACCACAGCTCTCTACTATGACTCTATGAGCATGACTCGGCCACGACATGCCATCATTTTCATATCCAAAAAAGCTCCAAATACTGTCTGTCTCAAGTTATCTCATCCAGAGTTTCAGTCGTGCAGCACCTCCTGATTCCAGCCAGAGTTTCAGTCCCAACGACAGGCGGCGAATTGGCAAAGGGCGGCCCAGCCCAAAACCTGTGGCGAGAAATAATGAATGTGTGCATGCGAGCGCGACGAAAGTGTCGTCCACGAAGCCCAGAACGTTCTGCCGCCTTATCCCAGGCCGGTCACCCAGCCAACTGGAGCAGGGTCCTCCACAATCTCTTCAGTGGCCGGCGTACGTTGGACGCGGCGAACGCTTTGACACGCCGGCGCTATCCGAGCCACGCGAACGCCGAGGCGCGCTCGTGCCCCCGGCGCGGCCACACATGTCGATCGAGCAGCATGCGGTCGGACGCCCTACTCCGACGTCGTTCCCGATCCGGGGGGCCTCAAATTCGATTTGGCGCCCCCATTTGGTGATGGCTATATAACCTGACGAACGGGAAGCCTTCGGGGCATCGTCTGCTAGTGCTAGCCCGGCCACCGTGTCCTAGTCTCGTGGAGCTAGCGACAGAGCAAGGCGGCGGCGAGGATGTTGGAGAGCCAGGCGGTGATCGGGGACACGGACATGCTGCAAGCGATGCAGCAGTACGCGCTGCGGCTGGCCGGGAAGGCGCTGGACAACTTCGAGGTCATCGACTCCACCGAGATTGCCAGGTTCATCAAGAAGGTTGGTCGGCCGGTCGATCACTGTTAAGTTCGTTCTTGCAGCGAACACACTGAATGAACGCCCTTTTTCAGAATGGCGACTCCATGTTTGTTTGGTTTTCTGATGCTGACATGATCGTTTTTGCAGGAGTTCGACCGGTCGTACGGGCCCGGATGGCAGTGCATCGTGGGCACCGACTTCGGGTCCTTCGTGACGCACCACTCCGGCTGCTTCATCTACTTCGGCATCGGCAACCTGGCCATCCTGCTGTTCAACGGCGGCGCCCCTCAGGTTGACACGGCGGAGCAGGCGCGGCTCACGGCGATGAAGGCTGCTGTCGAGGCGTAGGATAGATTACTCAAAGTTACAGTATTGTGGTTTTGTGTCATTACTGTGTGGCTGTGTTCCTGCCACGTGGTTTCGTGCTTGCGACACACTCGAGTGTAGCGATCAAACTTGGTAAGAATCATTTTTGTGGCAGAAAGCAGGTCTCGCAGAAAGTGATGGTGAATCCGCCGCGGAACTTTATGTGCATTTTCAACATTTTCACGTTTCTTTGGAATCTTTTTTTTTACACATAGATAATAGGACTCACAAAACCACACACCACACTCATACACACCGATACACGCCTACTGTCCATGCATACACATGGTAGAGAAGAGTTGCTTTCGCTGCGTGGGAAACTTGAACGCGTGTATGCCCACAACAAACTTGAAAAATTCACTCACTGCAGAAGGCCGCTGCTGACGGTGCTACGGAGGCCGCTGTTGCTACCGAGACCTGGCGACTACATGCATGTTTCTCCATTTAGTCATACATGAAGAGTCCTCTAAGTTTATTTCCTGCGACACAAAATTATTTCTCTCAACAGAAAAAAACACATAGGAGGAAGTAACTTTTAGTCATACATGTAAAGCCCTCCAGGTTACTTCCTGCGAATCAAAATTATCCCTCAACAGAAAGAAGTGCATAAGAGGAAGTAACTTTGTGTCGTTGCAAGTAACTTTGTCGCGGGAAGTAACTTTGTATCACAAAAATTAACTTTTGTGTCGCAGGAATTAACCTCGGAGGAAGTAACTTTGTGTCGCAAGAAGTAACTTCGTGTCACAGGAAGTAACTTTGTGTCGCAAGAAGTAACTTTTGTGTCGCAGAAAGTAACATCAGAGGACTTTCCATTTAAGTCTAAATAGAGAGACCTCTCCGTTTAACGATTCTGTCAGAAGCAGTTCAGTCAGAGTCTCGAGACTCCCCCCTGTGGGCTAGTCCTTAAAAAAAAGACGTTGTGGGCTATACGTTGGGTCCCATCCTTGGGGGGGGGGGGGCGATCGTTAGACACAATATCTTTTTGCAAAATCATAAAAAAATAATCTAAACCTTCGCTATCCTCCTTCCTTCCTTTTTAGCAAAGCACAGAGGTCAGAACCTGACCGGGGGAGAAAGAAAAGGACTTAGAGCATCTCCAAGAGTCTGCTAAAAAATTCTCCCCAAAACTATATATTGGGGTTCTGCTAAAAAAATTTTCTCCCAAAATCATATCATGCTACAGCAGTTTCCCAATAATAAACTCCCCAATACTTCAAAACTAGCCAGGTCATCACATGTGGCCCATCCGTTGGTCCATCATCAACTGATGGGACCCACCTGTCATTCTAATTTTCTTTATTCTTTCCAAGCCTTATCTTCTCAACCATGTGAATCGCCATTGTTGCTCCGCCAGAGCTCACTCGATCTCTCCCGATGTTCTCTGAGCTGCTCCTTTCTCTGCTGTCTGCGCTTAATCTCTCCCTCTGTTTTCCAATCAGCAAAGCAAGACAGCTGAAGCTTCTCCACTCTTCTTCCACTGATCAAATCCAAGCAAGCAATATCCTTTTCCTCACCAATCGACTGAGCAACAACTCAATATCCAGGCCATGGCCGCAGGCCCCTGGTCCCTGGACTGCTCCTTTCTTTCTTCTTCCGAACAGCACAGCACCACGCCACCACATCTCTCGACCCAACGCTTGTTCTACCGCATGACACCAGCACAGCAGAAGAAGTTGAATTTGCAGTCGATGGAGCGTCTTCTGCGGCTGCCGCGAGTCAGCGCGTGGGGTCTTCTCGGGTGTCGACGAGCTGCTCGTCACCGGCGGCCGTAGCACCCCGGAGCGAGTGTGGGACCGACGCCCGACGAGTACCCACTCGGCGCCACCCCTGAGAAATTCGAGCCCGCCGACAACATCGTCATGGAGGAGCAGAGGATGATGCCTCCGGCGTCGGTGTGCGCGCGCAGGCCCCACACCGGCGAACTTGGTGCCGACAAGTGGGCCGAACGAGGATTGGGGGAAGGCCGACCTCGCGTAAATATGCGGGGAGCTCGTGCTTAGATTCGCAGTTCCGTATTTTTTCGGAGTGTTTACGGGAGCTGTTGGAGCTTGGTTTTTTTACTTTTATCTGTAAACAAGGTATTCGGGTTAATATTAGAGAGCTCTTGGAGTTGCTCTTAGGTCTCGTTTGGCAACTCTAAGATTTGTTTCACTGGAGAAGAATTCCAAGAGGGGGTTGGGGTGATCCCCGCAGCCCACCAAACCCACGCGTGGGCTGGGTATAACTTTCCACTGGTGGCCTGCCAGGTGGGTTTGGAGGGGGTGGGTTTGGTGGGACGTGGGTGTGGGTGTGGGTGGACTTGGCATACATCCTCCACGAAACATGCATCCATTTTCATACAAATTCATCCATAAAAAATAAAAATGAAATATTTCCTGTCTAAAAAATGAAAAAAAGGCGAAACCTATTTTTATACAAAATTTCACCAAGAACAACAAAAATTCAAAGATCAATACTACAAAATAGTTATCATGTGCAAATTGTAAAGTAGTTTCGAGCATGACAGAAACATGTATCACATGCCTATAGATTATGATTATGGTGCCCATAGCAAATTAATTCGCTGCCAGATCATGGGGCCAACATAGCAATAGTTCAAGTACTGCAAGCTCTTGACAGGGAGGAAAAAATAATCTGCAACAAAAGATCCTTGCATGTGAAATTAGGGTGGTACAGGAAACAAACGAAGTCCATAGCTTGTAATTAAAATACTGACGAATAAGAACACCAAAACATAGTCCTGGGAGTATCAATAGAGCACAAGCGCATATCATGTGAGGTAATACACCGAAATTTTAAAGTCACGAGATAAATATGGTGCAAGTAAGAAGTAGTTTTGGAGGGAAAATATATAAGTGTAAAACAGTATAGCATTGTTATGCAACAACCAAAGCTTAGTATGTTAGCGTTAAACAAACACCTATCTGATGGGGTGCATAGGACATAATCTCCTCTGGAAGTGAAATGGCTTTTAGGTAGTATGCAGTTTCGTGTACAGATTCAGGAGTACACAATGATACACAAATTGAGTGTGTTCAAGGAAAAACAACACAAATTAAGTTACTCATATCAGAATCATCAGTCAATTGGGAGCTTAATAGAATTAATTTTAGGTGTAGTCACATATACAAATATACAAATGGATCCACCAAGGAATGAAGAAAAATTGGTCAACATGGAAGCATATCCCAAACATATTAATAGATGCATCCTCTGCAATAAGTTACAGTCCAGTTTGTATATTTGGCACAAAAAGGACTATAAATCTGTATAGCAGCCATATAACAATAACTAGTAGCCATCATATAATCTTTTAATCCATGCCACTACTCACTACCTACTCTAAACAAGATTCCATCAAGCAAATCCAACCAGCATCACTTTGTGGAGTTCACTAGCACACAAACCCAGAGCCAAAAAAAGAGATGAGTATTTAAAAAAAAAGAAAATTAGGTGAAGAGCCAAAACAGGTGACTGTAATCCTCGAAGGCATGAACACAGCTACACAAAGTGATGAGTATTATGATGTAACAAGTTGCTTCACAATATTTCAAATGCTACTCAAACAGTATGATTTGAGTCATCAGAACATGTCACTATGCCAACAGTAATATTGGATAAATGATAAGAAACAAACCAAAATCTACGTTAGTAGGAGTAGTATTACTAGTATATGCAAGTCGCATGGAACTTCTACCGTTTCAAATTATAGATTATTTTATCTTTTCTAAATATACATCTTTTACTATAAAAGTTATGTTCAAATACATAGCAAAATCTACTCACCTAAAAAACTCAAAACAACAACTTGAAACGAATAATTAGTGAACTTGTGCATGAAATAGTACTCTGTGCACATCTTAGCTCGTGTAGGGCTTTTATTTGACCCAATATTGCAGCGTAGGTTTAGAAACTATTTCGCATAACAAATCGAGCCGTACTATATACTACGGAGTAGATATGCACAGTCTAAATACCTTTTCATAATGTAGTATATCTATGCTGACAAAGCGATTACAAAATGTTCATATTGTCAGGAGATCATATCGATCGGGAAACACAATAAGTGTGATTCGAGGTTGACCTACACATGACTAAACAAATGGCTACCAGATCCGATCCATCCCCTTTTCAGCATTTGCACAAGCAATTACAAGCATCCGAGCGACACTAGCCTCACTGGGGCCTAGTCAAATCTCACATTACCCATACAGCCATACCGATATGTTCTCGGCGTGATCAGTTTGTATAATATGGATTCACTAAATCTAAGAAACTTAAGCTGATAGTGGATATGATGCTTGTCAGGCCATCTCAGATACTAACCAGTGTAAAATCAAGAACAGAACTTACAGGGGAAAGGCGGCGGAGATGGTGGATCTTGGACACGATCCGGTCGTCGGGGAGGTGCCACGCTGCTAGGCCACCACCTCGCACCGTAGTCTGGTCGCCTCCAGTGCCGCCGTCTCGCCTCCTCCTCGCGCGCTGCCGCCGAATCGAGGTTGTAGTTGGAGCCGCCGCCACCACCGCCTGACAAACCCTAGCAAGAAAAAAGGAGTGGGGGAGGGGGTGAGGTGGAGGAGGAGATGGAGGGAGGGGAGGAGGAGACGTACCTGTCCCGAGATCGCCGCCGGCGCCGCGAGGGAGAAAGCAGCGGCGGCGTCGCCTTCCGCGGGAGGAAAGCTCGATGCGCAGCCGTCCCTATTGCGAGTGCCGTCCCGGTGTGCGGTGGTGTGGATCAAAACTCGGGTGGATCGGAGTGGATTGGAGTGGGCCAAAAACCAAACCCGGTACTGTCAAATGCGTTTTTTGGGCCAGGAGGAGAATTCGCTCCCGCGCGGGCTTGATTCCGTGTGTGACAGGTTTCGATCCGGATTCCCTGCCGAACCCCGTTTACCCAAACGAGGCCTTAAGAAGCGTTGGGCCCTGTCTCTGAAGCATATAGGCCCATGCTTGACCATGTACTGCTATTTCTGTTCCACAGTTCCACCTAGTCACCGCTAATCGATCAGTGACCTGACTTGAGTACCAACCAGAATGCCAGATCACCTAACACCCTACCGGGGGTAAGCTGGCTACCTCGATGACACGATCCGATCTCACTTTCCTTCACCACTTTTTGCACACATCGTTGTCACGTTTACAAATCATTCACTTGTCGAAAAATGCAAGGGGTCGTGCACGTAGGTAGAAACTAGCGGAGTTAGGTGTAAACAAGATACGTATCGGTGCAAATCATTTGGGGTGTCCAATTATTGGAGCAGAGATCAATTCATCACAGGGAGTAGAGAGGCTCGGGTCGTCCCCGCTCGGGCGACTTGAGCGCCCTCCTCCCTGCCGCCGCCGGAGGGGCCGGCCGGGAACCCGTGCAGGCCCCCGGGATGGCGGCGGCGGGGGGGGGGGCCCTCCTTTCGAAGCTCTGCGACATCTCCGGGGCGGCGGCGAGGCGCGGCGCACTACCGCTGGCCATGGCGGCGGCGGGGGGACGCGGATCTAGCATCCCTGAGGCCGGATCCGGTCCCCCCTGGCCGGATCTACGGCGGGAGACGATGAAGGCGTCCGGCGCGGCGGCGATGGCGGCGGCGGAGCTAGGCGGCGGCACGTGGTCGGCGATAGCCGTGGCGCGGCCCCTGCGGCCTGATCTGCGGCCTGGTGCTGGCGGCGCCCCGGTGGTGGCAACCGCTGGCGGGGCCGGCTGCGGCAGGGCGGCGCCAGCGCGCCGGCGGCCGCCCGACGGTCCAGCCAGCCTGCGGCTGCGGTAGGGGGCGGCCCCGCTGGGCCTGCTCCCGGGCCGGCAGCGGCTTGGCGGCCCGGCTGGGCTGCAGCGCTGCGGCTGCGGCGGGGGCGGCCCCACAGGGCTTCCTCCCGTGCCGGCAGTGGCTTGGCGGCCCGGCCGGTCTCCAGCAGCAGCACTCCCTCGGAGGGCAGAACGGTGTCGTGGTGGCGCGGCTCTGCCTCCGGCGCGGCACCGTGGGGGCGCGGCGGCTGCCTGACTTGTTGTGCGAGCCGAGGCGTCACGGTGGCGCACGTCTTCTTCTGCGACAAGTGTGGGCGGCGGGAAATCTGCGGCGGAGGCCGGCTGCGTCGCTTCGGTCGTGGTGGCGGCCGCGGGCGGCAGTCGCGCAGCGTCGGCGCTTCATCGGAGTGTGGGGGCGGCGACAGGGAGACGATGCAGCGGCGGTGGTTGTGTGGTGCTGCAATGGTGACGCCCCTCGGTCGGGGCAGCTGCGGTGATGGTTCTGGTCTGCCGTAGCGAACGCGCGCAGCGGATGGCCCATGTTCCGGGCGAAAGCCCTCGCCAGATCCCTTCTGGTGGAATGGTGGCGGCGCCTTCAGGCGTCGCTCTCCCTGTTGAGGGCGCCATTCGGGAACCGCTATCATGCTGCCCGATGTCTCTGGGTGAAAACCCGGTCCAGCTCCTGGACGAGCGACGGCGGCGCCTGTGGGCGTCGTGACCTACTTGGAGGCGTCATCTCTAGAGACACCGTTTTCGCTCGGCAGTCTGGCCTACTGCTTGTGGTTGCTCTGGCCGATGGTGGCTTATCTGTTGTAGGGCAAGCAAAAAGGGGGTTGCCCCTCTCGTCATGTCGTCTGCCTTCGGTTGGTGGCCGGGGGTCTCCATTCGGATGTTGTTCGTCCGCTCGCAGCGTCCCGCGGCGTCTGGTGATGCTCGGCACTCTCCAGTGCGGTGCGGGGCATCGTTGAAGGACGGCACCTGCGGCAACGACATCCTGTGAGGACTTGGCCTGCAGCGGACTGCGGCGGGGTCTTTCAGCACGGCTAGATACTCCCGGTGCGGTACAACGTCGGATGACGGCGCGGGCGACATCTTCGGTCTTCCTGCTCGATGGCGGCCTCTAATGCGAGGGAGAAGCAACGTCATGACTCTGAACCACGGTGGTGGACTGACGGCTTGTTTCGGGTCCTGGGGGGCGGGGCACTTCTTCTTCTACTTCGACGACTATCCCGGGAACGAGTCCGGAGCGTGGTGCAGTGCGGCGGGTTGGAGGTCCCCGCGCACGAGAGAGAGGCGTGCTGAGTGGCGGGTTGGAGGTCCCCGCGCACGCGAGTGTGATGTCCAACGGCGGAAGCGGCGTGGCCCCCGCGCGTTGGGTGTCTTCGGACTCGGTGGTTTCTTCACGTCGTCGGGTGGTCGGCTGGGGTGCAGCAGCTCTACGGCGGTGGGTCTTGCACGGCATTGACCCTCTGGGTGTGTAGGTGTCTGCCCCTCTGCTCCCCTTTCAGTGGTGGTTCACCTCCGCGGTTTTAGATACAAGCATGAGTGCGGTTGCTGGGTGGAAGCTGTGGCTTGCGTTGGTCTCCCCTGACGTCGTTATGTGAGTAGCGCTTTGGCCGTGTTGATGTCCCACTCCGACCGGCCTGTGAGCGTGTTGATGTCCCAATCCAACCGGGCGAGTTTGTTTTCCTTTTTCTTTTATTTTTCCTGCCTATGATCTCCCAGGATCATAGTCTTGTATTTTCTCCTGCTTTATCAATGAAATACGCACTATCTTGTGCGGTTCGTTCAAAAAAATACGTATCGGTCCCTGTCCCATTCCCACGAAAAAATTATGTCTTGAAATCGCTGCCAGAACAATTGTATCTGAATGGGGCGCAGTCTAAACACGTTTATAGGAAGGGAGCAGTCTGTTCACGTGGTCCGTGACAGGGAGAGTGCCTTCCCGTCTTCTGACGATTTGCGCCCAGTTAGGTCGCCACAAACGATTTGCGTGCAGTCGTCTGACGAAGCGCTGGAGACCCAACAGATTCCAAGCATTACAGCGATGGGCAAGGTGTTTATTCAGGTAACAGCAAATCTAAACTTATTAACCGGTGGCCTCTGCCGCGCATCCTCGCGCATGCTACGTCGCCCTGAATTCGCGGTCGTTCGATCGCCCAGATCCGGCGGCCCAGGAATCGCCAGCGGTTTGCAAAAAAGCTCTTAGGTTTGTGCGTAATTCTGTTTCGAGTCCGGGAGGTCCCTCTACTATAGAAATCACGTTCAACTTTTTTTTGCAAAACCCCCCGTGCTACAAGATATTCCTCTACCAAGAAGACGAAATTCCGATTTCGCGGCATTTTTGCATTTAACCGCCCGCCGTCGCTTTTGCTGGAAACCCCCTCCACCGCTCTGCCGCCCGCGCGCGTCCTTATCCCAATCGCCTTTTCTCTCCCCGTCCGCCCCTCCCGTCTTCTCCTCCACTCTCTCCCCCGTGCTCCTCTCCACCCTCCACCCCCAAAACCGTAGCCGGAGGCGTGGGCCCACCAGCCGGCGACGTCGACTCAGGACTCCGGCCAGATGCGGCGGCCGGAGCTCCTCCCCTGATCCTCCCACGCGCGGATCCAGAGCAGGTCTGCCCGGATCGTGCACGGGACCGCGTGGATCCGACCAGGCGGCGGTGGCGGCGACTCGTGTGGCGGCGGCGAGCCGGACGGCAACTGTTGCTCCCACGCCAGCCTCGATTCTGACGGTGGCTCCTCCTCCAGGTACATACCTCCCTCTTCCGATCTCAGTCTCGTCCTTATTCAACCCAAGCCCTAACCCTAGCCGTGGGGGATAACGTGCAGAGGCGGAGGACTAGGCGCGCACAAGGTGGAGGTCGCATCGGAGAGGCTGGTGGATGCGGTGGCACGTGGCGGCGACGCTAGCACCGCTTGGGGTCCGAGTGGAGCAATCGGTGCAGTTTGCGATTCGCCACTCGATCCTCTTCCTCTTCCTCTGCTGCTTCTGCCTCGCCGCCTCCGACCGCGCGCGCCCTCCCGCTATTTGCCGACGGAAGTGAGCGGCGCTTCTCCGCTATCCTCTCGCGTCGTCTTCTAATACGGTGGTTTAATTTATGCTTGCTTGGTTGTTGCTCCCAGGGGCGCCGGTGTAGCTGAACAGGACGTTGGCATTCTGCTCCAGCTAGGGCAGGGGCAGGAGCAATTATTGCGATGTCACATCGAACACCCTGCTGCGGAAGCGATTCAACACCATGAAGGTTGCTGACGCGGCTTGCGCCTGCGTCGTCAAGTCGGTCCTGGTCATCCATGGTGAAGGTCAGTGGGCCTTGGCTTTCTTCGATCTTTCCTGATGAATCTGAGGTCATCATGTGATTGGTTTTGTTTGCACAATTTGTGTTCGATCGCATATGTTGAAGGTCAGTGGGCCTTGGCTTTCTTCGATCTTTCCTGATGAATCTGAGGTCATCATGTGATTGGTTTTGTTTGCACAATTTGTGTTCGATCGCATAACTACCCGAGCTTGTGCAAGGATCATTAATTGATCAATTCATCGTTAGAGACTTACCAGGTTCACAGTAAATTATGCTTCTGTTTGATGTTACTGCAAAGTATATTGAAATGTTTTATCCTGCAAAGAAGTTTATCATCTTATCTTTATATGTAATGTAAATATAATTTGGTTGGTGACATGATGTGTGCAAGAATTTTGTTGAATCCAATCTTTTGTTCTTTAAAAATGTCAGAAATTACAAACTTTATTTTTAGACCTTAATAGCTGATTATGTCCAATCTCAACTTTCTCTGTAATGATTATTTAAATCCATTTGTGGTTTCCCAAGTCTCTGATTTTGCTTACTTATTTATGTCAACCTTTTCCTAAATTAATTCTGCCTGCCTACCATCATCCTTCTATGATCAGGTTATCCAGAGGGAACCATGGGATTATGGGAACACATCAAAGATGAAGATATTAGAATGACAACAGTACCATTCAAGTGTGAGATATGGCAAGTTCCTCCTATGTTTTTCGCCATCTATCCTTGTATTTAAAGCCTTTTCCCATTTGTATTTTGAGAGAATGTTGCTAGAGAAATTTTTTGTGGGGGTTATTGGCTATCTGTTATGCATGAATGACAATCTGCTCAGAGTTCTACACTTTTTGATAACACAAGCTACAAGTCACTTAAAGTATATTGTTTATTCTATGTTGTAAAAAGAAAAAAAGGAAGGTTCATATAGGTTACAGTTGTTACATTATCTCATGACTTGTTTTATATGTACTCGGCTTGCTCTAAATGATGACATATGGAATAGTTGATACAACTTGATATTACTATTAGGTCTTCAGTGTACTGTCACACTGCCTGTTACTCAATGTTTATCAACCATAAAATCATGAGTTCATAAGTTTTCTTGTTTTTTATGGTTGATAATGTGTATCAGGTTAGTGGTGAAAAGATGTATGCCAAAGCAAGGAGGGGTGGAACAGTACATCTTTCACCAAGACATATATCAATAACCAGTTTGACATTGAGAGCATTTTGGAAGACAGGTTCTCACTTTCCTCTTTACCTACCTTTGAATCCGGAGTGGATTCATATTTGGATAGTGTTTATATCTTTATGAACTCATGATTTTTTTTGGATGCCTACAGACGGAATTTGATATTTCAAGTTACTTGGAACATATATTCGGTCCCTCTGTGCAGGCTTAGGGCAAGCACTTGGAAGGTTTGCTCAATTATTCTTGTATTAGCCTTATTTTTTTCCTTATGTGTGCGCAGTCTGCATATATTTGGGCATCAACATCCATAATATCTATAAATGAAGAAAAAATGTTAGGATTACATTCAGATTTACTTTTTAGGTTCTATAAAGTTCTGAGTCCATAGCATTGTGCAATATCCCCACTTGCTGTGATCCTTTTGTACCACCAAATTGCGTTATCTGCCCATGAATTGGTGGAGTCAAGACTGAGCTTTTCTTAGATTAACAATATTGAATCCTTCTTTAATTGAAATGGGACTAATGATTATGCAACATAGATAAGAAAGTAATCAATTGGTCTTGTGTCTGCATCATTTAAGTTGAGCACCCACCTATTGCATAAAGGCATTATTTCCATTATTTGATACCTTTGTTGTACTGTCTTCTGCTGATTTAAGTTTCAGTTCAGTGGAATTTTGAATGTATATGGCCCAGGTCTTTGCACGAGGAGATGTGAACTCATGTAAATTTCAGAAGGGATCTTTGAATTTTGCATTAAGAATTCTTGAATTTTTTCCTTATGTGTGCGCAGTCTGCATATATTTGGGCATCAACATCCATAATATCTATAAATGAAGAAAAAATGTTAGGATTACATTCAGATTTACTTTTTAGGTTCTATAAAGTTCTGAGTCCATAGCATTGTGCAATATCCCCACTTGCTGTGATCCTTTTGTACCACCAAATTGCGTTATCTGCCCATGAATTGGTGGAGTCAAGACTGAGCTTTTCTTAGATTAACAATATTGAATCCTTCTTTAATTGAAATGGGACTAATGATTATGCAACATAGATAAGAAAGTAATCAATTGGTCTTGTGTCTGCATCGTTTAAGTTGAGCACCCACCTATTGCATAAAGGCATTATTTCCATTATTTGATACCTTTGTTGTACTATCTTCTACTGATTTAAGTTTCAGTTTAGTGGAATTTTGAATGTATATGGCCCAGGTCTTTGCACGTGGAGATGTGAACTCATGTAAATTTTAGAAGGGATCTTTGAATTTTGCATTAAGAATTCTTGATAATAGTTGTTTATGTTGCCATTGATAGGAAAGGCTGGTAGAGAAAGTTCAACAGTCAGAACTACCAACTCTTATGTTAGTCATGAAATGGGCATCTATATTAGGTATCAATTACCTATTCATTTTTATGTGTGGAAATACTTTTGTGGCACCATTTAGATGGAGTGTGATAATGTTGTTTCCTGGATTTGTCATTATGGATGATATCTAAAGGTTGCATCTTATTGTAGGCTAAGGGAAGCTATAATGTAGCTAGAATTTTCCAAGTTGGACCCTTTTGGTAGAATGCTCCGTGCGTGCTTCTGTTTATTAGTCGAATTTTCTAGGACATGGTTGGTAAGAAAACTGCATCGGTTATGAAGACCCCAGGTTGTCCGGTTGGCCACTTATAGATAAAAGCGATTTGACAATGGGGTACTGGTTAGTGATTAGCTTCAACCTCCAATCAAGCTGCTGTTGCCCGCAAAAAAATAAAAAATAAAAAAATAAAGCTGCTGTTATTTTGAGCACACTAGAGAGGAAACTGATTGGTGAGACACAAGGTTGTGAAATAAAAAGATAAACAGAAGATGTGCATCACACATACATTGACAGATGTTCTTGTTTTACTCAAATGAAGTGATTTTAGTCTCGAGAGTGTGATAATTTCCTATATTACCTCTGTATTAACAGCATTTGAATAGAGTAATTGTCTTGTAAATGCCTAATCGATCTTTCCTTGTAGTTGTGCTATTTAAACATGGCAAAGGCTCCAATGGAATTATTATGGAAATCGGTCAAACCTTTCTTCTTTCATAAATTGCCAAACTTTGACGTTCCTGATGATGCCCTAAACACTTTCAAGGTAAATCTAATCTTACCGTTTCAATATCCTCTAAATTTGGCTTTATGTTTTTTTCCCTTAGGATCGGTGTTTGTTGTTGTTTACAAGGTCTACTAATGAAACATGAGGATGCCGACTCCAAATTTTTGAGCTCCCATTATGAACAAGTCAGTTGAGACTCGAGTTGAGAGCAATGTTTTTTTTGTGAAATGAATGTAATGTTTTACAGAATGTCTACAAAAATAACTGGTAAGATGACCTTTCTTCCACCATGTTGCCTGCATATTCTGTGTTAGGATCAGCAACTGTGAAAAGTGACTGCTTTAGCCCATAGTGGTCTTACGGGGTGAAATATGTCTCATGAAGAGATGAATTATCTTTTAAACTTCTTATTTTTGGGAACTAAATTTACGGATCAACCTCTGGAAAAGTGACAGCTTTAGTCCACAATGATCTTACTACGTTAAAATGAGGTGAAAGATGTCCCATGGAGAAATGGAGTACATGTTAAACTTCTTGCTTTTGGAAAGCAAATAAGTTGTGAGTTTAGTTCATTCACAATCTGAAATGCAAGGACGGTGACCGGTCCTTCTATTTTTGTATGATTTCTTACTTGTCAGCTGTATTGTGCAGAACTTGTTACTTTTCTATTATCTCATTCAACTGAAACCATCACTTGTATGTTCACCATGGAGTTTACTTACTCAGTTACTTTTTTTTTTGTCTAAATGCTGGTTGTGAGATTATTTTGTGTCTTTCCAACAGAAAACATGGTGAGGGTTTTGTGCTTCTCATTCTCAGTCCTCTGTATTTGTTCCATATGTTCTACTGAATTTGAATTTGCAGATGATCAAAATTTGTTATGACAGCGTGTTTTGTTGGAATGGTGCAGGTCTCCCCCACTCCAAATATCACAACTGTCAGCAACAAATTTGGATTTGATTTCCAACTTTTTGTATGTCAAGGTCAGGAGGTGCTGCGAATCATAAAGCCCAACTAAGATTAGAGCATAGCTTCATTCAATCACAGGGTCTTGCATGTGTAATAGTACAGGCTTAAATGCTAACCATGTCATACTTTTTTTCCTGGGACAAGCTAGCACTGAGATTAGTTATTTGTTCCTTTAAAAAAATGCAATTGCAAATTTGCAAATTCAATGGAAGTAGAGCACTGGTGGTGTCTAAGCCTGCAGTTTTTTTTAAAGACACTTGCTAATTGAAGCTAAACCACATTGGCTCATCGCTATCTTCTACATCATGTTGGAAGGTAGGTAGATGAAAAAATTGTAATGGATAAGCAAGTCTTAATTTTTCCGCAAAACAAGTTTTAATTTTTCCGCAACATTCAGCATGACACCGGCTGCTAGATTGGCGCGCCGGAGGCGCGCGCCCCGACTCTAGTGTCAACAATCCGGCAGGAAATTCCATGTAGCAGCAGCACCCAAAGTTAGTAAGATTTGCGATGAGGAAAGGACAGGCTCAGACGATGATAATTGTGCACTGGCGCGTCACATCACATCAGCATTGGCATTGTTCTTGTGCTCTGAATCTGAACTGATTCGGCGGACCAACTTTAACCAACCGAGCCCCAACCACCGAACAGTCTACTGACGCGATCTAGGCATCCAGATCCGAACGGCGTCTCGCCAAGGCACTCCACCATCCGCAACAAAAAACTTGGGTGGGCGATTCGAGCACAGTCCAGCCACTGATGGCGTAGACACACGATGCTGGAGCATGATGGCAGAACAGTTGCTACCATGGCCACAAGGAAGATGAAGATGCCTGCCAATCTTGCAATGCCCATCGATGCCACTCGGAAGTCACAACAGCTCATGATGCTCAATCTTTTGCGGTGAACTGAAAATAAGACCGGAAGAACTGTAGGCTCTGAATAAGTTATCATGATGATGATGATGATGATCTCAAATACTAAGCAAAAAGCAATCCGTTTGAGAGAGAGAAAAAAAGCAGCAAAGCTTCTCACTCCCAGTATCTCCTCAGCATCCTATATGTACATTGCGGCAAGCCATCTAGATAAACGCACTCTCAAGAACTACAAATCCACACGCCCGATCAGCAAAAGTTTGGTTAAAAAAAAGCCCGTGAAACCAAGAATTTGTAATCCCCAAGTATGAAAAAGGAGGAGGCGAAACGTGTCCGGGCAGGCAGTCGATCCTGTCACCGGCACCGGGAGATGTCGATCTCGATGAGGCTGTCCTCCTCCAGCAAGATCTCGATCATCCCGTCATCCCCACCGCCGCCGACGCCGTAGTCGTCGTCGCTGTCGCCGCCGACGCTGTCCGAGTCTGAGTCGGAGTCGAGGTCGGAGTCGGAGGCCCAGGACAGGCCCATCTCCTCCGGCCGCCCCCACTCCGCCTCGAACTCCTCGTGGATCACCTCGAGCGCGCGCCCCTTGGCCACCCACGACGCGAACTCGAGGGCCTCCGCCGGGAACACGATCTCCCGCTCCGGCGGCGGCGGAGGTGGGGGAGGAGGCGGGTGCTGCGGGTGCGCGGCCTCGTGAAGCTGCGGCTGCGGCTTCTCCTCCGGCGGCGACGACGTAGGAGGAGAGCTGTCGGGAGCGGGGGCCGGCGGCGGAGGCGGAGGCGGCGGCGCTGAGCCGAGGCGGAGGAGAGAGAAGAGGAGGAGCAGGGAGGATAGCGAGGCGGGGGAGAGCACGAACAGCAGCAGCGGCCGTGGGAGGTAGAGCACGGCGAGGAGGGACGCCGCGGCCGCCGCGGCGAGGAGCGGGTGGTGGGGCTGCCGCCGGTCACCGCAGGCGGGGACCTCTTGCGCCGGCGCCGGCGGGGAAGAAGGGGAGGGTGTGGAAGAGGGGGCGGCGGAAGTGGCCATTTATGGCGGGAGGAGTGGGGCGGTTAAAGCGCCGGCGCCCCGCCAAGCGCGGCGGTTTTTTATATAGAAGGGGAAGCGGACAAGCAGAGGAGATTTGCCGCAAAGCTCCGGCTCGGTTTGGCAGGAAGAGGAAGCGAGGCGGAGCAGCTGATGGAGTGACCGTGTCGCTCTGGCCGGCGTCGATGAACTACTGCTACGGCTTGGCAGGGGGAATGGGAACTGCTACTCCTGCTTGGACACCGTACATTTTCGAGCTACATTTGGGGTGCATGCTCTGTATTTAGAAAATATCCAATGGAATCGTGATATTCCTCTGTATTTAAGCCCATCTATCTATGGTGAAGTCAAGAGTTCTTTTTAATTATGCCTTAACCAGGGGCGAATCCACTGTGGGGCAGGGGGGGCTGGAGCCCCCCTACCCCCGTGGACTCCATGGAAGCCCCCTACACATTCTATACATAGGTGAAGAGAAGGAAGAAGAAAAGGAGGAGGAAGAAGAAGGAAAAGGGAAGGAGGAGGAGGAAAAAGAAGTTGAGCCCCCCAAGAGTTGGATCCTGGATCCGCCGCTGGCCTTAACAATAATATCTTGTAAGTTGTTTGTACAGCGATATGTACTATTAGATTCACTAAGAAAAAAATACTTTCATATATGTATAATTCCTTCCTTTAGGACGTTATTGATATTGCGAAAAGTGTTATATTGGAGATGGTTTCCTTTAGGACGTTATTGATATTGCGAAATGTGTTATATTGGAGATGGTGACTCAATAAATCATATGTACTGTAATTCGAGAAAGTAGTTATTTATGTATTTTTCTCAAACTTAAAGTGTTTAACAAGACATTGCACTATACCACGTTTTGGAGAACCAAATCTCCACTCCTGTGTCTAAATATGATACCTAATGTCTGTGATTGCTTATTCACCGCAGTCGTCATAAAGATCCGAGTGAAATATTATGAAGACTCCATGATACAAAATCTGCATCGGAGACTATAGTTTCTTGTGATAGAGTGTTCGACATATAAACTCTATGAGTAGAGCCTGAGTTGTGAGTGTGAGTGCCCTTAGAATAACGAAAACAAGTTGACCACTTCAAGAAAACAAAAACGAAAACAAGTTGATAGGTTCGATACATACCTAGCATTTCCGTCTCCGTAGCCAAGACCCCAAGAGGACGGACCGGCGCCGGTCAAACCGGCGTGCCCTTGCGACCTCGCGGCTGGCAGCAGCGCAGCGCAGCGCAGCGCAGCGATGATGGCCGCAAGAAGAGCAGGAAACGGCGCACCGGCACGGCTGGCCTCGGTTTGGGCAGGCAGAGGCGCAGAGGCAAAGGCGGGCAAAAGCAGCGGCACCCTCTGCTTCCTGCTGCCGATGGCCGTGGCGCCGAGACCAACAAAGCTGGCAAGGCCAAAGCGG
This sequence comes from Cenchrus fungigraminus, assembly GCA_036936925.1. NCBI lineage: Eukaryota > Viridiplantae > Streptophyta > Magnoliopsida > Poales > Poaceae > Cenchrus > Cenchrus fungigraminus. Next base: position 13,666,015 of record CM072781.1, on the reverse strand, counting down.
GAAAAGCGTCCTCGGGCACGGTCCCCCTCCACGCCTCCCCCTCCCTCTACTCTACGACGAGCGCATGCGGCGCGCGTACACACTCGGCTGTTGCTATCGCGAATTCGCAATCCTCTGTGCGTCCGTGCCACTCACTGTGGCCGGATCGCTTGCACTCCAAGGCTCTGCCGGGCCGGGCCGGGCCGGACGGTGGTGCATGTTCTGATGGTCCCTCGGGTTGGTCGCGCTCGGGGCATGGTGCCCGCCGGGACTGTCCCGCTCTCGCGTCCGGTTTACTTTTCCCCAACTGATGCGCTAGCTTCTTGGTTCTCGATGATAGGAGATTTCCTGAGGTCTTGATTAGTCTCTTGAATTTTCACTAAAATTCTCACTTAGAAAATTTCACTTATTTCACCAAAATTTCAGTCAACTAAACGAGGTCTGCGGAGCTGTGGGACTTTGAGGAGTTCTAGGTTCCGCCGAAGCCCTAGAGAAAACCGAAATCAAAGGTATCCTAGAACGTTGTACGTACCAGTCATCCCTTGTCTTGTACACGTCCCTAGGCCGAGCTTCTTGTTGATCCGAACTCCAAAGGATGCGACGGTGCCGGTCTGCCGGAGCCCCAGAGATCTGATTTCTGGGCGAGCGAATGTCTTGTACTGCAGTACTACCAAGAGGGTAGGAGCAAAGCAGCCAGAGTACGTTGCTCTCGTGTGCACTGTGCACAACACAATGAACAGGCGGCTGGCTACTAGCACTGTACGTGCGAGGTTGATGGCGATCGGGATCCCAACAAAACGAAGCCGTCGCGTGTACTGCGTACTATTACTAGTGATGTTACCAGATCACCACACTACATATGAGGTACGACCTCATGATCTGCCGACATTTCTAGCTGGGACTCGCTGAACACTATGCCAGAAAAGATTTATGCTGACACATGACAATTAGCGTGCTGGCGGGCACAATTGGCACCCGCCAGCACAGTGGTGCGCGGGGGCGTCAGGTCTGCGACCGCCAGCACAGATCGATCATCAGTGCTGGTGGTTGGCTTATGTCGCCCGCCAGCGATAATTTTATAGTGCTGGCGGGCGATGGAAGTCAGCCGCCAGCACAGATCGAAGCATCAGTGCTGGCTGTTGTCTAATGTCGCCCGCCAACACTGTGCACAGCATAACTGTTCCGACACCTTCTTCTTCCCAGCCAACCTTCCATTGGAGCTTTGTCCGAGTGGAGCTCAGAAAAAGCTCCAAAAACACCAAATCAAGAGGGGGAAGGTTTTGCTCTTGTTTTCCTTGGAGGAGGTGGCTATATAAGGTGAGTTTTTGTTATTCCAACCTTCTTTTTCACCTTTAATCCATCATTTCTAGCTTATCTCTAGAGATCTAGATCTAGACCTAGGGTTAGCAAGAAGTGAAGAGAGAGAAAACGAATTAATAATTTATTTTTTAAGAAGAACTATATATGTGACTAATATAATCATTGTAGTGATATGTTTGTCATTTTATCATAAGTTTTCATTATTAAATAAAAATCTAGATTGAGTTTTCTTTTGTTTATTATAATTCAAGAATTTAAGTTAGTTTATATATTTGAGTTTAATTGAGGTTCTAATTGTTGTGACTCATATATTTACATTTATATCATTAAATTAGTTTGTAAAATGTAGATTTATTTTTTAAGTTCTTTAAGATGGATATGTTTGACATTTTTTATCAGTTTCATAAATTAAAATTATAGAATTTAATATCGTTTAAATTTTTACATATTAATTAGTTTCTAAGATGTAGAATTATTTTATAGGTAGTTCAAAATGGATAATAGAGCATGGATGTATGGCACACGAAGACATTCGTCTACATTCATGTCCGAGTTATCAAAGTTTATCGAGGTTGCGAAGAAGCATGCCCAAATTTGCAAGACAAAGCAAATATGTTGTCCGTGTTCTGACTGTTGCAACAAGCTAGTTTGAGAAGATATTAATATCATGAAGATGCATTTGGTAAAGCGAGGTTTTGTGAAAGGATACACAACTTGGTCCCACCATGGTGAAGCAGTAACTACCGTCAACAATGCAGGCACCGACACTAGGTATGATGAAGTGGGTGGCGAAGATGAAGATGAAAATGATCATGTCATGATGGATGATGCTTTTGACTGTGGAGATCGAAATGACGATCAACCAGATGCACCACAGGTGGACGAGGAATGTGACGTTGATATGGAAGAAATATTACGCCATATTGAACCGGAGGTGTTGCTAGGGAGTGCTAAAGGGTTAGAAAATTTTGAGACACGTAAGAAGGCAGCAAAGGATCGTATGTATGAGGGTTGTGGGAAGGAGTGGACAGTGTTGCGTTTCATCCTCCATCTTCTGATTGTGAAAGCTAAATTTGGATGGTCGGACAATAGTTTTAACGATAGTGCCAAACAACACATATGAAGCAAAGAAGATTATCAACCTATTAAAGATGCGAGTGCAAAGAATACACACGTGTAGGAACCATTACACATTGTAGCGCGATGACTACGCAAACATGCAGAAGTGTCCAAATTACGATACTAGCCGCATCGTCGGCCCCCCCCCCCCCCCCCCGGCCTATCATATCAATGCGCGTGTTCATACTCGCTACTGATGCATATCACGGGGGTGCAGCGACCACACAAAGCTAGAAAAACGTGACCCCTTTGGGGTTTCGGTCCAATAACAAACTCACGAAATCTAACAACATGAGTGCCTTTTCAATGTTACTATGGTTTATATTTTTTATTTTAAAAAAAATCCTGCGGACATGGTTGGAGTCCGATTGTCCAATCCAAAAGACGCGAGCACCACGCTTTTTTTTAGGACGTCCTGCACCTAGAGATTGTATAATCTGTCCCTTGTGGCCTTGTCCCATGATGATGCCGATTGTTGCCGCACGTGAACTGATGGGCGACGGCGCGAGGCTTGCTTGGGTGCGGTTGCGTCCCGGTCAAAAAGGTGCCAAAGGGAGTACTGCAACCACAAGTTTTTTTCCCGACCGGTCCGCTCAAAACCAGTCCGCTCAAACCGCCGGTTCCGGTTCCGGTTAGCCCGACCGGTTTATCGGTTACTGAAAAAAACTGTCGAATTCAAATTCCAAATAAAAAACTGTAGTGCAAACGGTTTGGAATGGCTTCCAGAGCGGTTTGACTGGTAAGCCGGACCTGTTTGAGCGGTAACCGATTGTTGAAAAAAACCAAATCAGTGAATAATTTGGCGTGTTTTCAAATTTGAATTCAAAATTTGAAAAAGGAAAAAAAATCCTAAAAAAATTTCAAGGTGCGTAAAATCTAATGATGTCAAAAATGTTCAAATATTAGTGCATTTAGTTTTTTTTACATTAGAGGTTCGACCGGCGAAAATTTTCCCTTTTTCTTTTTTTATTGAATTTCTAATACCCGCAAAGTATATTAAATGAACGAATATTTGAAAAATTTTTATACAATTAGATTCGTCGCCACTTGAAGTATTTTTGAGAATTTTGTTGGGAATTTTTTATTTTTTGAATTCAAATTCAAAATTTTAAAACCATCGACATGGTTCACAAAATCGGTCGGTTACCGGTCTTACCGGCCCGGACCGTTAGCGGTTACCGACCGGTTATCGACATGTGAATTTTTTTACCGGTCGGAAAAATCGGATACCTATCGGGGATCGCCGGTATATTTAACACTGACCACCGGTTTGGAACCGACCGGTACCAGAACCGGTCCGGACCGGTTACACCGGTAACAGCGGTTTCTGAACCGGTTCCGGTCGAATTGAAATTCCAATAAAAAATGGTAGTGCAAACGGTTTGGAACAGCTTACCGAGCGATTTGACCGGTAAGCCGGACCGTAGGCCTGAGCAAAGTACCCGATACCCATTACCCGAACCCGAATTACCCGAACCCGAGGTACCCGATCCCAAGTTCGGATAGTGATTGTGATTACTCGAAATTAGTTTGGGTAATTCGGGTAATACACTTCGGTACCCGAACTACCCGAAATTTGCTTTTGTCTTTGTATTTATCACGTATTGTTAGTTGAACACTTAAAATTGTCACTTTATTATAATATAAATCTCTTGGTTTGAACAAGTGACTATAATATATTATTCTTCTCAACTTGTTGTTGAAATTTTACACAAATTACTAGTGATTTTTCTATTAAAATTCTACTAACATTATGTGTAGTTTGTCATTTTCTGTAAATTTGGGCAGATTGGGTATACCCGAACCCGAATTATCGGGTACCCGAAATTTCGGGTAGTGTCTTTTCGGGACTAATATCGGGTAGCAGTTTTCATTACCCGAATTACCCGACCCGAAATAATCCGGTAACCCGAACGCCCACGCCTACGGGACTGGTTTGAGTGGTAACCGGTTGTTGAACAGAAAACCAAATCAGTGAAAAATTTGGTGCGTTTTCAATTTTGAATTATAAAATTGGAAAATAAAAGAAAAATTTCTAAAAATATTTCAAGGTGCGTAAAATCCAATGGTGTCAAAAATTTCAAATATTAGTGTATTTAGTTTTTTCTGGAGGCATTAGAGGTTCAACCGGCCAATTTTTTTTCCTTTTTCTTTTTTGGATGAATTTCTGATGTCAGCAAAGTCTAATAAATGAACGAATATTTGAAAAAATTTAACACCATTAGATTCGTCGCAACTTGAAATATTTTTGAGAATTTTTTAAGAATTTTTCATTTTTTTGAAATCAAATTCAAAATTTTGAAACCGCCGATTTAGAACCGACCGGTACTGGAACCGGTCCGGACCGGTTACACCGGTAACCGTGGTTTTCGGATCGGTTCCGGTTGGGATTTTTAACCCTGACTGCAATTGATGATCAAGAGACTCAGAGTGCTTCGACGATCCACTGTAACTGAAGTTCACGCAAAAACTCAACTGTAACTGACACTCGTCGATCGAGTTGCTGATCGAAAAGTGCACAGCCAAGCAGTGATGGAGGCAGGAAAGGGAGGATGGAGGGGCTCATTCCTCTTCTTCGGGCTCATTCCTCTTCTTCTTCCCTCTTTTTTTTCTCTTCTTCCTCCTCTTCCCTTCATCTTTCAATAGAGTATCTGGCGGTAGGGGGGCTTGAGCCCCACCCGCCCCACCGTAAAAAAAAAAGCAGAGACGGAAAAGAGAGACCCGGCCGGGATGGGACCGCGCAGGCGTTGGACCGCCTGCCGAGCATTCTGCGATCAACCTGCGCCACCCAGCCGTTTGCTGTGTTGTTGGCTTACTTTTTTGGCGCGCCAGCCACTAGCACCGTTAGGACTGTCAAAAAAGCTTGAGGCTCGTGAATTCATCGCGTTCGGTTCGCTTTAAGTTTGGTTCGAGATCAACTTGATTTCTAAACGAGTCAAGCACAAACCTGATTCAAAACTCGTGAGATTTTCGAGCTCGAGATCGAAAAGCTTGAGCAAACTCGTGTACTATGATTAGCTATGACTTTATGAGATGTATACACACATATATTCTAATTTTCTTTCTTAATTGTAGTGTGCGAAACTCGATGTCTAAGTAATGCAATGACACTGATTTAATTATTATGTAGACTTTTTAAATATATTTATGGATGATATAAATCTTAAAACTCGTGAATTACTCGTAGTTGACTTGTTGCAAGTTCAACTCGAGATCGGTTCGAATCTTAACGAGTCAAGCTTGAGCCTAGTTTGAAGCTCAGATGGTTTCGAGGCTCGACTCGAGCTCGGTTCGATACTTTAACAAGGTCGTTTGAGACTGAGCTCGTTGGAGCTCGACTCGTTGACAGCCCTAGCCGCCGTGGCCCGATCCGGCCGGCGGCGAGCCACAATAATTCGGTCCTTGGTTCGGCGCGCGCGCCACGCCTCCTGCCGGCACCACACCGCGCGACCAGTCCTTTTCGCACCGGGGAAGCAGCGCCGGCCGTGCCGCGGTGCCGGCCCCGCGCCGCGCGCGGCGACCAGTCCGCTGCCGGCTGCTGCTCCACGGCTGGCAGCCACGCGACGCAGAGGCGGAACGGAAGCTGGCACAGTTGCGCGTCTTGTCGCCGGCGTAAAGGCGTGGGACGGCCGGCGGGCCAAAGCCTTTTCTGTCTGTCTCCTGGGGCGGCTGCGCTGCGCACCTGCCCTGCCGGTGAAGTGCTGTAGCAGCTGCGCGCCCCAGCGCCGTGGTGGCACCGCGCCGGTAGTAAAGAGCGCCGTGCTCCACGCTTGGGTCCGGGCCGTGCTCAAATGATTGCACGAGCAACTGCTGATCGATCGATTTGCATTTGCCAGTTTCCTTCCGGGTTCCAGGAACCATCAATGTGGCGTCAAGAAGGTGACACTGTGGGTTTCAAAAAAAAAAGGTGGCACTGTGCTGCCGACCATGATACCATTGCAGCTGCACAGTGCACTTGCACCGGGTTCAGGTTGGGGGAGCTGCACTGCCTTTACAGTTTATAGAGTATGTTTGGGGTCGTTTTACACCAGATGGTGGTTCCCTACTAGCGACAGCAAAAAGATGTAAAAGAATCGCTGCAATGTTCAAACCATAATAAAATCACACTAGTGAACTTTTTTTTTTTGAGAGGAATCACACTAGTGAACTAGCACAGCCTCATTCAGAACTCTGGATTTTGACCCGATGCTGTAGCGGCTGGGCCAAAATGGCGCTCCTCCGAAGGCTCCAACAAACCGAACGAAAGAAAAACAGAGAGTCGAAAGGCACAGCACCAACTCAAGTCTCCAACAAAGCGAACAAAAGAGAAATTTGGACAGACAGACTGCGGCTCTGAAGGAACAACGCAACTGATGCCGAACACAGTTTCTTCAGAGTTCAGAGATGGTGCAATCTCTACACGCATGATTCACAATCCATATGGAAGCAATAAAGGAGTTTTATCTTCTCGTGCACACTAGCATACGGAGATCATACACTTGCAGCATACACAAAAGAGAAGAGAGATCTCACATAACTTACAAGGTACTCCTACAAAGAAAAAAAAGGGGGGTAAAAACATCGTGTGTTCTTCAATCACAGCATTGAAGAACAACAAACATATATAACTCTCTCTATATATATTATCTAGTAACTAGGAACTCATATGAGTATACTACTATAATACTACTCCCTAAAAGTTTCTCTATGACGTGGGCTACAAAAAGCACTGAACTCTGCAACCTGACACTACTAGATACACTGGCAAGCTGAAGTGGAAACTGAAAGAAGCCTGTGATGATGTCATGTATATTTACATCTAGACCTCGGCGAGCAAGGCTTCGAAGGACGCCGACAGGTTGATGGAGATGCTCTCCAGGTTCTTGCCCCGGAGGCGCGACCTCGCGACCCTGCGTTGCATGGGCGCCCCGGGCCCTTCTTCATCCTCGCCGTCCTCGTCGCCTCTAAAAACGGCCTTTGAGGACGGCGTCGCGAACTTGAAATGCAGCTCCCTAGCAACAACTGCCTGCAAAGGAAGAATTGAGCAAGACGATGTTAGCCAACATAGTGGAGGCGCGTCACACGATTTGGAATTCGGTAACCGACAAGTTCGAAGTGCGTACCGCTTCGTTGACTGGTTTCGACACGAGGAGGAGCTGTCTCAGATCACTGTGGTTCACCTTGCACAAGACTTTAATCTGCAAATTCGGAATCGAAAAATTGGGGTAAGCAAGACATACAGTGACTGAATCTGAAATTGAGCAATGAAACAAAACAGATCAGTGACGGGCAATTACCAGGACGTCTTGAGGCAGTGATTCAAGAAGGCTGACGGCGTCGTCCATGTGGAACCGGACGCTGCGCTGCTTGCGCAGGGTGCGGACCGGCGAGTGAGGGCTCCTGGAGCCCGGAGTCGGCGAGACGGCGACCCTCTTCCTCCCCAGGATTCTCGTGCTGCTCCTGCAGTTCGAGAAGCTCAAGCTCGTGGCAAGAGACCCCTTCTTCTTCGCGTCGCCCTGTCCAATTGCCATTTCCCCCCTTTGCCTGTTAAACCCTAGTGCTCTTGGGTCTTCGGTGGTACTACAAAGAAATCACTTATCCAATCGGAGATCTCGTAAGGAAGATTATCTGCAGGGGATCATGGAGATAAGAATCATCAAGCTGAAAGAAAAAAAAGATTGGCGAATTTCCATTTAAAGACGAACCGATTCCCTTTCCAAATTTTAGATCGGAAATCCCGCGGGAGTCTCGTTCAGCAAAAGAATTCCTCGATTCAAATTGTCCCCAGCCACGAACCAAAACTGCAGTCGAACACCACTAACTAAAAGTGAAGCAGGGGCCGTTCCATCAAAAGCAATCTAGAATTAATCAGCTCCAACCCAATCCCACCTCCGCGCAAGCTAGAAGAAGGCAGCAAGATCGCAATCCAATCACCGCTAATCCAATCCGCCATCGCGCACGCGAAACAGAACAAAGAAACAGAGCGCAAGAACAGATTGCCACAGAGCAAAGCCCGACGAGGAAGAAAACCAAAACAAGAATCGAAACTGGAATCCGAGATCGGAGGAATGAATTACCTCCTGGATGCGCAACCAATCTCAAACTCCTCCTGCTCCCGATAATAATAATCCACAACAACCAGCGGATGATGTCTTCCCCCCCTACTACTGCTAAGCAACCTAAACACCTGCGGCGAATGCTGGAGGACCAACCAGACCTGAGACCTGCGACTCTGCGAGGTAATTTTGGAAACAGCTGACCTCCCCCTTCCCCGGTTTTATAGGAGGCCCCCTATCTGCTGCCACGCGGGGGCGACATGCACCTGCGTAGAGAAATCCTACGCGCGGGGGGGGCTTTCTAGAAAATTACGGCAACCACCAGAATCCAATGCTGCTTCATTCGTGCGCGAGATTTTTTTTTCTTTTTTTCACCTCCCTCCCGCGCCGACCGACGCGGTGTCGACGCTGCACCCGCTGGATTACATGCGGGGTCAGGAGTATCCTGGACCCACGCGTCGGTGGCTGTGGGTCGGCGGAGCTGCCATGTACGCGCGCGTGATTTGCGGAGGCGGGTTGGCGCTCAAACCCTCGTGCGGTGCGGAGCGCGTGGTGATCGGACGGCGCGGGGGCGTGGCCGACGGGGTACGTGGCGCGATCTCGTGGGTCTGGAACTAGCCGTTGGGGGAGGCGGTGGTGGGACGGGCGTGGGCGTGCGTGGCCCGGCGGCGGCGGCGGGGGACGGACGGGGGTTGGTGACGTGGTGGCTGACCGGCCGAAGATTGGATCGCCACGGCGGAAGGAAACGACGGCCACGCCCACGCGAGAAAGTCGGTGGAAGGTCGGTCCGCTCCTCCGCCGCCGCCCACCGTCCGGTTTATCGCCGCGTGGATGTCGTGTCAAGGCCCATGTTCTCCGGCGGTTTTTTTATAAAAAAACTCCGGTAATTTTGGGGACAGCTAGCGAGCGCGGCGCGGTAACAAAACGGCGCGGCCAAAGCGAGGCGCAGCAGATGTGGCGTTGGAGTGGGACGCAAGTACTGTACTGCTCGCTCGGCTTTGAAATTTTTACTGCGGTAACAAGGAAGTTTGTTGTGCGCTCCATTTGTAAAAAAAAAACAAGGTTTGTTGCGTACTACGTGCGGCCTTTATCCACTTTTTCGATTAACGATTATCCAGAAGAGGGCTGATGAATTTTACTACTCGATTATGGCTGCATGTAGTAGTACATACAGTACAGTACGTATATAAGAAAAAGCGATCATCAATTGGTTGCTGGAAAAAATGAGTGTTTCCCGAAAGAAATTGTGTTCGTGTAGTGTGTTCACGACTTCGCGTCAAACGTTGGTGCGGTTGAGTCAAAAGTTTTGACCAAGTCCGCGTCAGTGCGTGAGCAACACGAGTCAAAGACAGAGCGAGGACGGCGTCAAAGGGAAACTAGTTACTAGCCGGCGGGCCGGCCGAGTGGTGGGGTCGGGCGGTTCTGTTCCTCCTTTTCCTCCACCAATCCACGTCTCGTTTCCGCGCAGGGAGGAGCTGAGCGAGAGCGACCTCCACCACCACGTTGCGGGCCCCGCAGTGTGTCGCTCGTAGGCCGGCGGCGCCCCGGCGGTGCCGTTGCCCGCGGCCCAAGAAGAGAGCCGAGCCGGCTGTCCGGCAGTGCGCCTGTGCCCGGTGTCCCCACTCGGCCGGGCTCCTCTGACTTCCTTAAGAAAAGTCACGGAAGGGCACAGTAGAATGAGTCTAGATGAACAGTGGGCATGCCGTTTTTCACTGTAGCGCGAGGCGCTGTTCCGATTTACTGTAGCGCGGAGAACTGTACACAGTTACTGTTTCGATCGATCTCAGCTGTCCATCTTCCAACCAACGGCTCACAGCAGGAGGAAAGTCACCGCTACAGTGTTTTGCTGACTTGCCAACAGCAAGTCAGACAATCCCGAGCGGTCCCCACTCCCCACTAAAAAAAACGGAGCGTGCGCGAAAAATCGCGAAGGCCACAGGAAGCTACTACTAGCTGCCCGCGTCCGCCGGCGCGGCGCCGCCGCGAGCGCATCTGACATCGGGGACGCGTCCCAGCTGCGTGCGAGGGAGGAGGGAGGACGTCGGGGGAGCAGTCAGTAGCGCGCCGCTGCTACCGTCTCGAAGGACGCGTTCCGGCACGAGCTCAGCCCAGCGGCCCCCCAGCCAATTTGCTGAAGGGGTGGGCCGACGTCCCCGTAGGCCCATGTTGGCGGAGGTGTTGATGGGCCGTATACGCGTTGAAATCAAATTTTATTAGCTCTCAATTATTCATTCATCTGAAACCAAATGGTTCTGACTGCAGCACTGCCTGCATGTCAACCAAGGAAATTTTCGCTTTCGACCGACTAGGAGAGAGAGAGAGAACCATGGAGGGTTGCAGGATCTGGACGCAAATCGTGCTATCCTCTAGTTGCAGCATCACTGTACAGGACAGTCCCCGAATTCTCGAGCCAGACGAGCCTGCATGTGCCCGTGGTACACTACAGTGCCGATTGCCGCCACGGCATCGTACGTATTAACACCGCTAACCGCTTCAGGTTCTTTGGCTCCAAAATTTCCAGTCCGGGGCCGCCAGGCGTGCCGAGTCAGGAGAGCAGCCAGCAGCCACCGCGCGAGCCGAGCAAACGGACAAACGATCACCACTTGGACAGCGGCCCGGCGCCTGTCAGAAGCCGACGAGGCAACGATTGATTGATCTTGTGTGTGCAATTCCCTCGGTCTCCATGGTAGCTGGATAGGCCCCCGGCCCGGATTGGCGAGACACACGACGCGGTGGGCAGGTGTGTGTGTGTCCGCCCCTCGTCGGAGGAGGCCCCGTACAATACACCGGGATCACGTACCCGGTGGTGTGGTTCCTGGTGCCGCTGGATGGCGGTGTGACGAGCAGCCGACGACGCCTTCTTCGGGTTCGAGTCATGGCCATACTGTGGCGGGCGCATGGTGCCAATGTGCCATGTCAGCCATGATCACATCCGGCTGTGGCCAGGCAATGATCCTCCCGCGATTTTCTAGCACCAATAATTATAGAGATCCGGCCCTCGGGTCTCGGCGCGACGTACCCGTACACCCGCTGCCAACTTGGCCGCCGCGACTCACGTCCGCGTCAGCGTCATCCGCCCACGCGGCTGCGGCGCTCGCGCGGGATATTCCTCGGCCCGGCCGGCGCGGATGGATGCATCCACCGCCCGAGCTGGCCCTCCGCTCGCCGCTCGCCAGTAGCCCGCCCGCCGATTGGCTGGGCCTGGGCGCTACAACCATGCATGTTGGCTGAGCTGGAGCTGACGCGCGACGGCCGGACGGTTGGTCCCGTCTCGTGATCGCGTCCGGCCCCCGGGGGATCGGACAGGAATCCACGGCGCGGGCACACGGATAGATATGATGCGGGTACGTACGTGACAGGCGGCAGAAAACCGGAGCAGCTCGCGGCAGCCGCTGGTAGGCTGGTGCGGTGCGGTGTGGCCGTCGTGCTCGTGCCGTGCGCATCTATATCTGCCAGAGGGATCGAGGCTTCCACGAACCAAGAACACAGCACCCGCGCTCCATGTGCGTGCACGGCGCCACGTTACTTTTTTTTGTTGTTGTTGTTGCGCTTTTGACCAACTACTTGTCGGTAGACAACTTATACTTACAACAATGATCAAGAAGGTAGCAGTGCATTTTCTTCAGAACCACCGATTTACAATGATCAGACGTCAATCATGTATTCTCGATCGATTTGTCTACTATCGAGTACTCCTTCCGCTCCACCAGGATTCAAATCCTCATGCTCGTAACTTTCTTGGGATTTTCTCAGTATTTACCGGTGTTATGTGTGTAAGTGGTAAGCGGCATTCCCGTCGACAACGATGTGCTAATGGTGACTTCGGGAATTTTCCAGATCTGTCGGGTGCTCAGTCCTTCGGAGGTGCTCATAAAGATAAGATTTACGTACGTGTGTTCATAGAGGTGAGGACGTATGCGTATTGTGAGCGTCTGCGTTCTACTGTGTCATTCTAAAAGAATTCTCCTTCCGCCCGTTTTATGATTTCTAGCTTTCTAGTAAAATAATGGATCCAAAAAAAATCATAACGATCTACTTTTGGAGAGAATTTAGCTATGAGTGCTCTGATCGCTGAGTGTATATATACCGTGCGTGTTACCGTTGATCAAAGTACAGTACGTGCTACATACGTAGCTTTCGCAGTCTCGTCCCAAACTAGATGCAAGGAGGGCGACAAAAGTCCAAATTAATCCAGCTACTCCCCGCCACGCTTCCATGGATCTCCGTACCAATTATGCAACCTTTTTGGCCCCACAGGGGGTATTGTACACGTCACCGCCAACGATACGGAGCGCGACTCGTTTAGCTTGCTTGGACCTGTCCCATTCCATCTGCCGTGGTGCACGGTTGGCGGCCGTGGCGTACGTTGCAGTACCGTACCAGAGGGGCGAGCATCCACCAGAAGCACGTCCAGCGCGGTAAATGAACGCCACAGATCACACCTGTGGTACTAGTTGTTGCTGTTACTGCTGGAATATTTTTGTAAAAGTTTTCTGAAGAAAAAACCGTGGATTGATTATCTGCCGGGGAAAAAAACATTGGGGGCCCAACTCTGGAGTGTCCAGGCCAATCGACGAGTCGGCTAGGGGAATTGCAAGACGAAGCGAACGCACTTGATGACCTGGCAAACCGGCACGTGCGCGGCACACAATAAAAAAAGTCGCATGATTAGGCGGATGATCTGGCGATAAGCCTAGAATAAATTAAACAGAGCACTACTACTGGTAGCGGTCGTCAATGTTGATTGCTGGTGATCACGCAAGTGGGATTACAAAATCAGAGTAAATTGATCGCCGCACACTCGTATTAGAGCATGTTTGGATCCATAGGACTAATTTTAGTCTGACTTATTTTAGTCTGAGGGGCTAAAGTTCCAACCACCCTTGACTAAAGAGAGACTAAAACTAGTCTTAAGACTAAAATGTTTTAGTAAGGGAACCTTACTAAACTTTGTTTTAGCTCTCTCTCTTCATTTAACCTCATAGAAATATGTAGCATGCCCCATCTATTGGCCGGAGAGGGAGAAAAAGGAGAGAAGGAGAGAGATAATTAATGCTCATTTACTACATTTTAGTCTCTTTAGGATTTGGATCCAAACATAGGTGAGACTAGCAACTTTTAGTCTGACTAGTTTTAGTCATGAGACTAAAAGGTATCCAAGCACCCTCTTAGTCTCACAGCACAGGGCATGTGTAGGAAAACACCAGGATCATACTCTGATTTCAAGTGGGAGCTGGACTATAGTAGGACATCTTACTATTATTTGAAGTTTTAAAATAAATCCTAATTAAGACGCTATAACCATTCTTAATTAGATGGCCAGTTGAAGTTTACGTACATTTTAAAGTCGGAGCATGAGTCTCGTTTACTTACCACAACTCCTACCTTCTTCTTTTGAATTCGAAACTTGAGCACAACATATCAATTGAGTTCTATACACGCTATCGGGATAGATCCCAGTACCCACAATGAAGGAAATTCGTGACGAACTTCTACTAGAATTCCTTTGTATTACTACGGTGAACCATATCATTTAATCTTACTAGAACGATTTCTTGTAACCGACTATTTATCTCACCTGAAGAGTATATACAAAAGAGAGAATCACCCTCGGGGCAAACCTGAACCAAGAACACCGAACAACACCCAAACGTAAGGCACAATATTTACACTCTAAAACAGGGTGTAGTGTATCACGGTACTTTGACGTCCCCAACATGTACAAATTCATATGTTATGCCCTCGTTTTTACCAACAAGTTCCTGGTCCAACGATTCTCACCAACCAATCTACTACCCCAAGATACACCTCGGTATATAGGATGGTTTTCTCGTAATTATACTCTTTTGACAACTTTTTTTTAGAATTACACAGTACAAAGCAGACGCTCACCACACGCACACACACTCACTCACCGCACACTCACCCTTACGAATACACGTACGCAAACTCTATCTGGCAGATCTGGAGATTTCCGAAGTCACCACTGGCACCTCGTCGTCGACGGGAACGTCGCTTACCACTTAAAGCATAACGCCGGAAAATTCCGGAATAAATTCCGGAAAAGGTGTGAGTAACAGGATTTGAACCCTGGTGGGTAATGTCGCATTTGACCGTCCTACCATTAGACTACAAGCCCATTCACATATACTCTTTTCACAACTAATAATTGACAATGACGAGTGTTATGCTTTGTTGTAATTTGTAACAGAAGCTACATGGTACTAGGTCCGGGGCCTCCGGGTGGGCGCATGTGCTTGTGCGTGGTGCGCAGCAATCTTCAGTTACGACCCATAAAAACCACTCCTGTGATCCAGGGGTTGTCCAGGCTGCACTGCTGCAGCAACGTACGGACAGAACTGGCAACAAAGGCGAAATAACATATTCGACCCTGCCGGGTAGGAAAATCACAGGCCAACACCCCTGAAGAGGCAGCGCTGCGACGGCGCTGCCGATATAAATACCCGCTTCCGGCATCGTCTCCGACCCGCAACTCACGATCGAGCAGCCAAAGAGCACAGGCAAAACCACGCGCGCGCACACACACTGCCGTGGCAATGGCCGCCGACACGGACACCACCACAGCCCCGCTCCTGACGAGCCACAAGCCTCCCAAGGCGCCCACCATCGATGACACCATCGAGAATTACATGGGCACCACCGGCGTGATGCAGCTGTTCAAGGCCGTCCTGCTGGCGTTCGCCTGGGCCTTCGACGCGCAGCAGGTGTTCATCTCCGTGTTCACGGACGCCGAGCCGACGTGGCGCTGCACCGGCGCCTCGCCGTCGTGCTCGCCGGCGGCGCCCCCGGCCTCGCCGTGCGGGCTCCCGTCGGGCGCGTGGGCGTGGGACCGCCCCGCCGAGAGCACGATGGTCTCGGAGTGGGCGCTCAAGTGCGCCGGCCCGGCGCTCGTGTCGCTCCCGGCGTCGTCCTTCTTCGCCGGCTGCCTGGCCGGCGGGTTCCTGCTCACCACGCTTGCGGACTCGCTCCTGGGGCGCCGGAAGATGCTGCTCACGTCCCTCGTGTCCATGTCCGTCGCCGGCGTGCTCACCGCGTTCGCGCCCAACGTGTGGGCGTACGCCGCGCTGCGGTTCGTGTCCGGGTTCGGCCGGTCCATGGTGGGCACCTGCACGCTGGTCCTGTCCACGGAGCTCGTCGGCAAGCGGTGGCGCGACTCGGTCAGCGTGGCCGGCTTCTTCTTCTTCACCGTCGGGTTCCTGTCCCTCCCGGCGCTCGGCTTCGCGTTCCGGGAGGCGTCGTGGCGGAACATGTACCTCTGGACGTCCGTGCCGTCGCTCTGCTACTCCGTCCTGCTCTACTTCCTCGCCCAGGAGTCGCCGCGGTGGCTGCTGGTGCGCGGGCGTAAGCAGGACGCCATGGACACGCTGCAGCAGATCGCGTCGCTCAACGGCAACAGCATCACGTCCAGCTTCTCCATGCTGCACGCGTGCACCATGCACGCGGACGGAGGTGACGCCGGCGGCAGCGCCGGGGGCGCGTTCGCCACGATGCGGGCGTTCTGGGACCGCCCGTGGGCGCTCCGGAGGCTGGCGGCGATCATGACGACCAGCTTCGGCGTCGGCATGGTCTACTACGGCATGCCGCTCAACGTCGGCAGCCTGGGCACCAACCTGTACCTGAGCGTCACGTACAACGCGATGGCCGAGCTGCCGTCTGCCGTCCTGTCGCTGGCCTTCATCGGCAGGGTCAACCGGCGGACCACGGTGATCGCGCTCACCGCGGCGGCGGGCGCCTTCAGCCTCATGTGCCTCGCCATTCCGGAGGGCTCGCCGGGGCGGATGGCGTCCGAGCTGCTCTCCTTCTTCGCGACCATCACGGCGTTCAACCTCATCCTCATCTACTCCATCGAGCTGTTCCCGACGTCCGTGCGCAACTCGGCGGTGGGGCTGGTGCGGCAGGCGCTGGTGCTCGGCGGCGTGGCGGCGCCAGTGCTCGTCGCGCTCGGCCGGGAGCGGAGCTTCTACTCCTTCGGCGTGTTCGGGCTCTGCATCGGTTGCTTCGGGCTCTTCGCCGTCTTCCTACCGGAGACGAAGGGCCGGAGCATGTCGGACACCATGGAGGAGGAGGAGCACAAGCAGCAGGAGGCCGCCGCCGCCGCCGCAGCCAGGTCTTGCACCGGCGGCGCAACCGACATTGCCACGAAGGATAACAGCGACGTCGTGTAGCGTGACGACGCTCGCGTTCGTTCACGACGCGGCAATAATTGTTGCTCTGAGGATGATATTTCGGCGGCGCGGATAGATAGATCTGCTCTGCCGACTGCAGGTCAAGCACCAAGCTGTCAGCCCTGCCTCTGTCCAATCGTGTAAAGCTTTGCCGCCAAGTTGCTTGCATATAATTCTGTTTCAAATTCTCGTCAAGTCCGCAAGTTGAAGTCTTACCTAGCTAGCGCCCCCAGCCACATCATCTTCTCAAGCAGATCTCGATCGATGCCTATCGCCTATCAGTGGAGCACATTCAAATTCTATCAACAAATATAAACTATTCTATCCATACTAGGAGAATGCAAATTTATTCTCTGACAAATATTCCTATCAACAAGTATAAGGTAATAATTACTAAGAAATCTCATTAATCGTCCAGCGAAAACATTGTAATCGCTTGACTTGCACCAACCAACCCTATGTAGCAGCTTTACTGAGGGCTACACGCGTCTTCTCCTATCTGGCTTATAAACTTTTCATCCTTGAACGGAGAGAGTACTACCTTGGCCTTTACCGACCGGTCCTCTGCTACCGCGGGCCGGCGGTAGCGGTTAACCGGACCTGTAACCGCAGTTACCGCTAAATACCGGTCAAATTTAAAATTCGAATTCAAATCTCAGTTCAAACATTTTCGAACGGTTGACCGGCCGGTTAGACAGGTTAGCCGGTCGGTTGGAGCTTCTAACAGGTCGGTTGGAGTCTCTAACCGGTCGGTTAGAGCGGTTAACCTGTCGTTGAGGAATAAAATTTAAAAATGATGTTACCCAAAAATTGTGCGAAGTGAAATCAATGAAACTTTCGGCATGACCTATGCACATATTAATGTAAAACGACCAAGAAAGATCAATATTCAGCCACAACTCTTGTCTGCCATTTCTTTTTTTATGAATTTCTAATGTTTGCAAAAAATATTAAATGCACTAATATTTGAAAATTTTTGACATCATTAGATTCTACACACCTTGAAGTAGAAATGTTTCTTTTATTTTTCAATTTTTTGAATTAAAATTTGAAAATTTTGAATTTGACCGGTTGGATACCGACCGGTACCGCTACCGGTCCGGACTGGTAGCGGTCTATAAAAAAAACCATGCACTCTTCCTTCATGTTGCAGTCATTCGACGCTGTTGAGCCCACGCAGGTACCTATGCACCATCCTCCACCAGAACTCCGACGAGTTTCTTCTCTGCGACCTCACTGTAGTTCGATCTATCTGTATTCCCCATCTTTGGTTACATTCCATCTCTGACAGGTTGTTGTTGCTCTTCTTTGCCTCAGAGAATGTTAGAGATCTCCACAACACTTGAGTTGTCTCTTTAGTTTTACAAATTTCTTTTCCTTTTTGAAGTGGGTTAATTTCGTCATGGGGACAGTAGAAAGAGAAACACGAGTGCAAAAGGGTGGTAGACTTCGAGATCTAGATGCTCCACCCCAGGCCTTTTTTTTTGAACGGACGGTGAAAGCTTGTGCTCCGCCCCCAGGCCTCGAGACAGCAAAAGGGTGTGGTAGACTCAACAGTTTGTCCATCCTACGCGGCTTCGCTAGATGGGTACCATCAGATGAGCCAAATAAAGCCAGCACTATTTCTCCCGTTATTGCATTATATATAGTCATTTTGCATACGTGGTTTGAATTTAAGTAAATCAGAGAACACCCAGATGGCTGCGTGCAGTAGTTAGGATACTACTCATGAACTAGATGAAAGTTGTTACTCCACGCATTTAAAAAATGAACGACGACTTTCAAGTAGGCCCCTGCCGGATCAATTAAGACTTGGTTTTGTATTCAAATTATTTGAATTTGAATTTGTTTGCCTTTTCTATATATGTACAACCCCTTTTTTTGTGGTTCAATTTTGGGCCATCTTAATGGGTTGTATTGCCACGCACAGTCAAGAGCCAAATTAAACCGACTTTTTCTTGGCGAGTAGAGTCAAGCAAACTTGGGGTTTGCACTTTTACCTTTTCTACTATTGGCACCACCAAACCAGTTTTACTCTTCCGAATGAGCTTTACCTTTTGACCAGTATCCATGCGGACCACATGACTGCGAGCGATCGAGTACAACGATTGTTGAAGGGAGTGTCATTGGTCTCTAAGCTGTCAGCTAGTATACATGGAGCTGTCCCCGCGTTATTTTATGCTGCGGCTGACTCAGTGGTGACCGGGGACGCCAAAGAAGTCGGTCGAGATCCCCAAATGCCAAAGGAATCGGTCGAGAGAAGGCACATTTCAATCTGTTAGACTGTCTCCAGGGATGCTGCATCCCGGACCGCATCTGCAAAATGAAGAATAAAAGTGCACTGTAGTGCCTCCAGCGGTCGCCCCATCCCTTGACGCATTTTGCAGACAGAGCCCTCCGCACGCGCATTCTCGGGGTTCCTGGCTGCTCACCGCATCGTGCACAGTACCAACCGCTGCCTTGCTTCCCCGTCTCCTCCGCCCCCTCCACCCCGCGGCTCCACCTCTGTCTCCTCCACCCTGCGAGCGCGTCCCCCAACTCCTCCGCCTCCTCAACCCCGCGGCCGCGCCCCCGACTCCTCCGCCTCCTGCACCCCCGCTGGCCACCGGCGGCCTCCCTCCCTCGGCATGCCCGGATCTGAAGGCCGCCCGACGGATCTGCTCCCCCACCTCGACGACCTCCGCGGCGGTTTCCAGGGAGCGGCGGCGCGTGCGGCCTCCGGGAGCAGCTCGGCCTCCTCCTCACTCCGGTCGCCGCCGCGGATCCGTCGCGCTCGCTCCACTCCCTCTACGGCAGACCGGCTGCGGCGGCTCGCGTGTAACCTCGAGGATTCCACCGACGGCCCGCACCACCCCCGGCCCGCCACAGATCCGACGGAGGCTACCGCAGCGGCGGCCATCCTCGCGACCCGTGCCTCCGTCCGCACGCCAAGCTCCACCTCCGCCACATCGTGCGCACCCACATCGGCGCCTCTGACGAGGCCTACAACTGCGTGCTCCAGATGGAGGACGATGCCGGCCGCCCCGGGTTCCACCTCGGCAAGGAGCTCCTCCGCGCCGCCGTGCACGCCTTCGTCCTGGCGCCTCGTGTCCTCCCCCTCCCAGAGCTCCTCCACCTCGCCTGCGCCACCCTCTTCGCCCGCCTCGACCTACCTCGGCGACGCCCGCTCGCGGCGGGTGCGGCGGGTGCGCCGCCTCTCCGCCGAGGAGTCCTGGCGGCCTCGTTGACCACCCGGCGTATTGACGTGCGGTGGCCTCGGTGAGGAGACGCGGCGGAGGGGCAGGGAGAAGAATCGGAGGCGGGGCGGGAGCCAACGACCTCGTCGATGCAGGAGGGGTTGCGCGACGTCCGCTGGAGACCGTCTTGTTTTGCAGACGGGGTTCTTCTCTTCCCTTTCTTCATACGCGATGCAGATGAAGAAACTTGCTGGAGACGGTCTTATGGATCAGCGCAACAGCTTGCGTGACGTACGAGTACAATAGGAATGCGTTATTAGCATTCTAGCTTGTGCTTAACTAGGATATCATGCTTTGGCAGGTGCCCGGAACATGGTGCTCTGCTCATAGTTCACAATCGTATCCTTTCTCCTGATGTGTGTTGCCATGGTACCATGTGGGTGTGCAGGTGCAGAGGTACGGTGCTTGTGCCATGGACGCCCGTGTTCGGATGGGGTGAAAAAATTTTCACCCCTATTAAATACAATTTTGACCACAAATAAGAGTATTAAATAAAGTTAGTTTTCAAAACTACCTTCACAACTCTAGGTAAATTTCCGAGATGAATCTAATAAGGTCTTTGACCACGTAATTAGAGGATGATTACTGTAGCATCACTGTAGCAATTCATGGATTACTTATGCTCATTAGATTCGTCACGCAAAGTTGCACTCATCTGTGAAAAGTTTTTGCAAATAGATTTTATTTAGTCCTCCATGCAAGAAAGATTCCTTTTGCGTGGAAATTTTTTTCTTCTAACCAAACACGGGCACAGTGTATTTCTTCAGGCTTGCTTGCGAAGAAAATAACTCGTCAGGGTGGTTTATTTTGCAGTGATGATGAATGGTGATCAAATAAAGATGGGGAAAGCAGAAAAAAGTACGAAATAAAGGACAGAGGACTTAGGCCTTTCTCAAAAGTCCTCAAAATTTTCGCATCGCAGACCGTGTTACCTCTCACAGAACACGTTTCTCAATGCAAAAATTTCATCATTTTCACCAAAAATTTCGTGAACTAAACGGTGCCTTAGATAATCTTTTGAGCAAGATGTATATATGTACCCAAGAAGAAGCCGTCACAAGCCTACATCAGCTTGTTTGGAGGATAGAGAGCATGTGAGGTTGTGGCCGTCGCTGTATATCTATACTATAAAGAACGAATAATCTGAAAAACTTTTCTCACTTAATTTGGACCCGTCTTACCCCTCACGCCGGACCCACTCGTCATTTAATTGTGGGAGTGGATAGGGTGGTAGACCCATAAAACTGCATTTTGGAGAGCGTTTCTGCCAAAAACGAATTTTTTTCACCCACCCGGTTTGTACCCGCCCCCTGTACCCGTGTAGGGCCCACCCTCCTCCGGCCTGACCGTCGGCTATTCGCGCTTCCTCGCGTCCGGCCTGTTTTCCGCCTCCTCCTCTGGCCTGGCCTGGCCTGGCCGGCGCCCCCTCCTCCGGCCGGCGTTTCCTCTCCGTCACCCCCACCACTCCGTCACTCCCCCGCTCCATTCCCCGCGCGCGGCGTTCCCAGATCCCCACACCGCGCCACGGGCATTGCCACCGGCGGCTATCCCGTCGAGCGCCGCGCGCCCACACGCACGCCGCACGCGCACGAGCGGAATCGAGGAGGCCGGGGACTCCGATGGGGCCGCCGCGGAGGTGGGGTCCCCGCGGTCGGGCTACCTCCGCCAGCGGAGCATGCACGCCACCGCGGGCTCCGGAGGCGGTGGCTCAACATTGGGGAGCGTATGGTGCCGTCAGCTGCTTCTGCATAGCAGCCACCGCGCGCGCGGGTCCTGCTGGGGCCATTTCGGCGTCGCCGCGCTGTGGCGCAGGCTGCGGCAGCACATCAGCATGGCGCGGCGCAGGAGGCGGCTCGGCCGCTCAATCCTCGGCGCCGGCGGCCTCAATTACGACCCGCTCAGCTACGCGCAGAACTTCGACGACGGCTGCCTCGAGGAGCGGGAGCCGGACTTCAGCGCCAGGTTCGCGCCCCCGCGGCACGCCGCCGCCGCCGGTCCGCCGAGGCCGACAGTGGGCGCGGGTCGGGTCGCGACGTCGCCGCCGCTTGACGCCGCCCGGGTTCGTTCGCGCCGTGCATATGGAGCTCACCGTTGCCCGTGCGCCTTGCCAGAGTAGCAAACTGGTAACTGCTCTGTTCATCCATGCGTGATGCGTCTTCAGTTGATTCGAACGGCCCGTGACCGATTCCAATTGTTTTTTCCATTGATTGGTGCGTGTTTGATTCGAACTTTTTTTATTCCAATTGTTTTGCACCCTTCCTCGAGTACGAGAAGAGCACAAGACACTTTTTTCGATGCCGTCACCTAGACCAATTCTTAGTCCTCGCCTTCCTTCGCTGCGACAAGAGCACCGGCAAGAACCCTGCGACCAATCTGAAGGCTCTGCTCGGGGTATATTATCTGTCTTTTCTTTTTTCTTTTTTTTTCTTTTGAGGTGAAGTTCACAGCTTACACCCTTCATATCTGTAGAACACTCATCTAGCAAAATCAATCAGAAGTTCAGAACCTGTTCATTCCCAACGCATCCTTTTTGTTGGCTGGCATCCTCAATTTCCAGAATAATTCGAAGCCGCCATTCTTATCAAGTTACAAACTATTCTGCAATTTTTCCGCCGTTCTTGTCAGTTCTTTCTGCTTGTTTGTGCAATTAACTGGTTTCATTGTTAAATTCTTTGTCAGCACTCAGCAGTCATTACTAATTCTTTGCCGTCTTCTTTTTAATATGTCAGATTGTATTGATGGAATGTCATGACTCATGATCCACCTGGAGATGGCAATTTTGGTAATTGTCCTGTTGTTAATAGGCCAAGGACAGAGTTACATACAACAAAGTTAGTAGAGCAAGAAAGGGCTACAGGAGACGTTATTGGTAATTTATCGACTTTAGGATGGTACAAAGTTTAATTATGTAGGTTTGAGTAACAAGTCAACAAGGCAGGAAGATTGGTTCTGGTGAACATAGTCCTCACTTCGATTTTGACCTTTTACTTAACTGTGTTTGCACTGAAAAAGTGGGCTATAAAGAAGATTGACAAGATAAGGAGATTCTTTTTAAAAAAGAAGACAAGATAAGGAGATCCTTTCTCTGGAGAGGGGCAGAAAATGCCAATGGTGGACACTGTTTGGTAAAATGGGGCAGAGTTTTGAGACCCAAAAAAATTGGCAGGCTTGGAATAATTGAGACAGACCTATTTAGCAGAGCTCTTTGACTATGATGGTTATGGTACGAATTGAAGGACCCTGACAGGGGCACTGAACCACCGATTATTGATCTCGATCGACAATTGTTCAGGGCTAGCACTGTTGTGACAGTTGAGAATGGGTCAAAAGCGCAGTTTTGGAACTCTACATGGCTGCAGGGAATGGCGCCAAGGGATTTAACACCAAACTTGTATAAGCTTGCCTGGAGAAAACATAGGAAAGTATGAGGAAATTCACAATACCAACTGGACAAGGGGACTTTAATTTGGAGGATGTCGGCGGTTACTGGAATGGTGGAATTTGTTGATCTTTGGGGAAAAGTAGAGGGTGTACAATTCACTGATGGGCCAGATGAGATTCATTGGCGCTGGACACAGAATGGAGAGTATAGTGCAAAACCAGCATATTCAGTTCAATTCACAGGAGCATACTGCACGTTTGACAGTCAAGCAATTTGGAAGGCGCTAATGGAAGGAAAGCATAAATTCTTTGCCTGGCTTCTGATTCAAAGCAAAATTCTTACGGCAGATAAGCTGGCAGCGAGAAGTTGGCCTTGCAATCCGATTTTCCCACTTTGCAGGAGTAACCAGGAGACAGCTAAGCATTTGTGCCTCCACTGCCCTTTTGCATTGCAGGTCTGGGAGCTGATCAGGTCATGGACTGGAGGCTCGATCCGTCCACCGCTACCTGATACATCTATTGAGGAGTGGTGGAGGGTATCGCTGCGTGGACTACCGAGTAAGCAGAGACGAGCATATGCAACATTGTTAATCTATACGGCTTGGATCTACTTGTTCTTGCCAAAGCTCTTTTGCTAATTTTGTCTTTTTCAAAAGCATGCTATTTTTAATATTATGGATCACTGCGTATGAATTAAACGGAAATCAAGCTGGGATCATGTAGTGCAAGTACCTGGAGCTCAATTCTCACTTTTCTTAGTTATGGTGCTCCCATAGTGTAATGGTCGTGCTGTCTGGTGGGCATGAGTGTCCCTGTTTTTTTCTTTGTTATTGAATTTGTCCATATACCTTCATCTTAAAAATATTTTTGGTTTACTGTAAGTTTTTAGATACATGTACTGCACGTGCATTTTACTATGGGGTAAGTAACTTGGTTATTACTAGGCAGATGGTAATTACACTTAATCTTAATTTGGTAGTATCACATTTTTTTTGAGAAGGGTAGCATTGCATTTTTAATAAGAGGAGTTTGCTAACTTAGGGTAAGGGGTTTTCTGGGGAGTTATTACTAGGTAGATGGTACTACAGTTAATCTTAATTTCGTAGCATTACATGCTTATCTGGAGATTGTTGTTGGGATTCCACGTTCTCCTGACAATGGGATTGTTACCTCTGATAATAAAACTTTTGTGGTATGGAATTAGATTTCTTGTAATTGAATAAGCCCAAGTACGTTCATTTAAAAAATATATTTTTTATTTATTGTGGTTTTAGACACCTATGGTGTAAGTAACTCAATTATTACTAGGCGGATCCTAACTACACTTAATCTGGTAGCATTGTATTTTTAATTAAGAGGAGTTTGGTAACTTTTTAGGGTGGACATCCCATGAGCTCCTCAAGCGAGCAATGTTACATCCTTGAGGGTGGGATTTTTTTTGAGAGATGTTGGGCTTAGAGACGGATGACAACATTAGGTCAGTCTTGCGGTAGTGGGCATATGAGCGGTGAAACCATGTGGCGGTGGTACCACTGCTCAAGGCCGAATAGGTCGTCGATTGGGTAGCGTAGGGTTAGTGCAACATTGTCGGAAAACACATGGGGAGGAGGGCGGCACGAGGAGAACACAACATCTTGACTACGAGTGGAAGATGAGGGTCATTATTGTCGGGATTGTGATTAGATTTCTTTGTTCAGGTGGCTGATGCTGATTTGTTTTGAGAGAAAAATACTGATGGCTTGTTGGTGGCAGAAGGCTGGTGCAGATTTGTTGTGAGATGAAGGACGGTCGTCTGGTGGCTAATAAGCTTGATAAACAAAGAATTTATTTTTGAAAAAATATATTTTTTATTTATTGTGGGTTTTAGACGCATGTACACTTAACTATATAAATAAAATTTGGAGTATTATAGTTTTTTTAGACACGTGCGTGTCGCACGTGCATTTTACTAGTGCAAGAGAGAAGAATGAAGAATCGCCTAAGTTTGTTGTTATCATTAGAAATTCACAGAAAAGCCTCGTATATGGAATATAACACTAAAGGCTAAAGCTTATTCACGTCTCTACCCCCTTCATTATAAACTGCAGGTCGTTTTAATTTTTTTAGATTCATATATATATTAGTAGGTATTTAGATATAATGTATGTGCGAGTACATAATAATATTTATAGATTTAGAAAAGTCAAAGAAACAAAAAAATTGGAACCAGATAATTATTTCACATGAAAGGACATTTTTCTTCAATCTCTGTTGTCCTCTGTGCAATATATAAAATCTAAGATGATGTAGCATTGGACGATTTATTATAATACAGCGGCATGCAAACCATTATGGATAGTAGGAGACTAGCTTCTTTTTCGAAAAAAAAAGAGACTAGCTGTCTAGCTAGGCACAGGAACTCTGGACTCGGTTGTACTACCGACATAGTATATGCACGACGAGCATCGAGGGCACCCAGCAGATCTTGGGAGTACAATTATGAACGCATAATCTCTCGATGATGAGTGATTGTGTGAACGATTAAACAAACCATCAAGTGACAAAAGCTGGTAGCCACTTTTTGGGTCAGGGATGACACACAGCCTTCCAGATCGATCGACTGGGACCCGACCCCTGTCTCGCGAGCCCTGGCGTCGTTTACCATCCCATCCAACATACTGCAAATACTGTCCCGCGTCGCAACTTTTGTTCAACACAAGCTAGCGTCGCCAGTGGCGGAGGCACGTTAATGGTTGTGGGTGCCCAGACACCCACAAAAATTTAAAAGACCACTATCAAAAATATTTTTTCATCATATTAGCACATCAAATCTTTACATGTATAAGGGGAAGGTACCCCTCTCACTTGCTCTAGCTTCGCCCCTGAGCGTCGCGTAAGCGGAGCAGTAGCACGCACACCGTCTGGCCGTCGCGGACGAAGCCGAAGCACGGCAATAAGGCTGGACGCCGAGCCAGCTCGACTTAACAAAACGAGAGAAAAAAAGATGGTTAGACTTGGCTCGTTAGTAGCTCGAGCTAGTTTGTTAGCCTCGCGAGTTGGATGTGAATTTAGGATTAACATCTCAATATACATAAAATATTATTTTAAAAAAATAATTATAAAGTTCTAAATGTTGAATTTCAAGTGTATGGAGCACCGTTATATTGAACATGCAAATTTAAGTTTGACTTGGAAATTTAGGTTTAGCTTGGCGTTGATATCTCGGCTTCTTATGTTGAATCTTTTGCTTTCTAGCTCGTTTGGCTCACGAGCAGCTTGCGAGTTGGCTTGAGCCAGCTCATTAACAAAACAAGCAAAAATAGTTGCTCGACTTGTTACAAATTTGACCGAGCCCAGCCGAGCCGAGTTAAGCTACAAGCGAGTCGAGCCAGCTTACGAGTTTCTGACTTGCGGTCCAGCCCTACACGGCAAGCTTCGGCCGATAATGCCGGTCGGGCGCCATGTCAGCGGCGTGCGCACTTACTTGCAGTGGCGGAGCTAGCGGATTTTGACGCCTAGGGCCACTCAGTAAACACTTATACCACTCAGTCTCAGTATAGATCACATAATTGTGGTAACCACAATAATGATAGTTCATATAATGATAAAAGTGCTTAAAATACATGATTTAGACTAGTGCATCACAATTTAAGATCTATTTGTATAACAAATTTGATAAAATAAATACTTAACTAGTGTCGGTTTGATTCGTCATAAGTAGAGCAGGGACTTGGGTCGGGCCGTGCCGGCACATGTAAGGTAGATTTTGTGATCTACTTATATGATACTAATTATACTAAGCTATATAATACATATAATGAATGATTAGGATGGTATAACTTACGAATTTGCTATTCGATCATTTTCATGCCGTGTCGGCCCAAGCACGATCGAAAATTGTGTCGTGTTGCGCTACCTATCGTGCTGAGATCCTAGGCACGATACGGCCCTCGCATTCGTGTCGTGCTGGCACGGTCCAAAAATTATCATGTCGTGCCAAAGTCGTGCTTCGTGCGGCCCACAGATAGCACCAAGTCCGCAGATAGCTAGGGTTGCCGCGACGCGAGGGATGGAGGGAGCAAGCACCGCAGGTTTTTTTTTCTGCTTTTTAGGCCGCAAGCGCCGTAGGTTTTTTTTTCTGCTTTTTAGGCCGCGAGCGCCGCAGTTGGCCACTTGTCTAGGTTGGACGGACTGAATTAGAGAAGGAAAACAGCAAGTCGTCCGGGTGTGATTTGTTGAGCCACACAGCAAATTAGACCGACGAAGACTATAATCATTGTACAAAATTATTCATAAGATCATGAAAAAATATAGAAAGAGTATAGGAGGTTTTTTGGTCATGGCCTGGGTGGCCTTAGGCCGTGCTCCGCCCCTGCTTACTTGCTCGGTCGATCATGCGCCTGCAGTTTTGATCGGTTCCAAGAGCTTTTCTTCTGAAGCCAAGAGTCGCTTCATTCCACCACAAGTTTAGCTTGATCGCGATCTACCAATGCAAGCTGCTAGTTACAGACTATGGAAGGGAATCGTGCCACACACATGCGAGTAATACGAGCATAAAATTTACAAAATATTATACGAGATTACTCCTCTCCTGGGCCGTTTCGTCTCAATGGAAGCCTCGGACACGAGACATGGGCTCAGCCCAACTTCGAATGTTCTTCATATCAGCCCAACCAAGCTCACAAGTCAGTCGGGCCACCATTTCATTAGGCCCATTTCGGTTCGACCACCTTTGGTTTTTAGTTTTTTTTAAGAATTACACAGTACAACGCAGACGCTCACAACACACACGCACACTCACCCCTATGAATACACGTAAGCAAATCTTACCCCTATAAGCACCTCTGAAGGACTGAGCACCGACAGATTTGGATATTCCCGAAGTCACCAACGACGCCTGGGCGTAACAACCTGAAAGCCGCCTTCTTATAACTCTCTCTTCTCTCTGTTCGCTTTGCCCCCGACGCCGAGATCAAGAACTCCCAACTCCGCCGTGAACCCCACCGCCTACCCGTCCCCACGGTCTTCTTCCCTCCCTCGGCGCCGGAAGCTTCCGCTCACAATCTCGTCTCCACCCCACCCCACCCGCTTCCTTGCCTCGGAGAACACAGCAGCCCGGCGGTGCGCCGCCCCGCTCCTTTCGCGTCCAAGAAAAATCAAGAACCGGCGACGGCGAATCCCACCACATTCCCGTCCCCGTCTTCCTCTGCCTCCCTCCGCGCCGCGGCGCCATAAGCTACAGCGAACTTCGCCTCGGACCCCAACCGCTTTCTCGCGCCTACGAATTCAGCGGCCCGGCGCGCCGCCCCTGCACCCTCGCAGCAGAATCAAGAACCGGCGCAGTGAAGAATCAAGAACGCGCCCGGTTCTTGAATCTTGATTCGGCGCATACTTCATCTTCTTCCGCCGTGGGATCATTTCCAGAAGACCGGCGATGGAGACGTTTGAGTTCGAGGGCGTCTGCTTCGTGCGGCTGGAGAGCTGCATACGCCGCGGGATGTACCTCGCCGCCGAGGACAACAAGACCGGTGTCTCTCTGCGTGCCGGCCATCGCGCCACTTGGAACATTGTATGGAGAGCCGAGGCCGCCGTGGGTGCCAGCGGCGAGGCCGTACTTCTCCTTCGTGGCGCCTACGGCAACTACCTCGTCGCCTCCGACCATCCTGCTCTCACCGGGGCCCCGGGCGCCGTCGCCGCCGAGCAGAATGGCATCCCAGACAAGTCGGCGCCAGCGCTCAGTTCCGTATGGAAGATCGCTGAGACTGATGGATACTTTCGCTGAGACTGATGGATACTTTGTCGTGCAAAATCTGACGGGAGGATTTCTCCGAGGTTACGGCAAGTTCCTCCGCTGGAGAAAAGGCCGTAACTGTCGACACCAGAAGAAGCTCCATGATGCGGTGGTCCGTGGAGGTCCCGCTCGAGCCAGAGCGATTGCCATATTCTGATTTGCAGGTAAGCACAAGGCATCCATCGCTTCTTGGTTTTGGACAATGCAATTTCTGTTACTATTTTACGGAGTCTAATTTCAGAATCGCAGTATGTTCAGAGATATATCTGGTTTTCAGCTTACTGAACATGTGTTGAAATTTAACATGTTCAGAAATACAGTCCTTTGACTTCAAAATTTAACATTGCAGGAAACTCAGAAGCACTGATAAAGGCATCGAAAAAACAGCTTCATGTAGAAAAGGTCAAGAAAAAGGACTTGAAGAAGAAGAAGAAAGATGTTGAAGCAAAACTGTTTCGCTTGAAGTTGCAACAGCAAAAGAATAAGGAGGGGTCCGGATTTCTTATGAAGTTGAATCGATTTGATATGGATATGGAGATTTCCACCAAGGCTAATCATGCCTACGACAGAATGATAGCAGAAACAGATGCTCGAATCACTGAGTTGAAACGTCAAGAGATGCCCAAATGGAGGAAATTAAGAGATTAGGCGCAGGTCATATGAGCTCTATCTGTTTTCGCTCTCCTAACTACTACTGTGCTACTGTTATTTCAAATGTAAGGTGCTCAAATGATTGTAATTCTATGTCACCCGATCGCACCAGTGTGCTATATCAATGAAAGGCTGAAGTCATGCATATCAGCATATGGGTCTTCGCGTGTTTTTCTTTTGTCTTTTGTTGTTAAATTATACTTTTGCTTATACATGGTAAGCAGAGGATCCTGAACAAATAAGCGGTCAATTCTCGAGCCATTAGTTGGTGGAGGAAGGAAAAGGAGACCGGCGGAGTGGTGGTGGTCAGGCAGTGCCAGAGCAATGCGCCGGTGGTGCGGTTGCGGCGGCGCAGCACCTCCGGATGCGGTGGTCACGACGGAGCAGCGCGGGCGCGGGGCGCGGGGAAGCGCAGCGGCGTGATGCGGTTGCGCAAGCACGCCGTGCGGTGGTGCGGCGCTGAAGTGTGTGCCGGTGCAGCGGGGGGTGGCACTGCAGGGCGAGGGACGCGGTGGCGCTGGTGTGCGCGCGGCGGAGGGGAGCAACATGGAGCCGAGCGTCGGAGCGGCGTTGGCGAGCGTGCGCGCGGGCAGAGCGGAGAGCGGGGCGGTGCGGAGGATCGGACCGGCGGCGGCGTGGGCGTGCAGCGAGCGTGGAGTAGGTCTGGGGTGGCGTGCGGTGGTGGACTGGTGGCTTGCGGCGGAGGATGACAGGAGTGCTGCGCACGGCGGCGGCGGGGGAATTGCTCCCCGCCGGCAGCCGATGAGCCGAAGCGGCGGCGTGGGTAGTGGTAAGTGGGCCGGCATGTGTTGCTGGGCCATAATGGGTCGGAAATTGGGGGCAGTGGGCCGAAATAAGAGAAAGGAGGCAGGAGCTGGCCCAAATTGTAGGGAATTGGCCTGGTTTGGATTGGATATGATCTTCATATCCAAATTTGAAATAGAGTTCAAATTTGGCGTGGCCAGGGTTTGGAAGGGCCTAGTTCTAGAATATACTGAGAATTTCTATGAAACAAATAAGTGCACCACTCAAGCATGGATTTATGTAGTTTTTTTAAATCCATATTTTGGATGCTCTAAAAATTGGGATGTTAGAGCAACTCAAACAGTTTGCTATCTTAACTTCGCATCTATCTAATTTTGACAAAACATGAAAAATTAGTTTTCAACAGTTTGGCAAAATAACTTGGCATCCCTCCCCTCGTCACGCGTATATATGCACGCGAGTATCCGCGGGGCATCCTTCTGTAACATAAGAGGTGGAAGGACCTAAAAATAATGTTGTTTTTAACTCGGGATTCTTGATGTAAGTTTTCAAGAGGAGGAAGGACATAACATGATTTTGTTTCTCTCCCAGGGTTCCTGATGTAAGTTAGATATAGATTTGGCAAGTGAATTATACCAAACTGTTGGAGATAAACTTTTTTTTACTTGGCATATCTTTTAAAAGTTGGCAAAACACAAGATTTGCCAAGTAAAATTTGGCAAACTCTTGGAGATGCTCTTACACAACACATGAGTTGGGAGTGTGTCTTGCTGGGCGGTTGATGGGTGTCGGGGTTCTCTACCGTCGGCAGTAGATTTGTAACGTATCGTGTGTCGGATCCGGATGGATGGCGCGGGAGACACAAGGGTTTTATACTGGTTCGGGCCTCCGGAGAGTAATACCCTACGTCCAGTTCCGAGTACTCGTGTTCCTATGCTAGGGATGTCTGTAGTTGGGGTTGCAAACTTGGTGATCGGTCAGCCCCTCAAACGGTTGCACTCCTCCCCCTTTTATAGATGCAAGGGCGAGGGGCAAAGAGGGAAAACCAAAAAGAGCTACAGTACTATGGTAATGGGGGGTCCTTCCGGACGTCAACGTCCGTCAGAAGGCATTGAAGAGCGCTGAGCTGTGGTGGCGTTGGAGACTGCCATGTGTGCTAGTGACACTGTACTTCCCGGGTACTTGGCGCCTCCTCCGAGTCGTTCACTTGATGACTCAGTCCTCTTGAGTGTTGCTTAGGCCTGCCACGTTACGGCCTAAGTGCTGGTAGGCACCGCCCGTAGATGGCAATCGAGTGCCTATTCTGATGGGGTGGCGTGCAGCTGGCGTTGGATGGGACGGCGTGTTGGAGGCCGCCCTCGCGTCCCGCCAGCTGTGGTCTTTGCATGGCGTGGAAAACTGGTGCCACGCGTGTCACTGCGGGGAAGCCCGAGAGTTGGGGCGGCGCCACGTTTGTGTGGGGCCCCTGATCCGCGCTCCGACCTCCACGTGTGGGCCCCGTCTTAGTCGGAGACGGAGGCTACTCGTGCGAAAGAGTATTCGAAGGCGGGACGGAAAGTACTCGTACGAGGCGGAGCGTACTCGTGCGAGGCGGAGCGCAGTCGTGCAAGGCGGAGAGTACTCGTGCGAGGCGAAGACTACTCGGAGACGAGGCGGAAGGTACTCAGAGGTGGGGAAGTCTTGTCAGTGAGGGTCTTGACGAAGATCTGCATCCCTCCCTGTCCTGGGTCTTAGCCTTGACATTTGTCAATGGTGTCAGAAGACTCCATCTTGAAGGTGATTATCTTGCCGCTTAAGGGGCCCTAATCCAGGCCCTCGTCAGTAGCCCCCGAGCCTGTGGTGGGAGTCAAGGACTCGCTTGCAGGCTCAGTGCTGTAATAGTTCTTGCTTCTTGATTTGCTTGGTGGGTGCGCGCGAGCGCATCCGTCGGATGTAGCCCCCGAGCCCACGAGGGAGTTGTAGACTCGCTTGTGGGGTCTTAATTTTGAAGTGTTGTTATTTGTTGTTTCGAAATCACCAGCCAAGACGGTCGTGGCCGCATCAGCGGTTGCGTCCGTCGTGATGGTCGTGGCTGACGTGGCAATCGTGACGGTTGGAGGGGACGGCGCACTGCCGGTTCAGATTCGCTGGCCCAACTGGTATCGAACTGTCACGCGAGCGTGCCTCTGTCACCTCGGGAGGTGCTCCCTCTGTGCGGGCGGTTTTACGGCGTGATGGGACTAGCATTTAAGGCTGGCGTCCACGTCCGCACCTTATAATCCGCGCACCGGTTGAGGTGTGAACCATTTGCTACCCCGATTTCTTGCCATAGCCAACTCCACCCGCTCCTTTGCCCTTTGCATCCGTCGCATCGCCGCCGCCGCTTCCTCCAGCTGCATCACACGCCAATGCTAGTCAGCGCCATGTTGCAATGGATGCGCTCCAACGTCACCCGCGCGACCCTCCAGCGCCTCGTCGCTGCCGGTCAGCTGCCAGTGCCCACCGCCGCTGACGAATGGAAGGTTCCGGGCAGCGAGTCCGTCCCGCATCCGCCGCGGGGCTACGTCGTCTCGTTCGTGACGTTTCACGATGTAACACCCTAATTCTAAATTTTGGCAATAGTTTAAAATTTGTTAGAATTAGTTGGCTTGTAATCTCTAATGTTGGTAAGCAAGAATTAATTTCTAAAAGAAACTAAATGAACCTTAGGGTATATTTTTGTTTGTATGCATACATGCTGCCCTGCATCAAGTTTTCTTGTATGAAAAATGAATTTGTATTTCAAATTTTCAAATATGGTTTGAATCTGGAATTGTTTAAATGCCAAACCTTCCTTCTTTTCAATTTGGGCCAAATCTCCATCAAACTCCGACCCAAACCCCTCCCCCTCCCTTCTCCTTTTCTCCCCGGCCCAATTTTCCCCCGCAGCCCACCGCGGCCCAGTGGCCTGTCTTCATCTTCGCCCCCTCTCCGTCTCACCGCCACACGGGGCCCACCTGTCAGCATCACCTTCTACCTTCCCCCGCTCCTTTCCTTCCTCCCCACAGCACCGCGCCAAGGAATCCGCTTGGGATTCAAATCCCCTCCGCCCCGCTCGCGTCCGAGCGCGCCCGGCCCCACCTCCGGGATCACCGCGCTCATCCCGCGTCCTCTCTCCCCTTTCCTCTTTCTCCCGCCCCCGTTATGGCAGGTGATGACCATCAATGGCCGGCGCAACCCGCTGACACCGCCGGCCAATTCCTCCCTCACCCGAGCGCCTCCGCCCCCATAAAAACCCCTACGGCTCCTCTAGCCCTCCCTTCGCCACTCCACCCCACCATCACTCACCTCTCTGTGCCCCCCGTCGCTAGTCGCACGCTGGAGCCGAGCTCGGGTAAGCTCGCCCGCTGTCGAGTAATTCCCTCTCCCGGCCGCCTCTCACCCTCCCTTACCCCCTTTCCCTTTCCGCAGGAGCACACGGACGTTATCCCGGTGCCCACACGCTCCCAGGTGCACCGCAACGCCCTCCTCCCCGCACGGCCGCGGCCACTTCCGCCGCTTCCTGACGTCCGCCGTCTACACCGCGCCCCCGCCCGCGCCTTACCCTCTGGTGAGCTCGCCGTGCCCTCCTCTCTCTTTTCGTCCATATCCCGTCGCCCCTCGTGCACCGCAGCACCGCCGCCGTGCCTCGCCGGCGAAGCACCACCGTGGGCCCCTGATTCCGACGGCGTCGGCGACCGAAGACCGGCGGCGCACTCCGGGCCGTCGGACCACTCACGGATGCCCCAGATCGCGTACCCCTTCGGGGTGTAAAACCGGTGCACCGTAGACCCATGGACCGCGGTCCACCGCTGGTCCACGGTCACGTCAGCGCCACGTCGGCCGCCCCGTCCAATCACCGCGCGCCACGTGCCATACAGTCAGCAGCAGCCGCACCGTCAGTGCCTCTTTTGCAACCTAGCCCCTGAAAACCTCATAATCCGGCACTATTTCTCTAAGTCTTGCACTTTTATCAAAACAGCCCCTATTGAATCTTTTATTTACATCTCGGCCCCTGATGACGTCATGCTGACGTCATCACCAGAGATATTCACCAAAATTTCAATTTATATATTTTGATTTTCCATAAATCCTTGCTGACATCATAAATGTCTCTGATGACATCATAATTGATCCTTTCCAGTATTAAAATAATTCCAGAAATACTAGATTTACAGTTTAGTCCCTGGTTTAGTAAAACGATCAATACTTTTTGCTCGTAGCTCCGTTTTAGGTGATTCTTGCGCTCACACGATCGTAGCGACGAGCCCGTTCTTTTAAAATACTTTTCATACTGTTTTAACTCTGTTTGGTGTACTGTTTCTTATACTTTGTATGTATGCTTGTGTCCGGTAGTTGCTACGAGTAGGGGCTTTTAATAATTAATTTTGATTAATGAACTACTTAATCACATGGGTGGTTGATCTTTTAGAAACATGGAATTCTAGGGGCTCGAGCAAATGCTTGTCCGGTGGACGGTGTTTTTGGGTTGATGCTTGTCTTGCTCGAACCACCTTAAGGTTGATGCGTGGAGTGACCACCCAGGACTTATCGTACAACCATGAGAACCATATGGCTCTGGTCTTGGCTCATTAATTAGGAGCACTCCCAGTCAGTAGGAGCCTCTGGTTGAGCGGGAGAAGGTACCTCATGGGCAAGAGGGGTTCTCGGGGGTTTTTCCTTGGGATGAAACCTGTAGCATGGTGATCCTGCGACTGGGAGATCCTTTGTAAAGGCCTCGTAGCGTTCTTATGCTATCACACCTAAGGAAGTGTGAATGTGCCCTGCAAGCACAACATGGTTGGGTTTAACGTTCGCTTGAACGTTTACGCCACTCGTGGGTAAAGTTGTACAACCTCTGCATAGTGTAAAACTATCATGATAGCCGTGCTCACGGTCAAGAGCGACCTGGACCCTCACATGTTTAGTTGGTGGAATGGTTGGTTTGGATGGGATGTTGGCCTTAGATGATAGATGCTTTACCTTTAAGATGGGTACGGGTTGGGAAGACTCTCACCTTAGTAAATAGGTTGTTTAATAAAAGATGACCAACTAAAATCAATGCTTGCAGCCAGTTGTGTCAGCCCTTTTTGTTCTAAGCCCTCATAGCTCTACCTCCCACACTTGCAGAGTACATTTCGATGTACTCACCATTTCCCCTTCAACCCCCTGCTCTCTCTCTCTCCCCCATAAATGCTGTTCAGGTTATGCAGGCCACGAAGATCTAGGAGTGCGTATCCCTCGGTTGATTGTCTGTGGTCATAGAGCCTGCTTCCGCACAAGATATTAAGCTTTAGCTGTACTTTTCTTTCGGACCCACGGGTCATTTTTGTAATTTTTAAACGTGATATGGAAATGTACCATTGATGAAGTTGTACTTTATGTATGAAATATGATCCTGGCATACATAAAGTGGCACCTGATTGTGTTTATAAAATCGGGTGTTACAGAAGTGGTATCAGAGCCATATCGACCGCAGGACGCTGCCCTAGATAGACATGGTCGTTCTCTAAGGTTTAATTTGATATAAAAACTATATTATGCTCTATTTTAGTTTATTTCAAAACTTCTCTCATGTATACGCCTTGTATTTGACACTCTAAACGGTTTTCATTCATATTTTATCCTTGTCAATTATTTGTCTTGTTTAAATTGAATTTGTAAAATTGTTGCTAAGTCTCTTCTACTTCAAATGAAATAGATGGCACGCACAAAGCAGACAGCTCGTAAGGCTACTGGAGGACGTGTACCTCGCCATCACCTCGCCTCCAAGAGCAAGCCCCATAAGAGAGCTCCTACCCCTCCTACTATCTCCGATGAAGATGCACCTCGCCTATGCATGAAGGGCGTTAGCACCCAACACCCCGAGCTGCTCAAGACATATGAAGATGACTTCAAGCAAGATGACACCGACCCTCGACCCCAAGGGCAAGGCACCCATGGAGCCACGTCAGGCTACACCACCACCCCCACCAGAAGATTTCGAAGATAGCAGTGCTGGAGATCCTGAGTGTCGTATCGGTCGCTTCGTCGTGCTCACGCGGACCAGTGTTGCTTCTGAAGACACCATCGAGTCGATGAAGGACACCACTTGCTCTCGTCACATGGATTAGGATGCACCCTTTGCCTTATTAATATGAACGTTTAGTACCATTAAACTATCTACACCTTGCGTGGTGAATTGCTGTGTTAGTTGCTTGTTAAGACCTAGTTATTGTGCTCAGTGTGATTTGCTTCTTCTGTAATGACTGTGATGAATTGTGAGTTCATACTCATGATGTCATCTTTTATAGTTAATTAAGTCATCTTATAGATTGGGAACCTTTCTTGCTTTCGTTTATCATCATATACCCTTGCTTGTACCCTCTCTTCCACTATTTTCAACCAGATGGAGCAAGTCATGGAAAATCAGACTCAAATCCTTCAAAGCATTGCACAGGCAGTACATGCACCACCCCAAACAGATGCACGCACTGAATTCTTGAAATCCATGCCGATCACTTTTGAACACACGTCAGACCCAGTGGTAGCAAATGATTGGCTGAAGGATACTGAAAGGAAATTAATTGTTGTGCAGTGCAATGAGAGAGAAAAGGTGATTTATGCGAGTGGACAATTGTATGGCTTAGCTTCTGATTGGTGGGACAGTTATCTCAAGGATCATGGGGATCCGGAAGGGATAGAATGGCAAGAGTTCAAGGATAAATTCATTACTCAATATGTTCCTGAGGGAATCATGAGGTTCAGAAGGAAGGAGTTCCTAAGGCTAAAGCAAGGTGTCATGACAGTTAGTGAATATCATGATAAATTCATCCAGATGTCAAGATATGCCCCGGAGGATGTGGACAGTGAGCAGAAAAAGCAAGAACTATTTGTACAAGGGCTAAATGATGCATTGCAATGCCACCTACTACCACACGACTTCCCAAACCTCCAACATATGTATGGGAAGGCACTAGCCTTGGAGAGCAAACTCAAGGAAATGGTATCTAAGAAGAGGAAAGCTATTTCCCATGAACCATGAGAAAGCAATTCTCGCCCCTGTCACTCAAATGCTGGACATGATAGGAGGCCAGGTCAAGCCCAACTTTTGCGCTCCAACTATCAAGCGCCTCAATGGAAGTTGATTGCTCCAGTGGCTAGGGCGAATCAAACAATTGTTAGAACTCCAAAAGAAGTCAAGGCGCCTATACAGAGTATGGCCTTTCTTAATTCATTACCAACCCCAATTCTAGTGGACCCAAAGGCTGCCCATTCTTTCATCAGTGCCAAGTTGGTTAAGATTCATCGGTTAACCAAACGCTCATGAGGCGGCCAATGCTTGTTACCCTTCTTAATGGAGAAGAAAGAGCAAATTTTATTTGTCCTCGGGTCGCACTTAAAAATAAGGGGGGTAGACTTCTTGGTGGATCTTGTTGTGTTACAAACCCCTGGAATTGATATCACTCTTGGGGAAAATTGGTTGTCACATAGCAATGGTAAAGTTGATGAGACGCGACGAGTAGTGTCGGTATCAAATGAGAAGGGTGAAAGAGCAGAGTTTGGGGCCGCATCACCCACAGGGGAATACATGGATAACCAAATGGAAGGTATTCTCTACCAGACGAAGGGAACCCCTATAGAGGATATTCGAGTGGTATGTGACTTTCCAGATGTGTTTCCTGATGATCTGCCTGGTATGCCATCGTATCGTGAAATCGAGTTCGTCATTGATCTCCTACCAGGCACGACTCCTATAGCAAAGAGGCCATACAGAATGGCTGCAAATGAATTGGAGGAACTCAAGAAGCAACTGAAGGAATTGTTGGATAAGGAATTCATTCGTCCAAGCTCTTCACCTTGGGGAGCCCCAGTTTTGTTTGTGGAGAAGAAAGATGGTTCTCAGAGGATGTGTATTGATTACCGATCATTGAATGAGGTAACCATCAAGAACAAGTACCCTCTCCCTAGAATCGAAGATTTATTTGATCAGTTGAAAGGAGCATGTGTTTTCTCCAAGATCGACCTTCGTTCAGGGTATCATCAGCTTAAAATCTGAAAGTCTGACATTCAGAAGACAGCCTTCACAACAAGATATGGGCTATATGAATTCAATGTTATGTCTTTTGGTTTGACTAATGCGCCAGCCTACTTTATGAATCTAATGAATAAAGTGTTTGTGGAATATCTTGATAAATTTGTTGTGGTTTTCATTGATGATATTCTGGTTTTCTCTAAGAATGAAGAAGAGCAT
This sequence comes from Cenchrus fungigraminus, assembly GCA_036936925.1. NCBI lineage: Eukaryota > Viridiplantae > Streptophyta > Magnoliopsida > Poales > Poaceae > Cenchrus > Cenchrus fungigraminus. The sequence goes on along the minus strand of CM072781.1, from coordinate 13,627,343 downwards.
GAAGAGCATCTGAGACTAGTATTGCAGAAGTTGAGAGAGCATCAACTATATGCCAAGCTCAGCAAATGTGACTTTTGGTTGAAGGAAGTCTCTTTCCTAGGTCGCGTGATTACTGAAGGAGGTGTCAAAGTTGATCCAGGGAAACTCTGAGATGTGTTAAACTGGAACCCACCACGGAATGTCTCAGAGATCCGCAGTTTTCTTGGACTAGCTGGATATTATCGCAAATTTATTGAAGGGTTTTCAAAAATTGCCAAGCCGCTCACAGAATTATTGGAGAAGACAAGGGAATTCAAATGTACTGCAGCTTGTGATGCTAGTTTTGAGGAACTCAAAAGGTGTTTGACCTCAGCACCGATATTGAAATTCCCGGATATTCATAAGCCCTTTGATATATATTGTGATGCTTCCCACTCTGGTCTTGGTTGCGTACTTATGCAGGAAGGTCGAGTGATAGCCTGTGCCTCAAGACAGTTACGGAAACATGAGAAGAATTATCCAACTCATGATATAGAATTGGCAGCGGTTGTACATGCTTTGAAGATTTGGAGGCATTACATCCTTGGCAATCGTTGTGAGATCTACACAGATCACAAGAGTTTGAAATATATCTTTACCCAAAATGATCTGAACTTGAGGCAACGTCGTTGGTTGGAGTTGATCAAGGATTATGATCTCGGTATTAACTATCACCCTGGAAAAGCAAATGTGGTTGCAGATGCATTGAGCAGGAAGAGTTATGCTAACATGGCTATGGCATGGCTGCCTAGAGCGGAATTATGCAAAGAATTCGAGCGACTCAACCTTGGACTCATCACAAACATGGATGGTATTACCATGGAAGTAGAGCCAACACTAGAGCAAGACATCAGAAAAGGGCAACTCGAAGATGAGAAGATCAAAGAGATCAAGGAACTCATCAAGGTTGGTAAAGCCCCGGGGTTTAGAGTTGATGATCAAGGAACCTTGTGGTTGAAGGAAAGGATCTGTGTGCCAGACTTGAAGCCTCTCCGGGACACCATTCTACGAGAGGCACATGAGTCTGCCTATTCCATTCACCCAGGAAGCACGAAGATGTATCATGACTTGAAGACACTATACTGGTGGTACGGTATGAAGCGAGACGTTGCAGAATATGTGGCCTTGTGTGGCACATGGCAAAGAGTGAAAGCAGAGCACCAAAGACCTGCAGGATTGTTGCAACCTCTGAAGGTACCGGAATGGAAATGGGAAGAAATAAATATGGATTTCATAGTAGGCTTACCACTCACGCAAGGTGGATATGATTCTATATGGGTCATTGTGGATCGTTTCACCAAAGTGGCTCATTTCATCCCAGTGAAGACTACCTATACGGGAGCAAGGCTAGCAGAGCTGTATACGGCACGGATTGTCTGTTTGCATGGTGTACCTAAGAAGATTGTGTCGGATCGTGGTACTCAGTTCACCTCCAGGTTTTGGGAGAAGCTTCATGAATCCATGGACACCCATCTCAACTTCAGCTCGGCCTATCATCCTCAGACAGATGGACAGACAGAGCGTACTAATCAAATTCTTGAGGACATGCTCAGAGCTTGTGCATTGAAGTATGGCAAAGGTTGGGATAAGAGTCTCCCATATGCCGAGTTCTCTTATAACAACAGCTACCAAGCAAGTCTCTAAGATGTCACCATTCGAAGAGTTATATGGCAGAAGGTGCAGAACTCCACTATTCTGGAATCAGACTGGTGAAAGTCAGGTATTCGAACCTGAAATATTGAAAGAAGCTGAGAAACAGGTACAAACGATTAAGGAAAATTTGAGGGCTGCTCAATCCAGACAGAAAAGTTATGCAGATGTCTGACGCAGAGAGCTGGTCTTTGAAGTCGAGAAGTTTGTATATCTCAAAGTGTCACCAATAAGAGGTCTTCGCAGGTTCAAGGTCAAGGGAAAGCTTGCACCAAGATACATCGGACCATTCAAGATCTTGGAGAGAAGATGTGAAGTGGCATACCAACTAGAATTGCCAGAACAACTCTCTGATGTGCATGATGTGTTCCATGTGTCTCAGTTGAAGAAGTGTCTACGAGAACCAGAGAAGGAACGCCTACCAATGGAGGAGCTCGATCTAAAGAAAGATCTGACCTATAAGGAGCACCCAATCAAGATGATAGAAACTGCTGAGAGGATCACTCAAAGCAAAACTATCAGAATGTGCAAAGTGCACTGGAGTCACCATGCAGAGGATGAAGCAACGTGGGAACGACAAGAGGACCTAAAGGCTGATTTCCCAGAGCTCTTCACTGACTCTTCCGAATCTCGAGGACGAGATTCATCTTAAGGGGGTAGGATTTGTAACACCCTAATTCTAAATTTTGGCAATAGTTTAAAATTTGTTAGAATTAGTTGGCTTGTAATCTCAAATGTTGGTAAGCAAGAATTAATTTCTAAAAGAAACTAAATGAACCTTAGGGTATATTTTTGTTTGTATGCATACATGCTGCCCTGCATCAAGTTTTCTTGTATGAAAAATGAATTTGTATTTCAAATTTTCAAATAGGGTTTGAATCTGGAATTGTTTAAATGCTAAACCTTCCTTCTTTTCAATTTGGGCCAAATATCCATCAAACTCCGGCCCAAACCCCTCCCCCTCCCTTCTCCTTTTCTCCCCGGCCCAATTTCCCTCCGCAGCCCACAGCGGCACAGCGGCCTGTCTTCCTCTTCCCCCCCCTCCGTCTCACCACCACGCGAGGCCCACCCGTCAGCATCACCTTCTACCTTCCCCCCCGCTCCTTTCCTTCCTCCCCACAGCGCCGCTCCAGGGAATCCGCTCGGGATTCAAATCCCCTCCGCCCCGCTCACGTCTGAGCGCACCCGGTCCCACCTCCGGGATCACCGCGCTCATCCCGCGCCCTCTCTCCCCTTTCCCCTTTCTCCCGCCCCCGTTATGGCAGGTGATGGCCATCAATGGCCGGCGCAACCCGCTGACACCGCCGGCCAATTCCTCCCTCACCCGAGCGCCTCCGCCCCCATAAAAACCCCTACGGCTCCTCTAGCCCTTCCTTCACCACTCCACCCCACCATCACTCACCTCTCCGTGCACCCCCGTCGCTAGTCGCTCGCCGGAGCCGAGCTCGGGTAAGCTCGCCCGCCGTCGAGTAATTCCCTCTCCCGGCCGCCTCTCACCCTCCCTCACCCCCTTTCCCTTTCCGCAGGAGCACACAGACGTTATCCCGGCGCCCAGATGCTCCCAGGCGCACCGCAACACCCTCCTCCCCGCACGGCCGCGACCACTTCCGCCGCTTCCCGACGTCCGCTGTTTACACCGCGCCCCCGCCCGCGCCTTACCCTCTGGTGAGCTCACCGTGCCCTCCTCTCTCGTTTCGTCCATATCCCGTCGCCCCTCGTGCACCGCAGCGCCGCCGCCGTGCCTCGCCGGTGAAGCGCCGCCGCGGGCCCCTGATTCCGGCGGCGCCGGCGACCGAAGACCGGCGGCGCACTCTGGGCCGTCAGATCACTCACGGATGCCCCAGATCGCGTACCCCTTCGGGGTGTAAAACCGGTGCACCGTTGACCCGTGGACCGCGGTCCACCGCTGGTCCACGGTCACGTCAGCGCCACGTCGGCCGCCCCGTCCAATCACCGCGCGCCACGTGCCATACAGTCAGCAGCAGCCGCACCGTCAGCGCCTCTTTTGCAACCTAGCCCCTGAAAAACCTCATAATCCGGCACTATTTCTCTGAGTCTTGCACTTTTGTCAAAACAGCCCCTGTTGAATCTTTTATTTACATCTCGGCCCCTGATGACGTCATGCGGACGTCATCACCAGAGATATTCACCAAAATTTCAATTTATATATTTTGATTTTCCATAAATCCTTGCTGACGTCATAAATGTCTCTGATGACGTCATAATTGATCCTTTCCAGTATTAAAATAATTCCAGAAATACTAGATTTACAGTTTAGTCCCGGGTTTAGTAAAACGATCAATACTTTTTGCTCGTAGCTCCGTTTTAGGTGATTCTTGCGCTCACGCGATCATAGCGACGAGCCTGTTCTTTTAAAATACTTTTCATACTGTTTTGACTTTGTTTGGTGTACTGTTTCTTATACTTTGGATGTATGCTTGTGTCCGGTAGTTGCTACGAGTAGCGGTTCGTGATCAAGATCAAGTGTACGTGAAGGTCAAGCAAGAGGAAGGAAAAGGCAAGTGTCCTTGATGCATACCCCCTTGTTTCCCATGCATTCACATTAATATCACACTTTACTTTATGCTTAATGCATGCTTCGAGTCAATATGATGGGAAATCCTATGTAGGGTCTCTACTAGATTTTGTTATGACATTCCTTGAAGCTCTTAGAGAGTTTAGTTATTGGTAGTTAATTACTTAGTTTGCTGAACATCTGGGCTGGGTTTAATAATTAATTTTGATTAACGAACTACTTAATCACATGGGTGGTTGATCTTTTAGAAACATGGAATTCTAGGGGCTCGAGCAAATGCTTGTTCGGTGGACGGTGTTTTTGGGTTGATGCTTGTCTTGCTCGAACCACCTTAAGGTTGATGCGTGGAGTGACCACCCAGGACTTATCATACAACCATGAGAACCATATGGCTCTGGTCTTGGCTCATTAAATAGGAGCACTCCCAGTCAGTAGGAGCCTCTGGTTGAGCGGGAGAAGGTACCGCATGGGCAAGAGGGGTTCTCGGGGGTTTTTCCTTGGGATGAAACCTGTAGCATGGCGATCCTGCGACTGGGAGATCCTTTGTAAAGGCCTCGTAACGTCCCTATGCTATCACACCTAAGGAAGTGTGAATGTGCCCTGCAAGCACAGCATGGTTGGGTTTAACGTTCGCTTGAACGTTTACGCGACTCGTGGGTAAAGTTGTACAACCTCTGCTGAGTGTAAAACTATCATGATAGCCGTGCTCACGGTCAAGAGCGACCTGGACCCTCACCTGTTTAGTTGGTGGAATGGTTGGTTTGGATGGGATGTTGGCCTTAGATGATAGATTCTTTACCTTTAAGATGGGTACGGGTTGGGAAGACTCTCACCTTAGTAAATAGGTTGTTTAATAAAAGATGACCAACTAAAATCAATGCTTGCAGCCAGTTGTGTCAGCCCTTTTTGTTCTAAGCCCTCATAGCTCTACCTCTTACACTTGCAGAGTACATTTTGATGTACTCACTGTTTCCCCTTCAACCCCCTGCTGTCTCTCTCTCCCCCATAAATGTTGTTCAGGTTATGCAGGCCACGAAGATCTAGGAGTGCGTATCCCTCGGTTGATTGTCTGTGGTCATAGAGCCTGCTTCCGCACAAGATATTAAGCTTTAGCTGTACTTTTCTTTCGGACCCACGGGTCATTTTGTAATTTTTAAACGTGATATGGAAATATACCATTGATGAAGTTGTACTTTATGTATGAAATATAATCCTGGCATACAGAAAGTGGCACCTGATTGTGTTTATAAAATTGGGTGTTACACACGAGCGCGGCTTCTCCGTCCCTACCGGGCGATTCATCCGCGCTGTCCTCTCGGAGTACCGGCTGCAGCTCCAGCACCTCCACCCGAACAGCATCCAGCACATGGCGGCATTTGAGGCTCTGTGCGAGGGGTACCTGGGAGTGGGAGCCCACTGGCACCTCTTCAGATACTTCTTCAAGTTCGTCTGCTTGAAGGACAGGTCACTCCCAGTGATGATCAGGTGCGCCAACCTCTGGATGAAGACGAGCAGGGGGGATGAGTACATCTCTGGCACGTTAACAAGCTCCAACAGCGGCTGGCACAAAGGGTGGTTCTATCTCAAGAATGACCTCGAGCACCCGCTGCCAGAGTATTACGGCACCTCAATCGCCGAGGCGCTGTCGAACTGGAGCTACGGGCCCCCGGAGGCGGAGCAGGAGAGGCTGCTCAAGGCCGTCATCGACCAGTACCATGCGCTAGGGATCGTTCCGCTCCGGCGGTGGCACTTGCGTATTTGCCAGATGACGCCCGACAAGGCTCCCTTCGTAGGGACCGTGACGGTGCCCGAGCCGCCCTCACTGGATGAGATCCAGCACCGTGTGGCGCTGGCTATCGGAAGGCCTTCTTACTCGTGGCCTCCGTCACAACTTCTACCGACGCTCCCCGAAGAGGGGACCAAAAGATACGTAAGTTCTTCTCCTTTCCGACTAGTCTTCCGACTTGTTCGCATTTCTTGATTTGACTGCATCTTCTCGGAGCTCCCGTTCCTTGTATTGATTTCGTTTTCTATTCCTTGCCCTTAGCTGAGGCCACAGCACCTCTTCCCGCGAAGCCTCCTCTCCCCCAAGATGCGACACAGAATCGCTCCTAGGCTGCGGCGGAGAGGAGGAGGGCCGATCGTAAGGCCCAGCACAAGGACAAGGAGATCGCGAAACGCGAGCGGAACGACCGCCGCGCCAAGCACCGGAGGATGAACGAGATCCCTGTCTCCTCGGATGAGGACCCTTCGTCATTGCCGCCCTGGTCCGGTGATGATAGAGGCACTGGCGTCGACTGGAGTGCCTTGTCGTTGTCATCCGTGTCGCCCCCTCCTCAGCGGCAGGCCGCGGAGGCCAGCTCAGGACGGCGGCCGGAGCCGGCCGTCCGTGAGCAGGGGACGAGCTCTGGTTCGCAGCGGCCGGAGCTGGCCATCCGCGAGCAGGGGACAAGCTCCAGCTCGCGTCTGCCCCCATGCCCCGTTCAAGAGGATCGGAGAGTGACCCGCTCGCGGTCGGGCCCCATCAGCCAAGAGCCTCCGAGGACGAGTAGGAGCTCCCCGCGGCGAGACGATTCATTCAGGCGGCCGGCAGGCCGCGATTCATCTGCCCGCCGCTCCTCTGGCGACACATCGCGGCGGGAGCAGTGCTCTTCGAGGAGGCGGATGTCATCCGAGGCGAGATCGACATCGCCAGTGCCTTCTCCGAGCGTGCCGCAGGGGGAGGATACGAACGCACCCCCGCGGTGCCTTCAGTCCTTAGTTATCCGAGGTGGCGGAGCCTCGCCCGTGCAGGTCTCCCTCGCCCAGGGTGAAGGTCAGAGCCCACCCTCCGATGCGGCGGCGGGGAAGAGACCAGCCCCCGAGTCATCAGGCGCGGCTCCCAGGCCCATCAAGCGGGCCTGTATCACTTCCTCCACGTAAGCGCTGTTCTGCGTTATCTCGTTATTTTGTTCTTGATTTTTCTTTCGCCTTTTGTATTGCTTTCTCGTGCCAGGCGCTCTGACACCGGCGCACTCGGCCTCGCGCCACGGAAGCGCGCGGCCCTGAGCGTGCGCGATCCTCCATCCATCCCCCGCCCAGCGACTCCTCCGCCTGTGCCGATGATGGCTCAGGTCATGGGCAGGACCGTCGAGGCGGTCGAGGTTCACGAGGCGGCAGTGCCTCCACCAGCATCAGGGGACGGTGGCGTGGTCGGGGGGCAGGCAGCCCCCGAGGAAATCGAGCCCCCGTCGGCGGCTCCAGAAGCAGGTGCGTCCCCGGCGCCGAACGCCGGCAGAGGCGAGGCTGAGGCGATGGCGGCTCTTGTGTCGTCCGTTCAGGTCCAGGAAGCTGCCAACATTGAAGGTCCCAATCTCTCGGGTGGCGACGCAGCCATCTTCGCGGCTGAGCTGGAAAGGTGCCTATCGGCGCCGGAGGAGCTGCCGGCAGAGGCGCCTGTGCCGCCCGCCTCTTCAGTCGCGGTCGTGGTCGAGGTGGCCGAGGCCAGACCTGGGACGTCCGTGGCCCTGACGGCGGAGGCGAGGCCGGACTCCGTCGTGCTGCCAATGCCCTTTGTGAGAGCGGTGGTGGCGGCACCGGCGAGCGTGGTGGTTTCGGCCGGGGGTACAGTCGAGGAGCCACCATGCCAGCCCGCCGCTGATGTCGTGGAGGTGGTGGTGACTGCGGACCCATCACACCCGAATGTGTAGGCGCCTGCTACCCTCGAGGACGTGGTGGGCGGTGCTTCTCCGGTCACCGTCCAAGAGGTCAGAGAGAGCTCAGGAGCTCGTCCCTTCCCAGCCACGGAGGGGGAAGAGCACAACCTTGGTCTCGGGCGCACCTCATGGACCGGGGCCCACGAAGCTAAGGCGCACGACGATGAGGACGAAGAGGCCACGGCCCGTCACCGACTCGAGTGGGGCCTACGTTGGGCGGAACAAGCGGTCAACGAGCTTGTCGTCCCAGCCTCGTCGGTGAGTTTACCAAGCCTGATCTTGATTTTGTCCCAATGTTTTTGCAGTTGCTTTTGTAGTTGACCTTCTACTCGGTCTAGGTGCTTGCTAGTTGCAGCGCCAGGAAAACGCGCATCATCGAGGAGCTCCGGGTCGAGAGGGCCCAGCTGGAGATACAGTTGGTCGCCGCTTGGCTGGCAGCTGCCGGGGCAGCGGCGAGTGAGACGTCGACGAGGACCATGCTTGAAGCCGCAGCAAAGTCCGCGGAGGACCGGGCAGTGGCCGCGTAGTCCGCTGCTGACGCCGCTATGCCGGAGAAAACATCCCTCGAGACCAAGCTTGCCTAGGCTGAGGCTGCAGCTGCGGAGCTGCGTACCACCACTGCAATTGCTGCCGAGTCCGCTCGGACTGCCGCCGCCGCTGCCGCTGCCACTGCTGCCGAGGCCGCGTCCCAAGCCGCCGCTGAAGAGAAGGCTGCGCTCGAGAAGAAGATGGCAGACTTGCAGCAGGACTTGGTGCATGCCGAGATGGACCTCAAAACGGCGAACAAGCAGGTCGGCGACCTCTCCACCAAGCTGCAGGAGGCCACCGATGAGGGGACCCGGCTCCGTGAAGGCAACAGCAAGCTGGCGCAAGATCTTGAAGGTGAGCAACTCCGCACTTTCAGCTTTCGCGATTCCCTTTTCTTCGTGTTACTCATGGTAGATGTTGACTTGTCTTTTGGTTTTTACTGGGTTTCGCTTGGCTCGTGCTGCAATGGCCGTCAAGCTATTGGAAGAGGCGCAGAGGCTCACCGCCGCCGAGCTCAAGATCCACAAGATGACCGGGACGGCCAAGAACTTGTCGGACCTGCTTTCGAGTATGGTTTTCCTGCCTTGCCCCTTCCCTTCTTTTGCCCGCTTGTCAAGTAACTGAACTCCGGCTCGTTCCCTATCTTCAGAGGTCAAGGCCGACCTTGAGGATTCCCGGAAGGCTCAGCACGAGGCGGAGGAGGCACGCAAGAGGGATATCGTGGACCGCACCAAATTTGGCCGGTTCATCGAGCGGATCTTGTCGGATCTCGGTGTCCCACCCATCTAGATGCCTCCCCAGACAGTCGGCGATCGAGTCAACCTTCTACCGGGTGTCGTCAAGGAGGAAAAGCTGTCGACGTCTCGAAAGGTGGTGCACCGGGTCCTCGCCATGTTCAACTCGCACTACCAAGGGCTGGATCTCAAGGCGTTGAGTGGTGGTTGGGCCCCCGGCTACTCGGACGAGGAGTATGACAAGATCGAGGAAGACTGCATCACCTTCGCCCGCGCCTTGGCTGATGCCGCAATGAAGGACCTGGACCTGATTCCAAGAGACACACCAGCAGACGGCTCCGGGCCTTCACATTAAATGTATCAATTTGTATAATTGACAGACTAGATGAAACTTGTATGCGCACTGTACCGAACAGTTTTTGTTTTGTTTTAAGGCTGTCAATTCTGAAGGACTCCCCAAGTACCTGGGGACGACTGCGAAACAAAGTAGTAGCACTTTACAACTTAGGTCGATCGAACCTTACTCCGAACCCGCGGGGGTGTAAGAGTCTGAGAGCTCGACCGACCGAAATCGCAAAGTAAAGCTACGTGCTTGCAGCCCCCGAGCACTTAGGGACGTTCAAAAATGACTCACGCATTTTTCATCAAAATTGTTTTTGAGCCGAGGCCCGAGCGGTTATCCAAGCACCTTTTGAAAGTAGTCGGACGTCAATCTCCAGACCCGGACCGCGCTCGCGAGTCTTTGCACCGTAGCCGCGAAGGCGTAGGTGCTAGGAGCTCTGATCGAGCGGCGGTGCCGAATCGCGCACAAATCAACATCTTTTTCTTTCGCAAGATAAGACGTTCCGCCAAAAAACCGCTCGCGCGTGCAATTGGTCACGACAAACTTGTCGGAGAATTTTGTTTTAAAAATGGGAAAATGAAAGGAGGGCATCGTGCCCCGGGTAGCCCCCGAGCGGGGAGCGTTTCTGCATGGGTGCTGGGACGCTTGCCGCTCAGCCTTTTAGACAAGCATTGAAACATACAGAAAAGATGCCAACACGAGAAGATTGCGAACTTATAAAATGAGAACAAAAGCACATGGCATTATTCATTGATCATAAGTTAAAATGGGGAACATTACTCAAGGGTAAAAATGATGTAGGTGCTCTATGTTCCATGCGTTGGAGATGATTGTACCGTCCTCGTGTCGAAGCTTGAATGTCCCTGGTCGGAGCACTTGATCAACGATGTACGGCCCCTCCCATGGGGGCGCGAGCTTTGCTCATAACCCGTCGGAGTACCAGGTCCCCGACCTGGAACTCGCGATCACGCACGTTGCGCTCGTGGTAGCGCCGCAGAGCCTGCTAGTACCGAGCTGAGTGTAGGAGCGCCACGTCGCGTGCTTCATCGAGCTGGTCGATCGCATCCTCGAGTGCGTCCTGGTTCCCTTCCTCGGTGTATGCTCGAACTCTCGAGCTGCCGTAGTCGATATCCGTCGGGAGAACAGCTTCCGACCCGTGCACCATGAAGAACGGCGTAGAGCCGGTGGCTCGACTTGGTGTGGTGCGTAGGCTCCAGAGAACGGATGGCAACTCGGCGACCTAGCTAGCTCGGAACTTCTCGAGTCGTTTGAAGATCCGGGGCTTCAACCCTTGCAGGATCATGCCATTGGCTCTCTTGGCCTGCCCATTGGTTCTCGGGTGCGCAACAGCGGCCCAGTCCACGCGAATGTTGTTGTCATCGTAAAATCTGACGAACTTCTTTCCCGTGAACTGAGTGCCGTTGTCAGTGATAATCGAGTTTGGGATCCCAAAGTGATAAATAATGTCGGTGAAGAACGCCACGGCTTCCTCGGAGTAGACCTTGACTACGGGTCGAGCCTCGATCCACTTGGAGAACTTGTCGACAGCTACGAGCAGGAGCGTGAAGCCCCCGGGCGCTTGCCTGAACGGCCCGACTATGTCCAGCCTGAAGCGTCTCCTCATCAGAGGGGACTAAATGTGATACAAATACCAGCCCCAGGAGGCTGGTAACACATTTATTACATCAGATGGTTTATTACCGTACAAATCGTCGAGGTAGTGGGCACTGAAGCACCACTATCAAGAGGAATAACATAAGGGCTACTAGCCAAACTATGACACCAGCATCATCTAAGATAGGATCAGAGTCTTACGCCATGGAAGCTTCCTGTGGAGACCCTGAATCCATAGGCACGGGTTGGGTGCAGGACGACCACCTACTCAACGTCCTCGGGGACAAAGTCGGGATCCTCCTCTGTAAAAACAGTTAATCAAGCAAGGGTGAGTACATACGTACTCAACAAGTCCAACCCCACCCACGGAGGGGCTATATATTAGAACATGCACAAGAAATAACAGGGATCAGAATTTTATGAAAAACCAACTTTTACTCATGCAGGGGTTTGTTTTGAAAAGGTTTTCGCAAAACATTTTCGTAACCAAAGTAACTCAGTTGCTCAAATAAAAACCAGTTGAGGACTACCGGACTCCCCGTCTGCAGTAGCCCAGGCACACAGCCATACTCTATTTCCAAAATCACTCACGCCATGAAAACAATCCCAAACCCTAGTTTTGTGACCACACCGTGACTCGTCCAATACCGTGGACACGGCTATTCAAATAGGTTTTACACTCTGCAGAGGTTGTACACTTTACCCACAAGTAGGGTACCACCACACGAACACCTTAGTGCCGGCGCAGATCCTATCAAAGCCATTACCCACCTTAGCTAACCCTACGAGCCACCATGGAAGTAACCAAGGGGTTATCTCACATAACCAGGGCATAACTCACACAGATCGTATCCCTACTCCTTGTTCTTCCGCTGCTCACCCGCACTCCCGATGGCTAGTAGATTACCTAGTGGGATTTATGCTAAGCCGTTGCCACATACAACGGTCGAGTGGTTATACGAAAGCCGGGCCAGGTGAGATGGCATGCAACCCGGTCCTTAACGACAAGATGAACATCTCCAAACACGCTCAACCACAAAGGTACGAGCTCACCCATACTCCTGACGCACACACATCTCTTTTTCTCATTTTCCAAAATACCCAATTCCCATTTTTTTAAACACTCACACAGATTTAAAGAAATCATTTTGGCCAAACATGGAACAATCATAGCAATCAAGGGTGGCTATCCTACCAGGTTTTATGTAATTTATAAAACAAAACAGGGGGTTGTGTTTATAAAACTGGGATTAAATCATGCATCAAAGGATGAGATTGAACTTGCCATCTTCAAAGTCCTCCGGGAGTTCCTGCTCACGGTTCGGGATCTCGGGCTCCTGGGCACAGTATGCGGCTCCGAACTCTTCCTGAGATTCCTCCTCGTTCACTCCGTCGGCTACGGCACACACAAGCAAGCACATAATCAACACAAAGAACAAAGATTTACCGGCTGAGCTCGAGGAGAGAATAAATGGGAAATAGAGGAATAAATATTATCTAGGGAACATTGGTAGATGGATCAACAGAAATAAACCCGGGGAAGATGTGGTGAGATTTGGAATTAATTTTGGGTTAATATTGGTCATAAAATGATGGTTTAAAGGGGGCTTAGGGGTAGTTTAATAGGACAGGGACTTATTCGTAAAGAAACTAAGAACTACAGGGGTTTCTTGGTGAAAAGGACTTGAGAGAGGGGGAAGGCCTCGGGTGTAAAAAGAAATAAGGGAGGGGCTCTCGGTGAAAAGGATTTGAGAGAGGGGGAAGGGTCTCGGTTGGAGAAGAATTAGAGGGAGGGGGTTATGGGCAAAACGTCCATCTTCCTCCTCTGAACCGAACAGAGGAGGGTCGGACAGGGTGCGGCCCGTCCACGGCGACGGCCGGGAGGTGGGGCAAAACGAAGAGAAGGACGAGAGCGACCCATTCCGCTTCTTACCTTGGGCGGAGATGGCTTGTGGAGGGAGATCGACGGCGGCGGGCGGACTGTGGCAATGGCGGCTCTGGTGGTGGTGCCGCGAGGCACTGGAGAGGGAGGGAGGTGGCTGGGTGGTGTTCGGCAAGGTGGAGAACGAGGAGGGCGGCCCCTTTTATAGGCGGGGAAAGGCGGTTGCTCAGCCGGAGTGCGCACGCGGAGCTCGTGCGTCCGACGGCAGTAATGGCGGCCTGGCCGGCTTGTAGTAATGGCGGTCGATGGGACGGGAGCGGCAGTGGTGCTGTGGACGTGACTCGTCAGGCAGCGACGCGGTGGCCGGCGAGCTGGTAGGCCCGAGCGGTGTCGCGAGGCGGGCAGTTGCTTGCGGTGGTGCTGGAGCTTGGAAATGATGGGACGGGCAGGTGGAGTTAATGGCGGGCGCGGCGTCGAGCGGCAGGGTGAGGTCTCGTCGTGGGCTGGCGCGTGCAGCGTGCAGAGGAGGGGCCGGGCGTACGGCGTGGGGCGACGGGAAGCGGAGCAAGGCCGCGGAGCGCGCGTGCCATGGAGCAGGGCCGCGGTGCGTCCGTGGGGAAGAAAGGAGAAAGGAAAAAAGAAAAGAGAAGGAAAGGAAAGGAAAAAAGAAAAAGGAGCAAAGGGGAAAAGAAAAAGAAAAGGGGGAAAAGAGAAGGAAAGAGAGAGAGAGAAATAGAGAAAAAGGCTAGGAAAATTAGGAGAAAAAGGAGAAAAGATTTTGGTGGAATTTTCGGGTTTCGAGCACCGACGTGACGTCGAGCGATTCCCGAGTCGGTGGTGATTGCGAGGCCGGTGAATCCGGGGCGCTCGCCGGGATGCGGGCCGGAAGGATTCCCGGCGTCGGGTGACTGCCGGGGTGGCTCAGGTTAACAAGGGAGACGCGGAATTGATGGTCGGAGTTTAGGAATTGATCAAGCTCGGCGGTAAAGATTTGAAAAACACGTGTGATTTAGAAGGTGATTTATTAGAGGTTAGAACGCGGGCGTTACACAGCCCCCACACAGCGAACGACCAAGTGATTGGGATGTTTTGAAGTGCTTGCGCTGGGAGGTGAGTTTGCCGGGCGTAGAACTGACAACCTTCGCAGCGTCGCACAATGTCCTTGGCGTCTGCCAGTGCAGTGGGCCAATAAAAACCTTGTCAGAATGCCTTTCTGATAAGAGTCCTTGGGACGGCATGGTGTCCACATGTTCCGGCGTGGATTTCTTGGAGCAGCTCTCTGCCTTGATCCCTAAAAATACAGCGCATGTAAATGTCTGCCGCACCTTGTTTGTGGAGCTCGCCGTCAATGAGGACGAACGCCTTGGCTCGCCGTGAGATGCGGCATGCCTCCGTCTGGTCGGAAGGTAGCTTGCCTTCGACTAGCCATTCAAGGATCGGGAACCGCCAGTCTGGGTCTTCCAAGTTTGGCTCTTGCGGTTGATCGATCTCCATGACTTCTGGCACCTCAGGCTCTGGTGGTTTCTCTTCATCGAGACGGACAGACGGTGCATGCTGATCGCTAGCAAACACACCGTGTGGCACAGGCTTGCGGCTCGATGCTGCTTTGGTGAGGATGTCTGCAGCTTTGTTGTAGTCACGTAGCACGTGATGGAGCTCGAGCCCATGGAACTTGTCTTCCAACTGACGTACAGTTCGACAGTAGGCCGCCATCTTCAGATCAACGCAGTTCTTCTCCTTCATGACTTGATCTACAACCAGCTCGGAGTCTCCTTGGATCTCGAGGTGACGAATCCCGAGCTCGATCGCAATTCGAAGGCCGTTGACAAGCGCTTCATACTCGGCGACATTGTTGGAGACGGGGAAGTGCAGTCGAACCATGTACTCCATACGCACACCCAGAGGCGAGATGAAGACAAGGCCTGCCCCCGCTCCTTCTTTCATGATGGAGCCGTCGAAGTACATTGTCCATGTCTCGTGCTCGATTGGTGCCGGCGGAGTCTGGATCTCTGTCCATTCAGCAACGAAGTCCGCCAACACTTGTGACTTGATGGCGCTACGCGGTGCATATGACACATTCTGCCCCATCAACTCGAATGCCCACTTGGCTATTCTTCCTTCAGCCTCAGGATTCTGGATCACTTCCCCGAGCGGGTACTTGGACACCACCGTGATAGGATGCGCGTCGAAGTAGTGTCGGAGCTTTGCGCTTGATGATCAAGACGGCATATACGAGTTTCTGAATTTGCGAGTAGCGAGTTTTCGAATCGGAGAGTACCTCGCTCACGAAATAAACCGGCCGCTACACCTTGAGCGATCTCCCAGGCTCTTCTCATTCAACCACCAGTGCTGCGCTTACGACTTGGGTTGTAGCAGCCACGTACAGGAGCATCGGTTCTTCTGGCATTGGCGTTGTGAGTACTGGAGGACTCTTCAAGAGATTCTTGAGTGGGTCAAGGGTTTCTTGAGCCTCGTGCGTCCATGCAAAGTGGTCGGATTTCTTCATCAAGCGGTACAACAGCAAGCTGCACTCTCCGAGTCGAGCGATGAATCGGCTGAGAGCCGCAAGGCAGCCTATGACACGCTGCATGCCTTTCAGATTCTGAATTGGCCCCATGTTTGTGATGGCCGAGATCTTCTCGGGATTAGCTTCAATACCGCGTTCTGACACGACAAAGTCGAGGAGCATGCCCCTCAGAACCCCGAAAACACATTTCTCAGGATTCAGCTTAACCCCGTGTTCTCTCAGCTTCGCAAACACTTCCGTGAGGTCGGGGATTAGATCACCTGTTTTCTTAGACTTGACCACGATGTCATCGACGTAAGCCTCAATTATCCGCGCTATGAGATCACCAAAGACACGTCGCATGCATCTTTGGAACGTGGCGCCCGCGTTCTTGAGCTCAAATGGCATCGAGTTGTAACAATAAGCGCCAAAGGGAGTAATGAAGGACGTCGCGAGTTGGTCCGCTATGCACATCGCAATCTGGTGGTACCCGGAGTACGCATCGAGAAAACAAAGGGTTTCGCACCCTGTCGTTAAATCGACTACCTGATCTATGCGAGGCAAAGGAAACGGATCCTTGGGACATGCCTTGTTAAGGCTCGTGTAGTCAACACACATCCTCCATTTCTTATTCTTCTTCTTTACAAGTACAGGGTTAGCTAGCCACTCGGGGTGGAACACTTCCTGGATGAACCCTGCACTAAGGAGCTTCTTGATCTCCTCGCTGATGGCTTTGCACTTGTCGTCGTTGAAGTGGCGCAGGCGCTGCTTGATCGGTTTCGATCCTGGCTTGATATTCAGCTTTTGCTCGGCAACTTCTCTCGGGATTACCTTCATGTCGGAGGGTTTCCATGCGAACACGTCGAGGTTCGCTTTGAGGAAGTCGACGAGCGCGCTTTCCTATTTAGGATCGAGCACAGTCCCGATACGGAGCCTGCGGCCATCATCGGAGACGGCCAGATCCTTGACGTCCTTGGCGGGCTCGAAAGAGCAGGCCGCTCGCTTGGACGACTTGGGGATATCTTGGTCCTCGGAGGGAGGTTCAGCGTGAAGCCTCTCGGACCGGATGAGTGTCTCAGCGAACTGAAAGCACTCGGTGTCGCATTCATATGTGTACTGGAATGTAGTCCCCTCTGTGATGACCTCCTTCGGACCGGGGATCTTCAGCTTGAGATACGTATAATTGGGCATGGCCATAAACTTCGCGTAGGCCGGCCTCCCGAGGATGGTGTGGTACGTCCCCGAGAACCCCACCACTTCGAAGGTGAGGGTTTCCGTGCGGAAGTTTCGCGATGTCCCGAACGTAACAGGCAGATCGATCTGCCCCAACGGGAGTGCGTCCTTCCCGGGAATGACCTCGTGGAAAGGTGTTGGCGATGGGCGCAGTCGGGACCGCGAAATGCCCATGCTGTCGAGCGTCGTCATGTACAGGATGTTGAGCCCGCTCCCCCCGTCCAACAGCACCTTGTGGACCCGCTTGGTCCCGATCAGAGGGGCCACCACGAGGGGGTAGCATCCTGGTTGCGGCACGTGGTCGGGGTGGTCGGTGCAGTCGAAAGTAATCGGGGTTTCTGACCACTTGAGGTATGACGGCGCTGCAGGCTCAGTGTGGTAGATCTCCCACCGGATCAACTTTTCTTGGTGCTTCGAAGGTCGTGCTGGCGCCCCACTGAAGATCATGTGCACGGCTCCATCCTCACAGGCGAACGCAATCTCCGTTTCATCGTCGTCGTCGTCGTGGAGGGGCGCGGTCTTCTTTGGAGGATCTGTCGACTTGGGCTTGAGTGTGCCGTTGACGTAATTCTTCACCAAGCGGCATCCTTGAGCGCGTGCTTGACGGGTGTCTCGTGGTGCGTGCACGGCGCCTCCGGAGCTTCTCGAAATGGTCCTTCGGGGGACCGCTCTGGTTGTTCTTGGGCCGGGTGGCCTTGCGCTCGACTGCCGCAATTGTGCGGTCATCGCGGCTTCGCTTGTCGTTCTTCTTTTTCTTCTTGGTGCGAGAGGAGGGCCCCTCGTCACCGTCCACGACTTGCTTCCCCTTTCCCGGAGGGGGAATCAGCGTTGCTGCGACAGCCTCCTCCCCGTCGGCGTGGTTGGTCGCAATGTCGAGGAGCTCCCGAGTAGTCCTCGGGGTCCTTCGCCCTAGTCGATGGATGAGGGTGGTGCAGGTGGTGCCATTCTGGAACGCCGATATGGCGTCGTTGTTGGTCGCAGTGGGGAGCTCGGTGCAGCGCTTAGAGAAGCGCATGATGTAGTCGCGCAGGCTCTCACCCGGTTGCTGCTTGCAGTTGCGCAGCTCCCACTGCTTGCCGGGTCGGGCAAATGTGCCTTGGAAGTTGCCGATGAAGGTGTCTCGTAGGTCCGCCCAGCTATTGATCCTGCCTCGGGGCAGGTGTTCGAGCCAGGTCCGCGCGGAGTTGGCGAGGTGGAGCGGTAAGTTCTTGATGATGAAGAGATCATCTGTCGCTCCCCCCGCGTGGCACGCGAGCCTGTAGTCCTCCAACCACACGCTAGGGTTGATCTCCCCGTCATACTTGGGGACTGTTGTCGGAGCCCGAAACCGCGAGGGGAACCATGCGTCTTGCACCTTTCGACCGAAGGCACGAGGCCCCTTTGGATCGGGCGACCAGCTGCGGTCCTTGCTGTCGTAGCACCCGCCACGCCTCTGGCTGGATCGCCGGTGCGAGCGGTGCTTATCACGGCGGTCGTGGCCGTCGTTGTTGCTGCCATAGCCTTACTCGTAGTCATCATCATCAGCAGCTCGACGGCGGGCTTTGAGCGTGTCTCGGGCGTCGCGGTGGGGTCCCAGACGTGTCTTGACCAATGGTTCACTCGCTTCCTTGTCGTGTCCCCGGTGCCTCGATAGAGACGGGTCTTGGAGTCGCACGGATGGTGCTGCTCGCGCATCACGCGCCGAGCGCTAGCGTGACGCTGAACTCTCGGCCTGCTGCGTGGCCGCCGTCTCGAGGAGGGTCTTGAGCTGTTGGCGAACCCTCTTCTCCTCGGGGGTAGCGAGTTCGGGGCAACCACGCAGAAGCATGGCTGCAACCGCGAGGTTCTGTGACGCGCGCCTGAAGAGTGGCGCGTCGTCGCCGTCGACAGCGGCATCTTCGTTGATGCGCCGGTTCACATCACGCGCGCGTACGCGAGCTTGTGGCACCGGCTGTTCCGCCTCCTGCTCGCGGTGTTGTTCACACCGCTGGTCTCGCTGGGGCTCATCCTCCACTCCGAGCGCTTGGTGGAGGTTTGCCAGATCTTCGTCGAGCTGGCGCTTGGCCTCAGCAATCTCGTCGACGTGCGCCCGACGCTGGGGGTCCCCGTTGCGGTGACGAGGGTTCTCCTCGCCATCTGTCGAGCTGGTGACGGTGTGGGCCTCAAGGACGTTGCACTCGCGTGTGAAGTCCGGTGGAGGCATCGGTGGCCCCCGTCGCACGACCGCGGTGCCCGGGGCGACGTACGATGCCCTCAGTGTGTCCACGTAGGTCGTCACCGGGTCCTCCGGGAGGCCTTGCTGCCCATGGGGGTACATGGCGGTGTACCGCTCCATGAACTCACCCCAGGTCAACGGCTGGCCTGGAAGGCGAGGTCGGTGAGGTAGAAGGCGGCGAGCCTAAAACGCTCCTGCGTTGGGTTAGGCCCCAACATGGCCATGATCGACTCGTCCGTGAAGCCACGGACGAAAGCGGCGCGTGCCACCGCCGCCGTCGAGGCGGTGGGACGCGCAGGTCGGGAGAAGGTCCTCCCGACGACGGACTCCGCCGGCCTGGTGTAGACGAAGCCGAGGGAGCCGAAGAGCACGGTGGCGCCGGGAGTCAGCGAAACTCCGCGACCCTCCATCCCGATCGCTGGTGTGGTTCGGCGAGACACACGATGTGCTCCTACCTGGTGCGCCAACTGTCGGGGTTCTCTACCATCGGCAGTAGATTTGTAACGTATCATGTGTCGGACCCGGATGGATGGCACGGGAGACACAAGGGTTTTATACTGGTTCGGACCTCCGGAGAGTAATACCCTACGTTCAGTTCCGAGTACTCGTGTTCCTATGCTAGGGATGTCTGTAGTAGGAGTTACAAACTTGGTGATCGGTCAGCCCCTCAAACGGTTGCACTCCTCCCCCTTTTATAGATGCAAGGGCGAGGGGCAAAGAGGGAAAACAAAAAAGAGCTACAGTACTATGGTAATGGGGGGTCCTTTCGGACGTCGACGTCCGTCAAAAGGCATTGAAGAGCGCTGAGCTGTGGTGGCGTTGGAGACTGTCGCGTGTGTTAGTGACACTGTACTTCTTGGGTACTTGGCGCCTCCTCTGAGTAGTTCACTTGATGACTCAGTCCTCTTGAGTGTTGCTTAGGCCCGCCACGTTACGGCCTAAGTGCTGGTAGGTGCCGCCCGTAGATGGCAATTGAGTGTCTGTTCTGACGGGGTGGCGTGCAGCTGGCGTTGGATGGGACGGCGTGTTGGAGGCCGTGAGGGTGTACTGTGCAGCATTACGGCTCCTGTCAGAGGAGGCCGCCCTCGCGTCCCGCCAGTTGTGGTCTTTGCATGGCGTGGAAAACTGACGCCACGCGTGTCGCTGCGGGGAAGCCCGAGAGTTGGGCGGCGCCACATTCGTGTGGGGCCCCTGATCCGCGCTCCGACCTCCACGTGTGGGCCCCGTCTTAGTAGGAGACGGAGGCTACTCGTGCGAACGAGTAGTCGGAGGCGGGACGGAAAGTACTCGTACGAGGCGGAGCGTACTCGTGCGAGGCGGAGCGCAGTCGTGCGAGGCGGAGAGTACTCGGAGATGAGGCGGAAGGCTCGGAGGTGGAGAAGTCTTGTCAGTGAGGGTCTTGACGAAGATCTGCATCCCTCCCTGTCCTGGGTCTTAGCCTTGACATTTGTCAATGGTGTCAGAAGACTCCATCTCGAAGGTGATTATCTTGCCGCTTAAGGGGCCCTAATCCAGGCCCTCGTCAATGGGTAAACAGATAGGGGGAGCGAGGCGTGGAAGAGAGGTGCACAGTGGAGTGTATTCTTCCGTGGCGACTATACATTGCGCCTGCGATGGATAGCATCCCATCACACCAGAGGTGGGACCCACCTGTCAGTGTGTAGGGGCGGGACCCACGTGCAGGAACCATCTTCCTCTTTCGTCCGGGCGTCGCGAGCTCCCCGGCGGAGCCGGGTTAGCGCGCGGTGGGCGGCAGCGGCAGATGCGACGGCAGGAGCCGTCAGAGACGGTGGTGGAGGACGGCGCGGGGGCTCGC
Organism: Cenchrus fungigraminus; assembly: GCA_036936925.1. Classification (NCBI taxonomy): domain Eukaryota; kingdom Viridiplantae; phylum Streptophyta; class Magnoliopsida; order Poales; family Poaceae; genus Cenchrus; species Cenchrus fungigraminus. The sequence goes on along the minus strand of CM072781.1, from coordinate 13,606,594 downwards.
CGCTGTTAGGGTTAGGGTTTGGGGCTTCGGGGTTCGGAGCTTCGGGGGCGCGGCGGCGTACGACTGCTAGGGTTCCGGCGAACCCTTCTCCTTCCTCCGGCCACGGAAAGTTGCCGACCGGTTGGGGGAGGTAGGCAGGCCAAGCGGTGGGGATGGTCGTGGGGCGGCTTAGGGCCCTGGCGGCGGAAGAGGCGGCCGAGCCAGGGCGGGGCGGGGGAGAAGCTCGCCGACGGCGGAGCTAGGGTTCCGGCAGCGGGAGCAGCGGCGGGGGAAGGGGGAGAAGGAGGCCGTCGCGGGCACGGTAGGGTCTCGTCGGAGCTCCACGGCCGCGGTCGTGGCCGCGTCGGCGGAGCTCCACGGCCGCGGTCGTGGCCGCGTCAGCAGAGCTCCGGCGAGACCCTACCGCGCCGCGGCGGTGGGTGGTGGGCGGCGGGTGGTGACGGAGGGCGGGGGGAAAACGCGGTGACGGACGCCACGAGGAGGAAGAGATAGTGCTGCACCGGCTGGGCTGTTGCTGGGCCTTCGGTGATGGTTTGCTAACCATCACGTCGTGATGGCTAACCGCACCCGCATTCTTCTTGTAGGTTTGGATCTCATCTGTTCAAGATCCAAATGGACGATTGACATCGCGTGTAATTGCTAGCTTGATTGCACCCGATCTCGGTCGGCTGGCAGGGAGTTGCGGTTCACGTAGAGAAAGCGGGTACTCCACTCCTTCTAAATTACTGTATTTTTTTCTAAACACATACCTTTAGATATACACATCTAAACCCACAACAAGTTATGTATCTATAAACCTAACATACATAATAATTCGAAATGGGGGAGTACAAGCGATGTGTAACCAACGTGCGGGTACAAAACAATTTGTTTTTAGCAGAAATACCTTCCAACTCGTGATTTTGATGGGTTTGCACGTTCATCAATCCCCTCTCCACGACAGGTAGGCCCTATTGCGAGAGACAGTGAACGGAATTGAGTGAGAAAGGTTTTAATTACTTTGGTCATTATCGCACATTCAATTTTTACAATTCAATTGTCAAATAAATATAGTTTTGAAACCTACAGCTACAAAATTAGACAATCATAACCATGCAACTGCTAAAATCATGCAAATTTAACCCTTTCCGTTAACAAGCAAAATAATAACTAATTTATTTCAAATACAACAAAAGTATGATTTTGGTATCGAAGTTTTCTAAAAATGTAAGTTTTTTTGTCAGTATTCTATTTAGAGTTGTTTATATTTTATTTGTTACTATTACTTATGTTTTTGCTCGAAATAAAACACAAGGAACATGAACAAATAAGATGCAAATAACCCAAATAGAACACCAATGGATATGTTCAAAAATTTCACTGATGTTTCGCAGCATTTTGATATTTTTTAATTTGAAATGATCTAGTTATGTATTTTTTTATTAATCTAACTTTTAAAATTTCTAAAAACAATGCAAACCTGCCCTTTAAAACACCAAAAGGGTCAAATTTATCCGGTTTTGACGGTTAGTTGGAGGGTTAAATAAGAATTTCCCATTTAAATAATAGATATAATCTAACTTGTAATTTGTATAAGTTGAAACAAATATTACATGGATTTTAACAGTAAACATGCTGCATAATATTAAAATCCAATTAGCGATCCTCCCTCCTTTTATGTATTACTAGCACTACTAGGGAAAGAGGCTTCTGTACCGGGTGGCAACCCACATTAGTACCGGGTGGCCACCCGGTACAGCTAAGGCGGCACTAATGTGGGCGGCCACATTAGTGCCGGGTCGTGTGACCCGGTACTAATGTGGGAACCCCCGTCGCCGTCTGTTCCCGTCCCCGTCGCCGTCTGTTCCCGTCGCCGTTCCCGTCACCTTTTCTTTCCTCATCGTTTTTCTTTCCTCGTTTTTCTTTCCTTTTTTTCCTTTTCCATTCACAACACACATTCATTAACTCAGATTCAACACATTTCATAGATCTCAGAAATCCACATGAACAAGAACTACTAGAATACAAGAAGATCCTCAAAACAACTCAACAATTAGAGAATCACTCTACAGATTTACATGAACCAAATCAAAAATCAAAGATGAACCAACGCAAGCCTCCACGCCGGGAGGCGGGCCGGGAGGCCACGCGCCGCCGCGCCTCGGCCGCGCGCCCCGGGCCGGGTGGCCGCGCGCCCCCGCGCCGTGTGGCCACGCGCCCCGCGCCGGCCGCCACCGCTCCGCCGCCCCGCACCCGGCCGCCACCGCTCCGCCTCCTGCAGGAGGAGAAGAAGGGGAGGGCGTGAGATCCAGGAGAAGGAGAGAGAGAGAAAGGGGAGAATGAGTGGTTGAGACTTGAGAGAATGAAGAAGCGGGGAAGGGGTGAGATATTATTTCTAAGTCACGAGGGGAGGGAACGGCGGTGGCGGTGGGTGTCGTTGCATTAGTACCGAGGCATTTTTCACCCGGTACTAATGTGTGCCTTTCAGTACCGGGTTGTGTCTAGCCCCGGTACTAATGTGGAGAGGCCACATTAGTGCCGGGGCTAGCCACTGCCCGGCACTGATGTGCCACATCAGTACCGGCTCCAGCCACGGCCCGGTACTGATGTGGCTCTCTGGGGGCGCGTCGGGGCCCTCCTTTCTTACCCGGTACAGATGTGGACATCAGTACCAGAGGACAAAATACCCAGTACTGATGTCCAGGACGGAAGGTTGGTTTTCTAGTAGTGTAGGGAAAGTGCCATCCGGTAATGCATGTGTATGTAACAACTTGCGAAGCCTGTTGACCGAGTGGAGCATCACCGACCATCGTCGTTTTGTTGTGCTTGAGTACTGCCGGACAAAGACATTGACATCAAGAAGTAAGCAAAGCTGAGCCGTTTGTCCACAGTCGTTACAGACTCGCAATTTAGATAAGACAGTTTTGCCATTAGGTCTTCGAGGAATCTCCAAACCGCAAGCTCTATTCTTTTCTCTTGAAACTTTTACTGATAACTCCCTGCAAAGATCTCATCTTTGCACATAAATCCCACCCTCGCTCGTAAGCTTTTTCTTGTCTCTTGAAACTTTTATCAACAACCCCTGCAAAGATTTCACCTTTGCACATAAATCATGTAAGAATAAGATGTAAGATAATTCTTTCGCTATTTATAGTATGTAGAAGAATAGATAATACAAGTTGGATTTTATAACCTGAGAAACAGTATTAAAAATTACTCACAAAAATAATATTAACAATTAAGACATATAGACGAAATGGAACAATTGAAACTTGTGTTTAATTTACAATGATAGCTGAATTCTGTATGACTATATCGAACAAGAGGGAGATCTAATTAACAATCCCATCCTATCTCGAAAGAAACTAAAAGGACAAACTTCTATATCGAACAAGAGGGAGATCTAATTAACTTACTCCGATCCTATCTTGAAAGAAACTAAAAGGACAAACTTGTCATCACGGAAAGAGATGATCGGATTTGTATGTAAGACGAAGGAGATCAACCCTCCATCCGGAGGAACTCCCTGAGGAAGGGGCTCATCATGTCAACTGTAACCGGGCCGCGATGGTCGTCGTCCGGCGCTACTCTGGCGCGGGGCCTGCGGAATCGGCGGAGCAGCGCCCCCCTCACCCTCTCCCACCGCGACTGGAACCTGAAGATGTGGGGGAACAGCCGCTCCAGCTCCTCCCACGCCCGCTCCATGTCGTCCACCGCCTGCTCGAGCACGTCGTTCACCCGGCGAATCTCCGCCAGTTCGGCCGCGAGCTCCTCGGCTGTCTGCCCCGCCTTTATCTTCAGCTTCATCGTAGCTAGCTTGGTGGTAGCACGTGCGATCTCCGGTGGCTTGGCCAGCCAATGGCCGCTGCGTCGTGCTACCCGAGTCCTGGTGTATCGGCGCAAACTGCAGCTAATCGGACGCGCGTTCGGCTTTTATGCATTGCATCCGAACACACACACCCCGCAATCACCAACCAGCTTGCAGTAGCGCTAGGCACGCTGCACGTTAGCACGTAGGAGACTTTGCGTTCCAAGCTCCTCTGACGCGAGGCGCGGAACGGACAGCTGACAGCTCACGTGACCGAGCCCCCTGGCGCTCCTCGCGCCCCCCTCCGCCCTCCTCCCCGAACCCGCCGCCGCCGGTCGGCGCTCCCGGCCCCGGCGCCCCCCGGCCAAGCCAACCCCGGATCCGCGACCTTCTCGGCATCCTCGTTCCGTTCGTACCCTTCTTCCCCCCTCGTGCTGCGTGCTTGGAGATCGGGCTGCGGCCCCCCGCGCCGCCGTCGCCACTCCCGGGGCCGTCGCCGGCCGCCGGCGGCTTGCCGGGCACTCCCCGCCGTCACCGGCCGCCCTCCGCCCCCCATGGTCGTCTTGGAGCTGCAGGAGGCCGGCGGCGGATCCCCCGCGCCGGACACGCCCGTGCCGCCGCAGGGGCTACGGCCCGCCCGGCCGGCTGCGCCTGCGCTCGGCGGCGCCGGCAGGAGCGACCTGCGGCACGCGCCGGCTGCGGCTGGAGCCCGGACGGCCGTGCCAGCCGGCGCCCAGCCGGCCGCGGCCTCCCCGCTGCCCGCCCTGCCGACCGGCGCCCAGGGCCCCCACGGCGCCGCTCCGGGCCTGCTGGCCGCTGCTAGGCCGTGCGGCGCCTAGGGCCCCCAGCGCCGCTCCTACCCTGCTGGCCGCTGCTAGGCTGTGCGGTGCAGGGGCGGGTCTGCCTGGTGCCATGCCTCCGCAGCGGCCGGCATGGCCGCCTCCGCCGGCTGCCGGCGGCCTGGGCCCCCCTCCGACGCCTCGGCTCTGCTGGGTGACGCCGGCGCTTTGGTGGCAGGATGCGCCGTCGGCGCCGTGCAGCCAGGCGGCGCCGCCGATTCGTCCCGCTTTGATGAGCTCGACGACGGTCTCGACATGGGCTCGCCTCCACCGGTCGAGGCCGTCCCCTCCCCCTCGCCCCTTCTCCTCTGTCGCTACACCCGTGGGCGAGGCAGACACTCTCGCCGCTCTCGCCGCTGTCCCGGGCCTCTCCCCCGCCACGGCCGCCGCGCTCGCCGCCGTCGGGCCGGCCGTGGTGGCCTCCGCCCTACGTGTGCTGGAGGCGTGCACGGGGCACGGTGGCGGCAAGGGGCCGCCCTCCACCACCACCCCCTCTGCCTGGCCGCGTCCTCTCCAAGAGCTTGAGGCGTGCGCAGGGCTCGTCGGTGGCAAGGCACCACCCTCTCCCTCTACCCCCGCTGCCTGGCCGCGCCCCTGGAGGCGCCAGGCGCCGACTGCCTGCCTCTCGTCTCTGCTGCAGGTGCGGGGGCGCGCTCTGTTGGGAAGGGGGATGGCGGCCCCTCTGGTTACCGTCTGTCCCCGGTTCGGCGGAGCCCGGCCCCTCCATTCCCTCATCCAGGGAGCTCTGGGACCTCGAGGCCTCGGGCTCGTACTCCCCTGTGCCGCGCGGTCGCTCCCCCTCCCCCACCTTCTCGGCGTAGGTGCGGGCGGCCGGCATCCCGGTTCCCGGGCGCACCCCCTCACCACCACCGCACCTGTCTCGGTCGCTACTCCGTGCCCCCCCCCCGCTCTCGTTACCTCTGCCGCTGCCGAGCTCTCATCGACGACTGTGCCGCGGTCCGTGGTCGCTTCCGCCAGGGGGATCCTGGGCAAGCGGCCGCTGTCGCCGCCGAGGCCGCCTCCCCCCCTACTCGGTGTCGTGCCAAGGCGGGACGCGGCCGCCCTGCTGCTCCGCCCGCGGCCGAGCCTCGCCGTGCCAGGGGGGGCAGCCGTGGGTCTGCCGCTGCCTCCTGGCGGGCACGCCCGGGGGCCGCGGGTGGACGCCGACGGCTTCATCGAGGTGCGGTCGCGCAGGCAGCTGCGTGCGGAGCGGTCGCCGCCGCCGCCGCCACCTCCTCCTCCGTCCTCCGTCCCCCTGGATCTGGTGGGGAAATGCTTCAACTGCTTCGGGGAGGACCACATCGCTGCCTCCTGCCGTCACGCGCCGCGCTGCTTTCGGTGCCACCAGCTCGGGCACCACGAGAGCTCGTGCGGGCGCCCGAAGGTCTGCCTGGTGACGGTGGAGGGCGCCCGCCCTCGTCCGGGAGGTCGCATCCCCTCCCCACCCCTGGTCGCTCCGCGCCCGGCCGGCCGCTCCCCGCCACCACCTCTCGCTGTGCAGGGGAGGGGTGCCCGTCCACCTCCGCCTCCACCTATTCGGCAGAGGCAGGAGGCGCGGCCGTCGCCGCCTCCGGAGCACCATTGTCGCCCTGCTCCGACGGCCCGCGACCCGCCGCCTCCTCCACCGGAGGGGCGTCGTCGCCCACCCACGGCGGTTCCGCCTCCGCCGCAGGTGGCCCGTTGGCGTGCCCCCCCTCGGCGGCGCGCCACGGCTCGACGTCTTGCAACACAGCGCCCCGGGACGACGCTCCTCCGCCGCCTCCTCGTACCGCAACCAGGGCGGGTGAGGTGGCTTGGGAGGCGCCGCCCCCTCCGCCCCTTCCCGCGGGGGCCCCCGCTGGGGTCCCCGCTCTCGGGGTCGTGGCCCCTCTGCCTCCGCCCCCTCCCCCCCGGTGCCCCTGGGGTACCCCTCGCGCCGCCCGCAGCTGGAGACGTGCATTGTCGCATGCACTCCTGAGGTCAAGGCCAACGAGGTCGCTCTGGAGCGCGCTCTGGTCGCCATGGTCGCGGGCACTCGTCCGTCCGCCACTACGACGGACGTGGCTGCCTACCTCACAGGTCGCTTGGGCATTCTGCCTGGGACGTTCATGGCCTATCCTTTCCACCCTGAGGACTTCCTCATCGTCTTCCAGGACGGCCCTGAGATGCTGCGGGTGTTCAATGCACCTACCCCGGACGGCCCCTTTCACCTCACCTTCCGCCGGTGGTGGCGGGAGAACTGGGCGGTCGACGCGGCGCTACGCTACCAGGTGTGGGTGGGCATCAAGGGCGCGCCTCCGCACCTGTGGCTGCATTACACGGCGCACGACGTCCTCGGCTCCTCCTGCGCGGTCATCAACCTGGCTCCTGAGTCAGAGTCGAAGGCCAACCTCAAGGAGCTCGTCGTCCTGGCCGGCTGCGTCGACCCGGACTTGATCCCGGTGCAGATGGACATGCTGGCACCGATCGAGTTCCCCGGGTTGGGCGCCGGCCAGCCCTGCCTGCGCTACCGGGCGACGGTCGACATCGCCCACATCACCAACAATCTGGCTCCTCCGGCTGATGGGGCTTGCCAGGCGGGGGGGTCGAAGGGTGGCCCTTCTGGCTCTTCGGGTCGCTCTTTTGCCTCCCCTCCCCCGCTGCCGGGGCCCTCGGTCGTCGGGGGCGCTGTTGCCGCGCCGTCGCGGGCCCCGAGGGGGGGGCCTCCACCCGCTTCTGGCGGGCGGTCTGGTCGTGCTGCTAGGGGTGGGCAGGGAGCCGCCTGCTGGGGTGCCCCCACTTCTGCACCTCCGCTGGTCCTTCCGGCTCCCTCCTACCCCTACTGGGCGCTGCAGGGCATCCACCACCCACCTACCATCCCGCCCCGGTCGTCTCGTCTCTCCGCCACTGCTACGCCGTTTCGCGCCCCGGCTGCCCCCTCCTCTTCGCGGCCAGACGAGGTACGTAAGTCGCCGGTAGTGGCCCCACTCACTCGGGCTTCCTCTGCTACCTCTTCGGTTCCAGTCGCGCGGCACTTCCGTTGCGACATGCTCACGCCGCCGGAGCACCTCCTTCCGCTTCGTGAGTCGACGCCGCCCAGGAGCCTCGCCGACGACCTGATGCTTCTTGAGGCGGAGCTTCTGGTCGCTTCTTCTGCCTCGCCTGCTCGCGCCGACCTGGCCGTCTCCTGCCAGGCTCTGCCTGCTGGCAGCCCCGGGCCAGCCAGCCTGGACCCGGCCGCTACCGGCCGCTGCCCGGCAGCTGCAGGCCGCCGCCCGCTCGCGGCCGACCGTCACCCTACCGCGGCTGGCCGCTGCCTTGCCGCTGCCGGCAGCAGCCTGGCCGCTGCCAGCCTCAGCCTGGCCGCGGCGCGCCGCAGCCTGGTTGTCGTTGGCTGCCGCCCGGTCACCGCGGGACGTCGCCCGACCGCTGATGGCCGTTGCCTGGCTGCGGCTGGCCGCAGCCTGGCCCCTGCTCGGGCCAGCTTGGCCTCTGCCGGCCGCGGCCCGGCCACCGCCTCCGGTCCGGCCGCGGTCGGCCTTGGTGGCACGCCACCCGCTGGACTCCGCACAACGACGGCTGCTCTCGTCTCGGTCGTGCCTCACACTACCTCCGCGCGTGGGGGGAGAGCTCTGCCCCCCCCTCGCGTGGTGCCGGTGGCGGATGTCTTCCGCAGGTTGCTCTCCCCCATGGCGGACTGCCGACTGGCGTTGCCTGCGGTCCCCTCGCCCGCCTCTTCCCTCGTGGTCGCCCTGCCTCCGTTCCGGTCACCCTCTGCCTCCACGGCCCCCGCCGAGTCGGGTTCCTCTACCCCTCGGCACTCGCCAGACGTACCTCCGTTGGCCGCGGAGCTGGCTACCCCCTCCCAGGCTCTCAAGTCGCACTCCCCACCCTCTGCTGCGACTGAGGGGCATTCTCAGGATGACCTCGAGTCGTTGGTGGCAGACTTCTACGCCTCTTTGCAGCGGACTCCTCCTCCCCCGGTTCTGGGGGCGCCGCGCCGTCGCCGGGCGAAGGCCTGCCCACCACTCGCCACGCTTCGCCGCAGCAGCCGTCTCGCCGCGGTTTCCAGGGCCCAGGGTCCAAACCCGGTCACCGCGGGCCAGAACCTGCTGATGCGGAAGTTGGGAGTCGTGGGGCCGCGCGAGGCACCCGACGCTGCCGCGTTCCAGTTCTACACCAGGCTCTTCGTTGTTGCCTGTCGGAGGAGCACTGCAGAGCTATGCGAGAGCTCTTCGGTGCCCAGGTCGAGGGGTCCTTTCAGTGCTCCGTGCTGGAAGATGACGAGTTCCAGGCGGCGGTTCTTGAGCTCTTCCCCGAGGAGCAACTGGTCGTCGACGCGCAGGCCTGAGTCTGTGCTAGTCGAGAGGTCGTCTCTTTTTGTGTTTAAATAGATGTAAACATTGCTGTTTGGAATGTCCGCGGGCTCAACCAGCGTGCTAGACGCTCGGCGGTCCGCGAGTTGGTAGTTTCCGAGCGTGTCTCTCTTCTCTGTCTGTAAGAGACTAAGCTCGCGGTTGTACCCCCCTCCTTCATGCTTGATATGTTAGGAGTCGACTTTGATTACGTTGCGTTACCGGCTGCGGGCTCCCGCGGTGGCAGTCTGGTCGCTTGGCGCAAAGACACATGGCTCGTCTCCTCCCCCTCCTTTGGCACTCACCATGTTACGGTGAAGATCGCGTTGCTCTCCGCTCCCTCTCAGTACTGGTGGCTCTCCTGCGTTTACGATCCACAGTCCAATGCGGATAAAATCTCCTTTCTCGCTGAGATCCGTACCCTCCGTCCGATGCTCTCTGGACCTTGGGTTCTCTGCGGGGACTTCACCCTCATCTACCAGGCGGCCGGCAAGAATAATGCCCGCCTCTCGCGTAGAATGATGGGTCGTTTCCGTCGTTTCCTTAACGACCTTGAGCTTCTTGAGCTGCACCTCCAAGGCCGTCTCTTCACTTGGAGCAACGAGAGGTCGCATCCCACCTTGGAGCGTATTGACAGAGTTTTTGTCTCCCAGGACTGGGAGTTTCTTTTCCCCTCCTCTGCTCTTCATGCTGTCTCCTCTAGGAGTTCCGATCATGCTCCCCTCCTCCTCCCTCTCGAATGTGGGGTGCACTCTAAGAAATGCTTCACCTTTCAGGCTTTTTGGCCAAAGGTCGAAGGCTTCTTGGACACAGTCAAGGCGGTCTGGTCGGGGCCGGGCCCTGATGCTGACCCGCTCCGTATGATCGACCACCTCCTTCGGGAGACGGCGAAGGCCCTGGTAAAGTGGAGTTCCAAGGCGGTCGGCAGCATTCGCCTGCAGATCCAGATTGCCAAGGAGGTCATCTTCCGTCTTGAGGTCGCGTAGGACTCACGGTCGCTCTCTCCCGAGGAGATCTCTCTGCGGCGGTTCCTCAAACTACGCTACCTAGGCCTGACCTCGCTGCAGCGAATGATCGCTCGGCAACAGTCCAGCCTCGGGTGGCTGCGTGAGGGGGACACCAACACTAAACTTTTCCACCTACATGCCAACCGCCGTAGGAGGAAGAATTTCATCCCCTCCCTTATGGTCGGTGGTAGTTCAGTTTTTCGGGAAGAGGACAAGGCTTCGGTAGCCTTCGACTACTTCGACCGAATTCTGGGCATCCATCATGAGCGTGTCTGCGCCCTCGATTTTGAGGAGTTGGGTCTCCCGCAGATGGACCTGGAGGACCTCGCTCTTCCCTTCTCGGAGGCTGAGGTCTGGGACGTGATCAAGGACCTCCCGCTGGACAAGGCCCCCGGCCCGGATGGTTTCACGGGTCGCTTCTACCGATCTTGCTGATCTATCATCAGGGGTGATGTGTTGTGGGCGTTCAACGCCCTATCTGACATGGACTTCCGCAGCTTCCACCACCTGAATGGTGCCCTACTCACCCTCTTGCCTAAAAAACCAGACCCGATCGCTCTTTCGGATTACCGGCCCATCAGTCTAATCCATAGCTTTGGGAAACTTTTCTCCAAAGCGGCCGCCAATCGCTTCGCCCCGCACCTCTCCTCTCATCTCGCCCAACCAAAGTGCCTTCATCAAAGGTCGCCTCATCCACGACAACTTCCGCTACGTCCTTGGCACGGCGAGAGCGATTTCTAGTAGAAAGCTTCCTAGGATCATGTTCAAAATTGATCTAGCGAAAGCTTTCGACTCGGTCGGCTGGGTTTTTCTTCTTGAGCTCCTCTCGGCTGTCGGCTGTCCTCGCAGATGGACCGACTGGATCTCTGTCATTCTATCCACCGCCAGCACCAGGGTCTTGCTTAACGGTGCCCCTGGGCAACGGATCTGCCACGGGCGAGGTCTGCGTCAGGGCGATCCCCTCTCCCCCATGCTCTTTGTGCTGGTCATGGAATGCTTCCATGCCCTCTTCCACAAGGCGGAATCCCGTGGTCTCCTTCTAGATCTAGGGAGGAGTATCCGTTTTCGCGCCTCTCTCTACGCTGACGATGTGGTCGCTTTCTTCTCTCCGGTCGAGCTAGATCTGCGGGTTGTCAAGGCGGTCTTGTCACTTTTCGAAAGCGCGGCCGACTTGGCGGCAAACTACACCAAAAGCCAGGTCTACCTCATCAACTGCTCTGAGGGGCACCTGTCTCTGGTCTGATCCATCCTCTCCTGCATGATCGCCGACTTCCCTTGCACCTACCTCGGGGTACCCCTCTCTATCAAGAGGCTACCCAAAGCGGCGATGCAGCCTTTGGTCGATAAGGTCGCTAGGCGTCTGCCCCCTTGGCAGGGCAGACTGTTGAGCCGCAGTGGCCGCCTCGTGCTTGCCAAATCCACGCTCTCAGCCATCCCGGTCCACATTTCGATGGCGATTTCCATCTCCCCCTGGGCACTGCGCGCGGTCGAAACCCTCATCCGTGGCTTCCTCTGGTCCGGCACGAAGGTGGCCTCGGGCGGGCGCTGTCTGGTCGCTTGGGTGAACGTCACCTAGCCCACTCACTGCGGTGGGCTCGGCCTGCCCAACCTTCGTATCTTTGGCACCGCGCTGCGCCTACGATGGTTGTGGCTGGCGAGGACTGACCCGGACAGGACTTGGGCGGCGTTCCGCTTCCCCGTGGACAAGGCCACCCAGGCTTTCTTCAACGCCTCTATTTCCGTGGAGGCGGGGGACGGTACCCGTGCGCTTTTCTGGGAAGACAGCTGGCTATTCGGGTGCTCCATCAAATCCCTTGCACCTAACCTCTGGGCCGCGGTCTCGCCTAGGGTGCGACGGGCCCGCACTGTCGCTAAGGCCTTGCAGACCGGGGCGGCCGGGATCCGTTGGGTCGCTGACGTAACCCACGCCCGGACTATGCAGGTGGTCTTGCAGTACCTCGTCATCTGGGACCTGCTGCAGGAGGTCAGCCTCACATCCGAGCCTGACCGGTTCATCTGGAAATGGTCGCCTAGCGGAGTCTACTCCTCGGCCTCGGCCTACTCCGCCCTCTTTCTTGGTCGCGTCGACATCCTCGGGGCACGCCAGATCTGGAAGGTTCACATATCAGGGAAGTGCAAGTTCTTTGCTTTGCTGGTCTTGCACGGCTGCTGCTGGACGTCGGACCGGCTGCACCGTCACGGGCTTAGGGACTCGGACACTTGCGCGCTGTGCGCCCAGGACTCTGAAACGCTGGACCATCTGACGGTGGACTGTGTCTTCTCTAGAGAGACCTGGCATATGGCCCTCAGACATATTCTCCTTCAGGACCTGACTCCGGATCGCCCGGTGAAGTTCGCCGAGTGGTGGTGCTCCGCCAGGAAACAGGTCGCTAAGGCACGGAGGAAGGGTTTCGACTCCTTCGTCTGGTTGGTCGCTTGGTCGTTGTGGAAAGAACGGAACCGGCGCGTTCACGACAAGGAAGCTCTCATGCCAGTGGCGCTTGTTCCGGCGATCCTGGAGGAGGCTAGGACTTGGACGCGTGCGGGCTTCCTCCCGCTCGCTAAGCTTTTAGGTGTTCGCCCGGTGCGGGCGGTGTAATCTCTTGTTTCGTTAGGCCCCGTGCCTCTTGTATTCAAAAACGGACGTTACTTCTCTTCTCTTAATGAAAAACATGTTTTGCACGTCTTAAAAAAATTTATGCATTGCATCCGTACGTGATCCGGAAAGGTTACGTACGGTTGCCCTTGAGGTTCTTGCACGCTGACCATCGAGTCCGCGAACGAGCACTAATCCTGTTAGGCTTCCAGAGCTGTCGAGCAGCCCGGCCCAAACCAGTGGCACCCAACAACCAACAGGCAGGATAGGAAGGTGGAGCCCACAGCCCAGTGAGCCACGAACCATCCGAGCTGGCACCGGCGCACCTCCATAATCGAGCTGAGAAGCACCAGAGGAATTAATTACTCGCACAGATACCAAAACGACGATTTATTGTTTTTTAATGTAAAAACACAAATAGGTTTTGCATAAATGGAATTTTCATATTTCAAAATAGGTCCGGAATAAATGGATGGAGGGAGTAATATATAAGCAAAAACCGGAGCCAAAGCACCAACATAGCGAATTGGAACTTGAATGTCAGGACTTGCCACCAGATAGTGCTTCAACATCAATCCACCACCAACTCATCTCCGATGGTATTGTCAGAATGTCAGCTCGCTCATCTCCGATGGTCTTGTCAGCTCCTCTCACAAAATTGGACAGCACATCATAGTGAATCAAGTTGTCAAGCTCAGTCAACTCTCTTGATTTAAATAACTTTTTTTTGAAGTAAATGATTTAAATAACTTTAACTTTGCTAAAACTGAACTTTCCCAAATCCGACCCCCACGAGGAAAGTCTAGGAGACGCTTGTTTTCATGAATTAATCTCCGGACATAAGAAAAATCAGCAATCTCAATAACTGTGTCCTCACCGAAGATATGCATTTGAATCAAGGACTCATCCTCAAGTGCCACAAACCCCGGTCGTGTGTTGTGCAAATAAAGCTCTTCCATATGAAAACCTCTTAGCTGGTCTATATCAGACAAGGCTCTTTGCAAATTCTTCAAACATTCTGAAATAGGGCGAATAACAAAAAATCCACAACTTTATCTCGCAACCCATGCTCGAGCTTATGGCAAATAATGGCCTCTTTTCTACTCGGACCGTACTATAACAGATATAAATTGCTTCTAGCAATATCTTGCCATTTATGCTTATAAGATAATAGACTTCCAAGTAGATAAGAAAGTGTCATACTGTCCTGCAGCTCAAGTATCTCATCAATAAATCTCAATAGTGCATGACTTTTATTGCTCAGAGGAAAAAAGGCATGGAAACAAATGAGATACTCATTCTGAAAACCTCCATACTTCATCAAAACGAAAAGAGAGTCCAGATCACCAGGCAGCTCCTTCAATATAGCAAAACCTACTGAGGCCACCAACAGCTCCATCAACAAAGTACGAATGTTGTTGTACACATCACGTATGTTTTCTGGTGTACACTCACGGTAAGAGATGGCAGTCCTCCTCAAGCGGAAACTGCCAACACCTGTAATGACTAGGTCATTCAGGGTTAACCTGGGCAAGCAAAGATTTTGCTCATGAAAGAACCGAGCAAGAAGGGTTAAAGACTGCATCAGTCGGATAGCATGATCGTAAGCAAGCCATATGAAGGGTTTATCACCAGAGATACTACTTTGGGATCCATGGATAACCTCCCTCCGAAAGAGTGGCCGCGCCTTCACATATGCATATGGATCGTAGTTTATCAAAAACACGGATTCATCTGTGCAGGTTTCAGGAACCACGCCAGGTACAGTTTGACGAGCATTGCATGATCTGGGCAGGAGACGTCTGGTGGCCAGACTTGTGCCATCAGTGACTCCTCGAAGTCTGGAACCAGCCATTATGTGGGAGGAAGAATCTTAATCTTCTTTTGAGGGTCGGGAGTCCTTAAAGTTGAATAATACCTTCTGCAGTGAAATCGAGCACCGTGCAAGCTTTGAACACTTGAAGCAGCTGGCCACTTAAACTTGTTACTCGAACCCCTTCTACAGAAGTTGCTCATCTACAACAAAAAAAATTGATAATCAATGATATGAAAAATTATTGAATGCAATGCATACTCACGGTGACATGAATGTTAATAGCTACAAAACTAAAAAATTACAGGTGAACATAGAAGTATGCCACTTATTCAAATACATTTTGAAGAAATAAATCAATTGATGGCGGAAGCAGATTTATCACCAAGTAGAAGTGAACGAGTGAGAAGGCACCACACATATCTGGTGATGATGGTTCGACGGCATACAGACCTCTAGTGATGGTGAGGTGTAGTGGCGGAGGGGAGGGCTGCAGCTCGTGATGCTCAAGATATAGGGTTGTCGACAGGGTTAGGTTGCGAGGATGGCGCTGAGAGGTACGGGTGGTGGAGAGAGGTGCGGGTAGTGATGATTGTGGGAAGAGGCGCGGGTGGTGAGGTGGCAGCGAGAGGCGAGGGTGGCCGAGCTGCCGCCGCGGAAGAGGAGAGACGGACGCACCAATTTCTGAGCACTACCCTGACGCAAGTGTTTGCGAGCTTGGCAGGCTTGCCTGTGGAAGCCCATAGGTCTTGGCAGGTTTGTCTTCGAAAGCCCACAGTCGAAACACGGGCTGCTGCAGGTGCCCACGAGGCTGCTGCATTGTGTTATATGTTATATGCTGTGTAACTAATTTGGAATTGTCTTTAAAGTAAAATAACAACGAACCTTAGCTAATATTACTTATTTATTTTTTGCTAAAACAATTAGAATCATTTCTAAAGCGAAAAAAGACTTACTAAGATCAATAAGGAGTGAGTGTGATAAGCTAATTTGTGAGGAAAAAGACCTTAAAGTGAAGAAGGGAGCCACACACAAATTTTTTTTGTTTTAACCTCAAAAAAAGATAAGATAAAGAAGATGGAGAAGCCACTAGTTCATTCACTTGCCCTACAACATAATTTTTCTATTCACAATACACTTGATACACCACTCACTCTTATACTCTTTATTATGTGGCTATCATAGCACACTCTACTCATGACCTCCTAAGGCATGTATTCATGGTGAATACCTATGCCATCTCCAAATGGCATCTACATGCCTCTTCTTGGCATGGCTAGGAGGGAGGGGAGCATCTCTATTTATAGGTGTTCAATTGTGGTGTTGCCATGTGTCCACCTTCTACACTCTTCTACAATTCTAAAGTTTTCTCCATTCTTATCCTATCATAAAAATATCTCTAGGTGCTGGAACATGAGCTTTATATCTCTAGGTATTGGGTATTTTCAATATTCTTGTTAGGATGTTCTCAGAATTGGAATTGGAAATCACCATTCAATATCCATCGTAGTCTGTAAAAACATGGAGAGAGATCGAACTAGCGTCTGCACCGCGTGCGCGACGCCCAACCATCCGCCCCGACGGCATAAGGAAGGATGAAAACTGGAGTAAATCCCTGGCAGCCAGCTCGTGCACATGACACACCGCAAACGAGCACTAAAGCATGTTTAGTTTTGTTCAAAAATACTATTCACCCATCACATCGAGTATTAAATGCGAATTAATGATAAAATTTATTTCGTAACTCCAGATAAAATTGTGAGATGAATCTAATGAGCCAAATTATATGATTAGACAATGTTGTGCTACAGTAAACAATCTCTAATGATGAATTAATTAGTCTTAATAGATTCGTCTCGTGATTTTCTGTTCATCCATGTAATTAGTTTTATAATTTTTACTCAAAAAGAATTAATTTATAATTAATCTATGTCTAGTACTTCTAAGGGCAACAACAACAGTGTAGACGGCTGATGTCTATTTGACACATACAGACAACTAAATAGACAGCTTATACAATGACTCGTCTGTTTGTCTGTCTGTAAGACATTTAATTCATCTTTTGGCACATAAATCATGGTGATCATGTGCATATTTGATCTTTGTAGCTATTTTGGTGCACACTTGAGAATGTATTGGTCATAAACTATTTTAAGAGTTAAACTTTATTTGTTTATTTATTCATGTCCAATTTACCCCTCTAAAGGACCTGTATGTGAAAAACATATTTGGAAAGAGCTAAAACGTAAAAGTGCAAAGAGAAATATATTCTCTCGTGGCCGGCAGGTGTGGCGGTGGAAGGAGCACGGTCCGCACGGTGCGATGGCTTGCGAGCACCGCGGATCTGAGCAGTCGGGCGTCAAAGGATGCAGTACGGGAGGCAGGTTAGCACCCTTGTGCATGGCTCCGCGCCCTTTTGCTCTTGTGCGGCTGCATCCTTTTGCTCCCATTCTTCCGCCGCATCTCGAGCAGTGCGTGCGCCAACTCCAACTCCCGCTTCGCATCCTCGTCGTCGCTCCCTGATTCGAACTCTGACCTCGACGACGCTAATTCCTCCTGTGGTGCAAACAAAATCCGGTAAGCTCTCTGTGATTCGCGCGGTCAGAGGAGGCCGGATGGAGATGGACGAGGGGGAAAGGGAGGATGCGGGGAGAGGAGGTGGAGATAGATTTAGCGCGCGAAAATCCCCCGCCCGCCCTGCTGTCCGCGCGGGATCCGAGCGCCGGGTCGACCCTCGGTGACTGGTTGTACAGCGCTGTTGCGTCGTCTATTCTCACCTGGGAGCACGAGTCGTGGCCGTCCTCTCGCGAGGCGACGGCACGCCCGTCGACTGGCTAAGCGAAGGTTGTTTTTGCAAATACGTCGGCTCGCAGACGGCTCGTAGACAGCCGTTGTACGTGCTCTAAGAGCAACTCCAAGAGAATGTGTATCTGGCTCCCAAAACCGTTTTTAGGGGAAAAATTTGAGAAAATAGGACTCCAACAGCCTCTCTACACCTACCCCAATATTTTCACATCACGAAAAACAGGACCGTGGTTGCGCAAATATTAGCGTCACCTCCTCCCTCCCAATCCTCCGCGCGCGGGCGCTTCCCGCAAACCAATCCTTCGCGCGCTCAATTTTCCCGCCATTATTTCTTCTGCGCGCGCCCAAAGCACGAAGCCACGGAGGTCAACGCGACCAGCGAAGGGGGCGGCGGCGGTAGCAAGAGGGAAGGCAGCGTCGGCGGTAGGGAAGAAGGCGGCGGCGGCGGCACTTCCGCGGATGCAGGCCCCACAGCCAACGGGTCCTGTCCGGCAAGCCCAAGAAAGGAGCGGCGGCGTGCTGCCCCAACACCGCCTGATGGCCATGCCTAGCGGCCAGCTCCCTCGAGTCCTCGGCGGCCAGCACCCTCAAGTCCTCGGCAGCCTTCTCCACGACCAAGTTCCCAGCTTGCAGCACCCTCAAGTCCTCGGCGGCCAGCACACCGGTCAATGGACGGGCGGCTGCAGCAATTTGCAGAGTTCCGGCTGCGACGACCTCGACCTGGCCGGTGGTGGGGATGTGCAAGGTCAAGGACATCCCCGTCCGCCGATGGCATCCCTTGCCGGTGATGATTTGGATTTCATTTCAGGGATATCCTACTCTTCCAGGGACAACCCATATACTACCTTGGAACACACGAGCAAGGAGAACTCCTTTGTCAATGGTATGAATCGTAATCTCATGAATTATATTCTCTATTAAATGCTATGGATCTTTACTGTCAAAGGTTTGTATATGAAGAGCTTGATTTCATTTATACTGAGAGATGCTATATGTGTGAGGAAAAAATAATTCTCAGAATGTGTGTGTTTTGTTTCATCATTAATTCTGAAACCTACATCTGTACTCTAAGGTTCAGAATTCAGATTTAGTAATAGTATGTTGGAGTTGTAACCAACAGTTATATGCAATAGATTTTGTTTACATTTAGGCTTCAGTGCAATCTTCTTTTGCTATTGTTCAATTGTACAATGTTTAATCTTTGTAGGAGTCACCTTCAACTCCTTAGCTGATCAGTCATGTTCTTGTTCCTTCAACTTGAGCTCCAGCTCTTTGATCTGAGGAAAGGAAAGAAACATATAAACCAATCGAAGCATGCTGCTAAATCTCATTGATAACTACTTGTAAATTACCATTTGCTTGAGAACTGCAACCTCAGATTCTGATTGTTGCGGCTGTCTAAGTTTGCACTTAACTCCACGATCTGAAAAGAAGAAAAGAATGGGTACACAAAAATTTCAAGTTTCCGAATGAAGTAATTACAACAACAATAAATGTTCATGGTTGTAGCATGTAAACAACAGTAACTACTTCTGTTTATACCTTCTGCTGAAGGGCAGTACACATTTCTTCTTTCTCCTTTAGTTTTCCAGAGAGCTGAGCTGATGATGCTGTTTCTCTGATGCCATTTGAGAATGTGCCTTGGAATCTAACTGACCCTCAAGATCTTTTACCTAATATATGTTTCAACAAGCTGTCAGGTACAAGTCAAAAGCAATAACCAATAAACACCAGAAGAACCAACTGTTCAAATAATTATATACATTTTCTTGCAAGTTCTTGCACAGTTGCTCTTTCTCAATTTGGAATTTCTGACCAGAAAAGGCACAAAAATAGTGAGCGATAAAAACAAATGGGTTACATACTTACACAATACACTTATATGAATAACACAAACCTGTAGGATATATGGCTGCTTTTCGAAGCAGGAGCTGAAATGACGTCACCCAACACAAAAAAGTGATTTGTTAATATTTTGTGCTTCCTTAAGCCGTTCACCTTGCACATCAGTCTTGGCTAAGTGCTCACTTGCAGCCAAAGATTGCTACTTGTACATTCTCCATTCAGCAGGTTCTTAGCCCTCACCATGATGCATGTATTGCAGAACCTGGTATTTTCAGATATCTATGCATCACACTACATGTTCTTGCGGGCTGAGATCGTGAGCAAGCTCTCTATGCCTAGTACTTAATCTTCTGTGATTTTGATTCTTCCGAATAATAGTACTAGTATTCATTGGCCAACAACATGTACTGTTTTTGCTATCATCAGCCAATGATCAGTGTGTTATCCCCATATAGACTGCCAATTTGTTTCCATTTACCTTCTTGTTGCTAATTTTGCTTATGAAAGATGAACATGATGATGGATGTCATTGCGTCTCTTTATTGTTTCAATTTACCTTCCTTCCTTGCCAGATGAGCAAAAGAATTACTACATGTACTATTTTTACTAGAATTGGCCAACAACCATAATCATTTTCACAAATGTCTTTGAATTGAAGTTCAACATGCCTGGTCATACATCCAATTACTTAAACATAAAGGAAAAATAATAAACTTTACAAAGATTATTGAAAGTAAAATTAAACGTAAACTCTAGTAAATCACTTATAAGGTCTGGATGATGCTTATTGAAATTAAAATTAAATATAAACTCTACTAAATCTTTTTATAAAGGTCTGGATGATGCTGCCACAGGTGCTCAATCAGGTCATCTTGATGCTGATTGTGAACTTCTTTGTCCTTTATATTTAGGTAATTTTTAATAAACTCCTTAAATTCAGGTGTTTTTTGGTGAGAAGGCTTCACTTGTTCTCCCATTTGATCATAATTGAAATCATCTTCTTCATCGCGCTCATCCTCAACTATCATGTTGTGCATAATAATACAAGCCCTCATGATTCTTCCGAGGGTGTCTTCATCCCAAAAATGAGCTGCCCCCCTCACGATAGCGAATCGAGACTGTAAAACTCCAAACGCTCGTTCCACATCCTTCCTACAAGATTCTTGGGCAAGTGCAAAATATTTCTTCTTGTTACCTTGTTGCTCAGGTATGGTCTTGACAAATGTGGCCCACGAGGGATATATGCCATCAGCAAGATAATAACCCTTTGTGTATTCATTGCCATTAATGTTATAATTCACCTCTGGAGCTTGACCTTCAGCTAGCCGCGCAAATAGAGAAGACCGGTGCAAAACATTAATGTCATTGTGCGAACCAGACATCCCAAAGAAAGCATGCCAAATCCAAAGGTCTTTATCTGCAACTGCTTCTAGTATAATTGTAGGCTCATGCGCATGCCCAGTGTACATACCTTGATGTGATGAAGGACAAATTTTCCACGGACAATGCATACAATCAACCGATCCCAAATTTTTGGGGAAACCTCTACGCTCGCCAATTGCAAGTAATCTTGCAATATCAACTTCATTAGGTTCCCTCAAGTACTCATCTCCAAAAATCTCCACAACAGCAGTGACAAATCTTCTCAGACTCTCAATAGTAGTACTCTCAGCAATACGGACATACTCATCGGTAGCATCTGCTGCTACTCCATAACTTAACATCCGAAGTGTTGCAGTAATCTTTTGCAGACTAGAAAGACCAAGTATAGCAGCAGCGTTTCTTTTCTGCACGAAATATTCATCGTGTTGTTCTACAGCTTTCCATATATGTACAAACAATGAACGCCTCATTCGAAACCTGCACGTCAAAAGTAATGAGACACACAAATATGAATTTATATAAAAATGTTGCCTATCAATTTATTAATTACATACCGGCGTCTGAAATAAACATGTCCGTACGTAGGGTTTTCTGAAAAATAATCTTGGTACAACCTCTGATGTCCCACTTCTCTATCTCGCCGAAGTACTTGATGCCCTAGGATAGAACCACGATGTTTTGGTTCATCATCCGACTCATCTGCATTAATCGCCACATGAGTAACACCGAGTAAGAAATCATCATCATCATCTGACGATGAATCCAGCACCATCTTCATGGAAAGGCTTCGTCGACTCATAGCGAATCTGTTTTACCTATCTGTAATTAGAATTGTGGAAGACAGCATAGGGAGGGGGGCAGCGGCGACGCAGGGAGGCGAGGACGGCGGCGTAGGGAGGGCGACGACGCAGGAGGGGCGACGGCGCATGGGTGACGTGCGACGGTGCAGGAGGAACAGGGGGTTGACGTGCGTGAGGGATCCAACCCAAGTGATGGTCCATTAAGATGGCGTGGCTTGATTTAAAATTTTGGGACCCAAGTTATTGGGAAACTGCTGTGGGAAGCAAACTTTTTGGGCTAACTTAATTTTAGACAAACCCCCAATACATAGTTTTTAGGGATAATTTTTTCATATTCTCTTGGAGATGCTCTAAGGCCCTCCACAGTGTGTGCCTCAAGTGATGCCAAAAGAGGAGAGAGAGAATTAAAGCATCACTTGGTATGCTGCAGTGTGTGATGCTAATTTGAAGTGATGCTTGAAAAATTGGGAGCGGAGCACCTAGGTGCGCCGATGCCTGCTTAATAGAAAAATATTTCATTGACTTGTCTTGCGGATTCGGAAGCAGCATGTGAGGAAGATAGCATCGTAAAATATTGCAGGTGGGTCCCGGCAGCGCTGATAGCTTCGGTGCCTCATTTTTTCACGCTGCAGGTCTGCCCAAGCGATGCCGGTTTACTCGCTGTGGGATCCAATTTTTTCAGGCATCGCTTAGCACGCTGTCGAGGGCCTAATAGACCTTGTACATGTTGCCCAAAATTTTTTTTGGCAACTACACAAGACCTGATTCTTTTGGGCATCCAGAGCTGTGGAGCGCGAAACCAATTGGGCGCCCAGTCGCTCGAAGCGACAGGTCCGACCGGCGCCCGCGCTTCCCATGTTCTTTTCTTTTTTTTCTTTTTTTTCTTTCTTCAACAAATTTTTTTCTGCATAACAGCATAAGTTATGTTCATAACTCATCGCTACGAAAAAATTTATGCACACAACTTGTCGTTTACAGAATTATAGGCATAAGTTCTTCTGCAAATAATTGTGCATACAAGTTGTATGTATAAGTTCTGCACGCATCAAACTTATACTCATAAATTATCTGATAAAAATTTATAACTCGAAGTTATACGTCAAAGTTATATGTACAAGTTATGACATTCTAAAAATAGAAAGTTGTGGAGATTTTTTTTAAAAAAAAGAAAGTTAGCAAGGAAGCGGAACCGATCGCTAGGAGCTCTCCTAGCGACCGGTCGCTCATTAGCACGGCCCGCTCCGCCCGGTCCAAACACAAACGTATAGCAAGCAGGAGGAGGATAGGAGGTGGAGCCCACAGCCCAGTGAGCGACGAGCCATCCGAGCTGGCATCGACGCACCTCCATAATCCAGTTTCGCGCGCCGATTGGCCGGTGCCAAATCCAGAAATCTCCACCTCACATCCGCCGCTCCAATCGCCTTCTCTCCCCACTTGACAGCTCGCGTCTCCCCCGGCAACAGAACAAAAACACTTGTGCTACAAATACGTCCACGTAACCCTTCTCCTAGCCTTGACACCCCTGCGCCTGCAGTTGAGTGCAGTGCCGCCGCAGCAGAGCAGCAAAAAGCTACTACGAGGGATGGCATCGATCATGGCCGCCGCCACCTCCCGCGTCCTCGCCGCCAAGACCCCGTTCCTCGGCCAGGGCCGCGCCGCCGCCAATGCCAGCCCCCTCCGCGACGTCGCCGCCGCCGCCAGCGGCCGGATCACCATGGTACGTACCCCTCCGGTGCCGGAATAACCACCCGCATACAGCATCGGAGCTCGACGATGCTGACGGCCGAGTGCTTCTTGTTTGCAGAGCAACGACCTGTGGTACGGCCCGGACCGCGTCAAGTACCTGGGCCCCTTCTCCGCGCAGACTCCCTCCTACCTCACCGGCGAGTTCCCCGGCGACTACGGCTGG
Organism: Cenchrus fungigraminus; assembly: GCA_036936925.1. Lineage (NCBI taxonomy): Eukaryota > Viridiplantae > Streptophyta > Magnoliopsida > Poales > Poaceae > Cenchrus > Cenchrus fungigraminus. Next base: position 13,583,497 of record CM072781.1, on the reverse strand, counting down.
GACACCGCGGGGCTCTCCGCCGACCCGGAGGCGTTCGCCCGCAACAGGGCGCTGGAGGTGATCCACGGGCGGTGGGCGATGCTGGGCGCGCTGGGCTGCATCACGCCCGAGGTGCTCGAGAAGTGGGTGCGCGTCGACTTCAAGGAGCCCGTGTGGTTCAAGGCCGGCGCGCAGATCTTCTCCGAGGGCGGCCTCGACTACCTGGGCAACCCCAACCTGGTGCACGCGCAGAGCATCCTCGCCGTGCTGGGATTCCAGGTCGTCCTCATGGGCCTCGTCGAGGGATTCCGCATCAACGGCCTCGACGGCGTCGGTGACGGCAACAACCTCTACCCGGGCGGCCAGTACTTCGACCCGCTCGGCCTCGCCGACGACCCCGTCACCTTCGCCGAGCTCAAGGTCAAGGAGATCAAGAACGGACGCCTCGCCATGTTCTCCATGTTCGGATTCTTCGTGCAGGCCATCGTCACCGGCAAGGGGCCCCTAGAGAACCTGCTCGACCACCTCGACGACCCCGTCGCCAACAACGCCTGGGTCTACGCCACCAAGTTCGCGCCCGGGTCTTAAGGAGCTAGACACGGCTAGCTGCTTCGTGCCTGCCACCATTGTAGACTACTTGTACCACCAATGGATGCAAATATCGTGTTCTCAGGATTCAGCAATGTGCTACTGTGCTACTGGATGAGTTTTTGGGTTTGCATTATGCTCTCTGTCAGTTGTGACTTGTGTGCTCCTGTAACATATAATTTGCTGAACTGCTGATTTACGATCTGTACATGTAGCTGCTTCTTTGCATTTCAGTTCATGTTTTGAGGTTTTGACATACACAAGCTTCTCAGAAACCGTGTAGAATTCAGAGCACCGGGATTCAAGTGTGGAGTGATGAAGGACTGAAATGGCAGTGCAGGATGTCGCAGATCCGAGCAAAGTTTTCAGAAAAGACACCTGGCGAGGTTTTCATATACGTAGTCTGGTACAACAGTGGACCATAAACTTTCCAGAAAAGACGTCTGACAGCATCAGTTAGTTATTCATAAGCTTTTCGTAGTCTGGTACAACAGCAGATCTTAAACTTTCAGAGTAAGCAGGCACCAAAGGGAAGAACAGAGTAACTGCGTTGCACATTTGAACATTTTCTTACTGTACACATCTTACAGTGCTGATGTCGCATCTCTATTTGCTCATGGTGGATAATCTGTACTAATTACTCTTCCATATCTCTGGATTATCACTCTACATACCAATGACATACATACACGGACAACTGAGGACTAATATACATGTACACAATTCTTGCTACACCTACAGATGCTGTATGATCCCTTTGACACTCGCAACACCGGACGAGTAACAGCACTGCCACCGACGATGGAGCTCATCATCATCTCAGCAGGTCTTGAGATGAAGAGAAGAACCAGGAGTATTTCTTCTCGCCTGCCCTGTCGTTCTAGGTCACTTTTCTTGACCCAATGGCAGCAAAATGTGGGGAAGGGTCTGGGATTATCTTGCACGTTCACTTTGAGCTCTTCTTCCCCCACCATCTTTTCCGGGATTTATCGTCATGAGTGCCAACCTTATGAATATTTACCTTCGTCTCCTTCAACCGAGATTTGTAATCTTTCTTCCATGTGGCAAAACGGTCCTTGAGCTTCCGGAGTTCCTCGTCTGGATTCATATTTGAACCAACCTGACCAGACCGCACTGCAACAAGGAAGCCTGCATCATCTTCGAACACCTGCCGCCTGTCTTCAAACTCCTTTGCTAGGTGGTTTACAGCATTTACTCGCCTATCTGAGTTTCCTGCTGAAACTTTAGCTTCAGGATGGTGGTTGTGGTGTCTTGACTCTATCACTTCAGGTGTGTGAGTCCCGGTGGACAATGTATCTTCAGAGTCATATTGAGCATGTGCCGGAGTGAAATCAGTCCGAGCGGCTCGAGCAGCCCCATCATCAGAAGCTAGGTTCTTTTTAGCAGCAACAAGGCTCAGCTGAAAGGAATAGATATAATCACATCCAAAGGATCAGTTCTGAAGGATAATGCCAAAAAAAATCACACTAACTATTCAGGCACCTGCACTAGCTAGGCACCGTAAACAAATTCAATATCTGAGCAATTGTTCTTTAGTCCGTTTAACATATCATTGGGAAAAAAAATCTTTAATATCTCTCCTCAGTAGTCCATGAGAAGGTATCTTGCAGTGCTGTCATCCTTCAACAGATGAATTCATGTTGCAAAAAAATGTTGCTCCAATTCCCTTAACTACAAGCAAACAGGAAAAAGATCCCATAGATAATTACCTGCAGTGAAGAGAGCTGTCTCTTCCACGCATCTTCCATAGATTTCATTTTAGCCTCATATTCTGACCATTTCCTCTCATACTGTTCCAATTGCTGTTTCAGTATTACATTTTCTTCTTCTTTGTCCCGCAATGCAGCCTCAGTTTTTGATATACGACCCTCGAGTTCTTTGATGACTGGCTGGTTTGGATGATGTCCATTCATTTCCTGCGAATTTATATCAATATTAGGAACTACTGTGCCATTTACACCTATGCATTAGACACTTGAACCAATTCTATGTTCGTGAAGAAACTTCTCAAGTTTTTAAAAATATAATTGGACATCACAATAATAGAAATTTCAGCTCTGTGCTGCTAACTAAACAACATAGTAAACAACCATGCTCATGCAAACTCAATATGAGGATTGTCTAATACGAGTACCAAATCTTTCAGATTATTATTGTGCATTAAGTACTGGATGAGATCAACATGCAGCGCATTAGGAGATTGGAAGTTTGGAACTGCTAATATTGTGATATCCTTTGACATAAACTCACATGACATGGCCTTGACTCTGAAATATTCTTCCTCAAGTCCCCTTGAACTTTGTTGCAACTGGACTTTGACTCCCTTTCATTCTGCAAGCACTTGTATTTCCTCCTGGCTAGACACCCACGCATCACTGCAGAAACATAATAAATGCATGATGAGATAGATACACTAATCTGGGCAATATAATGATAATAGGCCCTGTTTTATCGCATAAATTACCTGACTGAAGAAGAATGATATGTTTCAGTTGATCATTAAACATGGTAGTGGCGAGTCGACGCCTAGTGTACTTCTGTATGAGAACAGCTGCCCTCCATCTATTGACAAGATTGTCAAAGTGTATTCTTGCTCTTTCACCACGTATATCTGCAGTTTGGCAAGTCAAGAGAGTTAGACAAAAGAACCAGCATTTGTCAGCTGATAACTAAGACAGGAAGACTACACTAAATTTCAAAATCTTCACATGATGGTCACAACAGTAGAATTTAGGAATACTTTGAACGAAAAAATACGTATAAGTGTATTACATGACTGCAAAGTCATTGATCCTTTCTTTAGTCCCTGGTAACCTTGTCGAGAATGCAACCCACGGAAGTGTTTCTGAATGCAAAGGGTTCCATGGAGCATGCGCTTTTTAGCATTTTCCAGTGCAGCAACCTACAGAACAATCAATAAATAGCAAACCACAGTCTCATGAATAAGAGTAGTTGTAAAATTCACCAAAATATAAAGCTTTAAGTTAACTTCACTAAACTACAACTATTCACACCTAACTATCATGAAACTAGAATTCTTAGGATCAATTTCACAGAACTCCTACTACTTGTGCCATGCCACCATCACTTTCACATACCTATAACATTTTATCCGGGCTCACACACGTGTGAACCTACGTGTGGAAGTGTGGGTATCGTGTGGCTCCATACAAACTGTTGTTGGTTTGTGAAACTAAGGGCACAAGTAGTCGCAGGTCTGTGAAAATGATCTTAAAACTGTAGTTCCGTGATAGTTAGACACGAGTAGTTGTAGTTTTATAAAATTAACTCAAATTGTTTTGTGAGTTAACCAGATTATAAAGCTTTTGCATGCTACTTGAGGATCTACCAATTCTAGCAAAAGGTCTAGAATAAAGAAAGGCTAGAAAAGTCATTGTGTTGTACCTGTCCCGTACGGAAAAACAATTTTGTGTAGCCAACTTGATACATTTCAGGGGGAATGTTCAATTGCTGCAAAACAGCAATTGAAACACTAAGTGGATCTTGAGATGCAATAGAACGCAGGAAAAGAAATCCATATCTGCATGTTGTATAACAGGATATAAGTCAACTGGCAGTGGCACACAACATCGAACAAAAGAAACAAGTCTATTTGTTAAGTTAGATTCTATCAAACAGTAACCTTTCAGCAAATTGCTGGTGAGTCATCCTAGTTGGATAGCCCGTTCTTGATATACGAACGACTTCAAGCACTCCACAGCATTTAAGCTGATGCAAGACAAGATCATGCTCGAATAACTTGGGGCGTTGTTTGCCATTTGGCTGAATGCATCGGATGAAGTGAGGAGTCGTGCTTTCCAACTGCTGCATCAGCTTGAACAGTTGAACCTGAATACACAACAGATACTCATGGCTAAATTGAATGCAACTTACAGAAACAATAAGAACCTAAGTTGAGGAGTTAGGAACAAAGAACTAAAAGCACTCAAATTATACAGTTAAAATATATATGGAGATATTTTCTACAGTAATATCTGATAGTATGAAACAGTAAACGATTAGAATCAGTACCTTAAATTTGGTGGCAACACTTTGTTTTTGTGTATCGACTACTGAATGCCATGAAAGACTTGATTTATTTTGAGAATCAGCAACCATGACAGAGGCAAAATGTTTTGGAAGTTCACATGTACATGATGAGAGTAGTTGGATTGACTCAGAGTGCAGTGGATCTCTGTTCTTCTCCAAGAACCCAGCTGTATCATATGCCACCTGGAATAACAATCAGGACAGTTATCGAGATGCATGTATAAATGAGTTAAACTGATAACTGAAGGAGCAAACTTGCAGAGAAACAATATTGGAGATGATAGATAAATAATTAACACATATATAAACGTGCGGATTTACCAACCTCTCCCGCGTAGTGACAAATCTTAAAAGCGCCTTCTTGTTCACCTTTGAAGCAAGAGTTACCACTTAACTGCTGCTTAAGCTTGTTAGCAAAGGATAAGTCTGTCGCCTTTGGGAAAGTAGACTCTTCATCCAATAATGACAATAACCCTAGAGGTTTCTGCAAAGCAACAAAAAGTTGATGTATAAATAAGATAGTACATATACAAATTTTAATAGTTAACTAGTAAAGCTTCAGTCATAATATAATAAGATCACAATTTTCTTACAGTAGATATACAAATCTTCCATATTAATAATTACAGTTTCTGTTTCTCATTTTATATAGGGAGACACTCATTTCCACTGGAATAGCTCAAAATTCAGGAATTCTACTAGTAACATGGATATCATTGGAAAGGCCTTGCTGATAAAAAAAAAGTGTATCAATTGCAATAAACTCAATGCATTGGAACTTGAAAGCTAATTTGAGCAAAACCAAACAGCCACAGAACCCAAATACAGACATTGTTTCTTCAGCATGCGTCAGGTAAGCAATCACAAAAATATATGCATATCGATGTCAGGCTCGAAAGTTTGTTTAAACCACAATAGAGACAGTAAATATATGGTCCCCATGTAAAAAGGGGCTGCATGAAACAACACTGCATACCTTCTCAAAGAGAGACAAGCAATCAGTGTTATCCACAAATTCCACAGGGGCCCAGTCAATTCCGTCTTCCAAGTATTCCTGGAAAGCAAAAAGAGCAGGTGCACATCAGTATACTGATACAGAGATTAAAAAGAGTAAACAAAGCACTAAAGCTTCAAGCAAATGGATATAGGAGCCAGGAACAGACACATGGAAATAAAAGCGAAGTAGTTCTACAGTTTTATGGAAAGAAAGATAATGCCGGCTGCATAAACCCTAAAACAAATGAGTCATGTCCATAGCATGTGGACCAGACCTTTCGTAGTCATAACCAGAGTTCTAACATAACTGGAACTAATATAGATCTCAGGTCTTGCTGGTGCAGAAAGCAGTCAATTTATGTGGTTTTCTAGGTCTTTGTGTTTCCTAGAATCCATTTCCGCATTTGATAATTACTAACGCTAACATTTCCTCAAACTACAATAAAATAACACCAAAAGTTTGTTGGCTTTAAAGATAGATTCGAAAATTTGGTAAATGATCACAGTTGACAACCAATTGGATTTGAAACCCTGGTAACAGACTAACAGGTTGCAATAATTTTGACATCTACATGATTTCTACCCAAGGAAGCACAGAACCGACTGAAAGATAAAACACAAAACAAATAATATTCAGATCGGATGGGATGGGATCAAACTGTTCATATCCAACTTATGATAAGACAAAACAAGCATCTGACAGCATAAGTAGCACAGTTTACAGAAAGAAGGCATGTGGAATGCGATCTATAATTATTTGCATCTTTGGTGCTACTGTTGTAATGCAAGAAAATGTTAGAAAGCTTACCTCCTGTTGTAGTTTGAAAAGATGTCGGTTGAAGTGCTGCTGCAGCCTCTCATTGGCGTAATTTATACAAAACTGCTCAAAGCCATTCTTCTGTAACAGTTCAAAGATGTCATGGCTGAGGAATTGCCAAACAATCAGTATGAAGCAAAATGAAAACACTACATACATTGAAACACTCAAACCCATAAATATCTAAAATACTTATGGATCTCCATGTACGTTGCCTCCCAGTTCCAAGAAAATGATTAATTTGCTCAACGATCCAGTCAAATAAATGGGCATAGATTGACTTTGCTAGTGCATCCCTTGCATCGATGGCCTAGAAAATTTTGAATAAAAATATAAGGGTTCGGATCAATTAATCCATTCAGATAACATTTCCAGATGACTACATACCTGAGTCAATGTCAGCTTTTTAACAATACTGTCATTTCCAGCTCGGATTTTACGAGTGGACATAGCTGTCACCAGTTGATTGGCAGTGCAGCCTAGTAGCTTTGCAGCAGTAGCCAACCCTGTGAACACATTACATAGTAAAAAGTTATTCAATGACACCTACACCAGCTGTTGACATGACACCTACACCAGCTGTTGATAATTTGGTGTATATGTGTGCATTTGTTTGGGATATTTTCTAGTGGGTATACCAAACGCAACAATTGGACATTAACAAGGGGAAACTGTACCTTCATTTGAAACTACTTCCACATGGTTTTCAGTATCTGCAACAGAGAACGATATGTTTCCCAGCCACAAGACAGCTGCGAGCATAGAAAACAACTTCACTTGATCTTCCTTAGATATTTGAAGAGTATCTAATGCATCCTGCACATGAAAAAAAAGGATGAATAACAATAGGATACTAGCAGACCTCTGGTTGGGGAGTTTGAATTTTCCAATAATTACCACTAGCACTGTGAACTTTTTAGAATCATCAACACCGTCAATTCTCAAGCAATCACTCTGCTTCAAGTAATTGTAGTCATTGGCACTTTTCAGAAACAATTTTTCTGCAGCAGCATATGCATGTAATGGAATTAGGTGACAAAGAGGAGATCTGAACAAAGTCGGCTTTACACTTTGCTACTGTAAGACAAACCCATAAAACGTTAGTGTATGATTACTTTTGAGAAGGGGAGGAGCTCCAGAGCACAGTTGATAGAAAATATGGTAAGATCTCTCTCCTTGTGCCCTTTGAACCACCCTTGACTGCAGGTGCAAAACACAACATATTAGAGCTTACAGAAATAATAAAATATGGATTTTTTCGCCATGCAAGAAATTAATGTACCTTTTCAAGCAGGACTGCTCCATGAGATTCAGTTCGAGGAACATACATGCCCAAGGAAACAAGTTAACAGGAAGTTCAAGGATGCAGTGACTAGCCATCCAAACAATAAATGGTAGAGAAAGCTTACAGGTCTGAATCTTAGCACCACACATCTTCCCAGTTTCAGAAAAGTGTATTTCAATAAGTTTTCCCTACATCAAAATCATAACGGCACCATAAGAATTACTCAAGACTTGTTAACTGAAGAACAGTACGGCAACAATTATACATAGAGGTGAACTCACAAATCGACTTGAGTTATGGTTCCGTGATGTTTTTGCATTCCCTAATGCTTCCAGAATAATATTGGTCTGAAGAACCTCAGACTCCATCCCACTAGCACCCCCTAGAGCAGCCAAATATTGCATCGCAATTTTAGCTGTCTCAGTTTTTCCTGCTCCACTTTCACCACTGAATATGACAAGGAGCAACCAAATATGTTAGAAATTAGGTAACCCAGAGCTTAAAGACGAAGTAGATAGGGGAAACTAACCTTATTATTATTGATTGGTTTATGCCATCTGCAGTGTACCAAAAGCTGCATTAGACAACAATTCTTTCAAACAGTATAAACAATTTATTCTCTATAACACCTACCCTGTAGCATCTCATTAAAAGCCAAATCAGCAACTGCATACACATGAGGATCGTCCTTGGTCTTTCGCTTGTACTGCATGATTGAAGCTTTTCCATAGAGTGGAACCTCTTTTAATGGATTAACGGCAATCAAAACAGGTCCTGCTTTTGTCTACGCAAAAGAATACAGGTAAGAATACATACAATAGGGCATATATAGAACAATGAGATTCTTGTGTAGTGCTTACATAGATAAGATCGTGAGAATATCGCAGCTGCAGATTGTAAAGAACTGAAGGTTCATTCAAGTAGCTCATCTGGATCAAATCATCCACTCCATCAAGAATATCAGGGTTGGCCGGCAAGAGTCTTTCTGGTGACATTGTCAAAACCTATGCAAAGAAACCTTGAGTAAGAATCGTACATGAGTTTCCTCCAACAACTAAGCCAATATGGCAATATGCCAATATAAGACACTCACTTTTCCACTAGCCAGGAGTATTTCAGCATCATCTCCAGATATTGATTGAATCTGTCCGAGTTCCCACTTTGCATTTGGTGAAGAACACCAAACTCGCAGCTTCTGAAATATAATTTCCACAACTTATAATTTTGAGTGGTTTTTCCAACCAAGATGTATACATAAAAACATCACACTCAATATAAAGGACCTAGTTCCTTGGAACCTATACTGGTGTAAGAAACAGTGTGATCTAAGTTATCCAGTGTCCATACTTCTAATAAGTTATAAAACGAGTTACAGTCATCCAATATCCGTATGTCCAAGGATCACAGTAACACGCTAAGTATTCTGGCCGAAACAAGCATGAAGTCTGACTTCCCTCACAAGGGGAAAAAAACTTATGCAACAACTGCATCACTGCCAAATACGAATAAAAAATAAGCTCATCATAACCCAAAAATAACTATGACTTCACCTAAGTTGTATTCATAGATATCATATTAGAGCAAAGTAAGCAACCTTTAAGCAAAGGGGTATAAACTCAGGATATTGGCAAACAAGGGTAAGAGACAATTTTATTTAACATTTCTTGTTCTAAATCTTAAGCAAGCTGATGAGCATCATGTCAAAGCAATTAGCTAGCCTACTTGAATGAAATCTCTCAGCCTATTTCCATATTTTGCATCAAAGTAAAATAATTAAATCTTACAAATTTCAGGATAAAAGCTTCTCACCTTCTGGAAGACATAATCCATGACATCTGTGCATGAAGACTTCCCATTCATCTTCGCTGTTGCTGAGGAAACAGATGGGGGATCCTTACAAACTGCCGTACCCTTCCTGTCCTCATTGAATTTCTCAACATATGGCGACTCCTCCAGCACTTCTGCATTGGTGAACTTCCTCTTAGTCCCGAATATGCGACCTTTTACCAGCTTTTCCTCCTTGGTCTCCACCCCAGCAATCTCCTTCTCAACATCTGGTTTCTTGTCATCCGGCGCTATCTCCATGGCAGCAACTGCTGCCAGGTCATTCCCAAGCTTAAACCCAGCCGGCAATGAGGGTCGTCTTGTCGTGGGCAGCCGGCCACGGCATGTTGGTCGGGCCGGCAATGCCGGAGGTGCATCCTTGGGCTGCTCATCGCGCTTCTTTATCGTCTCGAGCAAGACCTCAAGGGAGCTCTTCTGTGTGGCTGCCGCAGGTGCCATCACGGCAGCCGCGGAGAGCATCACCACCCGGAAATCAACAAGCCACCAGCCCAAACCGGTGACTTACACCAAGGCTCAGACACCAAAACGCCAAATCCAACAGCCGAATTGCACAGGGGCCAGAAATTTCCCCATTCCTCAATAACTTCAGAGGCAGGAGCCCCCCTAACTCACCAAGGGCTCAAAAGTGTCAACCCCAAATCCCACACAGACTCAAAATTCCTCCCGGAATCTCTCAAAATTTCAGGCTCTGAACCTCGGCTCAGCACGAATCGCACGCGGCAAGGAAAAATTTCGGCGCAACCCGCACCACGGGACGGGTGAAAACCCAAACCCTGCGCGATTTTTGAAGGGGGAATAGCCTGGCCAAGCTTGGAATCGGCAAACAGAGAAGGCTGCGGCTGCCAAAGCTGCAATCTTTGGCGAAAGGAAAGGCCAAAGAACCTGAAACCAAAGCAAAGCCTGCCGAACGAATCAAAGCGCTGGCGTACTAGGAGCAGCAGCACACGCAGGTGGCCAAGAAATCATCAAAGGAAAAACGCATCAAGACGCGAGCACTGAAGGAACACGATAATTCCCCACACCCCCCTCCCTCCCTCCCTCCTCTGACGCCGCCCCCCGCTGCAAGAACGAACAGCGGAGCCTGCCGCCCACTACGAACCGCCGCTCTCCCCCCAAAATCGAAAACGGAACACGCGAAAACAAAACCGAAATTGTTTTTTTTGGGTGGGCTTTTGCTTCTCCCTCACATTTCAAACCTCCGCTCCTCCTCTCCATCTCCGTGTCCTTTTCCTCCTGCCCCCCTTGATCCGTTACTTAGCAGTGGAAAAAAAAATGTTTAGGACAAAGCAAGCCAAATGACGCCTATACCCTCGCGCCTGCTCGCTAATTACGCTGCGTGGCCAGTGGCGTTTTCGTGAATCCGGGGGGGAATGGCGGGCACGGGCACTGCGGGTTGCGGAGGCGCGGTTCGAACCGTTGGATGCGAGCGGCTGCCGCTGCCGCTGCCGCTGGAGGAAGGACTACAGTTGGGGTTGGAAGTTACGGAACTGCCCCTGGAGGTTAGTGCGCTGGCACAATGTCATTTCGGCTCTTCGAAAGAGGCTGATATCTTGTTTTGTTGCGATAAAGAAAAGAAGTGATGGAGGCTATGTCCGGAACAAGAAAAATCTTAGTGCGGGAGAAGCTTCTGTTTGGCAGGCTGCCTCTGAGGTTGTTCGGCTGGCTGTTCTCGACTTGCTACGGCTTATTTCGACTTATATTTCTCTCACATAATACTATTCAATCTACCAGTCAAATACTATGCTTCTTACCAGCCGAACAGCCTCTCTGTTTGTGCTTTGTGTGGCCTGGTCAATGGGAAGACCCATGATATAATGTTTCTACAAATACATTCTTTTGTTGTAGAACTGAGTTCCCCAAAAAGTAATGTTTGTGTTTCTGGTCAATGGGTGGTGGGTTATGCATGGTCAGTGTCTTCTGATCACTAATCCATTCTTCTTATTCTTTTGCAATGGCTGCTTTTTGTTTGCAAAGTTCTATGAGCTTGGATAGCGTGCGCATTGGTTGCATAAACAAGAATTGCTTCCATGATTCCACTGCCTTTGATGAAACAAATACCCGAAAATCTCATGTACTCTCGAGAAGATTTATCAAAATGTTGTCTCGAATTCAATGTGTTTGCGTAGTATTTTTTTTACAAGATTTTTCCATAATTCTTGCTAATGATGCACTGCTCCGTGAATCATACTTTACTTAAGCCCCATTTAGTTGGCTGAAATTTTGGTGAAATGAGTGAAATTTTTTGCGTTGAGTTGCGTGCACAGAGAGAGAAAAAATGGGTGAAACTTTAGAATCTTGGGAACTAAACGGAGTCTTAGAAGATCCCGTTCGGATACAGCTAGCTCAACCATCAGCTGTTTAGCTGAAATTAGCTGTAATGGATGTAGCTAGAAGAATTTTAGCTGGTCCTTTTTGGATCCATTCCAACTAAAATAACGCAGGAGTTATACTTAACATAAAAGCTCATTAAGGCTTGACATTTAGATGACAGGCCGGCTAGGCGCCGTCCTACGCACCTCTCTGCACGTTACCGCCAGCACGCGGCGCATGCAGCGTACCAAGCCAAGTGGTGCGTGTGCCGCGCTGCAGAATTCCAGTGCCACCTCAGGGGACGACGTACACGTACAGTGCCCAAAAAAAAGTCACGGCTCTCGTTGCAGGACGTGACGGAGACGGCCGCACGGCTCGTCTCCAACGCAGCAACCACGCGAGCTCTCGATGAAAATCCCGGGACGCTAGCGTCAGTACCTGCCGGCTGCCGCCACACGGCCAAACGGCCAGCCAAAACATATATACCTGCCGGCTGCGCTGGGAGATCCAAATGGGAGAACGTGGCGTCCTTGGGAGTACAGTACGAGGATAGCACGAGCGGTTGCGTACGTGTACGCATCCCCGTCGCGTGACAGCCATGCGTCCGTACGTTCATGTACGCAGGCAGGGTTGTGGTGTCAGGCCCAGGAGCAGCGAGTGCGATCCGTGGGCGTCGCGAGACGCGTATCCGGCAAGCGTCGCGTCGCAGGCCGGGCGAGGAGGTTGCGAGCAACGTGGGCGTGGCAGAGCTTTGCGCTGCTCTGCAGGTGGTCGCGGCAGCATGGAGCGAGATGTTGCTAACGGTGCTCGGAGACCGTGATTAGTAGTAGTAGCGCTTTATCTTTGTGTGTTTAAGTAATGATGATTCTACCCCCTGCAGAGGTTTTTTTTTGCTTTCGTTAAGGTTGAAGAAGCGCCGGCCATGGGCAGCAGATTCGGTGCTGGTTCTGGTAATTGCACGCTACTGCTCGATCTTTTCCTTTTCGAGAATGAGAACTACTGGTGCTGTGTGATGCAGTGGAGGGGCCTGCGGCCTGCCCTTCGTGGTCTTCAGAATTGTTGCAGCAGAGTGGTAGTGCTGTGGTGATGGGCGTGGGGTTCGTTGCCGGTGCGCGCAGGGCACAGTGGACTCGCGGCTTTCCATTGGCTTGCTCGCCGACGGGGAAACACACGAGCGCGGATCTCCTGGCCGCTGTCTCAGCCCAACACCGGCCGGCGGCCGGGGGCCCCTGTTGCCGATGCCATGATGCGTGCGTGACCCCGGCCCCGCGCGGTCTTCGGTTGCGGATCTCGATGCAGGGGGGCGGCGGTCCGCGCCGGAAAGAGGAGGGTCAGCCGGTCAGGTGCTCCTGGTCCCTGCCATGACTGGTGCATGCTGGAACTTGGAGTTCATACTGCCTACTGCTCGTACTACGTATATCTGAATGAATACTGAGCCGAAACAGGCAGCATGTCTCTGCTGGGGAAGTATGGGGCTGTTTGGCTTGGAGCCACGCCACAGAGTGTGACGTGCTGCTGCGTGGCGTGGCGGCCGGTGCCTGGGAGCCAAACACCCCCTATATCATAGCATGGCCGTCGAGTTGGGTGACTGCAGAGCTCTTGCTTGCAGATGTATATATGCAACCTCAATCGAGCACGCATTTGGTCCACTGTCAGCGCGCGTCCCCCACCAAGGATAGGGTTAGGTGGTCCAAGCCGCCGAAAACGAAAATCCAAACAGGCAAATCAGCAGTTTGCACATCAAGTGTCAACTCCTACCCCATCCATCACGCATTACGCCCAGACGCCGGTTGGTGCCGTGGCATGATCATTCCAAGCTCTAGTACACCACCACACTAGATGATCTGATGCGGACCTTTAGACCGTTTTAAAATTCAAAACCCACAGGATCGCCATCACCAAACGGAGAGAATTCTAGCTAGCTTAATGATCAGCGGATGATCATGGATAATGGCCGCACCCCACCACTACGAGCCATGAATGATGGAGGGGGAGAATCTGAGGCGATCGAGCACGACGAGCAGATAGCTGCGCCTCGTGCGTACTACAGTACGTGCAGATGGCAGTTTGCTCGCTCGGTTAATTTGCCGCCTTCCTCGATCGGATGATTAATTAGGTGCCGCAAAGCCGGGTAAGGATCATGAGGCATCATTGCAGGCCTTGCTTGCAAGTGAGGGCGCACCGGGGCTACGGCGAGGGCAGGGCAGGGGGGACAGCCAACCAACCAGCCATGCACAGCACACCCAGTGCAGTGCGCTCCGTAATCCTTCCTTCCATTCAATACGGGGCATGTTGTTTTTCCAGGTCCCGGGACCATGAGTATCTGGCTTGTACTCCCACAGCCACAGGTCCCCAACCCAATTTCTACGTTTCTGCTGATGCTGTCATACTAGAAAGATACTGCCATGACTATCATACCAGGTGTAACGTTTTTTAACCGACCACTGCGTACATTACCTAAGCAACAACATAAGTCCACACATATGCCATAGCCGAAAGAAGCATAAGAGACGCACTTCTCCTCATCTCTTGACTCTTGCTACGATCTTGTCTGCTCTCGCTACTATTGGCAAGTTTCTATGTCATCCAAAATCCTAAGTAACCCATATATAGCTATACACCTCTTAAGCATATGCATGTCCTAAAATACTTTACTGTTGCGCAACACTTGTTTGTGTAGGAGAAATCTAGTTCAGTCTGCATGGTAAATTTGAGTAAGCTAGTGTAGTAGTAAATTTTGCTTCACCATGGTAACCAAATGTAGCTTCGCCTCCGTTAGAGTTTTTGTTTGGGTACAAGAGGATTGAGTGGGATGAAGTGAATCGAGTTGATAATGAACTAATTTCCTCTTCGATCGCTACATTCCACTTCAATACTCCAGTACCCAAACAAGCCTATTTAGACTGCGGAAAATCTACGTGCATAATAACATTTATAATCTAGAAAAGCTAAAAAAAAATCTACGACTTTGGTAATTTCTTAAAGAAACATATGCTACTACCTTTTTCCTCTGTATTTACTCGTTCAAGTTATTTTGGTGAACCTCATCCCCTGTGTGATGTGTCTAAGCAAAATATCTCCACTCACGCCATGGCAGAAAAGAAAGGTCCACCGCGCTGCCGGACGCCGGAGTACGCCCGAACGAAAGCGACGGCAAATATTATCCAGAGGGAGAACGAAACGCGACAGGAAGGAGAGGTCTCCCCATCACGCGCCCTGCCGCCGCGGTTTTTTCTGCGTGGCCGCTCGCACTCGCACGACACGGGCCGGCCGGGTGCATGCTTCGCTTTGCCGTTTACGCCTTGTCGTGGCCGGCCGGCTCGTGGCGCCGCCCCGGAAAGCGCTCCACGTTGCGTGCCATCTCTCCATCCTCCTCCTATCCCTGCGCCTGCACACCCCCGCTGGCCGCTGCAGGCTCTCGAAGGCTGCCGCTGCGAAGGTTTGGTTTGGTGAGCCCGGCCAATCGCGCCGCGCCAGTTCTCCCAGATGTCCCAGTCGCGGCGAAAGCGACACGCCCGGGTGCGTGCTCTCTGTGCCTCTGTTTGGTGGTCGAGCGGCAGCGCACTCGCGGCCGCTGGGCCACGGACAGAGAGGAAAAGGACAGACGGCTGGTGTGTGTGTGTGTGGACGGACGTGTGGTGAGCTCTTGAGCGAGCGACCAAGATGGGCTATCCCGAATGCCTGCACCGGATCGCACCAAGTGGAAGCGCGGCGGCTACACGCACCGGATCGGACTCCGGAGCTCTCGGGTCGGGCATGCGCGCGCCGCCGTGTTGCGTAGCGCCGTCCTCGCGTCGCGTGGTTGCGGTTTCCGCCGGCGCAGGGGGTCGTGGTGTAGGGTTTGATGGGGATGCATGGCCTGGATTTCGTCGTTGGGTTTTTTTCTTCTTCTTCTCGAGAAGAAAAAAAACAAGTAGAAAGAACGGCAAAAAGGAAAATGGAAGCAAACGCAGTTTTTTTAATTACACAGTACAACGTAGATGTTTACAACACGCACGCACACTCACCCCTATGAATACACGTACGCAAACCCTACTCCTATGAGCACCTCCGAAGGACTGAGCACCGACAGATCTGGAGATTCTCGAAGTCACTATTGGCGCCTCGTCGTCGACGGGAACGTCGTTTACCACTTAATGCATAACACCGGAAAATCCTGGAATAAATCCAGAAAAAAGTGTGAGCACCAGGATTTGAACTCTGGTGGGTAACGTCCTACTAGACCGTCCTACCATTGGACTACAAGCCCATTCGCGGAAGCAAACGCAGTTGGGGTTCTGACCCAAAGGAATGAAATACAACAACAAGCCCATCACGGCCCACGGGCTGACGGGCCTCAACTAGCAGGTTTCATCACGCCCATTAATCGCGAGCTGCGGTCGGTCGGGTCACTGCCGAGTGCCGAGTTCCCAGATCGACACCCGAACCCCGCGAAACCCTAGCAGCGCCGAAGAAGAGAAGGGCGAGCAGGCGGCGCAGCCATGGCGAAGAACCGGAACAAGAAGAAGAAGGGCGCCGGCGGCGTCGCCGCCATGGACACCTCCGACGGTGGCCCCGTCGCCTCCACCGCCGCGGCAGCTCCGCAACGTAACTTGCCCCCCTTTTCAGTTTTATTTTGGGTGCTTTATTGGTGTTTGCTTCTTCGATTCCTGAAAAGATTCCCTTGTTTCATGTTGTTTTTCTTTTGCGGTTCAGCTATGGATACATCCGAGGGGAATCAGCCATCGTCGACATCGATGGCGCTCGGTTCGATCAACAAGTAAGTAATTGAGGTGCCGCAAACTGCTCTTTGTTTTTAAGTTTTTCATGATTTCCTCGTGTCGGTTTATATGAATTATGAGTGAGCTTCATTAATGTGCCAGGTTATGCGGTAACCACATTAGCAATATGTATTACTGTTGGGTAACGTGAGATCACTGTTTTGTGCTAGCTAGGTTGCTTTGATAGGTAGCGGAACCATTTGATTTGATCTACATGATGGGTTCTGTAAGATTTTATCTTATTGTTCTTGCGACGATGTCTATTGTATGCATTACTGACGCAATCGAGTGCCACAAGGGATGCATATGCTACTTCCTTAGTAGTAAATTGTGTGTATCAAATTGTCCATGAATAATTTTTCAGTGGGTCAACACCCAGGAGGTTCCCTTAATTTATTTAATTTAATTATTTGTATGTGCTCCATCCAAGCTGTTATGGCTGACTTGGAAATTGTTGGATGGGTAGTATGCTCCAACTTCGCTGAAGTATTTTGACCCCTTCCCTTATGAATTGTATTAGTATAATATGCTTCTTTTGCTGATTTAAAGCAGCAATCATCTGATTTAGTTGTTGGCATGATCACAGGCATCTGTAGAACATATTTAAACTTATTCGAGTCACATGGCATTTGGATTCCATTTCTGTGGTCAATAGATGAAATAGATAAATCTGAGCTTGATCTGTTTATGTGAAAAGTCAACTTGGCATAACTCGAATGATTCTAAAATAGTTGAAATTGACATTGGTTATGGAGGATGATACCTAACAGCTTTAACCACAATCAATTTTGCACGTATGGGTGCTCCTGTTTCTTTTCACCTCTTGAATCTTCTAAGAGAAAAAAAACAAAATTTTCTTATTTACAGCTCTATCTTTCACCCATGTTCAGTTGACTAATTGCTGAAATCCATCAAGCAAACGGGCTTGCTCTACCAAATACTTCTTGTCAGTGTCTTGTAAACCTACACAGCTCAGTTTGTAGTACAGAAGTATGTTGCTGCTGACTATGAAATCAACCTAAGTTGGGTTAACATACATCTGTTTCAACATAAGTAACACATAGCTCACTAGTAATCTCCTGAGGGCCTACAGAGTTTTCTACCATGGCATGATTATGGTTGTGTTTAAGCACTTCTCTGTAGGCAACTGCCTAAATGAGTTAATCTCAATTAGTTGTCTCTTAATGCATCATATATTAGGCCCTTCTGAAATTGCATTTAATAGTTTAATTAGATGATTTTAAAAGTGGATTCGTGGTAATTTCCATAGAAATGAATGTTCACTCGTCCTTCACTTCTGGTTTGGTTAGTCCTTGCTGAAACTTGCACTGTTGCAGGCTATATAATTATATATGCTCAGTCTGTTCTGTATCTTGTTGACCAGGAAAATAAAAAAAGGAGTACAGATGAAAAGGTCACAGAATGCGAGGAAAATGAAAGCAATTGCCAGGGCCGTATCAAAGAATGAACAATCTGAGGAGAAGATCCAGAAGTCAAAAAGCAAGAAGACAAGGATTCAGTCTGCCAAGTCTCTGTACGATTGAAAGATTTAGTAGTTTGCAGAATTTTTTGTACCCATGTAATTCTACCTTGTAGAGCAACCAAACCTGTGTTTTCGGAAAGAAAGGGGAAATCTGCATTTTAATCTTTAGCCAGCATAGGTTGTCGCACTTGAGCTTACATGTAGTGCTCAAGTGCTAGGTCTGTATGTGCCCTGGAGGGCTGCAATCTGTGAAGCCGTAGGCAAACCTGCGCCAAGGCTTCACCATTGAGCCAACTCTGAGCCTGGAAAGTGATATAGTGCGCTGTGCCGTATTTGGGATGAATGGTTAAGCATATTCTTGATGTAGCACATTTCTGTTTGCAAAAGTAGTTGATATGGTTTCAAGTGCAAACAACTTTCTGGAGAGATATGTACGCTGGAATAATCTTCCTTTGATGGAAAAAGGTAGAATCGATGCCTTTCCCTTAAAAATCCTAGGAGCTTTTCTCTCGAGTCGTTGAAGATTGCGCACAACACATTTCCCAGTGTAGCCCACTACCTTGTTCCTTGTACCATTGGCTACATCCATCATCTGTGTTATTTTCTAGAAGTATGGGCTTTGATAGTTGGTTGCCGAAGAACTTGTTAGGACTTGTCTGTTTAGTTTCCTGATTTTAGCCTTCAATTCATTATTCACTCGTCACATGGAGTTACATTTTCTCTTACAACATGCGTCACAACACCTTTTTTTTTTACAATTTTCCACCCTAATACACTATTTCAGCACTATTTATTCGTGTAAATTTGACGAATTTCCTAATTTTCCACCCTAAGGTGTGTTCATCTCAACCCTTGAGATCCACATACTCAACCCTTGAGAAAGTGGAACCAGGTGTGTTCATCTCAACCCTTGAGATCCACTTTCTCACGCAACAGAAGTACCGAGGCACACACCACACGTCCACATAGCGTATCCGTACATGTTATCCGATTCTCCTCCCCTGCAAGATGCTTGAGTATATGTATATACAGCCTGATACTTCATTCCACTGACGCGTTCAATATTTGTATGCATTTGTATGGGTTAATTAATGGGCTCCCATATGCTTTACCTCCTCCTCATCTCGTGTACGTTTGACGGTGTGTATGTACCATAGATATACATATGCTCTCGTAGCGTCACAAGGAGCAGTGACAAGCTAGCCGAAAAAGGATTCGTGGAGCAAACGCTCTTCCGATTCGTGCTTTGCTCAGCCGTGCGTTATCACATTCACATCCGGGATCGCGTATCGGTCGGGCGTATCCGGGACGCACCGTCTCTCGATCGTTGTCGTGCCGGTCGTAGCGAGCTTTGTGACGAAGCTGGGATTCTTCTTCTTTTCCCCGATCGCACCCGACCCGGACGTCGACGGGCACGGCAAGGATGACCGGCGCCGGTTTCGTCTGCGTCGGGGAAGCTATTTGCGGTGGATGGAGACCTCCGCGTTCCTATGGATGAGAGCGACTCCTCAAACGATTGATTCTTCGGCGGCAGGTGACGGCGACAGTAGAGTAAATTTTCCTCACTTGACAACCAACAGCTTTCAGGGCCTCATTCCCGTTCATTCGCTCGCTTGCCATTTCGCTTCGTTTTTGTCTTTTTTTTTTACCTTCTTCTTATTCGCATTTGAAAGACATTTTACAGTGGGTATATATAATTAAAGAAACTGACCCCACAACGATTTGTTTACGTGAAATTCACAGGCTTTGTACTACTTCTAAAAGGTTCCGATATGAGTGTCCCCAAACAGTCAAAAACTGGTGTGTGCACTGTGCAGTCCACCAATTTAAACCACCTGCAGTCGGCCACCCTTCCATACAAGATACAACACACAACTACTTGGTGCGACAAATATAATTGTTGCTCGTGTGCCCAATCAATGCGCTTATTCCGCGTGATTACACAGGTTAACCCGTAGATCTACCTTTGGCGTTCGATAATTCTTCGTACGGCGACTTTTGGTCAGCATGGCGGTGGGCCCCACGGCTCGACGCCTTTTCAAAGCCTTTATGCAAAGAGGTCCAGACGTCCAAAGAATCTATCACCGGCTGATCTCGATCGTACTATCGTAGTAGCTCAGGAGCTGAGAGATAAATCCATTTGTTCAAACACAGGCTAGGCCGCAGCGACAAATGGCAAGATATGCTTAGACTGACTCCAGCGGGTGCCTCATCCCCTCCCGCAACCTCAAAATGAGGAAGGGATGGTCACTGTAGCGCTTCCAGCAAAGAGCGCAACCGCTGCTGCAAAATGCGCTACGCTCCCCACGCGACCTCATTCTCGGGGAACACTGTAGCCTTTCCTCATCTCAACTGCCACCCCCACCGACGCCTCCTCTCTCCACCCGACCAGCGCCTCTCTCGGCTCCTCCCCCTCCACCGGTGCCTCCTCGACTCCTCCCCCTCCACCGGCGCCTCCTCCAGTCCTCCCCCGACCCACTCCACCACCACCGACACCTCCTCCACCGGAGCTCGGCGTGGCAGATCCGGATCGAGCTCCACGGTCGGCTCGAGCTCGGCGGCGGCGGAGGAGCTCCACGGCCGGCCACGGCTCGAGCTCGGCGGCGCAGCTCCGGCCGTTGCGTCCCGCGGCCTCCTCCTCCACGACGTTGACCTCCCTTCCTCCCCTCTCCCTCGATCCGGCGGCGAAGGAGGAGCTCCACGGCCGGCCACGCGACGTTGACCTTCGGGGTTGGAGGTGGAGGTGGGGACGGCAGCGGAGGTGGAGTTGGGAGGTGCGGACGGCGACGGCGAAGATAGAGGACGCCTCCTGCTCCGCCCGGCGCCCGGCGAGGATGGACCGATGCCTCCTGCTCCGCCCGGCGCCCGGCGAGGTGAGGGAGGGCCCGCCGGCCGCCTCCTCCACCCCCGGGAGCGACGGCGCGGCGGGATCTAGGGTCCGCGGCGGCGGCTCTCTCTCGGCGGAATCCAGGGGCGCGCGGGAGGCAACGGCCGGAGCTAGATGCAGAAGGGGAACCGGCTGCTGCTAGAGCGCTTGCCACTGTAGCTTTCTCCCTCCTTCTCTCAAAACTGGATTTTGCGGAAGGGGAACCGGCTGCTTGCTGGAGTCGGTCTTATGCGAATGGGTCGCACAAGATATATATATGCCTAGATGGCTAGATCAGATGAGAAATCGCACTGACTGGTTGTACACGTTTCGTTGCCTGTACGCTTATGCGCTGTCTACTTCAAACGTTCGGTTATCTACGTAAGTAGCATGCATGTAGGCAGTACTCTGTCTACCAAGAAATTGAACGTCATTTGTCCTGTGTCAAGCCAAATTAGGCACTCTTCACCCATTTTTCTTGGAAAAGTGGAAAGAATGACAAGAGACACTCACCACTTCACCTACCAAGGCCCATCAAAAATGAGAAGACCAATCCATTCACGCGAAGCCTTTCCTCTTCTACAGCTGAGAGAGGCGCAAGGAAAGCGCCCCGTGCTCCTGCCGCCGGCGAGGGCGCCGTTCTCTTCCGCCTCCGGTGGCCTTCGGGCCCTCGGATGTGTGGGGAAACGGCGATTCCTCGACCGGCAGGGTAGATTAGGTCTCCGTAGGAGTAGGTTTCCCGGTGGCGGCGTCTGTTTGGTGGTGGCGGCACAGCCTCCTTGGAATAAGGTCCTCCCGGGCCTCAACCACCTCGCGCGCCTTGTGCTCAGCTGGCGGCGGTGGGCCTGTGGGGTTGGAGTTGACCAGATCTGAAGCCCCTACGAGTGATTCGGATAAGGTCGGCTCTGGTGTTCCTGGCGGCATCGTTGAGGCGAAGGCGACGATGCCGTGGCGGAACAGGTCCTCTCGGACTCGTCCTCGTCCCGGTGGCGCTTCTCTCCGGTGTCGCCGGCGAGCCCGTGGAGGGGGTGCTCCCGACGTGGAACCCCTGTACAGGAGGTGTCGGCCAGCGACTCGTCTTCCTCGACGGGAGGTGAGTTTGACGGGCTTTTGTTTGATGGATGAAGTGGCAGCTTGCGGTCTTGCGGATGGCAGGAGAGGGGTGCAGATCCAAGCATGCGGCAGCAAGGTTCTTTCATCCTGCGACAGCGCTAGCTGTAGCCGGAGGATTTGTGTCCAAGGTCGCCGGAACTCGGGGTGCGTCCCCGGCCGATGGATTTCCAGCGATGGCTTTAGCTCGCCCATGGAGACGAGCGTCTACTGCGGCTTCTATGAAAGCTTTGAAGCGTTGGAGTTCCGTACGACCTGCGGTTGGTGGCAGCGTTTCCGGAAGAACGCCGGCGGCGGAAGACGGTGGCGGGATCTGGTGTGCAAGGGTTCTGGGGTCTTGAATGTAATTTTTGTTTTTGCTAGGGACCTTTGTGCAAATAGTCTGGTGGAACAGCTGCCCTCTGGATCCATCCAGAATGTACCTGTATGTGGTTTGGTATGTGTATGGTATTTCTGAAGTAATACACGTATGTTTCATCAAAAAAAAGGCCCATCAAAAATGTCTCCACGTATCCTACTTACTTCCTCCTACTAGGCAGCCGACGGGGCGTCTCTCGCTCCTTCCGTCCTCATACTCAACTACAGTACACACCAGGGCGGAAAGCAGGCGATTCGCATCTCGGTGTCGATTCCACCGGCGATTCTTCGCCTCCGGCGGCCATTCCGGCGCCGGAGGTGGGGAGGAGCTGCGGGATCGACGGCCGATGTATATTACCTACTATTATAGCTTAGGGCTAGTGTGGTTAGGGTTAGTTTCCTCCGTCCTTGTGTCGCTGTGGCGGAGTCCTGTGTCCCTCCTCTATGGTGCTGATGAAGATGGCGGCGTCGGTGACAGCGACGGCGGTGGCTTCTTCAACGGCACAAGTTGGAGGTTAGTGTCCCTGTGCAGCGTCTCCGGTGGACGACGTCGTCGATTCGAAGAAGATGGATCCAGATCGAGCTTTTTCGACATCTCCGACGGCTTCACTGTTCTTGCTGGCGGCTGCTGCTTCAGGTTCGGTTACCAGCTCCATGAACCGGGTTGGTTGTTGCTTCCCACCTTTTCTGGTGGTTTACTTCCCCTTCGGGGTGTTCTGATGGCTGGCGAGCTGGGGATGTTGCTGGTTGTGGCGCCAGGCTCCCTATTCTCCGGCGATGAGATGGCCGCTGGTCATCTGCCTAGGCCTGCACGTTCAACGACTAAAAAGCATGTCGGTTACGCCGTTGTGCTGCTCTTGGTGCCGTTTTTAATATTTGAAGCTTCTTCGTCGGGAGGGTGGTCGGCTTCAACGCGATTGATCTGGTCGCCGGCGACGAGGAACACCGGGAGAAACTTGCAAGGATCTGAATGTAATTTTCTTATCTTCCAAAGATATCTTTGTAAGTGTTGGGTTGTAAACTACCTTAATCATATATGAAATATAAAGCCCGGTTCTCTAAAAAAAAAACTTCCTCCTACTAGGCTACTACTACATCTACATGTGTATCGAGAATGGCCGTCAAATGGGGCTCCGGGCTCCTCCCAACAATACCCCAATTTCTTGGACTTCTTTACAAAAAAAGGTCATCTCAAAATTCTTTCACGCAAAACATACCTGCAAATACAACACACCGTACGGCATACGCATACGCACACGTACACACATACACGTACACGCGGACCCACCGCCCGAAAGGCGCCAACGCCAATATATGCCTGCCCCACCACGTCACCCTCTTCCTCCCAAAGTGCCCACCCCGAGTCCCAAACTCCCAAACCTCCGCCGCGGCCTTTCGCTTCGCTTCGCTTCCAACCCCCTTCGATACTTCCCAGCAAGCTACGACTACGAGCTCCTCCGCCCCGCCCCGCCCCATCATTCCATGGCCGATCCCCAACCCCAGCCCGAGGCCCTGACGGAGCCCGCGCGGATCAACGGCGCCGCAGCGGAAGCCACGCTCTCGGGCGGCGAGCTGGCCTGGCGCCCCGCCGCTGCCGCCGGCGGCGGCGGAGAGGGGCAGGAGCGGCGGCTGGAGCTCGAGTCGGGGGTGCTCGGGTGCCGGGTCGAGGGGAGGAAGCTCAGGGTCGCTACCTTTGCCGCGAACGGCGGCAGCGGAGACGGGGAGCGGCCCTCCGCGGCGCCCTACGGCGGCGGAAGCAAAGGGGGAGGAGGAGGAGGAGGGGAGGTGGTGCTGGAGATGGAGAGCGAGGACGCCGCCGCGCGGTGGGGGGACGCCATCAGGGATCAACTCACCTCGTTCGGTAATTCGGCACCCACTGCTACTCTGTTACTAGTTGTAATTCGATAATTTCGATTCCCCCTGCACCTTGCGAGTAGCGTTTTGACTCGTAACAGTGACGCGATCGAGTTGCTCAGTGCTCACGGTTGATTTTTGTTTTATTCCAATCGCGTGGTTGGACTGTTGGGGGAGGCTGCTGGCTTTTGATCGGGTCGGCGGGCGGGGTGGTTGTTGCATCGCGGGCTACTGGAATTCGTTGACTTGATTGGATAGCTCATAGCTGCTGGGAGGAAAAAAACAATATGGGTTTTTTTAGAAGCCCAACTTACCTAAAATTCACTATGCAAAAAAAGATTTCCCATCGTATCAAATATCACATCAAAAATGCCGACACATGCATGGAGTACTAAATGTATATGAAATCAAAAACTAATTACACAGTTTGGATGTACTTTGCGAGACGCATCTTTTGAGCCTAGTTAGGCCATGGTAGGACAATATTTACCACAAACAAACGAAAAGTGCTACCGTGCTTTTCAGTTCGGAACAGTGCTTTTCAGCCCAAAATGCGTGCAAAATCTAGAATTTTGCATCCCAATTCAGGGAACTAAACACACCCTATGCTCCTGATTCCTGGCTGATAGTGAGGGCGAAAGATAAAAACCAGCAGAGCATATCCAGTCGTTTTGATTCGATTAATCAATTATAGGTTGAATTAAATCGTTGTAGATTGTAATGGTCGTAGGCGCACACAACCCTGGCTCCAAATCTTTCTTGGTATGAGTGCAGCGTGCAGTTGATGACTCTTCCTGTGGGTATGCTCTGGTCAAAGTGTCAAATGCACAAATGGAGCGATAGTATGCAAACGTGCTGATGAACCCCAACCCAAAGAGTTTGAACTTTGAACTTGTCCGTGGATTATTCTTCTGTGTATGGTACTCTGGTCTGTTCAATTTCCATGGTTTGGATCAAGTGTTCGTGCTGCTGATGGTGCACAAAGCTTGCAATGCAGCGATGATACTGTTGTTATCATCCCAAGCTTCCAGTCGGAATCATGCCTGTCCATGTCTGCGCAATGCAGCGATGATACTGTTTTAGTACTAATGTTATGTGCACCTCCCTTGTAGTTCAATCTTTCTTTTGTCAGATTTGGTCAAATGTTCCTCTCAGTGTCACTGTTGCCATTTAACGTAACCCATGAGTGTTGTGTTTGCTATCTACACAAAATATCTGAGCTGACTATTTTCTGGTCAGTTTTTTTTAATCATTTGATAGTGTTGATCCAAGTGTTCCATATTTCTAGTTGGTATTAGTTAATGTTTATCTACACTCCAACAGAAAAGCGTTGTAGATTAACAAAGCAATTCAAATCCTTGTTTTCTACCTATCAATAAACTCTTAACTATTTCTGCTTCAGGCCGTCCAAAGAGACTGTTCATTATAGTGAATCCTTATGGTGGAAAGAGAAGTGGTCGGAGTATTTTCCAGAATGAAGTCCGACCTCTCATTGAAGCTGCTGGCATTCTCTATACGATGCAAGGTTTGTGGTCTATGTGTATTCATCATATTTTTAGAATGATAATTGTGATGCCCAATTACTCTATCTAATTTCAAATTGTGAACCATGTATAGAAACCAAGCATCGCCTTCATGCTCAAGAGATTGCACATTCATTGGATGTTAGGAAATATGATGGGATCATCTGTGTCAGTGGAGATGGTGTTATGGTAGAGGTTAGCAAAATATGACAATTTCCGTATGTGAATGAAACTATATTTAAATTTTACATACTGAAAATTGCATTCTTTTCAGATGCTTGTTGATACTATTTGCCTTTTGCACGTATTTTGGCACTTTTTCTCATTGTTATTTTATTTTTTGCTTAGGTTGTTAATGGTTTCCTGCAAAGGGAGGACTGGGAAACAGAAATTAAAGTGCCGCTTGGGATCATCCCAGCAGGTACATTTTGTAACAGCTACCTTGTCACATTGATGTAACAATGCACATAGTAAGCAGTACTGTGTCTTAGGTTCACTTCCATTAGCAATCGTTCCAAAACAAAAACATTTTGATCAAGATTTCTTGTAGCTTGTAACTTTTACAGAATTGTTTTTGGTTCAGATTGTAGCATTTGGCACTTTATTATCATTAGTTCTCTGAGCACACTTTTCACACACTACATGTGCAACAGGTACCGGAAATGGAATGGCACAATCTCTATTACATGCTGCTGGCGAACTGTTCTCCATACCAAATGCTGTGTTTGCCATAATTAGAGGTCAGTCGTTTTGTACTCAATTTTTGTTAGTTTTCGTCTGGGAAGCTACGCCATCTATTTTCAGAATCTCCTCCCCCCTTTGATGTGTTTGGACATTGCTGATGCAGCTCCTTTCTTTTACACAGGCCACAAACGGGCACTTGACGTTACTTCTGTTGTGCAGGGAAAGACAAGGTTCTTTAGTGTCCTGATGCTTACATGGGGTATGTATTAGCTTGGTTTTAACTCTCTCCAAACCGCAGCTGATAACACAGCTCATCTCCTCAGATATTACTGTCACTTTCTCACCTTTAGCAATAAAAATAAAATATTAAAAATATTAACCCAAGTCTGAAAATGATCAATGAACTGCAGGTCTGGTAGCTGATGTTGATATTGAATCAGAGAAGTACAGGTGGATGGGAAGCGCTCGCCTGGAATTTTATGTATGCCTTCTACTACCCTAAAAGCATATATCGATTTTGTTTGCATGCATATATAACTTGTAACTCCATCTTTTTGTCATAATGGACTACTTTCATCATCACATCAGTGCATGGCACATAGAGGTGCTACCAAAATTAGATGCCCGTCTGGCACATAGAGTTGTACCATACTGATGGCATACTGACAGATGCGTCTCTTACTTCACCACTAGTTTGAAGTTCCAGGCTTCCAGCTTTAGAAGGTCGTTGTCTTTAGCAGGATCTTTTGGATTTGTAAAAGCTCACAGTGTGCTCTGCCATGTGCAATACAACTTCATTCCAGTTCCTTCTCCGCGTGATGAACCTGCGACGGTACAATGGGCGTGTCCTCTTCGTTCCCGCCCCAGGATACGAAGAAGTCGGTGAGCCCGTGGAGCAAACTACCAGCTGTAAACAGAACGAAGAAGACACCGCAGACGGCAGAAATGGTGAAACGAGTGGTTATCCAGGCCCATCGATCGAAGAAGCCAATCTCCAGTGGAGATCGCTGAGCGGCCCATTCGTTTCGGTCTGGCTCGGCAACGTTCCTTTCGCCAGTGAAGATGCAATGGCAGCACCAAAAGCAGAGGTCAATCTCTCTCCATTTTGATTTGCTCGTCCCTATGTTCAGGGGTCGTGATCGAGTTAGAAACCTGCCTTCGGGTTCCCCTTTGCTCCATCCAGCTATTGATTCTTGTTTATCGCCCTTTTGCATGCAGTTCGCCGATGGGTACCTGGATGCGGCCATTATCAGGGACTGCCCGCGGTGGGACGTGCTGGGGCTCATGTTCCAGATGAAGGACGGCGCGTACGTGAACTCGCCGTACGTGGAGTACTTCAAGGTGAAGGCGATCCGGATCGAGCCGGGCATGCGCATGGGCAGCAGCAACAAGGGCGGCATCATCGACTCGGACGGGGAGGTGATCGCGCGTGGCGACGGCGGCAGCGAGCCGGAGCACCTGATGGCGTACGGCCCGCCCATCCAGCTGACGGTGGACCGGGGGCTGGCCACCATCTTCTCCCCGCGATCGAGATGACATGCACGGTTCTTCGTGTTTATTCTTCACCATTTATTTGGCTTTCCGACTTCATTAGCCTTGTTATTTTCTCGTCTGTAATCGTTTGTTACATGTAAATACTGTCACAGTCACACCGCAATATTGCGAGGAGGGGGATGTCTGTCCGTTGAGATTCTTTGTTTCCACAGTTACTGCTTCACTGTTACTTTCGAGAAATGGGAAGCTTACAATACTAGTTCTGGATGCTATACCGCACCATGGCCAGGAGCACAACACACTGTTTTTCTGTTTCCTGTCGAAGAACGGAAGAAGAGACTTTGCTTTCACTGCACACACACTCTTTCCGGGAAGGCGAAGGCGAGGCTGCTGCTGGCTGCTCGAGCTTTTCTGCACTGCAGGTCTGCAGCAGCGGGAACAGATGGGAGGAGACGGTTTTTGGCATCACGCGGGTCATCAGCGTGGTGGTGGGATGCTCGAGCTACCCATTGAATCCCATATTCCCTTGATTGACGCAGTAGGTGTGGTGGTGGTGGCCTTGCGTTGCGGCAACGTGCATGCGGGGGGTGTGGCATTATTGTCCCCGTACCCGCGTTTGCGCTTGCGTGCCCCCTGCGACTGCGAGGCTGATAGAGAATCTTTTTCCCTAGGCGCGACGCGCGAGTCGCCCGGCCGCAAGCAACGGATGACGACGGGATGAGAGCGGAGGCATCATGGGTTCTTCGGATCGTTTCTGGCCAATCCAGCACATTCGTGCAGCGGAGGGTTTAATTCTGTCGGCAGACTTCATACCCAATCTGTCTATCGACTATTTCTCAGCTGGGTGGGGATTGCACGAAGCTCTTGAAAGAAAAAAGAAAACGGATTGATTTGCATGCACACACTTAAAAAGAATTTTCTATATAGCTCGTCGTGAGAAGTACGCATGCCTTGTACTCAACACATTGGCGGCGAGCGGCATATGCATGGGGAGCGCTCGTAGTAGTTGGCACGCAGCAATAGACTACGCAGCATAATGATGCGTCGCAAGCTTTGCATGCACGGTACGAGCGCTAGCTGAGCTAACACATGGCAGGTGGCACATGCATGCATGCATGCATTCATGCCTCGTTTTAATAACTTTTAAATGCAAGAGGGGGGGACTGCCTGACATGCATGCACACACCACCATATATGAGCCACGAGCAAGGGCTCGGATTGCATTGCTAGCTGCTCCTCTCGGTCTTTTCCCGTGCCACCAGTGATCCTCTGCTCTGGACTGAGACTACCGGGACCGCGACCGACGATGATAGATTGATATATAGGTGGCTGCGGCTACTCGATGGATGCCGGTCGATTGCTTTGTCCAGCTGGTCGATCCATCAGTTTCTGTTCTATCATGCGCACCCAAACGTGGCCACGTTACCGTTGCATGCTGCGGATAATGCCACCGTGACATTACATTTACGTGCATCTGGCAACAAATTTTGCATTGTTTTTCCTTTTTGCGTACATCTGGCACGCACGCACGGCAGGTTGTACGCGTGCTACTGATTGCAATTGAATATTCGTGTCGTAAATCAGAGGCCGGATAGACTAGAATTAAAGTACTAGATCGTTGGATCCGCAGGCACTGTGTGGCGATGCTTATCGGAGATCAGAGGGCCCGGCGCGCGGACATGAATCATGCAACCTCCCCCGACCAGTTTTCAAACCAATTATTTAACAAATCAGATCGAATATCGATACACCAAGGCAATGTAACACTGCGTGCAAGTATTTGGTCCTATTAAAGCTCTGTCGCCGTCCGCGGCATGACAACATGGGTGCAATATGAAATGCTTTTTTCGTATTTGTCTGCTCAATAAATTGTGGCGATCCAGTAGTCACAAGTCGGTGGCACACTGGACACTGGTACTGGTAGCATGCCATGCAGCTGGTGCTTGAGCTTTTGAGCGGTCGAGCGTCCTCCCAGGGCCCAGGCTGCCCCAGATTCCAGAACAAAAAAACAACTGAAAAAAAGAAAATAAAAAGGAAACCAATTCCTGTCAGGTAGTAGAGCCAAGCGAGCCACACTCTAGCAACAGAGATGGCAACAGAGACTCCGGCCACGGAGCATCCAGTGGCTCTCGCGCACAGGCTCGGCACTGCCCTCTTGTTTATCGATTTCGTTTCTTCCGCTTTTTTTTTCACTCCCACCATTTATTAACAGCTAGGAGTACTACTCACCTTTCATGATTCCTTTTGGCATATCTGATCGTGACAAGTAAACATGCCAGCATTTCTTTTCGACAAAGAATAATGGACGCGCGCATCAGCTGACGGCAGCGCGCGGGGTTGGTTGCACGCACGAACTAGTACTAGTTGTCTAGTTAGTAGTATTAACTACTAATTAACTAATCGATTTGCTTTGCATGCGGCGATTTAATTTTTGCTATGGATATTCTAGCTTGATCGATCGCGTGGTCTACTAGCTACTACTCCAGTAGTAGATTTTTACTTTCCGACCACCGTAATTCAACTGGTTTATGTGGAAAGTGGTTAAGAAAGCCTACTAATAAAAGGACCTAGCGCACTCGAACCGTCTTTCCCCTTCTACAGTAGAGACAGGCGATTTTGAGGGTGACGCGCTTTTCCCTCCGTCGATCCGCCGGCCCCCTCTCCTCCGGCGTCCTTGCCGGCGGCGGGGATGAGAGGGGTGCCCGGCTCCTTGGCGGGAGGGCATGTATAGCTGTAGGCTTTAGGTCTAGTAGCTCCTTTATCCCACCGGCGTCTTCTATATCGCCGGCTAGGGTTAGGTTGCCTGTGCTTCTCTCCGGTGATGGCGGCAGCGTTGGCGTCGTCTCCAGCGAGATCTGCATGAGGAGTAGGTTTCCCGGCGGCACTTGGTCGGTAGCGACTGCGTCGTCGTGCTGGAATAAATTTCTCCTGGACTTCTGCGTAAGGTCAGTGAGATTCTCTTTTGTTGTGAAAGGGGAACGTTTCTCTTCCCCTGTGCTTCGAGTTTCTTCCGGGTTGCTGTCGTCGACGGCGGCCGCGGATTGCTTTTCCGGCTGGTGGCCTGTCGGTTGCCGGTGCGGATTGCTTCCTCTTCCGCTCGTGTTGTGGGGATGGCTGATGGTCTTTCAACGGAATCGATGCACTGGGGAGTCGCGGTGCTGGCTGTTGCAGCAATTTCCAAGGTTTTGGTGTCCCCTGGCATGGCGGATGGTGGATTCGGCCGGACGTCAGTGTTCTACTGAGGTTGCCGGCGTGGAGGACGACGGAGGAGGCATCGCCGGGTGTGTGCGTGAATACTCTTTGTACCGGGGTGTTTCCAGCATAAATGTAGGGGTGTACTATTGCAAAATTTAATATAGTTCCACCTTTCGCAAAAAAATAATAATAAAAGGACCTAGCGGGGCTTGGGAGATTGTTTTATTTATATGAATTACAGAGGTTGTTTGTGTTATTTAACCACACAAAATCATATTATTCAATTATGAAAAAAATACCCGATAAATTCTGCCCACTGAACTAGGTACACATAAAAATCGTCGATGATGCTTCAATACTAGCCATGTCTCTAGCTCTCATCGCATATTTTAGGTATATTCGAATAGTGTTGTACAGAGAAATACTAAAATATTGCCAGCACATTCTTAAATACTAGCTATATCTTCCGTTTCGCGGTTATAGATGTCGTATGAATACCGTTGACTACAAACAAACACATAAAAACATTGCGAACAAATACCCTTTTAATTAATTTGTTATTACACGGCTCCGGGTGTACGAATTTCACTAACCGCGTAGAAAAACCACAAAACCCCATGAGGGTAAAAAGAGCCAAACACATAAGTCCATTCACACAATTTTTGTAGATGTCTTGAGAATAGCATCACGACTTACTATAGCCCATTTTTAAATACATACACTATGTCTTACGCTACATGATGATCTTACATGTCTTATTGTATACACCCCTTCTGACCCATTAACGTGGCTGAACCTCGCAAAATTAGACCACCGTGTTAAAAAAAAAGAAACCACATAAAAATGCAAAAAGGAAATAAACCTCCACCGAAAGGACCTGGATCTCGCGTTGCATTTGTCGTAGCTAGCTAGAGTACTAGGACTAGCGCGCGCACGAACATTATACGGAGTATGGACCATTCGTCGTCCAGTCGCACTCCTTGCTCGTCCCCACAACTGGAAAACGGCACGATGAGACGCAACTGTACACGTACGTACGCCGTACCGTCGGTTCGATCGATCTGGACGCACAGCGCCCGCCCCCATGTATATCTCTCTCGGGTAGGTCGACCGCGTGTGCGCGCCCCCCTTCGATCGGACAGGTGGTTCCCACCCGCACTGCACCGCACCTAGGAATGGAACCGGATACCCATTCGAATATCATTTTTTAGCCTTTTTTTCGATTTTAGCTAAATTAGGCATAATATTTTGTATCTAAAATTTATATTCTTGTTCTTGGCATTGTGCTTGTTAAGATTCATACAAAATAAACCACAAATGTGTGCTATATTTTAATCAAATGATGAAAAGAAACTCGGATATCTATTCGGATTCGGATACGGATGTTTTTTCACCTTTTTCTCTATCGAAAGTAAATAATCCATAAAAAAATTGTAGCTAATTTTTTTATTTTTTCCAGTAATTAGCTAGTTATAATGCATAAAAAATTAGCACCAAATTTATTTTATTGTGATCTAAAAGTATCAATCTATTACACAATTCGGATGTTTTGGTTCCATCCCTAACCGCACCCCATCCCAAACCCAACCCAACCAACTACCCCCGCGGCGTACAGCGTACGTACACCTGGCGCGCGTCCTGTTCTTCTTCTCTTCTGGCGAGAGCGATTCGCGACGTACGTCTCGGTCTACCCTCTCGGCTACGCGGACGCGGCGGGCGTCTGCACCGAGCCGAAGCCGTGTGGCCTTGACGGACGGCGAGTCGACGAGCGCGCGCCGCGACGAGGACCGCACGACGTGGCCGCCGTCGTTCTGGTCTTTTCTTTTCCCCTCTCTCACGCGCAAACATTATTTTTTCCTTCCCTTTCCCCGGGCACGGCACCGAGCCGGAGCCGGAGCCGGAGCGAGGAGACAGGAGAGCACGAGCCCCGAGCCCCCCGACCCCGCGCGGGGCACGACGGGGCTCCTGTGTGGCTATATCCTTCCGGAAGATGATTAAGCAAGGAAACTATAGACTTATTAAAGCTCATCAACTCCTTCTTCTTCCTCCCATCTTCTTCACAACCACCCCGCCGCCTCCTCCTCTTCTTCCCTACCAGCCACCACCTCCGCCGCCTCCCTCCACCAACTCCGGCCGACGGTGCTCCCGCGCCGCCTCGCCTCCGCCGCCGGTCGTCCGGCGGCCCCCGCACCCCTCTCATTTCTAGGTCCGCCGGAGATGGAGAAGAGAGGACCCCGAACCCCGAATACGAACCCCCAAAATCCTAACCCTAAGACCGCCGGACTCGACCACCACCCCGGCCGTCGCCGCCGGCCGCTCCCCCCACCTCCCGCCCCGCCCTACCGTCTCACCGGCGCGAGAGTGCAGCGGCGCGGCGCGAGCCAGCAGCTATGAGGACGACTGGGGAAGAAGGAGATCGTGCGGCTACTGTGAACCGCACGAATCTCAAACACCGGAAGTTTAAAGTCCTTCCCGCCTTTCGGAAGATGTATGTATAGGATTTCCGGGGCACGACGGGGGTGCATGCCCGCCTGCCCCGCCGGTGAGGTGATCGCACCACGCGCCGGCGTGCTTCCATGCCGTCCGGCCGGCCTCCTGCCCAGTTGCATGTTGGCTGGTGCCCGATCCGACGCCGCGCGCGTCCGCACCCTGCTTTCTCCTACAACTGCTACCACACGGCTGGCTACGCGCACCAAGCACGCCATGCCCCTCCCCTCGCGCGCAACCGGCCGGCATCGATTCGTCCGAGCGTAAAAGAACTCCATTATTTGCCTTGTAAGCTAGCGCGCGTACGTAACCCCGTACGTCCGATCCGACCCCCCTACACGATTATTGTTGCTGTGTGCGAGCATCGATTTATTTTCTGCCCCTATGCCAGTAGCGCGATGCATTTGCATTGAGAGTATACAACGCGCCGGTTGTCCTTTTCGCCAGTTTATTTTACGGCCTCATGCAGGGAGGAGGGAGGGGCTTGGGATTGAACGTGCATGGGTGGATCGAGCACGTTTTCCTCCGTTTGACTTTGCAGGGGCAGAGAAGGGGAACAGAGTAGGGGAGATTGAATAGAAGTGTTGCTAATTGACGAGTCTCAGGGGCGTAGTCAACAAATTCACCCTTTTTTTCTAGCATTATTATGGGCTCTGTTTTCCCCCTCTTTTTATTGAGGATGGGATAAATTTACAATCCATGCATGCATGATTTTCCTCCGCCGGACGTACAAGATACTATGCAAGTCGGTCGCTACGGTGACCCCTCTGTTCGTTTGGCTGGTGGCTGGTGCTGATTTGTTCTGAGAGAAAAGTACTGCTGACTGGTTGCTAGTGGCTGGTTTGTTCTGAGAGAAAAGTACTGCTGACTGGTGGCTGATAAGCCAAACGAACAGGCTTCAAATCACTTGCGACTTGTAAACTGCTACGTCCGTTACGGTGAAGAATAAGGGATCGGTCGTCACGTACGTACTAGACGATTACGTACGGCTTAGCTATAAATCGTAAAAAAATGAGAAGAAAACACTAGTGCTACATCGCTGGCAGTGGGTTTGGGAGGTGAGACCGAGGCAGGCAGGCAGAGCCGGTGTACACGTAGCAGAGGAGTCCGAACGCCGTGCCGCTGCCTGCCGCTGCTGCTTTTCTGGGGGCTCGCTTTAAAAGCTCTTCCTCACCTCCCTCCCCCGTCTTTCTTCTCCCTTCCCTTCCCCTGCCCCTCGTCTCGTCTCCGCCCCTCTCCTCCTCCTCGTCTTATTCCTTTCGCCCCCACGATTCCCACGCCCCCTCGCAAAACCCCCCCGCCTCGCCGCGCGCCCGCCGGCTTTAGGGTTCGCCGCGCCCATGTCGTCGCCGGCGCCGCAGCAGCAGGCGCCGCCGGCGCAGCCGCCTCAGCCTCCTCCGCCTCCCCCGCCGCCCGCGCCCCCGGCCGCCGCGCCCGCGGGTGTCCCCGCGACCCCAATCACGGTGCAGCCGCCGCCCCCTATCCAGCCCAAACCGCCGCCGCCACCGCCACAGCAGCAGCAGCCGGCGGGGCCTGTCTCCGGCCCGCCGCCGCCGCCGCCGGCGCAGCTCCTGAATCTGGGCCCGCAGCCGCCGATGTACCGGGGCCCGATCTGCTGGAACTCCTACTGCAAGGACCCCGACCCCAACTCCTTCGGCCGCCGCGGGTGGAAGGTCCGCTCGGGCCCGCCCTTCTCCATATACGCCGACCTGTGCGGGAGATGCTAGTACGTGCCGTTTCCTCCCCTCCCCTTAACCACCTTCCTCTGCCTCTCACTCTCGCCCCCCGCCCAATCGCGCCGCCGGCGGGGCGCTCCGCGTGCTCGAATCGAGCGGGGGGAAGCTCGCTCCGTCGGGGGCGGAATCGCCCATGGCGCCCACCGGATCTACGTGGAGTGATCGCCACGTCGTTGCGATTTCGCGGGATACGCGGGGGTTTTGTGTAAAGTTGGTGTGGGTTTTTTTGGGTGCTTTGACTTGCGTGCGACTCCTTATTCCTGATGCATGCATGCATGTGTGGCCAGTTCGCAGTTTGAACAGGGGATATACTGCGAGACGTTCCACTCCGAGGAAGGGGGCTGGAGGAAGTGCGAATCCTGCGGGAGGGTACGTGCTCTTGCATGCTGATTATTGGCCTCTCGGTGGCCGTCCATGCTTCTTTTACCAGCCGAGTGATCGATTCGTGTGCGTTTGTGTTCTGATCGAGCAGAGGGTGCATTGCGGCTGCATCGTGTCCATCCACAAGTATCAGCTCCGTGACGCCGGCGGGGTTGACTGTGCCAAGTGTGCTCGGAACACCCGGACTGCCATGGTATGTATGTTGGGGGTGCTAAGTGCATGCATCTTGAGCCACTAATATCCATGACTGTTTGCTGCTTTTTAAGTTTGTGAGATGTCAGCATGTTGCCTCCTTTAGTGGGCAGGAATCTCTGAAGGAGTGCATTTCACTGGTCTCTTTGCACATGTTATAGTTATGCTATTTGATTGAAAGCATTAATCAGGGGGATGCTATATTGCTAATATCCTGCTTCTACCTGCTAATATCATCAATTAACTTATGTAGTTATATCAAGGATGTTTCACTTATTTATTGCTAATGTCATTTACTGAAGTTGGCAATTATTTATACATGGATGTCTATTTTCATATTGAAGAGGCTTTCATTTATTATGATAACTTAGTGGGACTGTGGGAGTTTGCAGTTCAGATGTTCTCTTTAGTTCATGTTTTTTTTTCCATAGTTGATCACAATTGACGCTTGTGTTTCGTAGGCACCACCAAGTCCAGTATGGGCGTCCCCAATGCATAATCCTCAAAATGTAGCTGAGAGAAAAGACATTCCTGTAAAAAGCTGGAGACCTGCTGGACAAATTTCAAGTCACTGGCGACAGAATAATCTTTGGAGTGCCGGTATACAATCGGACTTGCAGCAGCGTCTTGCTTTTGAGTTTGATAGGCCTAGTGGTAGCGAAAAATTACTTCCTGGGCGCACTTTTATCCATGCCCAGGAAAGGAAATTTGATGACATGCATGACAGACCAACAACTCCTGCTGGCATGAACCACATCATAAGGGAGAGAGATGCCATTGGGCACGGTCAGCCCACCAGTATGGATCCAGCATACCCTTATAACCTCTATCACAGAGATGGATCACATCCAAATAATCTTCATGATCCTAGTCACCATGGTGCAGAAAATGATTCTTTGTCTTCCCGGAAAGTGGCTTTGCCAGATGCTTCTACAGGTGTGGATGCTGGCTTCAAGCATGATTCACATCATCCATCTATTTTAAAGGATGATCCACCATCCCTTTCGGTTGGATTGGCTTCTAATTTTGCATCACAGAATGGACCGAAGGACCATATCAGAATTGCACCTGCTCACCAGCAAGCGCAAATGGCTTCGTCCTCATTGCAGAAGCAATTCTATTCTCACCCAGTGACTGGTTATAGTGAATTCCAAGCGCAATTGCGCAATGGAAGACCCAGAATGGATGCAAAGGCAAGATCACAGTTACTTCCCCGCTACTGGCCGAGAATAACAGATCAAGAGCTACAGAACTTATCTAACGAGTATCCAACGTATTCTACTTGTGTTATTGAGCAATAGTCCTTTAAAAAGATATTCCTTTTTATAGCTGAAATTCTCAACTGCCGTAGAAATGTTATTTTTCTGAACTAAGTTTTCCCTTAACTTTCACACAGTTCAAATGCTGTCATTATTCCTTTGTTTGAAAAGATGTTAAGTGCTAGTGATGCTGGGCGGATTGGTCGTTTAGTTTTGCCAAAGAAGTGTGCTGAGGTGAGTTGTTGATTCGATTGCCATTTTCTTGTTGTGTAGATTCTCTGTGATTATGCTATCATAGGGCCTAATGCTACTGAGAACAGAACATTGCATTCGTTGCTGTTACTTGTTTTATTTGTAGGTCAATGTGATATCTTTTTTTACTAGGTGTGCATATTAGAATGTTTTGTTATACGAGTTGAAAATTTATCTTTGTTAGTTATCCTGGGCTATTTTATAAATTGTTAATTACATAATATTTGTATAAAGTAGGGTTATTTAAGATAACTATCTTGAAAAAGTATTTTTGTGGGGCACAATCATGTTTTGTACTTAGATCTCAGACCGATATATATTTTCTTTTCGTGTATTCCTTATTTCAGAAAAGTTCCCTAATAGGAAAAACTTTTTGAACAGACGTACTTCCCTCCAATCTCTCAGCCTGAAGGGCTCCCTTTAAAGGTTCAGGATGCCAGTGGTAAAGAATGGATATTTCAATTCCGTTTTTGGCCTAATAATAATAGTAGGATGTATGTATTGGAGGGTGTTACACCTTGTATTCAGTCAATGCAGTTACAAGCAGGTGATACAGGTATGTATCTTTTCTTAAACAAATGGATATTGGAGTAGCCCTACCGAAGATTCTCGACATTAGTTACATATACTAACTATAAATTACTTGCACAACAGAACAGTCCTATTTCTATATAGTGTGTATGTTTATAGTACATAATAAAAATTGAGAATCTTAAATCCTGATATAACTTGTGACTCATCTCACCATTTGGATACACTAGTCTAAAATGTTCATATTCATGCGACGGAGACTATTTATTTAAGTTACATTGCATTCCAGTCACACTGCACTGCTTAAATATATTGCCTGACACCCTGACCTGACTTCTTGCTGCAATGCTCACGCCTTTGTCTTTCAAACTATGTTGTGCTTTACCATTTCTCTTTATCCTTGCAGTTATCATTTTTTTTGTTAACTTATAATCCTACTTTTCTGTAGTAACCTTCAGCCGAATAGATCCAGAAGGGAAATTGATCATGGGGTTCAGGAAGGCAACTAATATTT
Source organism: Cenchrus fungigraminus (assembly GCA_036936925.1). NCBI lineage: Eukaryota > Viridiplantae > Streptophyta > Magnoliopsida > Poales > Poaceae > Cenchrus > Cenchrus fungigraminus. The sequence goes on along the minus strand of CM072781.1, from coordinate 13,544,928 downwards.
CTTCTGAACAGGTATGCACATTGAAGTATTACATGTGTTATTGCTGCAGCATTAAAAAGGCTTTCAAAAGATTAAGCCGCTAGCGCATTGATTGCAGTTACTGTAACTTTCATGGATAAGTAAGATGCTTCCAATTTATCATTAATTGTTTGTGACTCATGAAATGTGATTTTAATGTCCATACCACTCCAATCTCTGCACTTTTTGATGATATGGCACATCTATATTGTATTCCACTTCTCAAGATTCAAGCTCTTGTTTTGATTCTTGGACCCTTTTTGTCAACTGAAATGGGATAGCTATTGCAATAGTTATGCCAGGAATGTAAACAATTTGTTGTGTATTTTCCCTAATCAAAGTTAGTATACAATTATGGTTGTTATATCTTAGAATTTTATAAGTAAACCACCCTCACTCATTTTTTTTCTCAGGAGCAAACAACAAAGCCTGCAAATGGTGCCCCAGCAATTTCAGTGGCAAATGGTAAAGTTTCTGCTCCAGATTCCAGTCCAAATGCTGCAGTTTCCCGACAAAACAAGGTCAACACAGAGACCAAAAGCTCTAGCCCTGTGGAACAAGCGGCTGCCTCTAAAATTGATAAGGACATATCAACACAGAAGGAAGGGCCAGGAACTGCTAGTTCTTCTCCAGGGCCTGTTAAGAGAAAAGCAACTAATCTCACTCCAAAGAATAAACGACTACGGATGGAAAATGAGGAATCGATAGAGTTGAAGATAACATGGGAGGAAGCTCAAGAATTGCTCCGTCCCCCTCCTAAGGCACCCTCAATTGTTATTGTTGATGGCCATGAGTTCGAGGAATATGAGGTTATGCAACTCCTCAACATCTGTCTTGGAAAATTGCCTTTTCCAATTGAAACTTGTTCTGAGAATATCTATTTTGAAGGACTATATTTGCATGCAACACTTGTTTTGATGTTTATTCTTACTGCTTAATAGAGACGAATAAGAGATGTATGTTTCTGTATTGAAATCCTGTGCATTTCAGGAGCCACCGATACTTGGAAGAAAGACGTATTTTGCAAAAGACCAATCAGGGTAACGTTTTTCAACTCAGAAGTTTACATGTGCTTTTTTAATTTTATCTTATTAAATGGATTTTAATAACCTTAGCTGTGTTAACGCTCATGCTGATATCAACTGTTTTGCTCACCAAAGTTATCAAGCTATCTCTTTCTGTTTGATTGTTTTTTTACTAAGTGTTTCAAACTTCAAATGTATATTAGCTGTCAATTCTTCCGACATATGAATTAGAACTTAATCAGTGACACTGAAGAATGCAATTTAAATACTTTTGAGTTCAACCTGTAATTTTTCCAGCAATTTAAATCTCTTTCCCGCTTGCAGCTAATTTATTATTGTTTCAACAGTTCGAATCATCAATGGGCCCAATGCGAGAACTGTTCCAAATGGAGGAAGCTGCCAGCAGATGCCCTGATGCCCTCTAAATGGACCTGCTCTGACAATAAATGGGATTCAGAAAGGTCATCTTTTGTTAGCATGACTCATTGTTTCTTTAAGATGATTTCTTCCCATTTTATTCTTTAAGATGATTTCTTCCCATTTTATTTTTTGTGGCATATGGAAAAATGATACAACATATTTACATCCATGGGTCCTGCAGTCAAAACTTTTCCTTTTAAAGTGGGCCTACCTGGAAACAAATCTTAACCTAAATGCCAGTCTGATCTTTATATATACTCCCTCCGTTCCAAATTGTAGGTCATTTTAACTTTTTTAGGTTCATACATATTATTATGCACCTAGACATACACTATATCTAGCTGCATAATAATATCTGTGAACCTAAAAAAGCTTAAACGACCTACAATTTGGAATGGAGGTAGTATTATATTGGTTGTCATACTAACTTATTAAATGAATGGGTAATTGATCTAAGTATGTGGAATAAAATCTGTAGCAAAACATTGGACAAATGATCACTAGACAAATTGTGACATTGTTTAATTTATATCGGCTTCATAAAAGAGGCATTGCATAGAAGTGATCAACATTGAACATTTTCTAGGAAGTATATGATGCCTGCAGCCTCTACGTAGTACATGATTCTATTGCTCATGTACTATATACAGAATGCCATATCATGCTGTTCACTGATTTGATGAAACTATGATCAAAAGGCTACGGGTATATAAGCACATATTTCTTTTGTCATCAGTAAGTTGCCAAAAATTAGCCCACATACATGTTCAAATGTTTCCAGTAATCCTGGTGTGTGATTTGACCTGAACATCTGATATGTCAATTATAAGACACTTTATTTTCTTGTATAAGTTTTAAATTATCACCAATGTATTGCAGTGGTAATGTGTGTGGTTTTGTCTTGTTTACTCTAACCATATGATACCAAGAAGATCAGTGTTCTGCACATAAGAATACATCATATCCATTGATTTAGATCTTTCTTTCATTGCACCTTGGTTTCTAAAAACATTTTCCGGTTTATTTGGAAAATGATCTATGCAAATCTGTAATTTTGTATGTCAAGTGCATGCTGAAGACTGCTGATCACTACTATTTATGAGTAAACCTAAGCCTAAAAAATCACCAACAAAACCGAACGCTAAACTATGACCAACTGGTAACCTGTTTTTAGCATCGGGTGGAAACTGGAAGCCTGTTTCTCGAGTGTTATTCTAGAAGATATGGTAGTATGCTAAATAATTTGTATCTGTACTCTACCAGGATTATCGTGGTCTTTCTATTAAATAGTTGTTATTTAATACATAGCTGAAAACTAGTAAGGTTTTACAAATAATAATATTTTTTTATCATAGAAAACATCATACAGTTGGTATTGAAATGAGCTGTTAGGTGTATGTTCTGATATTTGTTACCTTTGTGACTGGTTGTATATGGTTTGCTTATCACTAATCACCACTATTTTTGTCTCCAGGTCTTCTTGTGAAGCTGCACAAGAAATAAGTACAGAGGAGCTTGCAGAATTGATTCCTATAAAATCTGGTATGGTCCACTTGCCCTCCAAATTACATATGCTTCTTCAAGTTGCATTTTCATCAGTTTTCATTATAGTTTAACTGAAATTATTAAACCAAGATTCCAGCTCCATTTTCAGAGAGGGTTTGGCTTTAAAGCAAGATTGTCCTGAATTCCTCTCTGAAAATAAATTTCCACCCTCGTAAAGAAAGTGATTCACCATAAAAAATGACTTCATTACGATGCTTCTAAATGGCTCAGCAGCCCACAATGAGTATTTCTCTGAAAATTTTCGAATTGAAGTCTCTTCTGGCCTCCACAAGCACATCCCCATCAGACTGATTTGCCTAGAATTATGACATCTAGTTTGCCTAGAATTATGAGCACATACCGCAAGCCTACAAAAGTGTAATCTTAGGTGTGGACTATGGTGAAGGTCCTTGGTAACTTGGCATGCAAAAGTGATCATAGTCCTATGGCATGTTATAGTGAGTACTTAGCAGCATTAAAAGGAAATTCATGCTTATCAAGCGTTTTTTTTAAGGAAATGCCATCTTGGACCATGCCTAACACCTTCACCTAGCATCGGTTCAGTTGGGAATTTTTATTGGTTAGCAACATTGGAATTTTTATTGGTTAGGTCATGCGTCCTTACGGATAGGTCATGCATAATGTCCCTCATTATTCTTTGCATATTGTCTACTATGTTGAGGTTTCATTTACTCAGGCAATTGGGCTATAGCTGAATTTAATGTCTGCTCTAAAGGTGCAAGTGTGATCCATGGTTCTATGCGTTTGCTGAATTGCAGGTCCAGGTGGAGCAAAAAAGCCCAAAACGAAGACAGAAGGTGAAGCTATTGACGCTTCAGATGGGCTAGACACGCTTGCAAATCTTGCAATTCTTGGTGAAGGTGAAGCTCTCCCTTCCCAGCAAACCACAAAACATCCCCGCCATCGTCCTGGATGCTCATGCATTGTCTGCATCCAACCACCAAGCGGGAAGGGCCCAAAGCACAAGCAGACATGCACCTGCAACGTCTGTATGACGGTTCGACGCCGTTTCAGAACACTCATGCTTCGACGGGAGAAGAGGGCAACAACAGATTCCCCTCGCAGGAAAGAGACAGGCCAATCCAGCCAAACAGTCACACAAGCTGGATCTGGCCCGCCGGCAACCAGTGCCAATGCAACCATCTCTTCCAAGAAAGCAGTCGGAAATGCCAATGGGCCTGAAGACATGGTTGTCGACCACAAGGTGACGTCCTCTCCCGTCAAGAACCACATTGACCTGAACAGCCAGCCTGAACGGGACGATGAGCAGTCACCAAAGTCGGGTGCAGCTGGTGCACTGAGCCGAGACAATCCCACTTAGGGTGGCGAGTGGAGAGGCAGGATTATACCGGCGAGAGTCTAGATAGCTGATCCAACATATCGTTCCGAAATGTCTATATCCATTAAGAAAAAATGTGGCATGAGGTGTTGTAGTGTAGGTGTTATCTCTTACCTTCCATACCATAGAGAGATGGTTTCCTTTTCAACCAGACAGACTCCAGTGGTAATGTTATCGTGTATACCATAGGCAGGATATCCGTAGGTGTTGCGTGGGGCCTTGCATACCCTGTATGTGCGTGTATGTATTGCAAGACCAGCGCGTTGTTTCAGGAGTGTAAACTGGCAGTTATTCATGTATTTCATTGCTTCGCTACCGAAGTATTGCTATCTTCTTTTCCTGGTGTGGCACTGGCAGCAATGTCTCCGTTTTCGTATGTCTGCGAAGATAAATGCGTTGTATGTGTCGCATGTTTGCTTATGTTATTTTTTGTAAAAAAAATGCTTGCCGTTTGCCGTTTTAAGACTGGAAACGGGTGCCTTGACACCGACGGTAAGTTTGACTCCATCCGCTCACATGAGTGAAACTTATCGTCAGTGTTCGGTGACGCTCATCGAGAGAGAGTGCACGAGACAGGAGCCCATAATGAACAACCAACAAACGAAATGCAATCTTACTAGCCGGCAAATCAGGCACTCCAAATATATTATGAACCTCCAAAAGAGATTGGGGGATGCTCAGCTCGGCAGCACCTGTCGATCCTAACAAGTGTTATCAAACTTTGTCCTTTCGGGGGGAAAACTATCACTATCATCTTCTTGTCAAAAACCATATCTTACAGAGACCAAGACCCAAACCCAAAATCGAGAACGAACACGGAAACAAAAAAGGGGAGCCACTTCGCTTGCAAGCTGCAACCATTTTCAGCTAGTTTTCGTTTCAGTACTGGCCGCCCCTGCCGAGCATGTCGTTGTAGTGCTTGAGCGACTCCTGCCGCTGCAGCCGCATCTCCATGTTGAACTTGTGGATGAAGGCCTCGACGCGCCGGTTCAGCTCGTCCTGCCCCAGCGACGGCTCCCGCCGCACCGGCGCGGCGGGCGCCGCCGCCTTGTCCCTCCCGGCGCCGCCGTCGTTGAAAGTCTCGGCCTTCCGCATCGCCCCCGCCGGGGCGGCGGCCGCGGGATCGATCTCCCCGCTCCCCACGCCGCCGGACGGGCGGCGCCCCGGGCGGGTGTCCCAGGTGTCCGACTTCTTGAGGTGCCGCGCCAGCGGCGGGCCCCGCCCCTCCGTGATGGCCTTCCATGTGCTCTCCAACGTCTCCTCCTTCCGCGGCCGCGCCACCCGCAGAGCCCTGCTCCCTGCAATGCCAAAAAAAAAAAAAATCCCCGTTGGTGTCGTAACAAAACCTCTATATCTTGGGAGAATTCATCAATCAAAGATTCGATTTTTTTTACGGCTCAAAAACAGATTGCCCAAGGCCGAGCATTCGGGGAATAATTCGAATTTGAGATTTCTGCTCTGCTACAATGATGGGAGAGTGTGTAGTTAACGTTGTGTTTACCTTCGGGGCTTGGCTTGGCTGCCTTCCGGCTGAACCTGGCCGACACCAGCGGCTTCTCCCTGGAGTTGGTCAGGTCGGCGAACGGCGCCACCTCGCTCTCCGCATCCGGCTCCACGCCCCTCCGACGCGGCGTCCACGTCGACCTTGAAATCGAGAATTCCTCATCCTCCTCCACCGGTGCCGGCGCTGGCGCCACCGCCGCAGTGTTCATCTCCACCACGGGCTCTTCCAAAGCAGCGACCTCAACGGCAGGCGCAGCCGGCACCACGGGCATCGCCACGACCGGCGCAGGCACCTGCAGCGCGACCGGCGGCTGGATCCCATCCTGCTCCATCTCCTCCTCCGCCGCCACTCCTCTGGCGGCCGCGGCGGCGGGCTCTGAATCGTACGAAGAGGCCGGTAGGCGTCCGCCGCCGCCGCTGGTGCTCGGCTGGAAGCGCGACGACGCTGCGATGGAGATGATGATGGCGTTGATGACGAGGTAGAGGTACGGCGGCGTGAGCCAGGTCGCCGCGACCGCCCGCGCGCGCGGCAGCTCCTCCTCCACGAACGCCGCCGCCGCGGGGACCAGGAACCGCACCCCCGCCGCCGCCGCCAGCACCGCCGCGGCCGCCGCCGCCGCCTTCACCGTCCGCTCGTACCCCATCGCGGTCCCCTCCTCCTCCTATCCTTCCTCGTGGTTCACAACGCACGGGTTCTCAAGTGATGCGGCCGCCGCCGCGCCCTTCCCGTGTCGTCGTCGACCGTTTGGTTTGCGCTTCTCTCGCAGCGTTGTTGCGCGGCGCGGCAGCTAGCGAAACGAAACGGAAGCGTAGCAGGCAAAGGAATGCGTCGCGGCGAGAAGTGGTGGGGCGCGGTGGGCGCGGAATTTATAACGGAGGGACGCGCGGGCCGTTGGATGATGAGGCGTTCCGAGCGGTGGATGGATGACGTCGCGGTTGTCTGGCTTGGGGACTTGGGGTTGCTTCGTCAGAAAGGTCTGGATCAGCAGAGGCATCGCAGCAGTAAACAAGAGCAGTGGCAGACTAGCTGGCTGGTGTGACCGTGGGGACGACGGTCAGGGTCCATGGCCGGTGGCGGCAGGTGGGCGTCGACCTCTCCGGCCGAGCGGCCGGCTCAAAAGCGCCACGGAAATCCGCGGGAGTTTGCCCGCTCGGGGTCGTGTCATGGCCATTGCGTCCGCACAGTGCAGGGCCACTGCTCGGGATGAAGGCTGTGGATCCCGTGGCCGTGGTGGCATGGCATGCTGCTGTTGCAGAGTACAACGCGCCATGTGGGGGTACATTCATGACCGGTGGATCAATGCTCCATCCGTGTCCCGGGACCCTGCTGATAATTAACGCTGCTGATGCGATACACAGCATTGAAGGAAAACGATTGGGGGAGTCATGGAGGTTTTTTTTTTTTTGAAATTAAGCCATGGAGGTTTGGAGCTCAACTCAAACGGTCAGAAAAATAACCGTTGGGTGCGGCGGGGTAGGGGTGGGCCTGAGGAAAGAGAGAGGGCGTGGAGGGCCCGCCGGCAGGCAGGATCTATCGAACCCGCGTGGGCCCGATGGCCCAGCCACGTGTGCCGAGCTCCCAGGATAAACAACACGCGAGCCCCCCCGCTTTCTCTGACCCCGGGGCCGCGGCCAACCTGGCGGGCGGCGTCCGTACCGCCTTTTCCCCAGGCTAGGCTAATGTGTCCAGCTCGGCTGACCTCACCAACAGCACTCCCGATCGGTGTCAGAGCTCGAGTCCATCTTGACTTCTCCTGTAATGAATGCTCTCGTAGATCCCGGCCGTCTGCCGTATACTCCCTCCGGTTTGGTAAAAGAAGTCATTTTGGACAGAATTTGAGTTAAATATTGGGAATATAAATCATGAAAAACTTTTAAGTCGTTGAGTTTGGAAATGTGAAAACTACATGACTAGATTTGTCTTGTAAAATATTTTCATAAAAATATACATATGTTAATTTTTAATAATTATTTTTGTAAAAATAAGAAGTCAAAGTTGTACTTTGGAGACCGTGTCGCTATCCTAAACGACTTCCTTTACCAAATCGGAGGGAGTACCTGCCGATACGTACGACATGTGCCGCTACCCGTAGGAGCACATTGCCTAATGATTAGTTAACGCACGTTTCGTATTCCTAAAACACCAACTAGGCAAGCAAGATACATAAACGAAAAGGTTCTAGAGCCTGTTCAGTTCCCAAACAAACAAATTTAGAGTCTCTTTGGAGGTCTATTAGGAGGATTAAATATAGACTAATTACAAAACTAATTACATGAATGGACGGGAAATCGCGAGATGAATCCATTAAGTCTAATTAATCTGTCATTAAAGATTGTTTACTGTAGCACGACGTTGTCTAATCATAGCATAATTAGGCTCGTTAGATTCGTATCGAAAAATTAGGTAGGGGTTATGAAATGGGTTTTGTCATTAATCCACATTTAATACTTCTAATCAGTGTCCGAAGATTGATGTAACGGGTAGTTGGGAAAAAATTTGGGAACTAAACAGGCCCTATATCGACAACCTCTTCTAGAGTTGAAGTCTAGCAAAAGAAATGGTTTACAAAACATCCCATTAGCACGAACCGGCGGCGGAAGATATTGGTGCACCCGTACGTGGTGTGCCCGCCTCGCCACGCTAAACGTACAAAAAAAAAGGGGGCGTGAAAAGACCACGTACGCGTGTCGATCGAAACGTGGCGCGCAACGTGTGCATCGTGGTGAGGATGGGGGGCACGTACGACGTATACGCGTTGGGCGGCGCACGATCGATGAGCTCATGCGCGCGCCGCGGTGGCGCACGGCAAATACGTACAGGTGCGGCTCGGTTTGGGCCGCGTGCCTACTTTGCCCATGCAGGCAGGGGCAGGGGTGCCTAGCCGTATACGGTATACGTATTTCTACAGGCGGGCACGCGGCCATGCTGCCGCAGCCATCAGGTGACTGGTGTGGTGCGTACGTGTGGAGCGGTGAGCCCCCAATCGACTCGCGGCCTCGCGCCATCCTCCTTGCGCACGTATGCCGTACGTGTGCATGCGTAGGCCTAGCCGCCCCGACCGGTCGCTAGGTAGCGACCGGTTCCTCTTCTCCCGAACTTTCCTTTTTTGGAAAGTTTTTTCTTCTCGTGAGTTTCTACTTTTGGAATATTATAACTTATACACACAATTTTGGTGTATAATTTCGACTTATAAATTTTGTCAGATAATTTTTATGCATAAGTTTGATTCGTGCAAAACTTGTGCATACAACTTATATGCACAACTAATTGAAGGATAACTTGTGCGTATATTTTTTTTTCTCTAACGACAAGTTGTACGCATAACTTTTCTGTAAACGTCAAGTTGTACGCATAACTTTTCTGTAAACGTCAAGTTGTACGCATAACTTTTTCCATAAGGACGAGTTGTGCACATGACTTATGTATAAGAAAAAACGTTGAAAGAAGAAAACTAGAAAAAAAAGAAAGAAGCCCACTGCCCACGTGGGGGCGCGCGACGGGGGGCGCGGTCGCTTGGAGCGACCGCGTGTCAAATTGGTTTTGCGTAGCCGCCTAGCCCTACCCAGCAGCTTTCGCTCGCCTACCCGCCCGCCTCTTCACCCGCAACCGCAACCACAACTTCGGTAGCGTGTTTACCCCTTTTTTTGCCTGCGCGCACGGGGGCTCGCCGGCTCGGGGCATGGGGGCAGAACGCGCGGATGGGAAGGCCGCTGCGCCTGCACGCCGGCCGGCCGGCGGCCGCCCGCCCGGCGCCGTCTCTCTCACTCGATCTCACCATGTGACCGCGCCCATCACCGTACGCGCGTGCCCGCACGTGGTGGCGCTTCGCACGGCTCTCGTGCGCGCCACACGCCCTTGCCCAAGGGGCCCGGGGCACACTAGCTGCCTCGAAGGCTTGTTTTTAGGCTAGCGGCCACGTACGGCCATTGCCCAGTAATTACGTGAACCCTGTGTCCGCCGCCGCCGCAATTTTTTAGCGCGGCCGAGAGACGTACGTGCCGGTCGGGCAGGCGCCGGCGAGATCAGAGCGGTAACGCCGGCCGGCGTGCGGCGACCGGCGTCGAGACTATAGTGTTAATAATAATAATTTATACTGTTTCTTGTGGGCGTGTAGTACTTGCTCGTGTCGATGCAGGAACTGCCCCACGTATGGATTTATGTGTGTAGAACTAGTATAGATATATGATATATGTGCAAGCGATTAGACAGGGCGAGTTGACGATTTGTCACTGGTGCAATTGTGCCAACGCATACGTGCTCGGCGACGCGCCCGTTATGCAATGCAGGTACGGTGTCTAAACGGAACAGGGCATGTGACAGCGACAGTATCGTAATATTAGTTCAGTAGCAGGTAGCTAGCGTGTATATATCTACTACTACTAGCAGTTGATTTGTAATATAAACTGGGATTTGATCGAGCTAGTTGATATATAATAACTAATGATTGATTGGGGTATACACAGCCATGCTTACAAGTTGGACTAGCTCGCGGCGGATCTCCGGGACAGCGACGCTTCCCGAACCCGGCGACGTCGGTGCAGTACCCCTCGAGAGCTAGCCGGCGATAGGGGCGACCTCGTGCCACCGTCCGGCGCTTGCTTCCAGCCTGCGAACTCGTTCGTGTCTCCATGACAATGGAGCAGCAGCCGCCGGCGGAGCCGCGCACTACGCTCGCTCGTCGTCGACGGCCGGCAACTCCACGCACCATACGAAACCTAACTTTCGCGCGCGCGCGCGCCCTGTATCTCGATCAGGATGACATCGCCGCTACTACCCTGTTGCAGTCTAGCACGAGAGCGTACATACAGTGGGCAGCAAATCTTGCCAACCCGCGGGCCGCGGCCATACGGCCGGAGCCGGATCGGAGCGATGAGTATTTTTTTACGACGGGTCGGGGGACGTGTGGATAAGCTTGCCTTGGCGCGCGCGTGTTGGCGACGACACTTTCCGCCGCCACCAGCATGCCCGCGCGCGGCCGGCCGCCTGCCCGTGCACCATGTGTGTGCCGTGCTGAAACGGAAACCGGTCGGCCGATCGGGATTCGGGAAAGGTAGAGAGGCCACAGGCCAGAGCCATGGAAAGGACATCCGTGGCCGGACCGCCTGACCTGCCTTACCTACCAAAACGTACTCATGAGTAGTTTGTCATTTCCGGCATACTGTATACATGCTAGTGCTAATTGCTAATTATCCGGCCGACCCCCAGCTGCTGGGACCCATGTGCAGGCCCCAAATTAGCAACGACCGTACGCAGGGCATCGTGCATGCTGTACATGCTTTGGATTAACAATATAATCGGTGGCTCTAGTACTCCCAGCTAGCAGTCGATCCTGATGATCGAATTTCGGTCCGATTTGCAGTTCACGATGGATGACGCATCATCGATGAGCGGTGTTGGAGAATGGATTCAGGATTCGGTGGAGATCGATATATACCGAGAGCGAGTGGTTGCGGTCGACGTTGCGTCAAGCATTGGGTTGTGCGCACTTGCGCGCGGTGCGGCCACCTTTTTGCTTGGACCTAGCGTTGTTTCTCGGTTCTCATCATTTGGGTCGGCGGAGCGGACAGGTACATCGTCAGAGAAGCACTCGCACTCGTTGATTCTTCTTGGCCGTGGAATTAACGATGTGATTAGTCGCGATTTGATTTGATCGTCACCACACGTCCCGGTCGTTCGTTGGAGAAGCTGCTAGACCTAGACCAATCTGTTTCACCGCCCACACACTGGTAGAGAGCGAGGCTTTGGTTCGGGCCTTTAGTCCCGGTTCAACTTTGGAGCCGGGACTAAAGTCCTTTTGTCGACGTGGCCCGAAATGACTGCTGTAGCCGGCCCCCCTTTAGTCCCGGCTCGTATTACCAACCGTGACAAAAGGGGGGCTCCCAACGGCTCCATCCGACAATAATTGCCCCCGGTCTTTAGTCCTGGGTGGTGTTACGAGCCGAGACTAAAAGGTGCCCCTTTAGTCTCGGCTCGTAACACCAGCCGAGACTAATGGCCGGCATCCATATAAACATCGTACCTCCTTCTTCCTCCTGCCACCCGAGCCATTCACCGTACCAGTCACCCGCGAGCTCAAGCTCCTCCCCTCCATGGCGACTCAAGCCTAGGGTGGTGCTGCGATTTTTTTCTTCATTAGTTTGTGAAGATTTCTCTCCTCCAAAGTGTTGTCAAGGTTGGAATCTTCATCCTCCCTTCATTTGTTGTGATTAAATTTTGTTTTATGGTTTAGAGATGGAGAAAATAGAAATGTTAATTTGTAGCTAGGTAGGAGGAGCTTAAATTAATTAGAGAGATGAGATTTTGTATATACACGTGAAAATGTAGTTAGGATGGTACTTGCATTGTTCCTTCTTTCATTAAATTTGTATTAATAAGCATTCTCTTATTTTCTTGTTTTTCATAATATTGAATTTTTCTTGTACATATATATAGTTTATAAAATATATGCTCATAAAGGAAGACATACAGAAAATGTACTAGGTATTTTCATTCTTTCATCGTTTAGAAATGATTTTATTCTAGGTAGCTATTGGAGGAAATAGAAGATTAAATTCTTTTATTAATTATGCTTTTTATTTTTATATAGAATAAATGTAAGCATTCTCTTATTTTCTTGTTTTTCATAAATTTGAATTTTACTTGTACATATAGTTTATAAAATATATGCTCATAAAGAAAATAATAGACATACAGAAAATGTACTAGGTATGTATTTCCATTCTTGCATTGTTTAGAAATACTTTTATTTCTAGGTAGCTATATGAGGAAATAGAAGATTAAATTCTTTTACTAAGTATTTTTTTATTTTTATATACAATAAATGTAAGTATTTTCTTTTTTTTCTTGTTTTTGATACACAGCCAACTAAGATGCGCAGATTTCATGACTGGTACTTGAAGAAGTCAGCTGAGGGCCTGGAGATGTTTGGTATGCTCATGAGACCTGGAGATTTTGCCCTTCAAAACGAGAAGGTGGTCTTGCTCCGATTCATTGATATCTATGAAATTTACCATCTGGACGCCATGAATACCGATCTTATGATGGCCTGGTGTCTGTAAGTGACATATTTTCATATGTTTATTAATAAATTTATTACATTTGTCGATCTACTAATTAACATTTGGCTTTCTTCTTGTGTAGCCTGCAACTTACTGAGATGCGAAAGAAGGGTTATTCAAGAATTGCTTTCATGGACCCATCTAAAGTTAACGAGGATGAGATCCGGAACCAACGAAAAACAACAATCGAGACCATTTATAGGCACTTAGATGAGTTTCATTACAAGAACCTTATACTACTGCCTTACAACTTCAGGTAAGTATGATTGTCATCTAATTATCCTTGTTAATTCTATTTAGTCAATTCTAATCTCCATGAGCATGCATACAGATTCCACTGGATTCTACTCATAATCACTATCGACAATAGCAACATCAATGTGTATGATTCATTGAGAAAAGATCCCTCAGAATACCAAGACCTTCAAGATGTATTTCACGAGTAATAATTCTATCTATGACATTTTTTAATGCAATATATATATTTAGCTTTTATACTAACATATTGTATCTTTTATTATTTTGCCTCAGAGCTTGGACCATGTTCATTGCAAATCACCGAGGAACATTTCGAGAAAAAATTAGATGGGTGTATGATTTTCCGGTACGTATACAAATAACAACTTCAGATTGGGAATATTTAAAATGTATAACACTAGAATTTCATAATCTGTTCTCCTCTCCACTTTAGTGTTTGAAACAAGAACAAGGAAATAATTTATGCGGGTACTACGTCTGTGAGCACATACACCATTACAGTGGCAACGCGGATGATGATAGTGTAAGTAAAATAAACCTATTAATAATACATCATTTTTATCCTTTTTTGTATATTTAATCGCTTGGTGTATTATATCAACCTATTTGCAAATTACAGAGGATTATAAAAAGGGACGCACTCATTGAGAAGGATCGTCTCTTGGCAATTCAAGAAGCTCTCATGGGATTCCTCATGGACGAGGTGGTTAATCCACAAGGAAAACATTATTATGACAGCCATCCAATTGACCGACTCACCTCCGAGGAAAGCTAATTGAGACTAGAAATTTGAACTGAATAATATTTTGATGTATATATACTATATGGGGTTTTGATGTATATATACTAGTTTAAGAAAATACTATTTATTTTCATGTGTATAAATTATTATGTGTATATCCATTTATAAGTTTATATATGTAGATATATAGGGTTTAATTTATATATATGTCTAATCTAAGTGCGTATATGATATATATAGACAGGTATACATATATACAAGTGCAAATACGTATACGTACATATACGGGTTAGACAACAATTACAATATACGGTCAAATCGAAAACAGTAAAAAAAAGAGACGAGACCCTACCAACCGTGACTAAAGGGAGTGGGTGCAGGCGCTGGCGTGCCCCCCCTTTAGTCTCGGTTCGTATTACGAACCGGGACTAAAGGACCCCTTTAGTCCAGGTTGGTTCACCCGGGACTAAAGGGGGAGGCCTTTTGTCTCTCATCATTAGTCCCGGTTGGACTTGAGAGACCTATACCTCTTACCAACCGGGACTAAAGCCTCTCTCCCTACCAGTGACACAAATACATATATACAGATCTTCTTCATCGCCGTGCATTGAGAAGGATTATTCCAGGCGTTGGGGGCGGTGTGCGTGCTTGCTTGCATATAGTAGTGCTCTTCATGGCATGGCTCCGTGCATACCAATGCGACCCACATCTATCCTTTCTACGACGGCGACGCGCGGGCTAAGGGCTATGGCCTGTGTGAGCATATATATAGATCTCATTGACCATGGAAACTGGAAAATTCGTCATTACCGCTAGATATAGCTCGAGCGCGTTGCATCAGCGAATGGATTGATCATTACAACATCTTTTATCCACTCTAGATGCACACGGATATTCTTAATCTTCTCGACACTACCATCACTATCCCCTGACTTCTTCCTGGCCGGCCGGTGGTCTCTCTGGTGCCACCGGCGAACCAAAAGCCGCTCGACACTTGCACAAGCTGCCGAGCGCCGAGATCGACCACCGCGTCCGGGCACACTCCGGGGCCGGCCGGGCACTGCACCTGGTCGACGGGCCGATCCGGATAAAACGACCAACCAACCGGAGCTTTGCGCGTTTAGGGAGAAGACTTCTACGCGACCTGTTGTTACTACGTACTCCCTCCGTCCCAAAATAAATGCAATTTAAGAGTTTGAAATTTGTCCCACAAAGAACGCAACTTTGACCTATCAACCACAAAAGACAAGAGTCTCCGGAAACTTCTCGTACAAAAGACAAGCTAATGTCTAGATGTTTCACACAAAAGACAAGAGGTAATTTGGTAATTTTACACCACACATTGGTTTGCATGTCCGGTCTAAAATTGTATTTATTTTGGGACGGAGGGAGTACTAGTCGTCAGAAGTAGTCAAGCCAGTCTCCAGAGTGCACCTGCAGTGACCACTATAGCTCGGTATATACTAGGTCCAGCTGCACCCGGCCTCGATCTCGCTGAGAGGAACATTTCTTCAACGACCGTTTTTTCAGTGTCATATCCTGCACTGGCGATGATGTCACGATGAGACATGCACGTTGAAGGTTTGTGCCGACGTAGCACTGTAGCGGTAGCCCGACGACGTGTATGGTAGGTACACCACCCTCCGCCGGTACGTGCACAAAAAATTAAATACATACCGTGTCAACATTTGTGTACTACTTGGGCTACTTGCCCGTATGTGTATACGTGTACAAAGAACAAGCAGCGATCCCGTCAATGCGTAGGGTTCGTTAGCGTGAACGCACGTGTCGCGACTAGAGAGGGCCACTGTTGGCCGTTGGCCGGCATGTAGAGCCCCCTGAGCCCCTTCTCAAAATTTTACTTACGTATGTACAAGTAGGAGGGACTGAAATTATACACAAGATGTATTTTAGTTTATTGAGCCAACCGGTCTTTTTTTTTGCCTAAGCCCAAAACCCAACAAAGGGAAATAACTATATAAGACTACTTTAAACTGTTATATTTGTCTATTGTGAGGGGTCATAGTGGTGTTGTGTCGATATAGCTTTACAGTTCAGCTCCTCCTAAAAATTTGTCTGGCTCTGTCCTTGATCATGCTCCGTTCGTTCCAAATCGTAGATTCTTTTAACATTTCGAGGTTTATATATATTTTACTATGCATTTAGATATATATTGTCTAGATGTATATCAGTAATAGTTATGATTCGGATTTGCCACAATGATCTACACGTATGTTCTGACCTGTACGGAAAAGTGTAGGAATTTCTACAACTTGGTAAGAATGCTGACCGGAATATATAATAATAACTAGGTGATACCCCGCATGGTGTGGCAGAAAATTTTTAAGCAAAATTTTAAGGTACAATGTGAAAGTAGAAACACTAAAGTGATTTTATGATAATATTTTTTTAAACAACATTGTATATGTAAGCATGATAATTTTATTGAGAGAGAACCATTTTAAATTATTGATCCTACATTTTTCTTTACTACGAAAATTTTATAGCATGTTACTCACAAAGGTATGATATTACCACAGAAAATCTATTGAAGACATAAATATATGATTTAGTAGATAGTGATATGTCGTATAGTGAATGGTGACGTGGAATGCTTGCATGTTGAGAGAAATCTAACCATGACTTGTAGTACGTGAGTCTCACCTATATAATTGTTATAAATAACGGCACACAAAATTCCAGCACTCGCTGGTTTGCGTAACCACCACGACCCAAACCGTGCAAAGTGGCAAAATAAGAAGATTACAACTGCATGGACCCAGGGGCTTCTCGCGTCCATGCAATTGAACGCTCCACGATAGGCTTGCACTGCTTTTAGCTAGGGCCATACCCATACCTATCCACAACACTGCACCGCCGTACACGATCGACGCGTTGACCATGAGAAAGCTACTCCTATATAGTAGTATGTATGAGCTTATCTATTAATAAATTTGATTTCACCTGAGCCCTTAATAACATCATCATCAGCAAATCAAGCGCGTAAGCACACAGGTATATCCGAATCTCACATGGATTCTTAATCTTATCGAGATGGACACTTGCATGCTAGCTAGCACTGTCTCCTAACTCCCCGGCTAAAACTGCCACGTCGGCACGTCGCCGGCGAGCCAAACGCTGCTCAACACCTGCGCATGCCGCCGGCCATGCACCTGGACTCATCCAACGACCAAAACTAACAGTCTGTCACAAAAGCTTTGCGCGTTGCAAACGACTCTTTCAGTCGGCAGAGTACACCTGCAGTATCTGATCCCTGCAGTATTTAGTGCCCCCTACAGACACGAATGATCATAGGAGTAGTGCAAATGCATGCACAGTAGCCGAACGTGTGTATGGCCAGTGCCCTAGCTCTTCCTGTGCGGCGCAAATTCTGTCTTTTTTTCCCCTATAAAGGACAAGAACTGTCCTTGTTCATGTACACGAAGTGTCCTGTTAGTACTCCACTACAGAGTAGTGCAGACTAGACTAGAGAGCATGTACATGAGGCAACAACTAACCGCAGTAGTGTCAACGACATCGTCGGGGGCGAAAAGGATTGAAGTTGACACAGATAATAATCCTGGATGGAGACCGGATAAACAAGGACAGGTATAGCAAGATAAGTACAAGTAATTTGACGCCTATAAAAAAATGTGGTGAAATAAAGAAAGTTGTTGCTTGTTTTTCCCCAAAATTAAATCAACTTCCGCTCCCTTTTTTGTTTTTGCGAGGAGCTTCCGCTCTAAATAACTTGTCAGGCCAGCTATAGCTAGAGAATATTCACGGATCGGACTAATATAAGTAGGTCTTATTGCAAAATTTAGGTCGTTTTAATTTTGGCTGCGTTAAATGGCTCTAACTTCAACTTTAGGTTGGCTACGTCAAGCAAGCTTCTTATTAATCTCGCACTCTCTCGTTAGTCTCGTGTCCGGTCCGCGATGTTGAGTTTGCAGTTACCCGGTAGCTGGCGACCGCACGGTCGATCTGTTGTCCGTGACTCTCACTCAGCAGTTAGGACCCATACTAGTAATTAATTAAGCCACTCGGCCATTCCCTTTCTTCTCTCCATTTTCTCTCCTTCAGACCCCACCGAGGACAGGCGGCACTGCGGCAGCGCCCTCTTACCCTTTCCCTTTTTTATTTCCTTTCTCTTCTAGATCCAGCCAAGCTCCAGGAAAGAAGCGACGGGCCGGCGAGCTTCTGCCTTCTGGAGACAGCGGATCCCCGGCGAGCTGCTCCCGACCGGGTGCCCGGCGAGCTCGGGTCCCTCGCGAGCTGCTCCCGACCAGCCACAATGACGTCCCGGGAGGGAGCGGCGGCGGCGGCGAGCTCCACAGAGGGTGCGGCGGCAACCACGGCGAGCTCCCGGGGCGGCCGCGGCAAGTAGGTCGAAGCTCCTCGAAGGCGCCGCTCACCGGCGTTTTTTTCTTTTTGCCCCCAAGTTTTTTCTAGAAACTTTTTCTCTTGATTTTTTCCTTCCAAAGTTTTTCCTGGTTCATAATCTTTTCCTCCAACATTTTTGTTCGAAATTTTCTCTCTTCTTCCAAACATTTTTCTACAACTTTTTTGCGTTTGATTTTTTTCCATCTTTCAAAAAAAATTTCCTTCCAAAGTTTTTGCCTAAACTTTTTTCATAATTTTTTCTAAACTTTTCGTTTTTGAAACTTTTATCAATTTGTTTATGTTTTGTGGAACTTTTAAAAAACTTTTTAAAATGTTTAATGAATTTTTTCAATTGTTAAAAACGTTGTTTAGATTTTTTAAAAAAACTTTTCTTTTTTACAAAAAGTTTTATGAAACTTTTTCAAAAATATTTATTTACAAGTTTTGTTAAAAACTTTGTTTTCAATTTTCTTTTCTCTAATCGTTTTTTTTGCGCAGTTGATTTTCTCAAACGAACATCTCTCAGCAGCAGCACTGCACCAGTGAGGGAGAGCGCAGGGCGGCTGACCACACGGAATCCAAAACGGGAAAGGAAATGCTTGGTCTGAAATCGACCGCAGGCAATCGAACTCGCGGGCGCCCGTAATTTTGACGCCCCCTGTCCGGTCCGGCCTGCTAGCAGGGTAGTCATCGGGCTGCTAGCAACCGAGGCCGGGCGCGCGCGTACGCGCCACAGGCACCAGCCCGTCGAGTTCTTTCGGACCGGACGTGCACGTGGTGGTGGATCCCGCTCCTTGTCGCGCGTTGGCGTCCTCGTCCGCCGCCACTGGTGAGGCACGTACACTCTGCTCGATCTCGGCCGGCCGGGGTCCACGCCAACACCGCATCGATCAGTAACGAACCTGTCATTTCCGGCATGTGGAGCCAGCCGACTACGGGCCGCGTTGACCGATCGAGCCGGGGGGCCATGTGCAACGTCAAGGTCAGATTTAAGTTCAGGGGCTGCTTGTTGCAAGGGCACCATGCGCCCATGCGTGGTTTACGTACACTCTCGATCGCGTGCCTTCTGGCTGCTCCAGCACGCAATGCAAGGCACAAACTTGCAATAATGAAGCAGGAGTAAGCCATGCATGAAAGAAGTCGTAGCGATAAGGTAGGTGCGCGCGTGGGCTATCCGTCTACCGCGCGCGGTGTGGTGTGAACATATATCTCTCTCTCTCATTGACCACCGAAACTTCACCGGCGCTGACGACGTAGCCGGGGAGTGCGTCAGCCAATCTCGCTCTGCTGTAAAGAATAATACCTATATATATACATCTCTCTTTCCTAATCTTTGGTAATACGATTAACGTGTGGATATAAAAATAGTATATTCCTAATATTTTCATCACTACTAGTATATATATCATTTCCTTCATGATTTCATAGCGGCGGCCCTGGTGCCGCCGGCGAACCAAAAGCAGCTCGACACTTTGCACTTGCACAAGCGGCCGGCCGCGCGCGAGCCGATCGAGATGATATGATGGAGTTGAAAGAAATGGATGACGACCGGTACGTGCTTCATCCAAAAGACCAGCTACATACGAGCATAGCTACGACGACCGACCAACCTAAACTTCAAGCTCTCACCACTCCCAAGTAGATTGAGATGAGTAGGTCGAGGCAGTCGTCAGAGAGATCGAGCAAAAACAAGTTGCAAGTACGTGTACATATATATACGTGACTTTGATCAGGAACACTACTTCGTCCACTTGTGTCACAGCCGCCCTACGACACGTACTGACGTACGTACGTACACAGGACGACACGCATGCATGATCCGTTGCCGTCGGTATATCATGATCTATCTATCGTCGCGCGCAAACACCGTGTCACTGTTACACATATACTTGTAGGTCGGTCCGTCGGTGTATGTGCATCAGTGCAGAAAATAAAACAAGCAATCACGCCAACACGTGTGCACATACGTACGTATCATGCAAGTACACGTACACTCCTACAGTATCCCGACGCATGCATCGGACGGTCGGCCGGGTCGGGTCCACCGTCGGCGCAACCGCGAGGCCATGCAAATGCGCAACAAATTAAAATAAAAAAAACGGAAGATAAACACTGGCATGGATCCAGCCATGCATCCTGCATGGCCGACGCCATCCAGGTATAGCGCTATCTAGCCGTGTTGGCCCGTTACTACAAACGATAAGGCAGAGTTGACCGGAAAACTGCTGTGGGGCCGGGCTAATATATAGTTGTTAAGCCCTTTTTCATCAGCTATCAAGCGTAAAATCGTGCGGGCGTCCGTTCAAATCTATACATATGCACTGTCTCTGTCTCCTAATTAACTTCCCGGCTAATATAACTGCCACGCCGCCGGCGAGCCAAACACTGCTCGACACGCCGGCCTTGCACCGGTCGAGAGGACGACCGGAGGCACACCTGGACACATCCAACGACCAACTAACCGGACAAGCTTTGCGCGTTGCAGACTAGCGCCATTCCGTCGACGCTGATCTTGACAAAGGTCAAGGCAGACAGGAGACAGCAGAGAGAGCACACCCGGCCCGGAGTGCCTGAACTGTATGCATGGTGCCCCTACAGGAGGCTACAGACACGAAGGGGTAGTGCTGGCAGTGGAATGTGGAAGTGTCGGTTGCAGGTTTGTACCGACCGGCCGTGTAAGTGCCTTCTTGTTCATGTAGTCTCCCAGTCTCGAGACTACGACAGAGTATATATACAGGAAGCAAATGTCTTGTCAGGATTGGCCAGTTGGCTTGGCGAGGTAGACTGAAGTCGACACCGGATAATATCTGAGATGTTTAGAGTGGATAGCAAAGGATGACAAGATAAGTACAGCCTACTTGGTAGGTCTAGGTATCTTATTTGACTCTCAAGATCATGATACGCTCGGGATATAACGTCACAATTTTCAGGTACTGTCGACTGTCGTATTTTCCCCCAAAAATAATTGATCCGTTGTAGTAGCTAGTGAAAGTGTTCTATTGCAAGTTATTCAAAAAATCGTTGCCCGGTTTCCAGAAATGCTGAGGAAGTAGATGACTAACCATCCAGTTAATACTGCATAAGAAGATGACTAACTCTAATGGCCTAATTCAGTTGTGTAGCGGTGGTTTCAGTGGAGATGCGCATTCAGATGCTACAATCACCGTCCCTGATGGCAGCAGATTTTTTTAAAAAGAAATGGGATAAGGCTTGGCGTCCCATTGAAGAAGAAGAGGCCCATGCCAAACAGTTGGGCCTACTACTATGCCAGCCCACCTGAACAGAAACACAAAACGGCGTCCGTTGCGAATACAACTCCGCAGTTCTAATCTTCGTTTCTGACAGTGAGGAGAGTACTGACTGGATTTCGGTACTAAAGGATCTTTTCAACTACCACGCCGTATTGTACGTCCACGGTCTGTTTATCCGTCCTGTTCCTATTTTTTCTTTTCGTTTTCCTTAAATCTTCTGTAAGAATCAAAATCACAATCATAATATTTAAGGATCAGCACCGCAATCACAAGAATACAATCGCAAAATCCTTACATGCACACTTTCATCACAAATTTCACAAGAATCATCATCACAGATTTCACAGATAAAATTGTACTCACAAGTCAGGCTGGGCACAAAATACCGAGAACCGAACCGAAATTTACCGAAACCGAAATATTCGGTTCCATGTTCGGTTCCGAGTTTTCAGGAACCGAAGTACCGAGGAAAATACCGAAACCGAACCGAATTTACCGAAGTTATTTGAAATTTGATAAGTTTAAGTGTTATTATATTATTGATTGTGTTATTATAGACTATTATATTATGTAATTTTGGCACTCACACTTATAGTAATGTGGACTTTTATATGTATTTGTATTTTGCACTATTATTATCTATGAAATCATGTCAAAACTAGTTTTTGAACATGCTATTACAACTTCTTTGGGATCAATTCGGTACTGTTCGGTAAATACCGGAACCGAACCGAATTTACCGATACCGAATACCCTCGGTACCGAGTTTTTTTTGGAACCGATCGGTACCGATTTCTGAGGAACCGAATTTATATAGGTACCGAAGAACCGAACCAATCGGTTCGGTATTTACCGAATGCCCAGGCCTACTCACAAGAACATATTCACATGAACAAGTCAAAGTTTCACAGCCCTCGCGGCCTCTGGGGCTCCAAAATGACAACCATTCGATCCATCTCAGCGCTTCCAAAAATCAAATAAATAATTGAGTAGGAGTCATTTCACTTGGTCCCAAAACTGGACACAAACTAAAGGATTTTTTTTTGCATATCATGTACTAGCAATATTTTTTATGTAGCAACACACATGCATAATTGCTAGTCAAAAATAAAAAAAGAAAAGAGAAACATAAGGTACATTGGTTATTACATAATTATATTTATTAATCCTTTATTTTTATACACACATTATAAATTGACTAGCAAATATGCCCGTACGTTGCTACGGGTTATCTGATTGTTAAATAACATTAAGTCATTAGGCATTACATTGAATTCCATGTCACGACGTCCTTGCCAAAAATTTTCTAAATATGTTTTGGCCTATTAACACTTCTTGACACGTTGCATACATGGATATGAGCTTTCTTGTGCTACATAAATCTACAACTCGCCAACTGAAAGAGGCATGATTTGTGTCCAGATGCTCGTGCACGTACTTCTGCAAGTAGGCCATATTTCTGTCTAGAAAGCATTTGCAAAGCTGATCGCCAGACAAGATCAGTGCTGCTTCCAGCCAAGAATTTGCCAAGCAAATTATCATGCATGTAACTTGTTCATAAATCATAATGTAGCAATACATGAATATCAGTCAATAGTCATCCCTGAACGACTCGATCGGTCAATGAACATTATTGCCACACAGCTCAGATATCTGATCAATCTGCATGACACATGTGCCTACCCTCCCTCACCAATCACCAAGTATCGCGCGAGGCGTCGACTGTATGTCCGTATCGCGCTCCCCTCCGGGCTAGCGGCCTGCATTCAGCATGCCCATGTAGCACATCCCCATGAGCGCCTGCTCATGTTCATCATCGAGCCCTCGGGCATTGCCGCGAGCTCTGGCGCACTGCGGCCTGACTGCCTGAGCAGGCTGACCAGCTTAACCAGCTGCCTCTTCTCCATCCGCACGGTAGCGTACTTCACGGCTCCACCTGGGCAGCAAGGGCAAGCTCCTCGGGGGCCCGGACATGGCCGCACTACAGCGACGAGTCCGTCTTGCGGGCCAGCCCCAGTGCGCCAGCGATGCAGCCTGCCTCCGCAGCGCTACCATGAATGCCTCCTCGCCTGGCCGCTGCGACAGAACTACGACCCACCGGATATCCTCCACTTCTCCATATGATCTCCGCCACCTGCCGAGCTATGACCTCGACCATGCATAAACCGTAGGGGGGGTATGGGGCCCTAAAACTAAAATCATCATCCTCGAGACCTTGATCGTCATCACTCATCAGTACCGTACCGTTCTTCAACAGATCCTGTCATCTCCTCGTCGAGCTAGGCAGTGCACACCGCCATGCAGTATCTACCATTGTGCTTGGGTTTAGTATTTGCGTAATCAATAAATTGATGGGAGGGACATAGGCTTTGGGTTGCAGCATATCTAATCAGAGTCGGCTGCATCTACGCATGCATACCGGGTCGGAGACGCGACAGGAAAGTTGAATCAAAACTGGTTTGAAGTCAAAGTGGGGTCAATTCGCAAAAAAAAAAGAGAGTCAAAGTGGGGTCCACATGTCATTGTGATTAAGGTGGACGAAACTAAAAAAGTGGGTAGAAACGGTTCTAGCAAATATGCCCGTGCGTTGCAACGGGAGACAAGAAAAAACACTCGTCTAACCCAATAAATATGGTGTAGAACACGGTCATAACTTAATTTATGACCCACATTATTTTTATTTTCAAAATAAGTGAGTAAATATGTCAATAAATCCAGGGATATAATATTAGAGCTATTTGAGAAAAATTAAGCAACTCGCATCAATGGCAGAGAAGCAAACTTTGTCACTAATTTAGCCAAACATTGAACAAAGTTAATTTTGCAAGCACAAACCTTAGGTTTTCTTAAGTTAAAGATAACATTAAAGCTTAAACAATTACGGACTATGACAACACTTAGCTCTGCTCTCCCAAAATTGACACACAAAGCCCGCGTAGATCTCAATCATGGATCTGATTAGTCATCATGGACCCGCATAAATAAGAAAACACATTTGTGAACCTTCTATAAAAACCGAGCTTTTAAGAATCATACAAAATCATGTGCCTCCACCTTTCCTAAAAACTGAGCTTTTAAGTAACATAGTTGCTGCCACTAACAGCTGCTTATGATAATGAAGCCGGCCATGATTATGTATGATGATGGTGAAGTCCCCTGATAAATACAAGCAAATGATATAAAATAAATAAACAATACACCACACTATTAAAAATATAGTTTATATAAAGCATACAAATTGAAATGATTAGGGTAGAAAAGATAGGAAATTATCTAATGAAAGGACCCTTCATGTACTTACTAAGTATGAAATGATTAGGATACAAAAGATAGGAAATTATCTAATGAAAAGGACCCTTCAGATATTTCACGTGAAATTTGGAAGATGCATCAATGATACAAATATTCAAGGATATGAATAAATTTTAGTCAAATAAATCGAATATGAAAATTTTAAATCATATTTTAATTTAATAAAAATGATGGGCGTGGGTTCAGGTTAAAACATTTGAGTACTGGAGGGAGTTATCTGCAATTTTAGCAAGACACAAGAAACAGTGCAAAAAAAAGATAGAAGATGGAGGGCTAAATAGCAAAGTAAGAAGTGGTTTTCACGTTGAGCCCATGCGTGGGCTTGGTGAGAGCCTGGGAGGAACCGGCCCAAGCGGCCGAGCGCGTGGAATTGCGTTGTCCGTTTTGCATAGGGTTGGTTTTCTCCGGTTTAGATCTAAGGCTACCGATTTTTTTTCTGGTTTAGTACATCTAGGAACGAGTTGTACACGGTTTTGCATCCTAGGCACCGGCTCTCTCGTGGTTTTTTTGACGTACGAAGAATAGAACAGAAGCAATGCTTGTTTTAATAATTATAAAATAACTAGCAAAATGCCCGTGCGATGCTACGGTGAAATGCTAATTCTATTTTTAAAACTCTAGATTTCTTCTACTCCATCCGTTTCAAGTTGCTTGTCGTTTTAATTTTACTATATCCATTCTTTTTTGTTATGGGCGTTGAATATGCCTGTTCCATTCATTTTTGTTACGAGCGTTTAATATGCCCGTGTTACTATGGGCTAAATGTTAACATTAAAAAGATAAAATTATCACAATTTAGATTTCATTGTCATATATAAATAAATTGTTGCACAGACGACAATCTCACAAAGAAGCATACTAATTGGTTTATTTGTTCATGCAAACTATTGCATCATCTAATAAATTGCACGCAAGTTATTAACACCAACTTGTAGCAGCGATTCTTTGCTAGATCAGAGATGCATGGATGGTATCTTCGATGTAATTGTGACTTCATATTCTGACCACTTTCCTGAGGGGGGTGAATGTGATTATTCAACTTGTTCTTCTCCAAACCTCTCTTCATCTGCACACAATTACACAAACCACAAAGGATTAAATTTCGATACACAAACCTCTTAATAAATAAGCATTACATAAGATTCAAATGAGGAAAATAATTGAAAATTACAGGCTAATTCTAGACAATGGCAAAAAAAAAAGGTCTGCTCTCACACTCTGGAATTCCCTTGAGATACTTGTTATCATCACACAGGAAACGATACTCGACTTTAATATCATACCTCAGGAGCAAATTGGGATCCTACCAGGTGTTCAAGACACTGACCGGTTCACATTGGACTTGAGAATGTTCTGCTCCTAGATAAACTACCAGTCTTAAACAAATGAAAAGAACATGTGTCACTGAACCTCTTTTAATTGAAAGAGAGCCGAAGCTTTAGACCCAAACTCGTGTGCATTTGCTGCAAACAAGATGATGCATATTTCTAAAATATTTTTTTAGAAACATCCATTATGACAATAATATCGTATTAGAATGAAAGGAGGCCCAATGCCTGAAGAAAGCATCTATTTAGATTGAAACAAAATGAAGTATACAGTATACCAGCTCATTGGCCATCCCAGTGATGACTTCCCTCATGTGGCCTCAATCCTTGTCAGCTCATCTGTCCTGTTAGGCTAAAATAATGAAGTATGTGAGACCTATTTTGCAATATGTAACTGTAATGCTGTAACTGAATATAAGTCCTGGTTATATTTTGCAATCGATGTACAAGTCATTGGCTCCGTACCAGAACACACGTTCATTTCCTCCAGCTTCATTTTTCTTGTAGTCTAAGAACTGCACAAGCCGGCTACCAGTTACGAGTATTCCTATCCAAAAAACAAAATTAGCAAGAAATCATGATGCATGAGGTCTGATTTCAAAAAGACATACACACAAGTATTGTTGTTTGCTGATGTATGCCGATGTAGAGTGCGGCTTGCAGGGCAACAGCCATCACCGATTCACCGGCATCAGCACAAATCCACACCGGAGGGTCAGAGGCAATGTTTTGCCCAGTGACAGTGAACAATGGTGTTTCCTGCATATAGTATAACCAAAAGAAGGTGAGCCATAAAAGATATTCTCAACTGAAAATGCAACAATCTTATCTAGATTAAAAAGTTAGATGATCTTCACAGGTGTTAACCATGGTGTACTTTGAACCAAAACTCCTGAACCTAACAAGTGCAAATTTCGTTACAACCTGCTATAAAGGTTGTATGATAGATTCGGCTGCACGCGGTGATTTGTCTACGACCTTCAGATCGAATTTTTTTGGGGCATATCATTTACTTTGATTCAGGATTTCAGTAACTAACCTCAAAACATTTTAGCCTCAACCAGTGTTACAGATGGGTACCCAATACATGACAAAACTTTATAGAAACAATTTTACTGACATAATGATTACCTTGACTGGTGATGTTTGACAGGTCAGCAAAAGGAGTCCTACGCTCCATCTATAACACTGCAATTGAAAGGTCAACAACTCATTCAGTAGCATCGGAGTACTGTAGGGTAGTGTCAAGCACTCGAAGAGGACCAGAAGTGGTGTGGAGTTGTTCCGCAGGTAGCTGCACTCGACAGAACAAGCTTAGGTATTTTTGCACATTACCGAGCAAAAGGAGGAAGGAAGGGAAGCTAGGAATTAAACTGAACCAGGAGGTTTGACATACATTTATCACTCACTAACCTGTTTTTCTTCCCCAAGAATTCTAAATATGTAGAATTGAAAAACTTTTTAAGTGACAGTTACCAAGTTTTAATTAGGAGATGGTGGCATGGCATGGAGGCATCAATCATGGGCCATGGCACCAAGTTTGCAACATGATATTGCTTTGTAAAAAAAGAAATATTAGACTCAATTACTGAACTGGGTGTTGTTCCAAAGATAGGTTAATCTGATCTGGCTTCCATTGTATATATAACTCCAATTGGTGGTGGCATAAAGTTGCTAATAAACTCCTACCCTAATAGTATGAGCAAAGCTATCAATTAAGGTCAGGCATTAATATATCTCCCCAGCAGTAGCAAGGTTAAACAGGTGTACCAATCTTAACAAGAACACAAATACTTCAACTCCTAGTGGTAGTTGCTGACATCATACAGAAGTGCTTATTTATTTGGCAGATGCCCAAGTAAGCTAACTACGAGTCCATACTCCATACACCGTCCATGGATATTTCTCTCTGGAAGTACAATTCATAGCAGGAAAAAGCAGACAAAAGCTATTAAGAGTAGACAGTTGAAGTGTTGGACACACAACAATGAGGTACAAGCATCTGTGCAAGCATAAATCCAAATAGAACTAATGGTACAGATCATATTAAGTCATATTAAGTATACCTGAGGGTTTGAGCTTTTATATTATGTACTAGTAAGCAAAAACAAAGGCAGTTGAGTAAATCAACACACACCTTTGCAACTTTATAACTCCTGCAAGGGATAAATGGCCTTCAGATCACTACCTTTGCAACTTTAAAGCTCCTGCAAGGTATTGTATCGGATCAGAACCTAATCGAAACATGGATGTATTGTATCAGATAAGACTAATAACAGTTACTGAGGTGAAATATTGCAACCTCAGCGCGGCGGCCGTGGAAGCGATTGGGAGAAAAGCTGACGGGGAGCGCTGGACATGCACTCGTGCAGCTTGCACCGGGGCCTGCCTAAAGCCAGCGAGCACCAGTTGCGTCACTGCCCACTCGAGTGGTGGAAAGGAAGCGGCTTCTGCTACTACTGCTTGCGCCGGGAGAAGAAGGGGCGCTGAAGCTACTCTACTCCGGGCCAGCCCGCCGCAGCTCCGGTCCAGCACACCGTCGCTCCTCCACTCCGTGCCACAGTTCTCGATTCGAGAGGGGTTGCCGCCGTTTCAATTTCAGGCCGGCGGAGCTCAAGGTGGCTGCCGCAGGACCTCGAGGGGGTCACTGCTCGTCCCCACGGCCTGGGCGGCCAGCACATCCACGATCTCCACCGGCGCAGGAAGGTAGCGGCGACATAGGGGTGTGAACGTGTCTATGACCATGAAGGGACAAGAACGATATCACAATAATTTAGCAATTTATGACATCGTGAGTATTGACTTGTCATCAAACCACTTGACCGGCAGAATTCCAGGAAAAATTGCCTCACTAGGTGTTGTACACTTGGATTTATCAAGGAATAATTTGACAGGAAAAATTCCTGAAAAGATTGAGGCCGTGCATTCATTGGAACGACCTTGAGCAAGAGACTTCGAGGCGCCGCTCCCGACCCGACCCCTGCGGGCAAGGCACGTGAAGTAGTCAAACCGCTCCCGACCTGACCCCTGCGGGCGCCGCTCGCACCCGCCCTCCTGCTGTCGTCGCCGGCGGCCCCCGGCCTGCTCCGGCCACCTCCGCCCGAGCCGAGGCCAGATCCGCGACCACCTCGGCTCCCTCTCTCTGTTCGTGCCCTTCTCGTGCCTCCTCGTCAACCGTGCAGGGAGATCGGGCTGGGGCTCTTCCGCCCGCCGGTTGGTCAACCGGCGCTCCCTGAGGCCGCCGCCGTCCTCGCTTCCTCCCCCTTCCCCTTCCCTCTCCTCATGGTCCGCCTCGAGCTCCAGGAGGCCGGGGACCCGCCCCCCGACCTTGTGCCCTGGGGTGCGCCGGCGCCGGGCCTCCGGCTCGCGGCTGCTCGCGGCCGCCGCGGCGAGGCCGCGCCCGCGGGCTCGCCGGCCGCCGCCCGGCCGTCACGTGGCCCGCCGGGGGCTCGCCGGCCGCGGCTGCGCTGGCCGCCGCTCGGGCCGCCGGGGCCTCGCCGGCCGTGGTCGTGCCGACCGCCGCGCAGGGCTCCCCGGCCGCCGCTCTGCCCGCCGGGGGCTCGCCGGCTGCGGCCGCCGCACGGGGCTCGTCGGCCGCCGCGCGGCCCGCCGGGGCCTCGCCGGCCGCTGCCGCGCCGACCGCCGCTCTGCCGGCCATGGGCTCGTCGGCCACGGCCGTCCCTCGGCTCGCCGCCTCCGCTGTCCTGGCCGGACGCCGACCTGCCGGGTCACTACGGCCGGCCCCCTGCCTGCTGCGCGGCCGGCCGACGCAGGGGCCTGGCCGGTCGCGGCTGCCCTGGCCGGGCCGCTCGCTGCCTCCGCCCCGGTTGCCGCCGCCCCGGCTGCCCCTTCCTCATCTCGCTTCGACGAGCTCGACGATGGTCTCGACGTGGGCTCGCCACCGCCGGTCGAGGCTGTCCCCTCCCCCTCGCCCCTGCTGCTCTTGGTCGCTCCTCTACCTCCTGCCGTCGTGCAGGTAGGCTCCTCTACGGTGGTGGCGCCCGTGGGTGCGGTGGACGCCCTCGCCACACTCTCCGCCGTCCCGGGCCTCTCCCCCGCCACGGCCGCCGCCCTCACCGCCGCTGGGCCGACCGCGGTTGCCTCCGCCCTTCGCGTGCTGGAGGCGTGCGCGGGGCTCGGTGGCGGCAAGGTGCCGCCACCCCCCTCTACCTCTGCCTGGCCGCGTCCCCTCCGCGAGCTGGAGGCGTGCGCAGGGCTCGTCAGCGGCAAGGCGCCGCCCTCCCCCTCCACCCTCTCTGCCTGGCCGCGTCCTCTGGAGCCGCCGGGCGCCGACCGCCTTCCGTTTGTCTCCGCTGCAGGTGCTGGGACGCGTGTGCCTCCGGTCGCGCCAGTGGAGAGGTTGGAGCCTGGCTCGGCGGAGCCCGGCCCCTCCATTCCCTCCTCCCGGGAGCTCTGGGACTTGGAGGCTTCGGGCTCCTCCGCCTCGGGTTCGTACTCCCCGGTGCCGCGCGGTCGCTCCGTCTCTCCCACCTTCTCGGAGTAGGTGCGGGTGACCGGCATCCCGGTGCCCCGGCGTACCCCCTCACCACCTCCACACCCATCTCGGTCGCTCCTCCGTGCTCCTCCTGCCCTGGTCACCTCCGCCGCGGTCGAACTTTCATCCACGACCGCGCCGCGGCCCGTGGCCACTTCCGCCAGGGGGATCCTGGGCAAGCGGCCGTTGTCCCCGCCTCCGCCGCCTCCGCCCCCTCCTCGTCGATGTACCAAGGTGGGGGCCGGTCATGCTGGACGTCCTGTCGGGCCACCCGCTGCCGCTCCTCGCCGTGCTGGGGGGCAGCCGCGGGGCCGCCACCGGCTTTCGGCGGGCACGCACGGGGGCCCCGGGTGGACGCCGACGGCTTCGTCGAGGTGCGGTCGCGCAAGCAGTTACGTGCTGAGCGGTCACCACCGCCTATGCCACCTCCGCCTCCGTCCTCCGTCCCCCCGGACCTGGTGGGGAAATGCTTCAACTGCTTCGGGGAAGACCACATCGCCGCCTCCTGCCCTCACGCACCGCGCTGCTTCCGGTGCCACCAGCTCGGCCACCACGAGAGCTCGTGTGGGCGCCCGAAGGTTTGCCTGGTGACGGTGGAGGGCACCCGTCCTCGTCCGGGAGGTCGCACCCTGTCCCCACCCCTGGTCGCTTCGCGCCCAGCCTGCCGCTCCCCTCCCCCAGTTCTTGTTGCGCAGGGGAGGGGCGCCTGGCCGCCTCCGCCTCCGCCTCCGCAGCAGAGGCGGGAGGCGCGGCCGCTGCCGCCACCGGAGCCCCGTCGTCGCCCTGCTCCGGTGGCCCACGACCCTTCGCCGCCTTCTCAGCCGAAGGGGCGTCGTCGCCCCCCCGGTGGCCCATGACACCCGGCCTCCACCGCCGCAGGTGGCCCGCGGACGTGCCCCCCCTCCGTGGCGCACCACGACGCGGCGCCTCGGGAGAGGGCGCCGCCACCTTCTTGTCGTGCCGCGGCCAGGGCGGGCTTGGTGGCCTGGGGGGCGCCGCCTCCTCCTCCGCTTCCTGCGGGGGCCTCCACTGCGGTCCCCGGGGCGCGGCCCCCACCTCCGCTTCCCGCGGGGGCCTCCACTACGGTCCCCGCACTCGGCGCCGCAGACCGCCGCCCCCCGCCTCTGCCCCCTCCCCCACCAGCACCCCTGGGGCACCCCTCGCGTCGCCCGTAGCTGGAGTCGTGCATCGTTGCACGCATCCCTGACGTCGAGGCCAACGAGGTCGCTCTGGAGTACGCTCTAGTCGCTATGGTCGCGGGCACTCGCCCATCCGCCTCTACGACGGACGTGGTCACCTACCTCACCGGTCGCTTGGGCATCCAACCAGGGACGTTCATGCCCTACCCCTTCCACCCCGAGGACTTCCTCATCGTCTTCCAGGACTCCTCTGAGATGCTGCGGGTTCTTCAGGCGCCCACCCCGGATGGGCCCTTTCGCCTCACCTTCCGCCGGTGGCGGCGGGAGAACTGGGCGGTCGACGCGGCGCTGCGCTACCAGGTGCGGGTGGGCATAAAAGGCGTGCCTCCGCACCTGTGGCTGCGTACCACGGTGCAGGACGTCCTCGGCTCCTCCTGCGCGGTTATCACTCTGGCTCCTGAGTCCGAGTCGAAGGCCAACCTCAAGGAGCTCATTGTCCAGGCCGGCTGCATCGACCCGGACTTGATCCCGGTACAGAAGGATATGCTGGCTCCGATCGAGTTCCCCGAGTTGGGCGCCGCCCAGCCCTGCCTGCGCTACCAGGCAACGATCGACATCATCCAGATCTTCGACACTCTGGCTCCCCCGGCTGGTGGTGCCTCCCAGTCGGGAGGGCCGGATGGTGGCCCCTCGGAGGCGCTGCCGCGCCGTCGCAGGCCCCGAGGGCGGGGCCTCCACCTGCGTCCGATGGGCAGTCTGGTCGTGCTGCAGGGGGGGCGTGGAACCGCCTGCTGGGGTGCCCCCACCTCCGCTCCTCCGCTGGTCTCCCCGGCCCCCTCCTACCCCTACTGGGCGCTGCAGGGCGTTCACCGCCCGCCTGTCGTCCCGCCTCGGTCATCTCGTTTCTCCGCCGCTGCTACACCGTTCGTCGCTCCTGCTGCCCCCTCCTCTGCTCAGGCGGCCGAGGTACGTGCGCCGCCGGTGGCGGCCCCGCTATCTCGGGCCTCCTCTGCCTCCTCTTCGGTTCCGGTCACCCGGCGCCTCTGCTGTGACGAGTGCCCGCGGCTGGAGCATCTCCCTCCTCTTCGCGAGTTGACGCCGCCCAGGAGCTTCACCGACGACCCGATGCTTCTTGAGGCGGCGCTCCCGGTCGCCTCCTCTGCTTCGCCTGCTCGCGCCGTGGGCGCTGCCGACGTTGCCGGCCGCGGTCTGGACGCCGCTGCCCCGACCGCCACCTGCCAGGGCCTGGCTGCTGCTGGCCGTCGCCCGACCGCGGCGGACCGCTGCTTGGCCGCTGCTGGCCGCAACCTGGCTGCTGCCAGCCACAGCCTGGTCGCGGCATGCCGCAGCCTTGCCGCGGCCGGCCGCCGCCCGGTCGCCGCTGGCCGTCGCCTGGCTGCTGCCGGCTGCAGCCTGGTCACTGCACGGGGCAGCCTCGACGCTGCCGGACGCGGCCCGGCCCACGTCTCGGCCGTGCCTGACGTCGGGCTAGCCTCCTCGCCGCATGCATCACCCCCCGCCTGCCACAGTTTTGACGGGGGCATTGTGACAGCCTCCGCGCATGGAGGGGACAGCTCTGCCCCCCACATGTGGTGCCGATGGCGGACGTCTTCCGCAGGCTGCTCTCCCCCCTGGCGGCCTGCCGGCTCACGTTACCCGAGGACTCCTTACTCGGCTCTTCCCTCGTGGTCGCCCCGCCTCTGCTCCGGTCGCCTTCTACTTCTCCGGCCCCCGCCGAGTCGTGTCCCTCTACCCCTCGCCACTCGCCGGACGTCTCTCCTGTGGCCGCAGAGCTTTCTCCTCCCTCCCAGGCTCTCAGGTCACGCACCCCACCCCCTGCTGCAACTGAGGGGCCTTCTCAGGGAGACCTCGAGTCGCTGGTGGCAGACTTCTGCGCCTCTCTGCAGCGGCCACCTCCGCCCCCGGTTCTGGGGGCTCCGCACTGTCGCCGTGCGAAGGCCTACCCGCCACTCGCTAGGCTCCGCCGCAGCAGTCGTCTCGCCGCGGTTTCCAGGGCCCGGGGCCCAAACCCGGTCACCGCAGGGCAGAACCTCCTGATGCGGAAGCTGGGGGTCGTTGGGCCATGCGAGGCCCCCGACACTGCCGCATTCCAGCGCTACACCAGGCTCTTCGCTGTAGGCCTGTTGGAGGAGCACTGCAGAGCTATCTGTGAGCTCTTCGGCGCCCAGGTCGAGGGGTCCTTCCAGTGCTCCGTGCTGGAGGATGACGAGTTTCAGGCGGCAGTTCGTGAGCTCTTCCCAGAGGAGCAGCTGGTCGTCGACGCGCAGGCCTGAGTCTGCGTTAGTCGCGTGGTCGTTCATTTTTGTGTTTAAATGGATGTAAACTTAGCTGTTTGGAACGTCCGTGGACTTAACCAGCGTGCTAGACGCCCGGCAGTTCGCGAGTTGGTAGCTTCCGAGCGTGTCTCTCTTCTTTGTCTGCAAGAGACTAAGCTCGCGGTTGTACCCCCTTCCTTCATGCTTGATATGTTAGGCATCGACTTTGACTATGTTGTGTTGCCGGCTGTGGGTTCCCGCGGTGGCATTCTGGTCGCTTGGCGTAAAGACATCTGGCTCGTCTCCTCCCCTTCTACTGGCCTGCACCACGTTACGGTGAAGGTCGCGCTGCTCTCCGCACCCTCTCAGCCCTGGTGGCTCTCATCCATTTATGGCCCGCAGTCCAATGTAGATAAAGTCTCCTTCCTCGCTGAGATCCGCACCCTGCGCCCGACGCTTTCTGGGCCCTGGGTTCTTTGCGGGGACTTTAACCTTATCTATCAGGCGGCCGACAAGAACAATGGCCGCCTTTCGTGTAGAATGATGGGTCACTTCTGTCGTTTCCTAAACGACCTTGAGCTTCTTGAACTGCATCTTCAGGGCCGTCTCTTCACCTGGAGCAACGAGAGGTCACATCCTACTCTGGAGCGTATTGATAGAGTTTTTGTCTCCCAGGATTGGGAGTTTCTTTTCCCCTCCTCCGCTCTGCATGCTGTCTCTTCTAGGTGTTCCGATCATACCCCCGTCCTCCTTCTTCTCGACTGTGGGGTGCTCTCCAAGAAACGCTTCACTTTCCAGGCCTTTTGGCCTAAGGTCGAAGGCTTCTTGGACACCGTCAAGGCGGTCTGGTCGGGGCCGCGCCCTGATGCTGACCCGCTCCGTATGATCGACCACCTCCTCCGTGAGACAGCAAAGGCGTTGGTAAAATGGAGGTCCAAGGCGATCGGCAGCATTCGCCTGCAGATTCAAATTGCCAAGGAGGTCATTTTCCGTCTTGAGGCCGCACAGGATTCGCGGTCGCTCTCTCCTGAGGAGATTTTCTTACGGCGTTTCCTCAAGCTACGCTACCTAGGCCTGACTTCGCTGCAGCGAACGATCGCTCGGCAAAAGTCTAGCCTCAGGTGGCTTCGTGAGGGGGACGCTAACACTAAGCTTTTCCACCTCCATGCCAACCACCGCAGAAGAAAAAATTTCATCCCCTCCCTTTTGGTCGATGGTCGTCCAATTTTTCAGGAAGAAGACAAGGCTGCTGCAGCCTTTGACTACTTCGACCGAATCCTGGGTACCCACCATGAGCGTTCCTGCACCCTCGACTTCGAGGAACTGGGACTCCCGCGGCTGGACCTAGAGGACCTCGGTCTTCCTTTCTCGGAGTCTGAGGTCTGGGAGGTAATCAAAGACCTCCCACTGGACAAGGCCCCCAGCCCGAATGGCTTCATGGGTCGCTTCTACAGATCTTGCTGGTCGATCATTAGGGGTGATGTGCTGCGGGCGTTCAACGCCCTCTCCGACATGGACTTCCGCAGCTTTCACCACCTGAACGGGGCTCTCCTCACGCTCTTACCCAAAAAACCTGACCCGGTCGCTCTTTCTGATTTCTGACCCATCAGCCTAATCCATAGCTTTGGGAAGGTTTTTTCCAAAGCAGCTGCTAACCGCTTCGCCCCACACCTCTCTTCTCTAATCTTGCCCAACCAAAGTGCCTTCATCAAAGGTCGCCTCATCCATGATAACTTCCGCTACGTCATTGGCACGGCGAGAGCTCTTTCTAGTTGAAAGCTCCCTAGGATCATGTTCAAAATTGATCTAGCCAAGGCTTTTGACTCGGTCGGCTGGGTTTTCCTTCTTGAGCTCCTTTCGGCTGTCGGCTGCCCTCGCAGATGGACCGACTGGATCTCGGTCATTCTGTCCACTGCTAGCACCAGGGTGCTACTTAATGGTGCCCCTGGGCAGCGAATCTGCCACGGTCGAGGCCTGCATCAGGGGGATCCCCTATCCCCCATGCTCTTCGTGCTGGTCATGGAATGCTTGCATGCCCTATTCCGCAAGGCGGAAGCCCGTGGTCTCCTTCTTGATCTTGGGAGGAACATCCGCTTTCGTGCCTCTCTCTACGCTGACGATGTGGTCGCCTTCTTTTCTCCGGTCGAGCTCGATCTGCGGGTCGTCAAGGCGGTGTTGTCGCTCTTCGAGAGCGCGACTGGCTTGGCGGCAAACTATACCAAGAGCCAGGTCTACCCTATAAACTGCTCCGAGGATGACTTGTCTCTGGTCCGATCCATTCTCTCCTGCACGATCGCCGACTTCCCTTGCACCTACCTTGGGGTACCCCTTTCTATCAGAAGGCTACCCAAAGCGGCTCTGCAGCCACTGGTCGATAAGGTCGCTAGGTGCCTGCCCCCTTGGCAGGGTAGACTGTTGAGCCGCAGTGGCCACCTCGTGCTTGCCAAATCCACTCTCGCTGCTATCCCGGTCCACATTTCAATGGCGATTTCCATCTCCCCCTGGGCACTGCGCGCGGTTGAAACCCTCATCCGTGGCTTCCTCTGGTCCGACACAGAGGTGGCCTCGGGCGGTCGCTGTCTGGTCGCTTGGGTGAACGTCACCTGCCCCACTCGCTGTGGCGGGCTCGGCCTGCCCAACCTCTGTGTCTTTGGTACTGCGTTACGTCTCCGTTGGCTATGGCTGGTGAGGACTGACCCGGACAGGACTTGGGCGGCGTTCCGCTTCCCTGTTGACAAGGCCACTCAGGCCTTTTTCAATGCCTCCATCTCTGTGGAGGTGGTGGACGGCACCCGTGCACTTTTTGGGAGGACAGCTGGATCTCCGGGTGCTCCATCAAATCCTTAGCACCAAACCTCTGGGCCGCGGTCTCGCCTAGGGTGCGTCGATCCCGCACTGTCGCCGAGGCCTTGCAGACAGGGGTGGCCGGGATCTGTTGGGTCGCGGATGTAACCCACGCCTGAACTGTGTAGGTGGTCTTGCAGTACCTTGTCATCTGGGACCTACTGCAGGAGGTCAGGCTCACGCCCGAGCCTGACCGGTTCATTTGGAAATGGTCGCCTAGCGGAGTTTACACCTCGGCTTCGGCCTACTCCGCCCTCTTTTTTGGTCGCGTCGACATCCTCGGAGCACGACAGATCTGGAAGGTTCACATGCCAGGGAAGTGCAAGTTCTTCGCATGGCTGGTCTTGCACGGTCGTTGCTGGACGTCGGACCGGCTACACCGTCACGGGCTTAGGGACTCGGACACTTGCGCGCTATGCGCCCAGGAATCCGAAACGCTAGACCACCTGACGGTGGACTGTGTCTTCTCCAGAGAGGCCTGGCTTTCGGCTCTCAGACACATTCTCCTTCCGAGTCTGGCTCCGGATCGCCCGGTGAGGTTTGCAGAGTGGTGGTGCTCCACCAGGAAGCAGGTCGCTAAAGCCCGGAGGAAAGGCTTCGACTCTTTCGTTTGGCTGGTCGCTTGGTCGCGTTGGAGGGAGCGGAACAGGCGCGTTCATGACAAGGAAGCTCTCATGCCGGTGGCGCTCATTCCGGCAATCCTAGAGGAGGCTAGGTCTTGGGCGCGCGCGGGCTTCCTCCCGCTCGCTAGGTTGTTAGGGGTTCGCCCGGTGAGGGCGGTGTAATGCTTTCGCCTTCTTTTCGTTAGGTCTTTGCGAATAGTCTGCCCTCAGAACCCACATATGTATGATAGCAATTAATATTGGTCTTTGCAGATATCCTCTACAAAAGAATTGCACCGCCAACGGTGGGTTGAAGCATAATGATCAAAAGGATGAAGATCATGATCCATTGATCTTAAGATACTTATGTTTTCCTTTGGACTTGGCATCATTGGACCTTAGCACAAAATGAAGGACTTGAATTTATTCATAGAGTTATACTAGTCACCTTTCTTAAAACCCCAGTCCCTTTGCTCTCCTCTCCGCATTCCCGGGGGTACGTGTCGCCCCGGGAGGCCTTGCGGACTCGCGGAGGGAGCGCGCAAAGCGGAGGGAGCGTGCGGCGTCGGGCGCCCGTCTCTTGCCGCTTCGTGTCCCTGGCAGGTGGCCCTTGATGAAATATGGCCCGCTGTAAGTTCCTGAGGGTGGGCAACAACCGTGCGGATGTGGACCGTGAAAAGGGGGCGGAGGCCACAGCGCGGGAGAGAGGGGTCAGCGCATCGCGGCAGGGCGTGCGCCTCGGAGTCTCTGCCGCATGCACCACCCTCACACCTCAGAGTCTCTGCCATGTGGTCCACTCGGTAGGCAGGTGGCCCGCTGTCAGCTGAAGAGGGTCGATCGTGTGGGGGAGGGTTGGGAAAACTGCGAAAACCGTGGGCGCCGTCCGTCCGCTCCCTTCCTCCGCATCGGTCTTTCCTCTCTCTCCCCTCCGTGACCGGGATTCGCTCGTCCGCGGGCCGCCTGCGCGCGAGATTCGCTCGGCCTCGCGCCCTCGCCGCATCGGAGCAGTGGCCCCCTCCCCCCTCCGGAGCGATTGCAGCGGCGACACGCGCCTACTCTACGAGCCTGCGCTCCCTCTCTTCCACGCCCACGGTGTGGCCGTCATGTCCTACCTCGGCGAGGGCGCCGTCACAGCGGGCAGGAGCTCACGTGCTACCAGCGGTCCTTGCGCTGCTCCGCCCCGTCAAGATAAGAACGCCTCCCTCCTCTTCCCCTCCACTCCTTTCTTATCCGTTCCCTCCCCTTCCTCCCACCTCTCGTCCCGGTTACAAATCCTAGCGCTCCTCGCAGTTCCCCCGCTCGGCGCTCGCTGCATCTGTGTACTGTGTTGTGAGAGCAGTGAGCTCCGGCCATTTTCTGTGCCTCCTTTTCTTTCAGCAGCTTTGGATTCGCTCTTGCTTCGTCTGATGCGCGGATCTTTGGTTTTCTTGTGTAGGTGCCAGCGAGCCGGCCATGGCGTCCGTGACATAGGCTGCGAGCCAGGGTCGGTGCACGGAGGTGAGTTACCTAACCTGGATTTGGATACCTCGGTGGCCTTTGATTTCCTGCGCCTGATGCTTTTTGTTGTGCCTGCAGTGACCTCTGTGGATTTGGTAAGCAGGTTCTGAAGGTGAGTTTGTCCCTCCCTCTTGATCGTCTTCGTGTGTTCGTGCTTGCTGCATATCATGCCCTTGATTAGTAAGTGACTGCTTCTTGTCTGCTTCTTGTGCCTGCAGTGAGCGTTGTGAGTTTGGTCATCTGGATCTTGGGGTAAGTTTGTGCCTACTAGGATCTTTTTTTGCGTGCACAGTGTGTTCTTTGTGATTGGTTCGACAAGCTATGTGGATACTTGTTTCCTTTACTCGGTGATTTGCGTGCCTTATGTGAAATTCAAGTAGGATTAGTGCAAAGATATAGCACATGCAAGAGTAACTGTGTGTGATGCTTTTCCATGTTTGCAACAGATATTTATCATGCATGTTAGCACATTCATGGCAAATATTGTGCTTATATATACTTTTGTGCTATCCTCCCAAATGAAAATAAAGAAAATTTTTGTATGAACCCCAGTAGGATCCCATATCTATCTACTTATCCAAAGCAAACAATTTGTCTTCAGCAGAAGCATGAAAATAATAGGAAAATAGGCTAGCTTATAACACTCATAATGTATATGATTTGTTCTTCTTAAAAGGTGCAGCAATCTACATGACCAGGTACTTCCTTTCAGCAGCACAGTCAAGTAAAAAATCTGACTATCACACATTCACATCGTTCGACAAGAGCACGTGTTGACGTTTGATTATCGTTGCAAAGTTCGTTTGGACTTGCAAGCGGACAAATCCCTCGTCGTAGTTAAGGAACCCTTCTTCCCTTGAGTGGTGAACCCAAGGTATCGAATCCGTGGAACAATATGTAATGTAAAATCAATCTAATAACCGAGAAACACTTGCTTCTTTGAGAGGTTTCGAATTGCATCTAATCTACTAAGATCAAAGAGGTAGCAAGAGAAAGCATTGAGGTACCGATCTAGAGAGGGTCTAGATCGTGTTTATGTCGTCGTTCCGAGCAAGATAAAAGAGAGAGTAAAACGAATCTCATTGAAAGCTTCTTTAAACCATGACCTTCGGTCAAACCCCCTAAGTCGCCCCGCCGTACTCGGTGTCAACATCCTGTCACGATGTTCTCCTTTCTTCGCGGTCGAATCTTAGAGCACACCCGCAAGGAGTGCGTTGAATTACTTGGTAGATCGGGTATGCACCTCTAGCCACCGCGGCTACAAGAACATCCCATGCAATCTATCTCGAGAATAGATTGAGGAAGAAAACACCCAAGCAAGAGCAAGAATTGCAAACGAAGGTACTCGTTCGCTAGGTATCGGATCCATTAAAACTCCATCAAAAGTATGAATACATGAATAAGATCCAACCGGGATCCTACCTTGACCTTGATTCACGCCTCCGGAACTCCGACGTGGTCTTCCTTGCAAGGTTCCCACGTCGCCTAGGCAAACCCTATACGACTAACACGACCCTCCTCTCCGGGGTGGTGTCCCTGTCGACCATATAGCCCTGGGTACCTATACATGGAAGAATACGAACTCATACCATAAATTCTTGTAATCCTACTAGGACTCGTACCATGTAATCCTACTAGGACTCCTATCTTGTAACCGACTAGGAACCCACCCCCTGGACTATATAAAGGAGGGCCGGGTATCTAGGACGACAAGGTGAATCCCCCAACCCCTCCAGGGAACACCCAAACGCAGGGCGCCATACATGATACTCCAAACAAGATGTAGGGTCCGCTACTCCGGCGGTCCGAACCTGTATAAATCTGTGTTCGTGTCCTCGCGCATACCTTCGAGTTCTAGGTCTGGCGATCCTCCACCGCACAATCTACTACCTCGGGTACCCCCTTGGTAGGCTCAGTGGCCAAAACACTGATAGCTAGCACGCCAGGTAGGGGTGATCGTCAAGATCATCAGGCGAATTCGAAGGACTTCAAACAACAAAATTCATCTAGTCGCCTACTCACCGAGTTCACGGAATCAATTCTGCGACCAAGTCCACAGATCAGGCGAATTTGCCAGATTGATTTCGGAGAAGAGCACCAAGATCAAGGCCGAAACCAATTTGTCCCATGTCGGATTCTAAGGCCCCGCCACATCTCACTGCGCGACGGACCTAACAGCTTCAAATCCAAGATGTGGAGTTTCCAATTTTCGTGCGCCTACATCCTGTCCATGTGCTGGCAGAACTCACCAAATTTGATGTCACAATGGAAACAAGCACCAAGGAGTACTAGTCCGATGCCAAATCAAGAATCTGGAATCAGTTTCAGTATTCAGAATTCGAAGTTGGCGTAAGGTACTCGATCTCGGCGAGTTTTTTCCACCAGCCAAACTGCCCTGTTACGTGCGCAAAGCATCAGCATGATTGAAACCAAGTCAAAATAACCATCATTGCATCAAGCTGCTACATCGGTTCGTGTGAAAAGAGAAATCATTTTGCTGATTGCCTGATGTCTCGAGACGCACACACCTGAAGGCTTGCAATGTAATGGGTTATGCTACACGTACACCAAAAAGCTACCAGGAAGCTCCAAAATCATTGCTTGGTGCACATGGGAAGTTGTACTCGAGTACAATTATATCAATACCCGGCAACTCATCGTCGACTACTTCAACTACTCAAGTACAACTACTCTCTTCCAGTCACACTGGCTCTACTTCACTTACGCCGTGCGATCGGGTGCCTCGGCTCCTCGCGTGGCTCGTCGTCGACTACTTCGCCTACGCCGTGCGTCCGGGTGCCTCGGTTTCTCGTGCGGCTCACCGCTCGACTTCTCGTCGGTCGGTCGCACTGGCTCTCGCCGTGCGCCCGGTCACATCGTCTCGTGGCTCAAATACTCGTCGTCCGATTGCACCGGCTCTACTGCGCCTATGCCGTGCATCTAGACGCGCCGTCTCGCTGCTCGACTTCTCGTCGGTCG
The DNA here is from genome assembly GCA_036936925.1 of Cenchrus fungigraminus. NCBI lineage: Eukaryota > Viridiplantae > Streptophyta > Magnoliopsida > Poales > Poaceae > Cenchrus > Cenchrus fungigraminus. The sequence goes on along the minus strand of CM072781.1, from coordinate 13,502,892 downwards.
GTCGCACTGGCTCTCACCGTGCGCCCGGTCCCTCCATCTTGCGGCTCGACTACTCATCGTCTGGTTGCACCGGCTCTACTTCGACTACGCTGTGCACTGCCTCGACATCATCTTGCGGCCACACTAACTCATCGTGGCCTACTTCGGCTACTCTTCTCGGCTAAAGTTTCTACTAGAAAACTAGTCGAGAACGGCTTCTACGCCCCCCACAACTAGTCGGACCCGCCTCCGACTAGTCGACTTCGTCAACACTCGTCCACGAGTTCATTCAAAATCCGCTCCGGCGGTACAAGTCGACTTCGGTCGCATTTCCAGACCGCTCCTGCGGTATCAGTAAGTCATTTATTTCAATCATTACTTTTGTCTTCATTCTTTGGCTTGTTTTGCGCATGCAGGACAACACGCCATGGACTATTTATTGGTGTACGCTTCTCAACAGATTTTTTCACGAGAGCTACACCATGCTGACTATTCTTGGGACAATCAACAAGTCACCACGAGGTCACTCCATCAACTCGGGGGCTATCATCCCAAGGAGGCAACTTCTAAAGTCCGCTCCGCGCGGCAATCTCAAAATCCACTTCGCGTGGCAATTTAAAGTCGACTCCGGTCGCACCTTCGCTCGCTCCGGCGGCATACTGCGTGTGTAAGCTTCGATGGAACCTAGCTGTAAGTGGCCCTCACGTCCTAGCAACGATGGTACCTAGCTGCACGCGGTCTTCACTCTTCGTACTATGGGTCTGAAACGCATGGCCCTAAGTACTCTCACTCTGCCCAACTTACCCTGGGTCTCCCTGTTATCATGCCGATCCATACTCTAAGGCCTCCCTGTTACCATCCGATCCTTACTCCGGGTTCCTGCTTCTATGCCGATCCCAGGCTGTAAGTGATTCTCAGGTCTAGACGATTACCTAGCTGTAGAGGCGACTACTCAGCTATAAGCAGCTTTTGGGTTTGAGCTACACTCTCTCCAGGCGGCTTCGGCTGTGACAACTCGTAGGGGGTCAAGAGGCTGCAGCCTAGAGTAACACCCTTCATACTAGGGTCTCAGTGGAACTCCAACACATTGAGTTCACCACACTGTCCCCTACGGTCTTACTCGTTCTTCGAAACATTCTTGCGAGTACTCTCTCACTAGGCTCATAGCCTCAGAGGTACTTAAGACATTGTAAACTCTGTACAATGTGCTTATTTCACAACAAAGCCTTTTACGCTGCTACAGCTAAGGTGTTCAACTCGTTATGATTAAGCTAACATTCTTCAGAACATCCTTGCGAGTACTCTCTCACTAGGCTTATAGCCTCAGAGGTACTTAAGACATGGTAAACTCTGTACAATGTGCTTATTTCACAACAAAGCCTTCTTTTACGCTGCTACAGCTAAGGTGTTCAACTCGTTGTGATTAAGCTAACGTTCTTCGAAACATCCTTGCGAGTACTCTCTCACTAGGCTCATAGCCTCAGAGGTACTTAAGACACTATTACTCAATAGTGTATCCAGACATTGTAAACTCTGTACATTGTTACTCTCTCACTAGGCTCATAGCCTCAGAGGTACTTAAGACACTATTACTCAATAGTGTATTCAGACATTATTCTCGACGTAATGTGTTTTTTCCAGACGGCTCCGGAGGCAAAACAATTCGTTTTTCTGTTTTTTATTTTGCTTTTTTGCCTTCTGGAACGTGCTTTTTTTGGCTTTTCAGCTTTGTGTTTCGGGTTTCATTCTTGGCTCGAAGTACTCAAAGTCCGCGCCGCGCGGCACAAAGTCGACTTACTCAAGTCGCATTCTAAAGTCTGCTCCGCGCAGCACAAAGTCGACTTTGGTCGCATTTCAAAGTCCGCTCCGCGCAGCATAAAGTCGACTTACTCAAGTCGCATTCTAAAGCCTGCTCCGCGCAGCACAAAGTCGACTTCGGTCGCATTTCAAAGTCCGCTCCGCGTGGCATAAAGTCAACTTACTCAAGTCGCATTCTAAAAGTCTGCTCCGCGCAGCACAAAGTCGACTTCGGTCGCATTTCAAAGTCCGCTCCGCGCGGCATAAAGTCGACTTACTCAAGTCGCATTCTAAAAGTCTGCTCCGCGCAGCATAAAGTCGACTTACTCAAGTCGCATCTCTAAGTCGACTACTCTAGTCGCATCACAAAGTCAACTACTCTAGTCGCATTCTAAAGTCCGCTCTGTGCGGCAATCAAAAAGTTGACTTCGGTCGCATCTAAAGTCCGCTCTGACGGCAACATTACCACTCGAAGACGACTCGAGTAGTCTATGTTACTTCTCAAGTACAACGGCTTCACGCCAAATTACTACTCAGAGACAACTTCAGCATGCTCTGTTCGTTCTTCAGCTCGGAGGCTCAACTCCAATTACTACTCGACGTGGCTCATATAGCTCACTTGGCTTATAATCTCGGGAGCTGGATGCTACAAGAGTACTCGGATGATGGCTTTTTACGAACTGAAGACCCTTGGATTGATCATGTAATCACTTCAAGGCTCGGGGGCTACTATGCTACAACCATCAACCTCCTTTTTCAAAGACGGAAGATGCAGATTCAAGATTGACCCTCAGCTTGATTCTTCGATTCAAACTCAGGCTCGTGGGCTACACTCCATATGGAGTGCGATTTTTGCAAATCGCACCTCCATATAGATCAAAACTTCAAGACAAGATGGGTATTTTTTGGAGACTTCCTGGGTTAGAACTCAGGGACGCCTGGGAACTACTCGAGGATGATTCAAAAATACTCATAGATGAACTAGAGCACATTCCACTCTTTCGAAAATTCAAGTACAATTGAAGACTTCGGCTAGCAGTACTCGAGACGATCAGAAACTACTCGACGAAGCTTCAAGACTACTCGAATTCGCTGCTCAAGACTACAAAGTGCTCGGGGGCTTGTCGACCATATACCCCTGGGTACCTATACATGGAAGAATACGAACTCATACCATAAATCCTTGTAATCCTACTAGGACTCGTACCATGTAATCCTACTAGGACTCCTATCTTGTAACCGACTAGGAACCCCCATACCCGGGAGATGAGTTCCTACACACTTGGACTACTCGACTAGTGGGCCACGGTGCTAGTACCGTGGACCACAAGGCAAGACAAGGCGGACAAGGACTTGTACTAAGACTAGGATAGCTTTCCATACCCTGTATAGGCTATTCCGGGTCCTACTCGAATAGTACCCTTGTACTAATCCGACTTGTAACCCTGCCTCCTGTGACATATAAGGCGAGGCAGGAACCCCTCTCAAAACATACGCAATCAATACAGAGCCACACAGCATACAGGACGTAGGGTATTACGCACATTGCGGCCCGAACTTTGAGTAAGTTGCGTAATACCCTACGTCCTGTATGCTGCGTGGCTCTGTATTGATTACGTATGTTTTGAGAGGGGTCCCTGCCTCACCTTATATGTCACGGGAGGCATGGTTACAAGTCAGATTAGTACAAGGGTACTATTCGAGTAGGACCCGGAATAGCCTATACAGGGTATAGAAAGCTATCCTAGTCTTAGTACAAGTCCATGTTCGCCTTGTCTTGCCTTGTGGTCCACGGTACCAGCACCGTGGCCCACTAGTCGAGTAGTCCAAGTGTGTAGGAACTCATCTCCCGGGTATGGCCCACAATGTGTTGGTGGGCCCAGGGATGCCCGGTCGACAAGCCCCCGAGTACTTTGTAGTCGAGTGCAATGCTCCAAGTAGTCTTGAAGGTCTCCACGAGTAGTTCCCAAGTGTCCCCGAGTTCTACAAGCTTCAATCTTCAATAGTACTTGAATCATCACGAGGCTGGAAGGTACTCCAGCTAACTCCATGAGTAGTCTTGAAGTCTTCTCGAGTTGTTCCCAAGCGTCCCCGAGTTCTTCCCTTGAAGATCTTCAATAATACCCGCTTCGTTCTTGAAATCTTTGCATCAAAGATCCATATGGAAATGCGATTACTGAAATCGCATTCCATATGGAATGTAGCCCCCGAGCCTTAGGTCGAATCCAGGATTCAAGCTGAGGGTCAATCTTCTACTCTTTGATCTTGCTCCGAAAAATCCGTAGACAATCCGAAGAAATAATATAGGAATGCGATTTGCAAAAATCGCATCCTATATGGATGTAGCCCCCGAGCCTTAGTTCGAATTGACAATTCAAGCTGAGGGTCAATCAGTAGTCTTCGTCAAATAATCTCGTAAAATCCTGAGAAAAACTGAAGGACACGTGGCACGGAGCCCCCGAGCCTTGAGTCGAGTACTTTCTCGAATTGAAGGGTCCAATCTGACTGTAAAATAGTGGCCTAAATTCAGTGAACTGTAGCTGAGTGAAATCCAATTCCATCGAGTAGTCGAGCCCCTGAGATAGAGCCGAGTAGGTCTTGGATTTTAGTCCTCTGACTTAGCCAAAAATTTCGTCTGTGTGAAACCAATCTATTGAATTCGAAGGGTCACCGGGCCGAACCGTTAGGGTTTTGGTTTTATAAATACCCGAAGGGGTATCCCTTAGGGTTTCATTGCTTCCATTCGCCCTTAGAAACAGAAAGCCTTAGCATCCGTAGCCGCCGCAGAATTCGAGCGTCCACATTGCCAAGAGTTTGCGCCTCCACCCCCTCGCAGCCCTTGAGTCGATGCGAAAAAAGACTCTCGTTACTAATAGGATGAAGCCAGTGCCGTCCAAAGGTCAGAAGAGGAAGTCCGGCCGTGGCAAAAATCAGTTGCCGGAGCCGATGTACAAGACAGTGGTCATCACGAAGCCCCCGAGCTAGGCCATCTCTTGGAAGAAGTCCAAGATGAGGGAAGAAGATATCAAGACCCTCGAAGCCGGTGGGTTGCTGCGTGAGAAGGCGATTGCCGGTTGGAGCTCTGCCGCCGGAGATGCGTGGCCGATGGAAAAGAGCCCGGATGAGATCCCGATGTTTGGCCACTTCGTCGAGCGTGGGTTGACGTGCCGTCATCAGATTTCTTCCGCGGCTTCCTCGATTTCTTCAAGCTAGAGCACGTACACCTCAACCCCAACAACATCTTCCAGATTGCAGTGTACGTGCACTTTTGCGAAGCCTTCCTCGGAATCTGCCCACATTGGGCTCTGTTTAGGAAGATCTTCCGCTTGAAGCCACAGCCCAATGCCAACTTCCCAGTTGTAGTCGGTGGAGCCGGTGTGCAGATGCGTCAGAAGGCACAAGAGTTGTACTTCAAGTACAACTTGATTGACTCAAATCAAGATTGGAAAAACAAATGGTTCTACATCGAGAACGCCCCGCCTCAGCTGCCGAAGCCCAGCATGTTCGCGCCAGTGTATGATAGGCTCTGGAAGGATGAACCAACAATGCAGGAGTGTATTCAGATCCCAGAACTGCTAGCAAAGATTGCGCAGAAGAAGGCGCAAGGCTTGACTGCTGAGAGAGTAGCCTTCAGCTTCATGAAGCGATGGGTACAACCCTTGATGCAGCGGGAGCATCTTGGGTTCGAGTACACTGGAGCGGATGATGGCTCCAGGCTATCTGCTGAAGAGATCAGTGATGATCTCGTGATGGAAAGACTGCAGAAGATCTTCCTAAACAGATTTGAACAACATATAGATCAAAGTACTCGCGATTATAGGCCAGCTGCCAGTCCAGCGCCTTGTTCTTGAACTTCTCAACGTCTTGAGTCAGCTCTGCAGGAGATCAAGACTACTTATCAGATGCCACATGCAAGGACAAAAGTACTCTATGATGAATTCAGAAAGGGGGAATACCTTTATTCTTCTGGCGCAGAGACTTATTCTTACCAACAACGTCATCTTTCTGGGCCGTCAGGTTCTGGATCTCGTTGTGGTACTCGGCGACGTTTCCATCAAGTTTCTCTTGCAGCTTCAGAGACAAAGCTTTTTGCTCCTTGAGTTCTTTTCTGAGCTGCCAAACTTCTTCGATGTCAGCCGCATGTTGCTCAAGCAGGCGAGTCTTGCGCTTCGACTGCTTGACTACTTCCTGCAACAAGCAAAGCAATTCAAGAGTGAGAGACAAGTTATCTTTGGCTAAAAAAGTTCTCTTTAAGAGACTACACACTTACCGCGAACAGCTTCTCCACGCTGCGGAACATCTCGCTGTGAGCTTGCAAGTTATCCTCATCCAGGCACGAGTCGTCGTATGGCATCAAATCTTCTGCCATGGACTGAGTACTTGCGCTCACTGCAGAGTATTGCGTAGCGCTCCGCAGAGGAGCCGGGTCTTCAATGAGTGGCTTGTGTGGCACTATGCGGCCCTCCGGGTTGTCTTCAAGCGCTAGTTGCGCATCTATTTGGCGCACGGGGGCTTCGGCAACTGGGACTTCTTTGTGGCGCAGCACGGCCTCTGGATTAGCCTCCAGGCCCTCATTTACCACGTCTTCAATATCTTTGAGTTCTTGAGCCTTGGGTTTGGAAGCTGCCCCCACTGCCGCCTTGACCAGGTCGCTCCACAAGAAGCGCAGTGCTTCTGCAGCATCAGTTTCGGTGGGTATTTCTTGGCATTCTTGAAGAACATCTTCTTGTTGCTCTCGAGGAGTTTGGTCTTCTCCAGCAGCACTACTTCCAGAGGCACCCCACTTCACATCAGTGGATTTTCTGCATCAACAAGATTGGTCAGCAAATTCAAAGTGAACAATTTTAATAGGTACTCGAGTACTTGAGTACTTACAGAGCAGCTTGAGGCACCGAGACTTTCGGTCCAAGCATGTCAAAAAAAGAAGGCGCCGCCGGCACCTCTAGCTCACTTTCCACCGGCGGCACGCTTCCTGGTACCGCGGCTTCTTGTTGCTCATGCGCCACCATCTCAACGGTTGACGCCGGAACCACCTCGGGTTCTGTTATTCTTGGAGGGCTACTAGAGGGTACATTGGCTGCACTCTCGATAATCTGCGCAAGTCAAAATTCAAGACATTACAGCAGAGAACAAGTATTCAATACGACATTGACTACTTAAAGGTTCTCCAACACTTACTGTAATGGAGGGAAGGCCTGTCATCTTTTTTACGGCCCGCTTCCCCACCGTGGTCCTTTTCTTCTGCAGTGGCAGCGTCACATCATCTGCAAGAGATGATGCCGGCCTCTTCGATGCCCCCGCGGTGAGGCCACTGGGGATTGGCACCCCAGAGTACCCGTAGCGGCTTTTCACTTCAAAACGCTATTGAAATGTTTGGCCGTCATCGTCGCTTGAGGAGGCGTCCTCCACCAAGACTTCTTCTTCTTCCCCTTGAGCAGATTGACTACTCTCGGGGGATTGAGCCTCCACTCCTGTTGGCTCTCCCTTGGGCGCTTGTAGTGGGTCTTGGGGACAAGGAGGGGGGTTGGATACAAACTTCAAGACATCCTCCTGTGAAACAAGACAAAAGTTAAACTACACGACTACTTACAATAAGTACTCGGGGGCTAGTACTTGGAAACTTACCATACGCAGAGGATTGTCGGCACTGTATTCACGGACGACTGCAGGAATTCCGTGAAGATTCTTGAAGATCTTCTGCAGTCTTTCCATCACGAGATCATCACTGATCTCTTCCGCAGATAGCCTGGAGCCATCATCCGCTCCAGTGTACTCGAACCCAAGATGCTCCCGCTGCATCAAGGGTTGTACCCGTCGCTTCATGAAGCTGAAGGCTACTCTCTCAGCAGTCAAGCCTTGCACCTTCTTCTGCGCAATCTTCGCCAGTAGTTCTGGGATCTGAATGCACTCCTGCACCGTTGGTTCATCCTTCCAGAGCCTATCATACACTGGCGCGAACATGCTGGGCTTCGGTAGCTGAGGCGGGGCATTCTCGATGTAGAACCATTTGTTTTTCCAATCTTGATTTGAGTCAATCAAGTCGTACTTGAAGTACAACTCTTGTGCCTTCTGACGCATCTGCACACCGGCTCCACCGACTACAACTGGGAAGTTGGCATTGGGTTGTGGCTTCAAGCGGAAGATCTTCCTAAACAGAGCCCAATGTGGGCGGATTCCGAGGAAGGCTTCACAAAAGTGCACGTACACTGCAATTTGGAAGATGCTGTTGGGGTTGAGGTGTACGTGCTCTAGCTTGAAGAAATCGAGGAAGCCGCAGATGAAATCTGATGACGGCAGCGTCAACCCACGCTCGACGAAGTGACCGAACATCGGGATCTCATCCGGGCTCTTCTCCATCGGCCACGCATCTCCGGCGGCAGAGCTCCAACCAGCAATCGCCTTCTCACGCAGCAACCCACCGGCTTCGAGGGTCTTGGTATCTTCTTCCCTCATCTTGGACTTCTTCCAAGAGACGGCCTGGCTCGGGGGCTTCGTGATGACCACTGTCTTGTACTTCGGCTCCGGCAACTGATTTTTGCCGCGGCCAGACTTCCTCTTCTGACCTTTGGACGACGCTGGCTTCATCCTATGAGTAACGAGAATCTTCTTTCGCATCGACTCAAGGGCTGCGAGGGGGTGGAGGCGCAAATTCTTGGCAATGTGGACGCTCGAATTCTGCGGCGGCTATGGATGCTAAGGCTTTCTGGATCTAAGGGCGAATGGAAGCAATGAAACCCTAAGGGATACCCCTTCAGGTATTTATAAAACTAAAACCCTAATGGTTCGGCCTGGTGACCCTTCGAATTCAATAGATTGGTTTCACACAAACGAAATTTTTGGCTAAGTCAGAGGACTAAAATCCAAGACCTGCTCGGCTCTATCTTGGGGGCTCGACTACTCAATAGAATTGGATTTCACTTAGCTACAGTTCACTGAATTTAGGCCACTATTTTACAGTCAGATTGGACCCTTCAATTCGAGAAAGTACTCGACTCAAGGCTCGGGGGCTCCGTGCCACGTGTCCTTCAGTTTTTCTCAGGATTTTATGAGATTATTTGACGAAGACTACTGATTGACCCTCAGCTTGAATTGTCAATTCGAACTAAGGCTCGGGGGCTACATCCATATAGGATGCGATTTTTGCAAATCGCATTCCTATATTATTTCTTCGGATTGTCTACGGATTTTTCGAAGCAAGATCAAAGAGTAGAAGATTGACCCTCAGCTTGAATCCTGGATTCGACCTAAGGCTCGGGGGCTACATTCCATATGGAATGCGATTTCAGTAATCGCATTTCCATATGGATCTTTGATGCAAAGATTTCAAGAACGAAGCGGGTATTATTGAAGATCTTCAATGGAAGAACTCGGGGACTCTTGGGAACAACTCGAGAAGACTTCAAGACTACTCGTGGAGTTAGCTGGAGTACCTTCCAGCCTCATGATGATTCAAGTACTATTGAAGATTGAAGCTTGTAGAACTCGGGGACGCTTGGGAACTACTCGTGGAGACCTTCAAGACTACTTGGAGCATCACACTCGACTACAAAGTACTCGAGGGCTTGTCGACCGGGCATCCCTGGGCCCACCAACACATTGTGGGCCATACCTGGGAGATGAGTTCCTACACACTTGGACTACTCGACTAGTGGGCCACGGTGCTGGTACCGTGGACCACAAGGCAAGACAAGGCGGACAAGGACTTGTACTAAGACTAGGATAGCTTTCCATACCCTGTATAGGCTATTCCGGGTCCTACTCGAATAGTACCCTTGTACTAATCCGACTTGTAACCCTTCCTCCCATGACATATAAGGCGAGGCAGGGACCCCTCTCAAAACATACGCAATCAATACAGAGCCACGCAGCATACAGGACGTAGGGTATTACGCACATTGCGGCCCGACCCTGTCTAATTGTGTGCCCCATGTCTCACCATCGTGTTCCTGATCTCGGCGAGCCCCACCGCACAATCTACTACTTCGGTACCCCGTCGTAGGTTCGGTGTCTAAAACACTGACATCTAGAGATGCAACTTGAGTAAGTCGACTTTGTGCTGCGCAGAGCAGACTTTTAGAATGCAACTTGAGTAAGTCGACTTTAGACAAATCTTCAGTGTTGTTCATACCCTAAGTCGACTACTCTAGTCGCATCACAAAGTCGACTACTCTAGTCGCATTCTAAACTCCGCTCCGTGCGGAAATCTAAAAGTCGACTTCGGTCGCATCTAAAGTCCGCTCTGACGGCATAAAGTCGACTACGGTCGCATCTAAAGTCCGCTCTGACGGCAACATTACCACTCGAAGACGACTCAAGTAGTCTATGCTACTTTTCAAGATCAACGGCTTCACGCCAAATTACTACTCAGAGACAACTTCAGCATGCTCCGTTTGTTCTTCAGCTCGGAGGCACAACTCCAATTACTACTCGACATGGCTCATATAGCTTACTTGGCTCATAATCTTGGGGGCTGGACGCTACAAGAGTACTCGGATGATGGCTTTTGCGAACTGAAGACCCTTGGATTGATCATCTAATCACTTCAAGGCTCGGGGGCTACTATGCTACAACCATCAACCTCTTTTTTCAAAGATGGAAGATGCAGATTCAAGATTGACCCTCAGCTTGATTCTTCAATTCAAACTCAGGCTCGGGGGCTACACTCCATATGGAGTGCGATTTTTGCAAATCGGACCTCCATATAGATCAAAACTTCAAGACAAGATGGGTATTTTTTGGAGACTTCCTGAGTTAGAACTCGGGGACGCCTGGGAACTACTCGGGGATGATTCAAAAGTACTAATAGATGAACTAGAGCACATTCCACTCTTTCAGAAATTCAAGTACTATTGTAGACTTCAGCTAGCAGTACTCGAGACGATCAGAAACTACTCGACGAAGCTTCAAGACTACTCGAATTCGCTGCTCAAGACTACAAAGTGCTCGGGGGCTTGTCGACCATATACCCCTGGGTACCTATACATGGAAGAATACGAACTCATACCATAAATCCTTGTAATCCTACTAGGACTCATACAATAAAGAAGATTGACAATTCATGGTGGTACAATGCTTGCAATAAATGTAAGAGAATAGCTAAACGCTACGGCGATTCGTACAAGTGCAGTTATCCTAAATGCAACACCATTGGAGCGCCACAACAAAGGTCAGTCCCCAGCTGTTTTTAGTACCTCTGCTCCACATTTGCCTTTTCTTATCTACTCTAACCACCGTTCTATATATAGGTTCAAGCTATGCGTACTTGCCGGAGATGAGACAAGTGATGCTGATTTCATCCTGTTTGGAAAGCAGGCTCAGCGCCTTGCAAGAAAGTCAGCTGACACCCTTATTGCTGAGAACCCAATTGGATTCATCCCGGACGAGCTGACAAAGCTTCTTGAGAGGACCTACAACTAGAATGTCAGCTTCACTGATAGCACAACAGACTCAGGAATTGTTACCTTCCAAGTTAACGCTGTTCTGGGACAAGTCACTGAAGAGGGTGTTGTGCTTCCAGCAACACCAGCAGGATCGCATGCATCTTCAGTCATGCTACACCGGGTCCAAGCACCAGTGTGTAGAGTCATGCCTTTGCTCTGTCCCCGTTGCGTGCTGCTTCTGGGGCAAGCCAAGTTTCAGCTGGTACACCAGCCAGGACAGCTCTACTTGTCCCTGAGGTACCAGACTCCCCGCAAAGTGTGAAGAAAATAGCTGGTGAAGAGGTATTTTTCTCCTTTCTTCTTTCTCATGTTCAAGCTGGTTTCCCTACTACTATCTTGGTTGCTTAATCATGCAATTACTTTTTCAAGTGGCTGTTACTGCACATGGCAAAGGTGGTGCTTCCAAGAAAAGTGGCTCCAAAAAAAGGTTACACCCTACTCCACTTTGCCCTATGCCTCTTTGATTCACCAAAAAAACTAACATCTAAGGTTGTTGGTCTCGTCCGTCGCCTAGCAAAAATGTATCAAAGAAGCTGAACCTCGATGCAGAACCTGAAGATAGTGATGTTGGCAGCGGCGGGGATGAGAATGCTGCTGATCAGCTCAGGTGCTACTTCTGAATTTGACTACTTAGATCTCTAATTCTGTTTGGCTTTGTGATTGATTAAAAGTATTATGATCTAAAAGGCTTTGTGCACACATTGTCAAAAAATTGATTGCTAATAGAGTGATACTGTAATTATTTATGATGGAGAACACTAGCTAGCATTGCTTCTTGGTTGTTGAACACCATCACAAAAGTGTGCCAAAAATACCACAATACATTACAGAAGACAATCTATAAATCAGGATCACACCAGCTCAAAACATTTTGGTTCTTCTAAGTAACCTTTCGGTTCATGTTTATAAAAAGATGAGTGATGTACAATATAATCAAGGGGACTCAGATCTCCTGGCTTGTACAACAAATAAAGGCATGCCTTGATCTTTTAGACTAATCGAGGCTCAGGTAGGCTACTCTGTACAACAATATATACATGTTAGTCCCTACAATAAATAAATAAATAAATAAAAACAATATTTGCAACGTCAAATGGAATGCCTCATTTGACTACTTAGATCTCTAATTTTGTTTGGCTTTGTGATTGATTAAGAGTATTGTGATCTGTTGTTTTTGCATGGTGATTCAGTTCTGTTACTAATTAAGAGCATGGTAATCTGTTGATTTTTGCACTAGATAGACTACTGTGTAGAAGCTAACATGCTGTCTTGCTAGGATAGATTATGTTAATCATTGTTGATGATGAGAGATGCCCGTTTAAACATCCTTGATGATATACAGGGTCATTCAGTTGCTCAAACATTGCTCCACCATTAACATGCAGTAGAAGGCAGTTCAGTCATGGAAATGTTTAAGCATTCCATAACTGAATTTTGGTTGATTGAATGTCTGTGTCGCACAAAAAACTAACATCTAAGGTTGTAGGTCTCGTCCTTCGCCTAGCAAAAATGTATCAAAGAAGCTGAACCTCGATGCAGAACCTGAAGATAGTGGTGTTGGCAGCGGCGGGGATGAGAACACTGCTGATCAGCTGAGGTACTGCTTCTGAATTTGACTACTTAGATCTCTAATTTTGTTTGGCTTTGTGATTGATTAAGAGTATTGTGATCTAAAAGGCTTTGTGCACACATTGTCAAATAAAATTGATTGCTAATAGAGTGATACTGTAATTATTTATGATGGAGAACACTAGGTAGCATTGCTTCTTGGTTGTTCCATAACTGAATTTCGGTTGATTGAAAGTCTGTGTCGCACATAGTTGTCGTTACCCCTCTTCTTTACTTTCTGTTGATTTTTTTTGTCCTGCTATGCCATCAGGGAAAATAAATGACTATATATTGTTCTTTTTAAGAATATGAGCACTCATCTGTTTTTGGAATTTTTTGACATACAACTGCGCATAGGTAGTAGCACGAGGTCTTTTGTAGCATACTGTGATCTTGGCTTTTTGACTAATGTCGTCTAGCTATACCCATGTTCCTTTTCTTTAGATGCATTTATCATTACCAAGTCATAATTACTTGATTGCTCATGTTGTGCATCCTGAAAGACTGATGACTGTCCTTTTGTAGCCCAAGCAACAACGCATGAGCAGCCAAGCTCATGCTTCTTTTGCCGCTCCGGGTTGTGCCTACAATCTGTGTAGCGTTTTGGTAGTCTATTTCATTCAAAACCCATTCCGCATAGTATTGGTAGCTACCGGCTCTTTTGCTTGGTAGCTATGGATACTGATTGTGGCTCTCATGGCGATCAAATGTTCTGTAATTTTAACATTTAATTACTAAGCAAACGCCTAATTTCATGGGTAGGGTGGTCAGGGTGGATGGCAGTGGTTGTGTTGTAATATTGATGCATTTCATGCCGAACAAACACCTCTGCAGTCAGTCAAGGTGGATACGTGTGTTGTGATATTGATGTATCAGATGCCGAACAAAACACCTCTATCAACAGTCAAGGTGGATGGATGTGTTGTAATATTGCCATATTATATTCCGAACAAGCACCTTTGGCGATCAGTTAAGAATTAAGATGCATGTATGTGATGTAGTATTTATGTATTAGACAGCAGACAAACACCTTTGGTGATGCTTAAGACTGTATGGTACTCATGTTTTTATGATATGCGAATCTTGACCGACTTATGTGTTGTCTTTCCATGCTTATATTGTATTTGATATGTTCTGCTTTTCTTTGCATTTGATCTCCACCATTTACTTATATACACTGTAGTGCGCGCAACGCGCGCCAACCGTTCTAGTTGCCTTTATGCTCAACCTTAGCACAAGGCCCTAATGTTTTTTTTCGAAATACGTAGGAGAGCTGCGTATCATTGTATTAAGAAGAAATATATTGTTTTGTTACAACACGGGCCAACCGGGCACACGCACATGGGGTTACATCTCCTAGAAGATTATACGGCAAAGAGACAACCTAAATCCTTTTGGGGTATAACCACTTCACTCAAACGACGCTGCTGGCCTCGGTGACCTGCTTGGCCGCGGCCAAGAGATCGGCGTCCGAGAGAGTGCGCACCGCCGGGAAGAGATCACGAAAAGCGGCAAAATACTCCTTGTCGACCGGGCTAGTGAAGATCTCGGCTAGGTCCTGGTCGGCCGCAGTGGCTGTAGCAGACGCCTCCTGAGGGTCTTTAGTAGGGCGCGTGCCCAACTTGCTCAACTTGCGCATGAGCAGCACCTCGCCCTTCTTGGAGGCACGCACCATGGAGTTCATGGTCTTCTGAGCGAGCCTGCTACTCCGGCGAGACGCCGAGGCAGTGGCAGGGGAAGACGCGGCTGGTAGCGCCGCAAGCGGTACCTGCAGCGCCTGGCGGACGCTAGCTAGGAAGGCCGCAGTGTTGGTCTTGGCAGCTTCGAGGTCGTCGTTGAGTTGAATCCTCGTCCGCTTCGATGGGGTCGCGACCTTTTCCTGCTGAGTTCTCCTTTGCGGTTTGAGTGGGCCAGTTGCAGAGCCCCGTACGAGTTCAGCACCCGGCTCAGGAGGGTTCAGCTCTCTAAAAGTACTAGACCCGTCCTCGGCTCCCAACTCCCGGCTAGCGAGCACAGAGGAATCGACGGCAGGGGCCACCAAGGCGGCACTGGCCGGGGGCTGAGACGCATCGCATCGTGACAGGATGTCAATAACGTTTATGGTGGGTGCTTTCGAGGGTTTGACAGGAGGTTAGTAGTTTAAAGATGGATTTGAATGAGATGCATGGTGCACTTGCTCGTTTGGCTAGAACTACAACTACAAGACGATAGGCCCTAGTTACCCTTGCTTGTTCTTTTATGTTGCCTAAGTTATGGATGTTATTAACCTATATGCTATAACTCATATCTATTAGGTTTACCTTTATATGCAATGCTTCATACTAGGTTAGATCTAGATGGAAAACCCTAGGTAGTTTTCTTCCGATCCACGGATTGATACCTTGGGTCCATACTGTAGCGAACATGGTCTCAAAGCCAAATGTTCAAGTATAATTTTGGGGATTCATGAGAACATGACCAATGGGACTAACAACATTGTATAAGGATGTCCTTATAGGATTTCTAGGTCCTATGGATGTTACCACGAATCAAAGCCAAGTTACCATGAGTTAGTCACTGCAAAAATGAGGACTTAGTATATATTTCGAGACCATAAACTGTGGTAAGTTGGATGAAAGTGATTGCATGTTAAGTCAAAGCAAAGCAGTTGAAAAGTCACTGTCAGATGAACCGATGGTACCTAGAAGAAGGCGTCGGTGCAAGCGCCTGATGATTTGGTACACTGGCGTGAAGACTCAAGTAAACGGGCACCATCAGATGAACCGACAGTCAGTTTTCAAGACGTGTCGGATGAATTCCTAAAGATGAAGAAGCGGAGTCAGTAGCGTCGGATGAACCGACGGTCTGTTGGTGGGTACCGTCGGTCTATCCGATGAATTTTTGTGTCAAGACAAAGAGTTTTGGGTGTGGGTGCTTTTAGCACCGGATGAACCGACGCACCGTCGGTGTAAGCTTCGGATGAATTCTGTCAACGGTCACATGACGTGGAAGGCAACGGCTAGTAGCACCGGATGAACCGACGCCTAGGAAAAGCATAGCGTCGGATCATCTGACGGTCCTGCAAAAGCACTAGCCGTTGGAGCAACAGCTCTTTGGACGCCTTGGGCTATTTATACCCCTTCCACTCGGTCATTTGAGGTTGAGGGAGTCTGTGGGAGTGCAGAGAAGACCAAGACACATTGAAGACCATCTCCTAGCCATCAAAGTGCTAAATTGCTCATCCATAGGCTTTGCACATGCTTAGCGTGTGTGTAGTGTTTGCTTAGGCTTAGATCTAAGTAAGATGCAAGGTGTTGCTGCCTTGTGAGGTGATTCTTGAGTGAATCAAAGTGTACAAGGTGTGCCAGAGCCTTGGGGCCTAGGTGGCTCTCCGGTAATCGTCTTCGACCCTCCGACTTGGTGTGGTGCGGCGAAGACACTTTGTGCGGGGACGTGGAGACCCCTCCTTGGTGGAGAAGCTCCTTAGTGGAGGCGGCATTAAGGTGACCAAGGCGGCTTAGCGTGGCGAGTCAAGCGGCGGGCGCTTGGGAGACTTGGTGACCAGGAAGCAATACTCTTGTGTGAGTGCTTCAACAACATGGACTAGGGGTGGCTAAGTGTCTACCAATACCACATGATAAATCATGTGTCAAGAGTTTGCTTCCTCTCATCCCCTTTTTTACGTTTCCGCATTTCCTACTTGCAATCTTGTGTGCCTTTACTTTCATAGAGTAGTATCTTGATAGGATTGGCTATAGGTTGCAAAACGTTTTGGGATGAGGGTTGATCACTAGAACAAACTATAGAATGCACATTTAAATAGATGTTCTAGTTTCCTTATATGCAAAAATAGTGGAGCTTATAGGTTAAGGTTTTAAGTTGCCTAATTCACCCCCTCTCCCTCTTAGGCCAACGAGCATCTGATCCCTTACACATACTCGAGGGAAAAAGGTACTACGATGACCCGTTAGCTTGCAGTGAATCTTGACGCGTTATTGAACCGTCAAAAGTTTGCATACATGCTACAAAACTTTTGTTAGACTAAAAACTATCTTCTTTCTATACCGCCCCTCAAAATAATTCACCACAGATATGTGCATCAACCGTAACTTGATTCAAGAAAAATGATGCAAATCATGAAAGACATAAGACAAATAATACACTCTCGTGCAACCATTACATGTAATGATTTGAACAACTCTTAATTAATAATTATTCATTTACAAATGATGAATTAACATATGCCACTTTAAATGCAAATATTTACACAATTGAATTCCAAAAGATAGACCTCCAGCACACCCATATACTCAATGTCATGATAACTACTTTGGGACGTAAACTACTATGACATGAAGAAGACAAGAAACATTAAGATTTGCGTCTTATCGCGGTGGATCTTTCAATATAAACAAAGTTAATTGTATTATCTTTTTCAAGCATAGTATGCAATACAATCTCAAAATTATAATTATCTCCCACCCTAATTATATTGACCAAATGCTAATTAGTATATTATATTTACTGAAACTTATTAGGATGCTCCTAATAAAAGTAAACAACAGCTTCTAATAATTAAAATAAAGTACTAGCCCGTGCGGACGCACGGGTTGATGGACTGGTTCCTATAACGATTTGTAGTGGGGTGGTGCTCCTATATAGGTATAGATGATTAGTGCTGCGACATTCTGCCTTGGTTCAAAACATTGTGGGAATTCACCCTCCAAACGATTGCTGTCTAAGTTCAAGTCCTCCATGTTCAATTCACAAATAGATTTTGGAATTTGACCAGTGATATGATTGGATAATAGGTACAGAGCCTGTAGGTTTAGGGCTCAAAAGTTTGATGGTAGTGGCCCTGATAGATAGTTCTGGGAGATGCCCAATACATGAAGCTTTGGCGGCAGCTGAGGTATTCAGGTATTTTAAGCTGGTTTGAATCCATAAAGAGTTCAACTACCGATGTCATATTCTTTAAGTTTGTTGTTGATTCTATTGTTCGAAAGTTGCAATTTCCATGCATTCGATAAGTTTGTGGGGCTGTTATTTTGGTTCAAAAGGAACAGTGAAAAACATTATTTGCCATCACATCTATCACATCTTCTCTCATAAGAAACATTATTTCAGCGTTATTCATTTGCAACTTCATTATTCTTTTTCACCCAAAAGAACGGACCCATAGATGCACTTGATATATATATCGCTCAAGAATATCATTCTGTAGCCGCAGCCAGGTGGGAAAGAGGACCCATTTCCCATGATGCAAAAGATGCATACTCAAGTCCGAATGTAGGCAACCACTCTGGATCCACCACAATCTTGTCAACAAGCCAGCTAGGTGCTCGGTGGTGATAACACCACTGAGAGCCTGTTCTTTTGGTTACTTTTGAACAGTGAACATCTCCAAGAGTTTGCCAAATTTTACTTGGCAAATCTTGTGTTTTGCCAACTTCTAAAAAGATATGCCAAGTAAAAAAAGAGTTCATCTCCAATAGTTTGGCATAACTCACTTGTCAAATCAAGATCTAACTTACATCAGGAACCCTGAAAGAGAAATAAAATTATGTTACGCCCTTCCACCTCTTGAAAACTTAAATCAGGAACCCTTTTGTATATTTTATTTCTTTTTTCACCGTCCCACCTCTCTCCACCCACGGAAGAAACGCCGATGCTAAGTTGTCGCCGCGCGCGCATATATACGCGCTGGAGGCTAGTTTTTGCCAAGTTGCTAAAGATGCCAACCTGATTTTCCAAACTGTTGGAGAAGTATTTTCAATGTTTTTGCCAAAAATCAAATATGCCAACCTGATTTGCCAAACTGTTATCACATCTTCTCTCACAAAAAACACTATTCTAGCACTATTCATTTGCAATTTCACTATTCCTTTTCACACAAAAGAACGGGTCCTGAGAGGTCCGTGTAAGTTAAATTGCTGAACCTACCAATCTCGGAGGTGCAGTGCCTGCGAGCCGTGGATTGAGTTGGTGGCGGCTGGGGCTGCTGCTGTAGGATGAGCAATATGGCGGCGGAGGTATGCATGGCCAGTTGGCCACCGTCGATCAGTGACTCAGTGATTACTGGTTGCTTTACTCTACTCTCGAAAGAGACGTACGAGGAGCACTTCTGTTTCTAGTGAGATGTGTGTGATATGTAGCCCTGGGCGTTCCGTTCTAACCGAACCGATCGGTTCGGTTCCTCGGTTCCCACACAAATTCGGTTCTCAGGAAGTTGGAACCGAAGAGAGAACCGTTCGGTTCGGTTCCGGTTCGGTTCTTTTTCGGTTCTAACAGAAGGAACCGAAGAATGAACCAGAGAGAGGGGATGGAGGAGAGAGAGGGAGCGTCGCAGCCTCGCAGGAGGGCAAGGCACCGCCGGCGCCAGGCGCTGGGCGTCGAGATTTGAGGAGGATGGGGGAGGGCAGCCTCGGGGATGTCGGCCGCCGGGCTGCGCCTCGTGCTCTGAACCTCCGGTGCGCCTCGTGCTCTGAACCTCCGCCGGGCTGCCTCAGGGATGCCGCCCTCCGGTGCTCTGGATCTGAGTGAAGACGGCGCAGGGAGGAGGGAGGGCACGGCGGAGGGCGAGAGGGAGGATGGAGAGCGTGGCGGCGGCGGCTGGGCGCGGCGGAGGCGCGAAGATCGAGCGGCGCCGGTGCGGGCGGCGACGGAGTCGCGACTCGCGACTCGTGCGAGGGCGAGCGGTGCAGGCACGTGGCTGGGAGCTGGCTGGGGGCGTCGACGTGTGGGTGGGCCGGGGTGGGGGTTAGTGTAGCTAGTTAGGGTTTGGGGTGTTTTATTGGGCTGTTAGGCTGTTGGGCTGTTGGTATTATTGGGCTCAATGTATATATGGGTTGTTTCATTGCTCATTCGGTTAACCGAGGAACCAAACCGAAGAACCGGGTCATTTCGGTTCCTGATTTCCTGGAACCGAACAGGAACCGATTTTCTCTGTTCCGGTTCTTTCGGTTCCGGTTCCCGCTTCTTTCGGTTCGGTTCTCGGTTTTTCGTGCCCAGGACTAGTGATATGGATGGGCTGATGGTGCCATACTGTGATTTTAAAGCTAGCTGCTCTCTCGTCTGGGGCCAGGTCACGGTCTTGGTCGTGGTCGTCGCCTCGTCGACGCCTGCACGTCAACGTCCCGTCCCGTCCCGCACGCACTAACGCGAGAGATCGATTGGAGTGTGCATTGGGGTAGGAGCTTATATGCAGCCTATTAATTCGGTTGTGGTCAATGTCTTGGGGTAGGTCTCGGTTGTGGTCACCTAGCCTACTAATTTGGTAGTCTCAGTAGTTGTCGCAACAAGTCAGCCGACCCCGTTTAGTTGGCTACAAAAGTCTTAAAATTTTTCGCATCGCAGACCATGTCACCTCTCACAGAACATACTTCCTAATGCAAAATTTTCACCACTTTTCTCAAAATTTCACCAAACTAAACGGTGCTTAGGGCACTCACAACCCAGACTCTACCCATAGAGTCTATGTCGAAGACTCCATCACAAGAAACTATAGTCTTCAATGCAGATTTTGTATTATGGAGTCTTCATAATGTTTCACTCGGATCTTCTGCTCCCGTTTTATTAAATAAGGGGACACATCCAACATGTGGGCAGCCACATGAGATCCACACGGGCCTCATTTTGTGTGTAGACTGAGAGTCTTATTTAGACTTGGTTTCTATGTTTCCACCTCTCTTTCTTCATTAAATTGCTTCCCACATCAGCAAATTGCCTATATGACAGTGTATTTAATGACTATGGACTCTACCATAGAGTCTGGGTTGAGAGTGCCCTTAACATTTCATTTTTTATGAAATGAGTAATTTTTTTTGTATTGAGTTACGTGCACAAACAGGAAAAAATAGGTGAAATAGGTGAAATTTTTGGAATCTTGACTAAGGGGCCTTAGTTCGAGCAAGCAGCCACGCACCGAATCGTAAGAAACATCATGCTCAGGCTGGAAAGATCATCTTATTTTTAACACTGTGACTGTGGAGCGGGAACTCCCTCCCGTGACCCGCCCCTCCCCGACCCCTCCCCCGCCCCCTCCTCCCCCGCCGGAGCAGGATCTCCCTGCTCCGGGCGGCGCGGCCCTCCCCGCCGCCGTATCCGCGTCCTCCTCCACATGCTCGTCCCATCCCACCCCCTCTCTTCCCCTCTCATGCCCTCTGCAGGGAGATCGGCGCGGGGCTCCAATGGTGGTTCTTGAGCTCCAAGAAGCCATGGACGGTGACGACCTCCTTGGGGAGGAGCTCCTCGACGCGACCCTCCTCTCCGGCCACCCCTCCTCGGCTGCCGCGCGCCGCCCCCTCCTCCTCGGGGCGCCCAGCCACTCCGCCGCGGGGAGTATATATTTCGAGACCATAAACTGGTTGCTTTACTCTACTCTCGAAAGAGACGTACGAGGAGCACTTCTGTTTCTAGTGAGATGTGTGTGATATGTAGCCCTGGGCGTTCCGTTCTAACCGAACCGATCGGTTCGGTTCCTCGGTTCCCACACAAATTCGGTTCTCAGGAGGTTGGAACCGAAGAGAGAACCGTTCGGTTCGGTTCCGGTTCGGTTCTTTTTCGGTTCTAACCGAAGGAACCGAAGAATGAACCAGAGAGAGAGGATGGAGGAGAGAGAGGGAGCGTCACAGCCTCGCAGGAGGGCAAGGCACCGCCGGCACCAGGCGCTGGGCGTCGAGATTTGAGGAGGACGGGGGAGGGCAGCCTCGAGGATGCCGGCCGCCGGGCTGCGCCTCGTGCTCTGAACCTCCGGTGCGCCTCGTGCTCTGAACCTCCGCCGGGCCGCCTCGGGGATGCCGGCATCTGGTGCTCTGGATCTGAGTGAAGACGGCGCAGGGAGGAGGGAGGGCACGGCGGAGGGCGAGAGGGAGGATGGAGAGCGCGGCGGCGGCGGCTGGGCGTGGTGGAGGCGCGAAGATCGAGCAGCGCCGGTGCGGGCGGTGGCGGAGTCGCGACTCGCGACTCGTGTGAGGGCGACCGGTGCAGGCACGCGGCTGGGAGCTGGCTGGGGGTGTCGACGTGTGGGTGGGCCGGGGTGGGGTTAGTGGAGCTAGCTAGGGTTTGGGGTGTTTTATTGGGCTGTTAGGCTGTTGGGCTGTTGGTATTATTGGGCTCAATGTATATATGGGCTATTTCAATGCTCGTTCGGTTAACCGAGGAACCGAACCGAAGAATCGGGTCATTTCGGTTCCTGATTTCCTGGAACCGAACAGGAACCGATTTTCTCTGTTCCGGTTCTTTCGGTTCCGGTTCCCGGTTCTTTCGGTTCGGTTCTCGGTTCTCGGTTTTTCGTGCCCAGGACTAGTGATATGGATGGGCTGATGGTGCCATACTATGATTTTAAAGCTAGCTGCTCTCTCGTCTGGGGCTAGGTCACGGTCTTGGTCGTATTCGTCGCCTCGTCGACGCCTGCACGTCAACGTCCCGTCCCGTCCCGCACGCACTAACGCGAGAGATCGGTTGGAGTGTGCATTGGGGTAGGAGCTTATATGCAGCCTATTAATTCGGTTGTGGTCAATGTCTTGGGGTAGATCTCGGTTGTGGTCACCTAGCCTATTAATTCGGTAGTCTCAGTAGTTGTCGCAACAAGTCAGCCGACCCCGTTTAGTTGGCTACAAAAGTCTTAAAATTTTTCGCATCACAGACCGTGTCACCTCTCACAGAACATACTTCCTAATGCAAAATTTTCACCACTTTTCTCAAAATTTCACCGAACTAAACGGTGCTTAGGGCACTCACAACCCAGACTCTACCCATAGAGTCTATATGTCGAAGACTCCATCACAAGAAACTATAGTCTTCAATGCAGATTTTGTATTATGGAGTCTTCATAATGTTTCACTCGGATCTTCTGCTCCCGTTTTATTAAATAAGGGGACACATCGAACATGTGGGCAGCCACACGAGATCCACACGGGCCTCATTTTGTGTGTAGACTGAGAGTCTTATTTAGACTTGGTTTCTATGTTTCCACCTCTCTTTCTTCATTAAATTGCTTCCCACATCAGCAAATTGCCTATATGACAGTGTATTTAATGACTATGGACTCTACCATAGAGTCTGGGTTGGGACTGCCCTTAACATTTAATTTTTTATGAAATGAGTAATTTTTTTTGTATTGAGTTACGTGCACAAACAGGAAAAAATAGGTGAAATAGGTGAAATTTTTGGAATCTTGACTAAGGGGCCTTAGTTCGAGCAAGCAGCCACGCACCGAATCGTAAGAAACATCATGCTCAGGCTGGAAAGATCATCTTATTTTTAACACTGTGACTGCAGAGCGGGAACTCCCTCCCGTGACCCGCCCCTCCCCGCCCCCTCCCCCGCCGGAGCAGGATCTCCCTGCTCTGGGCGGCGCGGCCCTCCCCGCCGCCGGATCCGCGTCCTCCTCCGCGTGCTCGTCCCATCCCACCCCCTCTCTTCCCCTCTCATGCCCTCTGCAGGGAGATCGGCGCGGGGCTCCAATGGTGGTTCTTGAGCTCCAAGAAGCCATGGACGGTGACGACCTCCTTGGGGAGGAGCTCCTCGACGCGACCCTCCTCTCCGGCCACCCCTCCTCGGCTGCCGCGCACCGCCCCCTCCTCCTCGGGGCGCCCAGCCACTCCGCCGCGGGGAGGCGCCACCGGCCGCCGGCCGTCCCAGCGCGGGTGGTCCGGCCGCGGCCCGGCCGGCTGCTGCCGTCGCCGCCGCGATTGCGGCCTACGCCTGACCGGCCGTGGCCGTCGCACGCCGGCCCGCCGGCCGCTGCCGCCACGGTAGCGGGCCCTCCTGTCCCCCCGTCGGTCTCCTCCCGTGCCCGGCCGACTGCGGCCTCCCCGCCATCCTCTCGGCCGGCCCGCCCCGGAGCTGCCCCTGGGGCCGCGGCGGCCGCTGCCGGCGGCTGCAGCCCCTTGCAGGCTGGCTGCTGCGGCCGCGGTGGGGGAGCAGCGGTCGGGCCACTCTGCCCTGCCGGCTGCTGCTAACCTAGGCTGGTCGGCCGCTACGGCCGCTGCGGGTGGTCTGCTGCGGGGCGACATGGGTGGCACGCCGGCTGCCGCTGCTACCTCGTCTCGCTTCGATGAACTCGACGATGGCCTCGACGTGACCTCGCCACCGCCGGTCGAGGCCGTCCCCTCCCCCTCGCCCCTTCTACTCCCGGTCGTTCCTCTACCCCCTGCCGTCGGGCCGGTAGGCTCTTCCTCGGTGGTGGCGCCCGTGGGTGAGGTCGACGCCCTCGCTGCGCTCGCCGCCGTCCCGGGCATCTCCCCCACCACGGCTGCCGCGTTCGCAGCCGCCGGGCCGGCTGCGGTTGCCTCCGCCCTTCACATGCTGGAGGCGTGTGCGGGGCAAGGCGGCGGCAAGGTGCCGCCCGCCCCCTCCACCCCCTCTGCCTGGCCGCGTCCTCTCCGCGAGTTGGAGGCGTGCGCGGGACTCGTCGGCGGCAAGGCGTCGCACTCCCCCTCCACCCTCTCTGCCTGGCCGCGTCCCCTGGAGGCGTCGGGCACCGACCGCCTGCCGCCTGGCTCTGCTGCAGGTGCTGGGGCGCGGTTTGCAGGGTCGGTGGGTGGCGGCCCTTCTGGCCCCCGCCCGTCTCCGGTCGCGCCGGTGGGGAGGTTGGAGCCAAGCTCGGCGGAGCCCGACCCCTCCATTCCCTCCTCCCGGGAGCTCTGGGACCTTGAGGCTTCGGGCTCTTCCGCCTCGGGCTCCTACTCCCCGGTGCCGCGCGGTCGCTCCCCCTCTCCCACCTTCTCGGAGCAGGTGCGGGCGGCCGGCATTCCGGTGCCCGGGCGCACCCCCTCCCCGCCTCCGTACCTGTCTCGGTCGTTCCTCCGTGCTGCCCCTACACTGGTCGCCTCCGCCCCTGCCAAGCTTTCGTCGACGACCGCGCCGCGGCCCGTGGCCGCTTCCGCCAGGGGGATCCTGGGCAAGCGGCCGCTGTCGCCTTCGCCGCCGCCTCCGCCCCCTCCTCGGCGGTGTGCCTAGGCGGTGGGCGGCCATGCTGGCCGCCCTGCTGGACCGCCCACGGCCGAGCCTCGTCGTGTTGGGGGGGCAGCCGTGGGACCGCCGCCGCCTCCTGGCGGGCAAGCCCGGGGGCCGCGGGTGGACGCTGACGGCTTCGTCGAGGTGCGGTCGTGCAAGCAGCTGTGTGCGGAGCTGTCACCGCCGCCTCCGCCACCTCCACCTCCGTCCTCCGTCCCCCCGGATCTGGTAGGGAAATGCTTCAACTGCTTCGGGGAAGACCACATCGCCGCCTCCTGCGCTCACGCGCCGCGCTGCTTCCGGTGCCACCAGCTCGGACACCGCGAGAGCTCGTGTGGGCGCCCGAAGGTCTGCCTGGTGACGGTGGAGGGCGCCCGTCCTCGTCCGGGAGGCCGCACCCCCTCCCCACCCCTGGTCGCTTCGCGCCCGGCCGGCCGCTCCCCGCTCGCGCCTCACACTATGCAGGGGAGGGGCGCCCGGCCGCCTCCGCCTCTGCCTCTTCGGCAAAGGCAGGAGCCGCGGCCGCCGCCGCCCCAGAGCCCCGTCGTCGCCCTGCTCCAGCGGCCCGCGACCCACCGCCTCCTCCGCTGGAGGGGCGTCGTCGCCCCCCTCCGGCGGCCCGTGACGCCCTGCCGCCACCACCGCAGGTGGCCCGCGGGCGTGCCCCCCCTTCCGCAGCGCCTGGCGACACACCGCCGCCGCCTCGTCGTGCCGCGGCCAGGGCGGGCGAGGTGGCCTGGGGGGTGCCGCCCCCTCCTCCGCTTCCCGCGGAGGCCTCCGCTGCGGTCCCCGCTCTCGGGGCCATGGACGGCCGCCCGCCGCCTCCGCCCCTTCCCCCCCCCGGCGCCCCTGGGGCACCCCTCGCGTCACCCGCAGCTGGAGTCATGCATTGTCGCACGTATTCCTGAGGTCGAGGCCAACGAGGTCGCTCTAGAGCGTGCTCTGGTCGCTATGGTCGCGGGCACTCGTCCCTCCGCCACTACATCGGACGTGGTGGCCTACCTCACTGGTCGCTTGGGCGTCCAGCTGGAGACGTTCATGTCATACCCTTACCACCCCGAGGACTTCCTCATTGTCTTCCAGGACAGTCCTAAGATGCTGTGGGTTCTTCAGGCGCCCACCCCGGACGGCCCCTTTCGCCTCACCTTCCGCCGGTGGCGGCGGGAGAACTGGGCGGTCGACGCGGCGCTGCGCTACCAGGTGCGGGTGGGCATCAAGGGCGTGCCTCCGCACCTGTGGCTGCGTACCACGGCGCAAGACGTTCTCGGCTCTGCCTGCGCGGTCAACAACCTGGCTCCAGAGTCAGAGTCGAAGGCCAACCTCAAGGAGCTCGTCGTCCTGGCTGGCTGCATCGACCCGGACTTGATCCCGGTGCAGAAGGACATGCTGGCACCGATCGAATTCCCCGGATTGGGCGCCGCCCAGCCCTGCCTGCGCTACCGAGCGACGATCGACATTGTCCACATCATCGACACTCTGGCTCCCCTGGCTGATGGGGCTTCCCAGGCGGGGGGGGTCGGATGGTGGCCCTTCTAGTAATCCTGGTCGCTCTTTTGCTCCTCCACAGCCAGGGCCCTCGGCCGTCGGGGGCGCCGCCGCGCCATCACGGGCCCTGAGGGGGGGGCTCCACCCGCGTCTGACGGGCAGTCTGGTCGTGCCGCAGGAGGGGGGCAGTGACCCGCCTGCTGGGGGGCCCCCACCTCTGCCCCCCCTGCCGGTCCTTCCGGCTCCCTCCTACCCCTACTGGGCGTTGCAGGGCATCCACCGCCCGCCTGCCGTTCCGCCTCGGTCGTCTCGTCTCTCCGCCGCTGCTACGACGTTTGGCGTTCCTACTGCCCCCTCCTCTACGCGGGCAGCCGAGGTACGTGCGTCGCCGGTGGCGGCCCCGCTCACCCGGGCTTCCTCTGCCTCCTCTTCGGCTCCGGTCGCGCGGCGCTTCTGCTGCGACGAGCGAACGCGGCTGGAACACCTTCTTCCCCTTCGCGTGTCGACGCCGCCCAGGAGCTTCACCGACGACCCGATGCTCCTTGAGGCGGCGCTTCTGGTCGCATCTTCTGCTTCGCCTGTTCGCACCGTGGACGCCGCCGACGCTGTCGGCCGTGGTCGGGACGCCACCGGTCTCGACCGGGCCGCCGCCTGCCAGGGGCCGCCGCCTGCCAGCCTGGGCTCGGACGCTGCCGACCGTGGCCTGGCCGCTGTGGGCCGTCGCCCGGCCGCGGCTGGCCGCAGCTTGGCCGCGGCCAGCCGCAGCCTGGTTGCGGCGCGCCACAGCCTGGCCACAGCTGGCCGCCGCCCGGTCGCCGCCGGTCGCCGCCGGCCGCAGCATGGCTGCTGCCGGACGCAGCGTGGCCGCTACCAGCCGTAGCCTGAGCGCTGCACGGGGCAGCCTGGCCGCTGCTGGACGCGGCCCGGCCACGCCCACCACGCCACCCGCGATGCGCACCGCCTGCTGCGGTTCGGTCGGGGGCGTTGTGGCTGCCGCCGCACGTAGGGGAGAGAGCTCTGCCTCTCCTCGTGTGGTTCCGGTGGCGGGCGTCTTCTGCAGGCTGCTCTCCCCTATGGCGGCACGTCAGTTGACGCTGCCCACGGACCCTTTGCCCGGCCCTTCCCTCGTGGTCGCCCCACCTCTGCTCTGGTCGCCTTCTGCTTCTCCGGCCCCCGCCGAGTCGTGTCACTCACCGGACGTCTCTCCGGTGGCCGCGGAGCTGTCTCCTCCCTCCCAGGCTCTCAGGTCACGCTCCCCACCACCGTCTACGACTGTGGGGCCTTCTCAGGGAGACCTCCAGTCCCTCGTGGCGGACTTCTGCGCCTCTCTGCAGCGGCCGCCTCCGCCCCCGGTTCTGGGGGCTCCGCGTCGTCGCCGCGCGAAGGCCTGCTCGCCACTCGCCACGCTCCGCTGCAGCAGTCGTCTCGCGTCGGTTTCCAGGGCCCGGGGCCCGAACCCGGTCACCGCGGGCCAGAACCTGCTGATGCGGAAGCTGGGAGTTGTTGGGCCACGTGAGGCACCCGACGCTGCCGCGTTCCAGCGCTACACCAGGCTCTTCGT
Organism: Cenchrus fungigraminus; assembly: GCA_036936925.1. Lineage (NCBI taxonomy): Eukaryota > Viridiplantae > Streptophyta > Magnoliopsida > Poales > Poaceae > Cenchrus > Cenchrus fungigraminus. The sequence continues at coordinate 13,475,082 of CM072781.1, read as the reverse complement.
TGTGGGCCTGTTGGAGGAGCACTGCAGAGCTATCCGAGAGCTCTTCGGTGCCTAGGTCGAGGGGTCCTTCCAGTGCTCCGTCCTGGAGGACGACGAGTTCCAGGCGGCTGTTCGTCAGCTCTTCCCCGAGGAGCAGCTGGTCGTCGACGCGTAGGCTTGAGCCTGTGCTAGTCGCGAGGTCATTTCTTTTTGTGTTTAAATGGATGTAAACCTAGCTGTTTGGAATGTTCGTGGACTTAACCAGCGTGCTAGACGCTCGGCGGTCCGCGAGTTGGTTGCTTCTGAGCGTGTCTCTCTTCTTTGTCTGCAAGAGACTAAGCTCGCGGTTGTACCCCCTTCCTTCATGCTTGATATGTTAGGGCTCGACTTTGATTATGTTGCATTGCCGGCTGCGGGCTCCCGCGGTGGCATTCTGGTCGCTTGGCGCAAAGACACCTGGCTCGTCTCCTCCCCCTCCACTGGCACTCACCACGTTACGGTTAAGGTCGCGCTGCTCTCCGCACCCTCTCAGTCCTAGTGGCTCTCCTCCGTTTACGGCCCGCAGTCCGATGCGGATAAAGTCTCCTTTCTCGCTGAGATTCGTACCCTCCGTCCGACACTCTCCGGACCATGGGTTCTTTGCGGGGACTTCAACCTCATCTATCAGGCGGTCGACAAGAACAATAGCCGCCTCTCGCGCAGAATGATGGGTCGCTTCCGTCGTTTCCTTAACGACCTTGACCTTCTTGAGCTTCATCTCCAGGGCTGTCTCTTCACCTGGAGCAACGAGAGGTCGCATCCCACCCTGGAGCGTATCAATAGAATTTTTGTCTCCCAGGACTGGGAGTTTCTTTTCCCCTCCTCCGCTCTGCATGCTGTCTCATCTAGGTGTTCCGATCATGCTCCCCTCCTCCTCCTTCTCGACTGTGGGGTGCACTCTAAGAGACGCTTCACCTTCCAGGCCTTTTGGCCTAAGGTCGAAGGCTTCTTGGACACAGTCAAGGCGGCCTGGTCGGGGCCGCGCCCTGATGCTGACCCGCTCCGTATGATCGACCACCTCCTTCATGAGACAGCGAAGGCGCTTGTAAAGTGGAGCTCCAAGGTGATTGGTAGCATTCGCTTGCAGATTCAGATTGCCAAGGAGGTCATTTTCCGCCTTGAGGTCGCATAGGATTCACGGTCGCTCTCTCCTGAGGAGATTTCCTTGTAGCATTTCCTCAAACTACGCTACTTAGGCCTGACCTCGCTGCAGCGAACGATCGCTCGACAAAAGTCCATCCACAGGTGGCTGCGTGAGGGGGACGCCAACACAAAACTTTTCCACCTCCATGCCAACCACCGTAGAAGGAAAATTTTCATCCCCTCCCTTCTGGTCGATGGTCGTTCAATTTTTCGGGAAGAGGACAAGGCTTCTGCAGCCTTTGACTACTTCGACCGAATTCTAGGTGCCCACCATGAGCGTTCCTGCGCCCTCAACTTTGAGGAACTGGGACTCCCGCGGATGGACCTGGAGAACCTTCGTCTTCCCTTCTCAGAGGCTGAGGTCTGGGAGGTGATCAAAGACCTCCCACTGGACAAGGCCCCCGGCCCGGATGGTTTCACGGGTCGCTTCTACCGATCTTGCTGGTCGATCATCAGGGGTGATGTGCTGCAGGCGTTCAACGCCCTCTCTGACATGGACTTCCGCAGCTTTCACCACCTGAACGGTGCCCTACTCACACTCTTGCCCAAAAAACCAGACCCGCTCGCTCTTTCGGATTACCGACCCATCAGTCTAATCCATAGCTTTGGGAAACTTTTCTCCAAAGCAGCTGCCAACCGCTTCGCCTCGCACCTCTCTTCTCTAATCTTGCCCAACCAAAGTGCCTTCATTAAAGGTCGCCTCATCCATGACAACTTCCGCTACGTCCTTGGCACGGCAAGAGTGCTTTCTAGTCGAAAGCTCCTGAGGATCATATTCAAAATTGATCTAGCCAAAGCTTTCGACTCGGTCGGCTGGGTTTTTCTTCTTGAACTCCTTTCGGCTGTCGGCTGCCCTCGCAGATGGACCGACTAGATCTCAGTCATTCTGTCCACCGCCAGCACCAGGGTGTTGCTTAATGGTGCCCCCGGGCAGCGGATCTGCCATGGTCGAGGCCTGCGTCAGGGCGACCCCCTATCCCCCATGCTCTTCGTGCTGGTCATGGAGTGCTTCCATGCCCTCTTCCGCAAGGCGGAATCCCGTGGTCTCCTTCTAGATCTAGGGAGGAGTATCCGCTTTCGCGCCTCTCTCTACGCTGATGATGTGGTCGCCTTCTTCTCTCCGGTCGAGCTAGATCTGCGGGTTGTCAAGGCGGTCTTGTCGCTCTTCGAGAGCGCGGACGGCTTGGCGGCAAACTACACCAAGAGCCAGGTCTACCCCATCAACTGTTCCGAGGATCACCTGTCTCTGGTCCGATCCATTCTCTCCTGCACAATCGCCGACTTCCCTTGCACCTACCTTGGGGTACCCCTTTCTATCAAAAGGCTACCCAAAGCGGCTATACAGCCACTGGTCGATAAGGTCGCTAGGCGCCTGCCTCCTTGGCAGCGCAGACTGCTGAGCCGCAGTGGCCGCCTCGTTCTTGCCAAATCCACTCTCTCTGCCATCCCGGTTCACATTTCGATGGCGATTTTCATCTCCCCCTGGGCACTGCGCGCGGTCGAAACCATCATCCGTGGCTTCCTCTGGTCCGGCACAGAGGTGGCCTCAGGCGGTCGATGTCTGGTCGCTTGGGTGAACGTCACCTGCCCCACTCGCTGCGGTGGACTCGGCCTACCCAACCTTCGTGTCTTTCGTACCGCGCTGCGCCTCCGTTGCCTGTGGCTGGCGAGGAGTGACCCGGACAGGACTTGGGCGGCGTTCCGCTTCCCCGTTGACCAGGCCACCCAGGCTTTCTTCAACGCCTCCATTTCCGTTGAGGTGGGGGACGGTACCCGTGCGCTTTTCTGGGAGGACAGCTGGATCTCCGGGTGCTCCGTCAAATCCCTGGCACCCAACCTCTGGGCCGTGGTCTCGCCAAGGGTGCGTCGATCCCGCACTGTCCCTGAGGCCTTGCAGACCGGGGCGGCCGGGATCCGTTGGGTCGCGGATGTAACCCACGCCCGGACTGTGCAGGTGGTCTTGCAGTACCTTGTCATCTGGGACCTACTGCAGAAGGTCAGGCTCACGTCCGAACCTGACCGTTTCATCTGGAAATGGTCGCCTAGCGGAGTCTACTCCTCGGCTTCGGCCTACTCCGCCCTCTTTCTTGGTCGCGTCGACATCCTCGGTGCACGACAGATTTGGAAGGTTCACATGCCGGGGAATTGCAAGTTCTTTGCTTGGCTAGTCTTGTACGGCCGTTGCTGGACGTCGGACCGGCTGCACCGTCACGGGCTTAGGGACTCGGACACTTGCGCACTTTGCGCCCAGGAATCCGAAACGCTGGACCACCTGACGGTGGACTGTGTCTTCTCTAGAGAGACCTGGCTAATGGCTCTCAGGCACATTCTCCTTCAGAACCTAGCTCCGGATCGCCCGGTGCGGTTCGCAGAGTGGTGGTGCTCCGCCAGGAAGCAGGTCACTAAAGCGCGGAGGAAAGGCTTCGACTCCTTCGTTTGGCTGGTCACTTGGTCGTTGTGGAGGGAGCGGAACCGGCGTGTTCACGACAAGGAAGCTCTCATGCCGGTGGCGCTCGTTCCGGCGATCCTAGATGAGGCTAGGACTTGGGCGCGTGCGGGCTTCCTCCCGCTCGCTAGGTTGTTAGGTGTTAGCCCGGTGAGAGCGGTGTAATGCTATGCTTTCGTCGTCTGCTGCTTTTCGTTAGGCCCCGTGCCGTTGTAATCTGAACTGGATACTTTTTCTCCTCTCTTAATGAAAAACGTGCTTTGCACGTCTTAAAAAAAATCATGCTCCGGCTGCCAAGGAGAGAGCGGAGGATGCAGAAACGAGCGGGCGTAGAGCTAAACAGAACAGAACAACTCACCGCCAAGCTAGTGAAGGAGAACACTGATGGGCTGATGGCTCAACAGGTGTGAGTCCATTGTGAAATTTTGAGTCTCAAGATAAACCGAGAAATAAGATGCTTGCATTGGTGTATCGTTGCATCGCCTAGGCCAATCTCAACGAAAGAACAGCGGTTAATCTTGTGTAGGTTCACTTACAAGTAGTTCGCTGTTTATTTTGCGTCAGCCCTTTTTCAGTAGATGCAGGTGACTAGTGGCTGGGATTACTTTCTGGTTATTACATTTGTGCCCGTTTGAACTTGACAAGGCTACACACTACTCCGCACGCAGCAGAGGCTCCCAAGGTGTTTGAGGCACCAGGGTGGAACATGGGCTCTTCTCACACGAATTTTTGGATTAAAATTGAACAGCTCAGATCCTTCCTACCCTCCCCTTTCTCTCCTGTAGTGTCGAGTTTACAGTTGCTCGGTAGAATCCAGATGTGCGGTCGCTTTCTATCCCTCAGACTCCATCCTCACTCACTCCTTCCATTCATTTCATTTCCTCTTGGAAAAAGTTTAGATCACCCTCTCACCTATGAGGAGCGGACTACATAATCCTATCCTACCAAACGGTCTATATTACCTCTAAATTTTTCAAAACCGATCAAATTACCTCCTAAAACAGTTTTGAAAAATCATAAAAAATTATAAAATGGAGAATCTATGCTTTTCTTCATAGGTGTAAAAAATGTACTAAAGCATATTATATTATATTATACTGTACTATATTGTACTGTACTATATTGTACTGTACTATATTGTACTGTACTATATCGTAATATATTGTAATATATTATATGTTCACTGTGTAGATATACTCATTTGGAGTCCAACACAATTAGATTTTCATTTTATGATTTTTCTGTGATTTACTATGATTTTTCAAAATTACTTTAGGGGGTAATATGATCGGTTTTGGAAAGTTCAGAGGGTGATATAGATCATTTCATAAGTTGGGAGTTATGTTGTCCAACCTCCATAGGTGAGAGGGTGATCTAGACTGTTTCCTTTCCTCTTCTTCCTTCACATCCATGCAGCAGCAGGGGCGGGCACCCTCGTCGGGACTCGGGAGAGAGGTGCGGAGCAGTGGTGGGGCCAGCGGCTGAGCTGTCCGAGCTCCCCGGCGAGCTGCTGCCGGCAGGCCCGTGGAGACGGCAGGTGGGCTCCCCAGCAAGCGGCCAACTGCAGAGCGACGGCGCGGGGTGACCTCCCGGCAGGGGCGTAGCCACCCTGTAGGCGGGGTGGGGCGGCCACCCCCGCTACCGGCGTGCTTGCTTCAGACCCTTTCTTCTATTTGCTGTCGACCCATGTCCCTCGTGACCTATATGTTCACCTGCTTGACGCCTTGTCCGCCATGGCTGGAAACAAGATCGAGAAGAACCAACGAAGACAACTAGACAATGTGAGTTGTTGAGTGCTAGACGCACAGCTGGGCCTGAATGGCTTAGCACCCAGCCTAGCAGTATACAACGGGAAACAGAGCCTTTGCCGTGCGTTTCCAACGCACGGCAAAGGCCAAAAAGCGCACGGCAAAACCTTTGTCGTGCATTTTTCTCAAAAACGCACGGCAAAGGCCGCACGGCAGCGTTTGGCATGGTAAAGACACTTTGCCGTGCGCTTTTTATCGGCACGCACGGCAAAGACTTCGGCGTGCGTCCGAATCAGCGCACGATAAAGAAATTCCAAATCCTTTAAAAAAATGTCGTGTGCCGAAATTGACGCACAGCAAAGAAATTTCAGAAAACAAAACAAAGGCCACCAGCAGCCCCGGCCACCAGCTGCTCCGGCTACCAGCTGCTGCTCCGGCGGCCCTACGGCCGTCACCGCCACCGTCTACAGCTCCTCCCGGATCCGCCGCAGCCACCTCGCCCGGCGCCACCACCTGTCAGAGAGGGAGGGAGATGTTAGAGAGAGAGGAAGGGAGAGAGAGTACCAGCTCCGGACGGGACCTCCGCGCCCGGATCCGGCGGCGGTGAAGCCCCTGCCGGCGGAAAAGAATGGAGGGACGCCGGAGTTCAGGGGCCACGACGCGGCCACGGGCTCCGCCCACCGCGGCCTCCTCCGGCCGGCGCGGCCGCCTCCGGCCGGCTTGGCCTCCTAGGCCGGCACGGCCAAGGAGCTCCGGCACGGCCGGGCGACGTGGGCCGGCGACGGCGCCCCCCTGCCCCGGCCGGCGGCGGTGAGCCTCCTGCGCCAACGTGGAGAGGAGCGCGAGCGCGTTCCGCCGGCCAAGGAGCTGCTGGAGTCCGCTCTTTTTTTAATCGTCCGCCGCCGCTAGCTGTTCGTGAGGGGGATCGGAGGAGCTGCTGGAGACGCGTGGGGATAGGGGTGGGGCCGAGATGTAGGGCGCGTGGGGCTGGGCACCTGGTGTTTTCGCTGTGCGTCTTGTGGTGGGGCCGGGCCCGGGACGCGTGGGAGGTTGGGCCTTTGCCGTGCATTGCCTGTAGGGTGCACGGCAAAGATTTTTTTTGCCGTGTGTTTTTGGAAAGACGCACGGCAAAGTTTTCTTTGCCGTGCGCTTTTGAACAGGGCGCACGGCAAATTCTTTTTTCTACAATTTTGTAAAATTCATAAAAAAATTCAAATAAATTTTAAAAAATTTAGAAAATTACCACAAATTAAGATATGTTGTCTCTTGCTTATAGAAACAAGTTTTGAAGTCAAAACTCAATTTGAATGTCACGTCGCTTACAAATGTAACCATATCTTTCGTAACTCTATGAAACTTCATCGGAGATAATTCGATTTCTAAGCATCGTACAGGAAAAAATGTTCAAAACTCATTCAAATTTTTCCTATAACCTTCACATATGATATCATGAGATATTGACAAATCTCATAATTTTTAAACTTTATTTGTATTTTTTTAGAGTTTCTAGATCATTTGGGCACACGATCATGGTCGTGTTTTCTAGTCAAGATGTTCAAAATTACTTTTGATCTCATGGAAAAGGTCTTAAATTGAGCTAAACAACATTAATATTATTTTTCTACTCAATTTATTCTATTATTTGCATCACTTGTAGTTCAAAATTTGACTTCTTTCAAAAAATTGCTTGAAATACAATTAATTAGTTAAATATAGCAAATGACTACAAGAATCTTCCAAATTTTAACATGATGTATCACATGTTGTATGCATGGAGTTGAAAATGATTAAGGTGAGGAGAATTTTTTTAGGAGCAATTGGATTTGGGACCTAGGGAAAAATATTTCAAGGCAAAAAAATATGTTGTCGTGCGTATGAAAGAAGGCGCATGGCAAACTCATGGGTTTGCCGTGCGCCCTATAAAAAACACACGAAAAACGATGCTGCATTTGTTCGGAGTGTGGAAGGGGAAAAGTACTTTGCCGTGCGTGGTGGAAAAAACGCACGGCAAACAGGATCTTTGCCGTACGTTTTTTTCAGGCGCACGGCAAAGAGCTTGTTTGCCGTGCGTTTTTTCTTTGCCGTGCGCCCTATAAAAAACGCACGGCAAATAATCTCTTTGCCGTGCGCCCGAAATAAAACGCACGGCAAAGATTTTGACGCACGCCAAAGATGGGTTTTCCTGTAGTGGTAGTAGTAGCCCCCAAAGCTAAAAAGCCCCAACGGTGAAAGGCCACGCAACTGATATCTTTAGCATCCATTTCTAATATCTTTAGCACGGTGAAAGGTGGGTTTTGACACACGGATTGTTTGGACACACATTAAAGCATAAGACCCCGTATATGATTTTTAGTTATTTGCTACTGTTATGTATAATATTACTAATATTTGAGATGTCTAATCACTTCTAATTGATATTTATAAAACTTACAGATTCATCCATTTCTAATTTTTATTTTGCAATTTATATTTCTAGTCTTTTTATTTATAGTTCAAAATTAAGATAACATCGTAAAACTTCGCTTGTGTTTATGCAGTGTGAATTAGTGCAGATACAAATAATGCATTTTTTACTATTTGATTTAGTTTGTTATAGCAACCGCCCCACCTATAATTTTTTTCTGACTCCGCCACTGCTCCCCGGCGAGTCGCAGCACGGGCCGAGCTCCCCGGCGAACGGCGGCGCGGGCCGACCTCCCTGGCGGTCGAGCTCCACGGCGAGCCACCGCCGCGAGCCCGCGACAGCCTCAGTGAGGACAGGTGGATCTCGTGATGAAATTTTTTGGATTTGTTGTTCTTAATTTTTTGAGTTTTTTCTTCTTTTTATTTTTGTTTTTTTCATGAATTTTGTTTCAAAAATTAGGTTTTCAAAAGTTTTTGCAAATTTTTTATCCAAAAAGTTTTTCGATGTTTGTTGATAAACGTTTTCAAAAAGTTTTCCACAAAATCTTTTTATCCGAAAACCTTTCTACGAATGTTCTTTTCCAAAAAGTTTTTCTTCAAAATATTTATCCCAAAACTTTTCCATGCTTTTAAATTTTTCTATACAATATTTCTAGAAAATTATTCGCCGTGCAATTTTTTGTTTTTTTAGAATTACACAGTACCACGCAGACCTTCACACGCACGCACACTCACCCCTATGAATACACGTACGCAAACCATACCCTTCTGAGCACCTCCGACGCTGTGCAAAAAATCTTTCTATAACTGACGAGGGGATAAACGGGGGTAATCAACTTATTAGCCCTAATCCCTCCATTATCAAGACTAAGAAAGCCCACGACGAGTGAGGCCCATGATCGAAGCGAAGAAGGCCGGCCCAAGTCCTCGCACAAGCAGGACGGCCGGACACCAACTCAGCCGTACTTGTAAAAAAAAACTCAGCCGTACTGGAGACTCGTCCAAGCCAGCAACCTAGCACTAGCAGCCGCCGCCGCGCCATTCATCCAGAAGGACTGCCGGAGCTCGGAATCTCACCGGAGAAGAAGGGGAGGTACTCATGCAATCTCAGGTCTAGTTGGGGCGGGCGCCCCAGCTCGCCCATCCGCCGGTGGCCGGCGCCGGCGCCCGTGTCCATGCCGCCGAACCAGCTCCCGGAGAGATCTCTTCCCTCGTAGCCGTTGTCGTTGTCTCGTCCCACTGTCACCGCTACTCGTATTGGGTTGGCACTGTCACTGCTACTCGTATTGGGTTGGCGTTGACTCGAGATCCTTCGCGGCCTAGTTTTTTTTTTTTTTTTTTTTTACGCTTGGTAAGGAACCCTAGCTTGCTTGGGTGCATTTCTCCCCGACTGGATTTTGTTCTGGTAGATCAGTCGCCTTCTCCTTAAGCAATCGAATTCAAATATTTCATTCCTCCACCCATGGTCCGCAATCTTCTGCGTTCTCAGGATCGGAGACTCGTTCTGTGGCGAGGGCGCAGTTCAATCCCCACCAGCGAAATTGACAGTTCAAGTGGAACTCGATGCCGTCGGCGCCAGGGGAGAAGGATCCCCAAGCTGCGCCGGGGCCTACGACTGCACCTCCGCAGGTACAGGCTCTCATGCCTGTCGATGCCCCAGGCAGTCCCACCGTAGACCCGAGGATAGCCCAGCAGTCTTGGCCCGGACATGTAGTACTCCTGCGTCCATGTGTGCCTTGGCCTCCTCAGGTGCCTGTCCCACTGCTGCTTAATGCTGCAAATCCGCAGCAAAATGCGGTAGGCTCTCCCTCACGCACTCTGATCCAGGGCATTTCTCCTAATAAAGAACAATGTCTTCTTACTTGTTGTACTAATTCTGTTCTTGTTGGGCAGGATGCTATGGCGGATGTGGCTGCGGCAGATATTAACCCAGCAATCTATGGTTGTGATGAGAATATGGTGCCCAAGGTGAACATGCTTTTTGATGGCGAGACTGATGCGTATGAGTTCTACAATGCTTATGCGGAGAAGGTGGGCTTCTTTGTCCGGAGGTCAACGCTCTGGACAACGTCAAAGAACATAATCACTAGGAGAACTTTTGTATGCTCAAGAGAGGGTTTCAGGGAGAAGAAGAAGGGGGCTAAGGAAGCAAAATGCCCACGCCCTGAAACACGAATTGGGTGCCCTGCAAGCTTGACCATTAGACTTACTGCTAACGGCAAGTACCGTTTGACAGAGTTTGTACCAAATCATAACCATCAACTGGCAACAGCATCTACAATTCATATGCTGAAAGCGAAGAAAATCAGGCGCAAAGCACGGGCTGTGAGAGAAAATCTGGTTGACGATAATGTCAGTACGCCAGAATTTGAAAATGAAGATGAGGCATATGAATTTTACAGCATGTATGCAGGGAAAATTGGGTTTAATGTGCGAAGGGCTAGCATGACGGTGAATACTGAGAATGTTATCACCAGAAGAATGTTTGTTTGTTCAAAAGAAGGGTTCCGTGAGAAGAAGAGAGGAGCTAAAAGAGTAAAGAAATCTCGACCAGAAACACGGACTGGCTGTCCGGCATGTATGGTAATCAGGCTTGGAACTAATGGCAAATATCAAGTCACAGAATTTGTTACCTTCCACAATCACCAGCTTGGGGCTGCTGCAGCTTCTGATCTTGTCATGGCATCACAGAGTACAGAAAATGATCAAGAGGATGGAGTTGATCTGGCAGATAGATCGCCTGATGATTCTGTTCACAAGCAAAATTGTATTAATGAAAGTGCCACTCTAAATTCCCTAGAAGGTAGAAGTTGCAAAAGATACAAGTGTACAAAGACTGCACACTATGGCGATGTTGGTGCTACTCTAGAGTACCTGCAAAAGATGCAACATGATAACCCTTCATTCTTCTATGCTGTAAAATCTGATGAGAATGGAAACTTCACAAATTTTTTCTGGGCAGATTCAAAGTCTATTGTGGATTTTGTCCATTTTGGTGATGTAGTGTGTTTTGATTCAGGTTACACATTGCAAGGCTATGGTAGGCCACTTGCTTTGTTTATAGGTTTGAATCATCATAAGCAAACAGTTATCTTTGGTGCTGCATTACTTTATGATGAAAGTAATGAGGCTTTCAGATGGTTATTAGATACCTTCAAGATGGCAATGAATGGAAATCCTAAGACATTGTTAACTGATAGATCTGCTGCAATAAGTGAAGCTGTTGCATCCACATTACCTTCTACAGCCCATCGTTATTGTGTGTGGCAAATTTACCAAAATGCTCTTCAGCAGTTGAGTCAAGCTTTTCACGGTTCAAAAACTCTAGAATGCAACTTCAAGAGATGCTTGTTTGATTGTGAGGATGAGGATGAGTTTTTGACAGCATGGAAGGAAATGTTGGAAAAGTATGACCTAGAAGATAATCAATGGCTAGCAGATTTGTTCTCAATTAAGGAGAAATGGGCACTGCCATATGGCCGTGATGCATTTTATGCTGATATGAAAAGTGCCCAACAAAAGGAAAGCTTGACAAGTGAGTTGAAAAAACATTTATGCTTGGAATATGACCTTTTGAACTTCTTTGAGCAGTTTGAAAGACTATTATGTGATCGGCGATCTGCAGAGCTAGAAGCTGATGTGAATGCTAAGCAAAGCACAAAGAAGCCACCATCTATGCGAATGTTAAGGCAAACTGCCAATGTATATACACCTGCTGCATTTAAAATGTTTGAAAGGGAATTTGAGTTATACATGGATTGCATGCTTTACAACTGTGGTGAGATGGACACTATTTTCGAGTACAGGATAAGTGTTGACGACAATCCAAAAGATCATTTAGTTAAATTCGATTCACACAATTCCATGATGAACTGTACTTGTAAGACGTTTGAGTTTATTGGCATCCCATGCCGCCATATGCTGAAGGTACTTGACACAAGGAATATCAAGGACCTTCCTGTTCAGTACATTGTGAAAAGGTGGACAAAGGATGCCAAATCAGGACCTTCAAATGGTGGTTGTGCTTTCTCATTTGATGGTGATCCTGAGTCTGCTCTGACGAAACGTTACAATTTACTGTGTCGCATATTCAGTATAGCAGCGGCTAGGGCTGCAACCTCTGCAGAATTGTTCACAGTTATGGAAAACCAATCAAACATACTGATGGATCAAGTAGAGCAAGTTATTCAAACCAGGTCCCCTGACATAGTTGACCTTATTGGTGCTAATTGTGACTGAACTCAAAGTTCGGTTGACAATATTGTCACCGAAGGCATTCACGGTCATACTAATTTTCTTAATGGCTCCGGTAATGGTATGTGCTCAAGTATTGTCTTCTTCTCCATTTAAATGTTTATTATTTCCACGCAGTAAGTGCATTCTATGAATTACAGGCTCTCTAACATTTCCATTCACGTTGGGTGCTGGCACATTGGATTACCGCTGACAGGTAACTATTATTGTTACAAGTCATACAGCAGTACTGAACAGAGCATTTCTGTTTTGCTATACACCACATGATACATCGTCTTTATGTTTCCACATGGAACCATGCTTGTTATGGCTTCATTTTTGTTCTTAATCGTGTGGAATGTCTGCTTCACCACCTACTGGAAGATGATTTGTTTTTTCATTTGCAGACCAAGTCTTTTTAGGCAGGATGACATAACTGGATTTCTACCAATCTGTTGATGACTCTGCATTAATTATGGAGCTGCAAATAACAATGGCACATCTACTTGCACAGGTTGCTGCAGAAGGAATACAAAATTGCTGGAGATTTATCCATTTAGTAGGTTTTCTTATGAATGAATAAATCTCAGTCACAACCTCTGACTACTCCCTGTGAAACAACTCTCAGCATTGCAGGCCTAATATTGTCTACGCGCTCTTCACCTGAAGAAAGTCAAGCATTCTTTCCCTTGGCCAGCATTACTTGTACATACTTGCTGGGGGGGTGTTTCTTCATGAGTTGGAATAAGCAGCCAGCTACGTTGATCATGTCCTGGTTTGACAGCCGTGTGGTTTGTGCACAGCACTTTCGGCGACTTCCTGCGATGCCATTTTGAGAAGATGATGCCACTGAGCATCTGATCACTTAACCAAGCTAACCGACTCCATATGAGTTGTTGCCTTTAACCCGTGCTGTACATGCAGTTTCAGTAATCAATACTTAGTCATCCCATCTGTGTAATGCATCTTTGTAACATCATTACATCAATAATATTTGGCAACCGGTAATCATTTGCTGGTGTACTATAGTTCGTATGGTTTTTTTATTGGTAAAAAAACATGTCATGGCTTTGGTAAAATGTACGTGACCAGCGCATGAAATAGGGAAATAAAGATAGTGAAGCAACGTGTGAACTTGGAAAACATATTGTTCATGGAACTGTTGAAGATATATAATGAACAAATGTTGGAAAGTAAGTGTGGTTCAATGCCTTAGTGAGGCCGCTTTCAGTCTCACAACATTACACAGATACGGAAACAACTTAAAATCCAATTGTTGTTGTACAATACAAAATAATCTGTAATCAGTTTCGGCACTGCAGCTAAATCACGACAAGATAATGAAAAGGCTGCATTATACTTCTATAACTGCCAGGGCACAATCCTGGAGGAAAGCTGGAGGCATAACTGACAATGAACTCCTCAATTGTAGAAACATCACGAGCTATTTAGACATATTTTCCTCTTATTTGTCCGACAGCTACAAAGTCATGTAACTATGTATCCACCAGAAAAAAAAGCTGCCTCAATAAGTGTGTGCAAGCCCCTTGTGCTCCCTAAACCAATATGCCTCGTCCAACATCACTCGCGTCTGTTCAGTTTCCAAGCTCACGAGGGACTCATCGCTTGGAGAAAAATCCTTGTGTTAATGAAGAAAAATCATAATCTTTGCCAGATTGTGACGGGGACGAGGCAGTGGATGCAGTCCCATTGTTGCTAGCACCTGCAGCCACGGCCCCATTTGTTGGGACAGCTGAACTAATGTTGTACAGCCTGCAATCAACAATCAGAAAAATGATCATATGATCTGCAATTCAATACACATGTAAACTTTGTTTGCAAATCCAGTGTGGCGCAGCACGAAATTTCAATAACCACAAATCTGCAACTAAATGGCAGACAATATAGCTTACCCAGGAGTACCAAAACCCAAGTTCCCAGCAGATAGGTCATGATTGTTGCTCACACCCTGTCAACAGTAAAGCAAATAAAGATAACATATATACCATATTATTCAGAAATAATGTGAATAAATATATGCAACATCTTCAAGTCTTTACCTTAGTGGCACCATTCTGTGCTGCTGGAGTCAACCCAGGGTTTTGATAACCAAGATTTGTCCAGTTTTGGAAAGGCAAGGTTCCCATAGTGGGATTAGAACCGTTAGCATTTAGCTGGTTGGCATTCCCCGAAATCATTTGGGGTGCATTTCCCGCATTTCCTGCTTTAAGAGCAGCCAGTAGAAGAGCTTGCTGCTGGGACATAAATGCCAGCTGCTGCTGATGGGCAGCGAATGGTGATACCATATTTGACTGCAAAACATAAATATTCCTTAGACCATAGATGTGCCCTTTAATTTGCGAGAAGAGCCATTTTCATGAACATGTTGTAAAACGAGTGATGATGTAGCTATTCCTTAGACCTTAGATGTGCCCTTTCATTTGTGAGGAGCCATTTTTTCATGAACAATGTCGTAAAACGAGTGATGGCACTCACCTTCTCAAACAAACTCATGATATCATTCTTCGCATTTACTTGGGAAATGGCCGGAGCTGAGGATGACACAGCTGGTGAGTCTTTAAATAAGTCCTCTATTCCTGACGTGGACTGGGGCTTACTTTCTGCTGGTTTGGTAGAATCCTTTTTCTCTGAGCTAGGAGCTGGTTGTGCAGCTGAATTTTTTTTTAAATATTCCATGAGCCACAGCAAAAAAAAAGGAAATTGAATAATTCTTTATTCAAAAGATTAGTCGCAAAATCTTACACTGGAAGCCATCCCAGGCATTATCATCATTTGAAGATGACTCGGACTCTTTCTCCGTTGTTCCATCCATAGATAACATGTTAAAGAGATCAGTGGCGTAATCAACTTTAGGAGGTGGTGCAACTGATGGCTTCTCAACTTTAGGGGGTGTTGCATCAACATTGACAGGAGATTTCTGTGGCTGAGGAGGTGAAACCACCTTAGGAACTGGTGGTTCTACCTTTGGAGGTGTTGCCTGCTTCCCATGCAATGCCAAATTGAAACTCAAGATTATCAACTAAATAAGGAAATGTATAAATTATAGAAAAAAATTGGAATGAACTAACTTTAGTCTCCAAAACTACTTGAAGCAGTATTCAAAATTAAAATAGAATAATGTGCAATCCTAATGCTGAACAGTTCGCTGGTTAGACATAGTACCTTTATTCATCACACATGATCACAATGCTGAAGGGCCAAACATTGACTAATTTGACCAACTAGACTAGAGATTATGGTAAGCAAAGACCATATCTACTGATTATCATCAAGCTTGGTTGTCAAGGACAAGCATAAAAAGCAGACTGCAAACATGCCCTTGACCACAATATACCTTGTAATGCCAATTGGGGCCTTTATCCATGTTCATTCATGAAACATTCATTACCGTGCTATTGTGTATCAACAAATTCAACTTTAATATGTCAGATTATCTACAATTTAAGCTGTAACTGTTTTTAGTCAATATGGCTTACTGTATATGTCATATGTGATGTTAAAGTTATTTCATTTTAACTAGTATATTATTAAAGTAACTCTTAGACTTGATGCCAAGAAAAGCCAGCCGAACAGGCTCTTGTTGGTGTATTAAAGTAATTTATAATTAAGAATTCAGCAACATGGATTGCTCATTTTAAGTTAGAGGACAAGTGCTTTTAAAAGAAACAGTTATCTGAGGAGATGTTAATCAGTTTGACATTGACACATTGACTAATGCCTATGAAAGCTTGTGATAGTTAACGGATACCTGAGAGGGCATCCTAGAAGCTACAGGTGCAATTTTGCTCGGAGCTGGTGAAGCACGGTTTTGCTCAAATGAAGATATGTGACCATATCCACTCCTGATAGAACTAGCTGGAGACTCTTGGCTCTTCTCATCTCGAGCACCGGAGGAAGGTCGAGATGTTCCATTCCTCGGTACCCATCTCTTGTCCTCATATCTACATTCAGGCATAACATTATACACATGTAGTGTTTGAAAAGCAAGCAGATAGGAATAAGTTACGCTAGATTTGAAGTACTGAAAGATCTGGAAAGAACCATACTTTGCACGGATGAAATTCTCTATCCCAACTCTATCATAGTTTGGAGGCAGCTCTGCTTCCCAATAGTTGTTTGCCTTTTCATTTCCCATTGCTGTAAGAAAACAAAAATGCAATCATCATGAGAAATGTCGTCATAGTTATTCAGCTATAATTGCCCTTCAAATTTAACAACAGATTGTAATCCATACATTGAATAAATGCAACTTGCTCTGGCAGCCATGTATCCAGGGTCACAGATCTTACCTGCATAAGGAAGAAAATCCTTTACTAAAATTATATAAGTCACGGGTTATTTGATAACCAGCTCTTCATAAAGACAATACAACAGCAAAGAAAGCAAAATGTGTCGTGTCGTCGTGTGAACACATCAAAAGAATTGTTGTCTGTCTCTCTGGCTTACACAAATTTTGTTATCCACAAACTAAATAAACTTAAACACAACAAGATCAGGGCAGAAGCAATGTAGCCAACAAAAAACATAAGCACAGCTAGATGCCAAGGTTCATGCATGATAAGGATAGCTAATTTGATACTGTAGAACTAGGTAGTTGAAACATGATTGCCGTTTTGCCAGCTATTTTTATGCAGTAAAATTGAAGTTGGCAGCATAATACACAATTTCAAGATTTGACGCTGTAAACAACAGGTCAATAGCTAGCAATTGTCTTCAAAAGCAGATCACCTTAAGCCATACATCAGTGATGTGGCTTCAATTCAATTCTCTGAGTACATCAATGAAGGACAAAATGTCTGCCAGTGACAACGATGCTGAGTTGGAAATGTAAACAGCAGAGCTCATGCACATCACTGACCTTAGATATATGCACCCCAAGGCTTCTATGAATTCCAGAACACGTCATGCATATAAAGATCCCCAGGTTCACACTTGCCCATCGAGGACCCCTGCAATATGGTCAAATTAGGAGTGTAAACATGAGCAAAGTTGTAAGCACAAGTATCCACCCATAGTACTTGCAACAACATGGAATATAAAGAAGTTAAGGAGGCTTTGCTAGATTCACCAGGAGACCAGAATAAAATTAAAAACTACAATCCATTGAAATCCTCTTCCGCTGACATAAACTTCTCATTTTAGACCATTTTCCTGTAATCAAAGGTGCATTTGCACGTGAAACATATATGCCTAAAGAAATTTTGATAGATGTTTTGAACCATAAATAGCATTCCATCTAATCAAGTGGTAACTACAAAATTTTAAGGAGGTTATTTTGACAACTAGATGTCTAAGTCACCATTTTCCATGTTTGAAACAACCAAACAGCACAGTTCCACTCACTTTGACTTGCAGTCCGCACATTCTCTGTTCTCAGGCAGCCGAAGAAGACTTTCCAATATCTGGAACAGGGAAGATACAGTTAGTTAAGAATGATATGTTTTGAATAAGGCCAACACACATACCAAAAGGGTGTTAAAACGTCATAAAGAATACATGATGTAGTTGAGCGGGTCAACAAACTGGCGAATTTTTGGTTTGAGAATGAAGACAGCTAGCAAGTTAATTGCACTTGAACTAAAATAAAAGGGAGCCAACAAACTGGCGAATTTTTGGTTTGAGAATGAAGACAGCTAGCAAGTTAATTGCACTTGAACTAAAATAAAAGGGAGCCAACAAACTGGCGAATTTTTGGTTTGAGAATGAAGACAGCTAGCAAGTTAATTGCACTTAAACTAAAATAAAAGGGAGCCAAAAAAAAAAAGGTTCATCATTTCCTATTACCATACACAAGATAAACGAGATAGTCTGTAAGTCTTAACAGACAGACACTGATAAGAAAGTTCGGAATGAATCCGCCTTCTAACAGACTACCAGTCGAATGAATGAAGAGCCTTAAGCATCACCAACAGTGCGTTTCCTTGGTTCCCACACCAACCCTTAGCAAAACGGGACAAAGCAGAGCTCGGATCCGTCCCCCCGCACAAACTCAACCGCAGAATCACAAAACAATTACGCAGATCAGCGCAACGGCGGAAGAGAAATCAACTGCCGACGTCACCGCAGATCCCGAATCCTCAATCCCCAACAAGCCAATTAACCGCGCACGAAAACGGATTCCCCCTCAATCCTCTCATCAACTGAAGCATCAGCGCGCGGTCCCGATCTAAGAAAAACTCGGGAGCGGGAAGCAACAACCGGACCTTCTTATGCTTGGCGTTGAGCTCCTTGGAGACGGACGCCTTCTCGTTCATGGCTGCGCCAACCGAATCCTCCGACCCGATCAGGCCCCGAGGCTCCCCTGATTGAGAGATTGGAGCAGGATTTGGGGCTGGGGATTGGAATTACAGGTCCCTCCTGCTCTTCCCTCTTTCTCTCTCCCTCTCCTCCCTGTGTTTTTGCTTTGCCGCGTCGGAAGGGTCAGGAGAGAGAAAGGGAGAGGAGAGGGATCTGTGTTCTCTTCGCGGCTTGACCTTCTCGCTTGCTTCCTCTTTCTCTTCCCCCTGGATTTTCCTTATTTTATTTATCCGTTTTTTCCTCTTGTTTTTTTTATGCTGGGAGACTAGTTTATTTGCGTGGCTTGACAATGACGGTGGTGTGAGGCTTTGCTGGCCTAACCACGAGCCCCGATATTTTTTCCAACGTCCATCACAGGCCAGAGTAGGATTGATTGGAACATAAACGCCCCAAATTTTCATCAAATGTTTTTCTCAACGCATTGTGATTGTGGTTCCGATTGTGATTGTGGATTGTAGCTAAAAAAACGGAACGCAGTCCAAACTGAATCCAGATTATGTGATGTTTATCTAGATCTACAGATTGTTATAATCTGAAACGGATCCAAACAGACCCAAATTGATCCTTCCTGGCTAGCGACAGAAAATTGAAAATTGACATGTCTTCATCAAATTTATCCAAGGAAAGTTTGTCAGTGCACGCCCAATTTTTTGTATTTTTTATCTGTGGTCAGTGATTTCAGTTTCAACTGAATTACAGTACCTAGGTTCTGGTCAAAAGTTTTCTGCATAAATACAAAATAAAGTCATATATATACACCCAATTTTTTGTATTTTTTATCTGTGGTCAGTGATTTCAGTTTCAACTGAATTACAGTACCTAGGTTGTGGTCAAAAGTTTTCTACATAAATACAAAATAAAGTCATATATATACATATTTATAGCTGTTTTTTATTTTTTTAAACAGGATACAAAAGTAATAATTATTTCAAGATCTAATAACTAAATTCTAAATAAAATTTTAAAATCATCTATTAAAAACGCCGGATGGTTAATGGTTTTGATAGTTAAGTGATCAAAAAATATCCGATTTTAAAATTTGATGATCAAAACCAAACCAATACTAAAGTTAGTAGTCTAGTTTCCTTTTCCCTCTCTTCGTCCTGGTCGTATCCGTTCTTTGTCCTACGCCGACATAAAGGGAAGAAAAATAATGTAAGAACATCATGATGAATAACTGTCACATGGCTGTCCGAGTCCGAGTGCTGTGGCACCGATCTCGATGCAGCACAAAGGTAACTTTTTTTTTTTTTGACAACAGCACAAAGTTAACATTGACCTGTCGAGGCAATGGCAACGGCACACAGACGACAAGAGAGACAGTAGGGTACGGTCGTGCTCGTGCAGATAGTTTATCGACTCAGGCTTTTCTAATTTGATCTGATTAACCAGTATGCATGATTAGTTGGTGAAGTGTGGCAGCTGGTCGCCTGGTCATCTACTCCTCTCCGATTGTTCTGTTCCTCAACGTATATTCGAACGATTGTGCTAATTTCATTGATGCCCGTGTTTGGTTGCGGTGAAAAAAAATTTCATGCAAAGGGAATCTTGCACGCATGGAGTACCAAATGAAGTTTATTTGCAAAACTTTTTCATAGATGAGTGCAACTTTGCACGACGAATCTAATAAGCATAATTAATTAGAGATTTGCTACAGTAATCTAATGTTCGTCTTACGATTTTGCTCGAGGTTGTGAAGGTAGTTTTGAACCTGACTTTATTTAATATTCTTAATTAGTGGTCAAAGTAATATTTAATAGGGAGTGAAAAAATTTTCACCCCTACCAAACACGACGGATAAAAAAGAGATTAAAATAATACAGTCCTGGGAAGATGTAATTCGGAATAGAAAAAAAGTTTCAGAACGAAGCAAAATGAAATTGAAAACATTGGTTGTAACACGCCATTTGGAAACTGAAACTGGAGGAAACTGATCCCGTCAGGGAAAGATGGCTAAAGCAAACTGTGAAGAACTGAAGATGAGTGGATAACAGGAGCGTGAAAAACTGCATGGTGAAATGAGCACCTCACCGCGCACAACAGTGATGCTGGCAATGGTCAATTGGTCAGCAGCAGCATTATGATGCATATGTGACCTTTTTTTTTTTGCGGGTATGTGACCTTTCTAGGACAGTCCTATGGTTACCTTTTTCGAATGATCAATCCCCGTCTGCTAGTCAACCGTCATGCTCTGTTTTAAAAAGTCAACCATACCAATTCCTTTTTCTTTCGTTGGAAAAAAATCATTTCCCACTCTTCACTCAACTCGCCGACATAAAGAATTTTTTTAAAAAAAGAAGAAGATCGGGATGAATAACTGTCACGTGGCTGGCCACCAAGGCACCAACATCTTGGACTTGTTTGGATGAAGGGGTAAATATTTACTTCAAAGTAAATGTTTTGCTTTTTCTATTTACCTCTAATAATATTTACTTCTTAAGCTGTTTGGATTGAGAAGTAAATGTGGGGTAAATGTGGATGTAGATGTGAGAGAAAGGACTGAGGTTCATCACAATTTGCTTCAATTTGCTACTTTTTAGGGGTAAATGGAATTAATGAGGCAAAACATTTGTCCCACCACATTTGCCCTACATGTTTGCCCCATTTACCCCTCCATCCAAACACTCCCTTATAAATAGCTGATCTCTGAACTTTGCAGGTTAATTAACTCTTCCGAGCCAAATATCTTCCATACCATGGAGCTTTCAACCTAAGTTTCATCTACAAGTTGTAGCCTTACAATCCGTCTACAACTTTGCATAAGGGTTGACCGGAAAGTTAACATTCAATTTTGGTCGAAATTCATCAAACAAGTCGGCCATTTCAGATGGATGTTTGTTCACTGAAACTTAACAACTCTGAACCTATACAGTTTTGGCCAAGGTTCGAGGTCAGAGGTCTTCAAAACCATGCAAGTTAAAACCACATGCATCCAATTCAAAGTTTGGTAAGGATAGCTGGTGAGTTCAAGTTTGTTTTCAACACCTTTCATCAAGGAAGTGATTGGGTTCGGAACTTTTGGAAACACTGAATATTGGCATGAAACGCGTATTTTGATAAGAGTTCAGAAGGAAAATGAAAAAGAAAAGGCATGCAGGCGACTGAAAATGTAGTTGGGCTGTACATACACACGAAAATTCTGGCCCATTTTAACTCTTCCAGAGCCGAGCGAGTTGAAGGCCCGGTGAGGCGTTTTCTGATTGGAATACGCTTCTGCGGTAAGAAGGCGGGTTTTAATATCGCAATAGCGACCCCCCACTCCTCCCTGGACGCGGATTCAGTGCCGTGCCTTCTTCAAGGTCCGCCGTAACTTTCCCTACCATATCCACCGTGCGTCCTAGATCCAACGGTCAAAATAAACTGGAGGCCAAAATCTTATCCATCCGCACTATTTTCATCAGGGGAGTTCGCCGATGGCGGGAGCGCGCCGCGCGCTGCGCCGGCCTTCCGCGCGCCCGTGCGCTGCGTCGCCGCCCTCTGCGCCCGTGCTGCGCCAGCAGCGCCACAATCCTCTGCGCCGCTCTTTGTCCGGCGAGCCTATTGGACGCGAGGGAGAGCTTTTGCAGGCCGGTGAGATCAAAGAGCGTGGCAGCGAGGGCGCCCGTGAAGGTGTTGGATGCCAGCGAGAGCTCTCGGAGCATGGCAGCGTAGAGTGGCATTGCCGGAGCCTGGAGGACGGGAGCGCGCCGGCGAGGCGGTTGGCGGAGAGATCGAGCAGCCGGCGCGCCGACGCAGAGGTCGGGCACGAGCATGTCAGAGATCGAGCTTGTTTTCACCAAGTAGCGCAGGCATCGATCCAACGGCGGCGTACCGTTCCATGGGCCATGGCGGCTCGGATACCGCACAGCAAGCCCCGCGGCACGCGGGAGGTGGTGGAGAGGAGGCACCGCGTGGCAGGAGGACCTCGGTGGAAACAAGGTTACCGAACCATCTAGCAGCAGCGGCGTACCTGACAATGGCGTCTTGTAGGTGACTAGGTGGCTGCACCCCTCTCCTCCACGGCGACCTGGTGGGAACCTTCTATCCAACGACGGCGAGGTGCAGAAGTCCTCAGAGGCTTAGAGGACGGCGTAGCCTGCGAGGTCACGGGAGAGCAGCGCAGCGCGGCCCGCAGGAGAGCACAGGGCGGCGCAGCGCGACCCTACGGGAGAGACACGCCACGCGGGAGGCGGCGCAACGCGTCGGAGACCAGCAGCACGCCCCCGTGGCCCGGCCTCCCTGTCCCTGGTGAAAAGGCTCGGATGGATAAGATTTTAGACTGCAGTTCATTTTAGCCTTTGGATGTAGGATTCACGGTGGATACGATAGGGAAAGTTACGACGGGCCTTGAAGAAGGCACGGCACGGAATCCGCGTGCCTCCTCCCTCCCCCTCGAGCAACGAAACGAAGAAGTCCGCTGGACGGCTGGAGCGTGCGGCGAGAGCCGGAAGGAAGAGCGCGGAGGGAGATGGAGGCGCAGGGAGCCCACCGCTGGGCAGGAGAAACCCGGGGCGGCGGCGGCTGCTCCAATTACATCGCCAAGCACGTCGGAATCCAAAACCAGGTACCGATTAAACTGCCCTGCTCCTGCCTCCAGCGATTCTTTCCGTCACGCCGCCGGCCGATGCGGATCCCTGCACCCACTCGCAGACTCGCTCAAATCGGTAGCAAATCCGTGCACCACCTCTTCCAGCGCTGAGATCTTATTCAGAATTGGGAATTGATAGTCCACTCTAGGCCTTGTTCCTGCTCAGTAACGTGCGATGTGTCTTCTCTAATTCTCTTCTCACATTGCAGGTCTTGAAGTGGCTGCAGCATTTCTCTGACAGGGTGGAGGAGAGGGCTAAAGGGGCTGCAGCGGAGGTGAATGGGTTGCTGGAGGAGGCCGGAGCGCTGGAGCTGGATATGAAGACGGCAGTGGTCGCCTTCGACCACCTCACCCGCCAAAGGTTCACTGAACATGCAAGTAGAGTTTCCAATCTGTGTGCACTGCCCTTGTCCTGAACCGCTCTATTTGGTAGAATTATGGTTGCTGTACAATTGAGCTGTTGACTATTGACTTGAGATCATGAAAGGGTTATTTTTTTGGTTGTACATATGGTTTGCTACTCATTTCATGCTGGCATGCCCTTCAAAGTCATCTGTAGTTATTTCTGTTAGTTTTAGAGAACAATGTTTGTACTTCTCGCTGTTGTTCCTGAGTCTGACATTGAGGCTTTAACTGCAGAAAGTTTCTGATGATGATAATATGGACTTGAAAACACGAGATGGTGTTCGAAGTTCTACTCTGTCACAAGTGCAAGCTCAGGATTATGAACGTGATATCCTACCAAGATACAAAGATGCTTTGCATATAGGACTTGCTTCCTGTAAGGATCACTTTCGAAAGAAAGGCCGTTCGACGACCTCTGTTTTCAGGGTAAGCTTTCCTTCTATGGTCAATGGTTTCTGCAAAGTATTGATTGGCTAGAGAGATCATTGTCCAATAAGGGTGTACCCAGTGCTAAAAGCTCCCACAAAAGGTGGGGTCTGGGAATGGAATTCATATACAGCCTTACCCTTGCAAATTCCTTGAAAAATCTGCAAAGAGGCTAGTTCAAACCCAGGACCTCCAGGCCACGAGAGATCATGTCCGTTCAGTATTGGTGATGTTACTGCAAAGGGAATGTTGGTAACTGTTTATTTTTGTGCCTTAACTTGGGATAGTAAAATTTGTCTGGGATTTGGGCTTGTTTGTTTTGGAGCTAAAGAGCAAGAGCCACTTGTTGGTTGCTAGAATTTGTGCATGTTGAGTTGTTGACTGGGTTTCATGCCCAGTTTGTTTTCTGGCAAATTTAGGAAAGATTCCATTTCCCTTGGCATCTTAGTTCACTTTCTTGCCAGTTCATCGGTATTCAATTTGATGGCCAAATCTTGAAAAACATAATTGAGGTATTCAGCTACCAGCTAAACAGATCCTTCATTACCCTGGATTTGGCATGAACAAGGATTATGCTATTTTGAACTGAATCTTGAGAAGACTTTGATAGGTAGTACATGCATGCCAAACCTGGTCCACACAGCCAAAATTTGGCAATATGGTAATGGGATTGTTTAGTTATGCCATTGTTGATAGTAGTAGCTCTGTTGCAAAAAAAGGGGTCGCCTAGCCCACCTCCTGCCTAATGCCTGATTGCCACGTTGTCTGCCTAGGTGTCCAGTTAGGCACTAACCCACTGTCCATCTAGCGATTTTTTAAGTTCAATTTGCCTGAAATCAAACCCATTTCATTGGCATTTGATTGTTGCTCAACATCTTGACTTGGGTTCACGTCTTGACTCTTGAAGGCTATGTCCACATACAGTCCTCTCCCACATATTATTGGTTCTGAAGAGTATAATCATGACAATAGCTGTGGCTTGACAGGTACTAGTGTTTTTTTTTTCGGTTGTCTTTCTTCAGAAAAAGTCTCGTACTTTCTGTGAACATACTCATTGAGTTTTCTATATATTCAAATAGATGATGTGCAAGCTATAACTGATGACTTCAGCTGGCTGCGAGAGTTTCAAGGGGAGTCTTCAGATTCAGGACCTGATGATCTATTTGGATCTCAAATGCTTGGAGTGCAGGAAGGTTTTGAAAAGGTAGATGGTTTATTTATCACATTGGAGTTCTTCGTTCACGGTGCCAGCTGGAGATGGCAACATGTGTATTCCTGCGTAGTATTAAATCTGTTGTTTTTGTAATCCAGGGAGAGACGGACTCTCTAGTTTCTGCCTCACGAGAATTCAAAGCAATGTTGGAAGCTGCGCTTGTTAATCCCTACAAGTTCTGTACGTGACTTTTCTGTTTCTGCCTATGTGCGTAGTTTTTTGAAACATGGCTTTACTTCATATGCCATTTGGTTTATTGAATAATCAAATCACCATAGCCTCGTTTTTTCTTGCAGTTTTGCATTGTTATCTACTCCTTCACATTCAATTTTCTTTTTTTTAACGTAACTGATTACTTTTCTTTCTTTGTTCTGCTGCATCGTACTCCTTGCAGATGATGATGCGAGTAATACAGCACAAGATGCTTCTGTAGATAATACAAGCACGAGTGAAGTGCACCATAACACAGTTAATGCTCCTTCTACCTCGGTGCTACTTTCTGTGTAGCTTTGTCTTCTGCATCTTTCTATACTTTTGATTTGTGGCTGTAAAAGGAGTTTTTTTTAGTAAATCCAAGGCAACCCCTTGCAGTAGCACGCAGATGTAGTCATCAGTTGACATGGCAAGCTCTGATTATTTCCTCATATAGTGATGTGTGTGCATTTGTTTTCATCGATAATTTTTATTTAAAATTGTAGTACCATTAAATATTCCTTTTTCGTTACATGTTTTTTGAGGATTTCCTCAATGATGGTCATTACAACTTTCAGAGTCTAAGTCCCACAAGTTGGGCTTTTTTAGCTATATTACTTCCCGTTCTAAAAAAAGAAGCTATATTACTTCATTGACTAAATTTTAAAGATGTTACTTGAAGTATGCATGTTGGACGGAACAGTTTTGCATTGTTTGGTTCATACCAAGCCCATCCATAACTAACTTGTAGTTTTTGCTTTACTGTTCTGTTGGTCCTGGTCCAAGTATGAACAATTCCCTAACAATGTTACCTCAATGTCTTTCAGGACCCAGCTTTGTCGGCCAGGATGGGGGGTGGGGCAGCGGATGAAAGATCAACAGAAGCAGATAATGCAGAAGAGGCGGAACTTTTGGCAAGCTTGCAAAACCCAGACATCAATGTTCATGACATCTATTCAGCCTTGGTTAGAGAGGGCCTTTTTGATACTGCTGATGAGGTACCAGCTGTGGACCCAGCATCAGGCTTGGCCAATCATGCAGATGAGGATTCAGCTGAAAGGGCCTCCCTGGTGAATGAAACTATTGTTAAGCGAGGAGGAAAAATCAATCGAAAGGGGTAATACTGCATCTCCACCTGTGAAGAATGATGGAGTTCCTGAATCATCCTAGGATTGTCGGTTGCGCTCTTTTTTCACTCTTCGCGGACAATTTCTTATCCTAGAAGATGATGAAGTGGGAAGTCTTCTTAGCAGACTTTTGTTTGTCATTTCTTTATGGTCTTTGTTATTACTAGGAAGCTGATGTAGACTACTAGACTTTTTTCCGCAGTAGAGTTCGGTGTAAGAAAAGAATACATTTTGTAACACTCCACTGCGAGTAAATTATCCATTTTTCTTCTGAAGTAACACTACGCATTCTTAATTTCTTATATATACAGCACCCATCATTTTTGTCTGTCGGCGTCGTTAGATATGTGTGGCAATCTCTGAAAACAACAGCACCAGCATGGTATATACAGGCAGAAGATGCGCCCCCATGCTGGCATATGCATCATTTAAACCGATGTCCTACTGTCCGTTACCGCTCACCAGTCACCAGTACTGCGCATTTCTACTATCACATGGTTTTGTCCCGCGATCGAGATCGCCCCAATTTCTGCATCGTTTCTGTGGCAACCTTGAGCTGTCGACCGGCCACATGTTGAACTCTCCCCAGCCGGCCAACGGTTTCAGTACAAGGAAAAAGAGCTCGCTGGCAGGGGGTCGGTGCGGGGTGCCGGTGACCAAGACACCCACGCCGCAGCAACGCTGCCGGTCCCCGGCGTGTGTGATGTGTCCAGCAACGGCTCGCCCAACCGCCCTCCTCCTCACGTCCCCGGCGATCCGACCACCTCATCCCCGCGGCGCGAAGCCGGCAAGCGGCGACGTCCCCCAACCGACCATGCCTGCCGTTGCCGATCCCCACGCGCCTCGGCGATCGGGAGCACGGGGCGGCGCGCCACCAGGAGGCGGAGCGCCAGCGCCTCGGCTGGCGGCTCGCCAACCGCACGGGTCTGACGCTCTGGCGCGCCCTCCCAACTGACCGAGTCAGATTTGGGCCTTGTTTAGTTGGGTGAAAAATTCGTCTTTTCAACGTTTCGAACTCCTGTAGCACACTGTAGCACGTTTCGTTTGTTTGTGGTAAATATTATCCTACCATGACCTAACTAGGCTCAAAAGATTCGTGTCGCGAAGTACATCAAAACTGTGTAATTAGTTATTTTTTTAACTTATATTTAATACTCCGAACATATGTCTTTTGACGTATTTAATGTGATGTGATGGAGAGAGAGTGGAGAAAACGTTAGAAAATTTAGCAAACTAAACAAGGTCTTGGCACGCCGCCGCCATGTCCGTGTGCTGCTACAAGTCAAAAACCACCAAACCCCCGCACCCGGCTGGGTTCCGAGCCCCAACCGCCAGCTGCCCGCCGCGCCGCCGCCTAATCGTCTTCGTTAGCGGCGGCTGCCGGCGGCGGGATGGCTTGCTCCGCCGCACGCCCGCACCAGCGCCGTGACGTTGACATTTTGACAGCCTAGGAATGCCACCACCACATGACAGCTAGCTGCTGCTCGGTGTTGTGGGCCGATGGGATTAAACATGACCGGAGTTTGTTTGGTAGTGGAGGCCCAGGCCCCCCGCCCGCGTCAATTTAAATGATCTCGCATGGCGCGTAGTTAATGCCTATCAATTGGTGGTCGGGCATACGGGTTTAATGCCTTTGCCTTTTGCCTTCTAGATCGATGAAAATCTAAAACTTTCAGAGGTTCGGACTGAGGAAATTATCCATTTATCGATTTATTGGAAATAGTATTTCCAAGCACTGTAGCATCTGACAAGGCTGCGTGCTCAGGTGTGAGGGATCACGTTGGTGCTGTGGGGGAGGGAGAAGAAATGCATGAGTATGACCGGTGATGCTGACCGATTAAGCAGAGGAAGGCGATCTGAGCATTTCCACTGCATCTCTTCCATGCATGGCATCCTAGACCCAGAGAATCAGAGATGCATGCATGATGGCAAGAGCTAAATGTGAATCCTCTGCAATGTTGGGGCCTGTTTAGTTGGCTAAAAAGTAGCAAAAGTTACTGTTTCAACTCCTGTAGCACTTTCGTTTGTTTGTGGTAAATATTGTCCAATCATGGACTAACTAGGCTCAAAAGATTCGTCTCGTGATGTACAACAAAACTGTGTGATTAGTTAATTTTTTTACCTACATTTACTGCTCCGAACATATGTCTTTTGGTGTATTTAATGTGATGTGATGGGGAGAGAGTTGAAAAAGTAGCAAAGTTTTGGCTAAATTTTAGCCAACTAAACAGGGCCCTGCTTCACAAGAAAAACAAAAGGAGCTCTTGCTTCAAACAGGAAGCAAGAGGAAGAAGATATGGTCACATAGATCAATTGTTGATTAGTCGAAAAATAGGGTTCACTTCATGGCTCCGATCCCGTATTTACATGCATGCACACAGAACAAACCGAGCATAATCAAAGCAGGAACCCAAAAGAAGAAGAAGAAAAAATCCAATAGCCGCGAGATCGAGCAAGATCACCAACAAAAGAACACATGCTGACATGCAGATCATCACTACTAGCTCACTACTACACCTCACAAGGCAGGCGCGCCCGGAAGGAGGAGGGGATGAAATGAATCAGTAGAGCCTGTAGTGGCGGTAGGACTTGAGCATGGCGCCGCAGAAGGTGCAGATGATGGCGCGCCATGTGCGGCGGTGCACGGTGAGGAGGTAGCAGACCCGGGTGGAGGTCTCCATGTCCGCCACGCTCGCGCACCCGCCGCACCGCGAGCAGATCCCCGCCGCCGGCTTGCTGCTCCGCACCGTCCGCCGCTGGTCCACCAGGAAGCAGAAGAACACCATCTCCCTTCCCTCTCTCCTTCGATTCCTTTTTGGTTTCTTGCGCGGCTGGCTGGCTCGGCTCTCCAACGACCACTAGTAACAGACTAATCTGCTCGCGTGTGGCGGGGTGCTTATATATACAGCGGCAGCGGCAATGCGTAGCGGGGCGAGGCTCTGCAGCTAACTGTGTGTGAGGTCAGCAATGGCGAACGGAGAGCACCAGTAGGAAGCAATTCCGCGAGAAGGGACGACGGGGTGGACGGGAGGGGAATTTAAGGCGGGGCATACGTATGGATCGCATTGATGGCGGGGTAGGAGTGGTGGTAGAGGGGTAGGGGTCGGGTAGGAGGAGGCGTTAATGGCCTCGCCAGCCGGCCGACCATGGCGCGTTCCCGTCTTGACTTGGTTTTCGGAACGGCCACTGCCCATTGCACAGCGCAGCGAGGGCCGAGGGTGGTGGTCACCTCGCGTCCGATCGATATGGGTTCATGTTCATTGGGACCAGTTTCGGAGGGTGAAAATTGTTAAATTGTGCGATCCAGCACTCGCAGCTTTTCCGGAAATTGATTGTCGTAAGGGATGGTGACCTGCTAATGGCATCATTGCTTGCCTCTGTCTTGATGAATCGGTTCCGGACCAAGGCCTTGTTTAGTTAGTTGAAATATTTGCAAATTTAACGGCTGGAATTCCTGTAGTACACTGTAGCACATTTCGTTTGTTTGTGGTAAATATTATTTTATTATGACTTAACTAGGCTCAAAAGATTCGTGTCGCAAAGGACATCCAAACTGTGTAATTAATTATTTTTTTACCTATATTTAATACTCCGAACATATGTCTTTTGGCGTATTTAATGTGATGTGATGGAGAGAGTGGAAAAAATGTTAGAAACTTTAGCCATCTAAACCAGGCCCAAGGAACAATTAGGTTCGGTTTGGTTTTTATAAATCACCTGACTTATAAGTAGGGTGATTTATAAGTCAGTTGTATTTAAGTCAATCAAGTTTGATTGTCTTGACTTATAGATCGGTGTGTTCTGGTAGGCCTCACTTGAGGTAGGAGAGGAAAAAGTAAAAATAAGTCACTTTAAGTAGAGGTGGAGCAATTTATGAGATTTATAAGTCAGATGACTAGGGAAGGGGTGTTGGCTTGGGTGGTCAGCTAAGCTAACGCTCAGGCATGCAGCCCGGGTTCGAGCCCCCGTGGTGGCACCTCGCTAGCAACGAGGGAGTCATCGGCCGAGAGTATCACAGATAGAACTCGGTCCCTAGCGTCCTGACGCAGGGGGCTACGCTAGCCTCTGCCCCCTTATTATAAGTCAGACGACTTAACGTGAAAATAAGTCAGAGTTATTTAGTTTCACAAGTGACTTATTTTTACTTCTTACACTTTAAGCCGGATGATTTATCAAACATGCTCTTAAATTTGCTTCTCCTAAGGTTTGGGAATAGAGGAATCAACCTTTCCAACAAGGGTTTTGAGCAAATTTACACTTCTGCGGAGGTCTTGTAAACATTTGTGGCGTGGAAAAGTCTGAGCTTTATTACTACACATGAATCTCATGTTCGATTCCGGATCTAGAAGACGATGGACACGCAGCAGGCGTGCCGGGTGGCACTGTCAAGCCCTTAAATGACTAGCCAATTAATCCGGCTTGTCTTTGGCCAAAAACCGTCTGAAAAAAAGACTTCCATGCGAAGCAACCGAGAGCCCTGCAGACAACGGCTTGGCTGGTTGGCAAACAGATTGCTACTATTGATTACGGCAGGTACTGCTACAAAACGCGCCAGAGCTACTAGCTTCCTGGACGTAACGTGATCCTTTCTGCTGTTGCTCACTTGCTCCCAGTTGTACTCGCATTACCACTGATCACCATTATTTGGCGTCAGTTGGACCGTACCGTTTGCACTAAAGCTTGTAAAGTTCTCAAAAGTTTGTAAAGTTCACCCATCACTTCGAATGCTTAAATGTAGATTAATAAGATCTCGAGTTAATTCACCCATCAGTAATTACCGTTTGAAGTAATAAGAAGTATTAAATGTAGATTAATGATAAAATTTATTCCATAATCTCGAGCTAATTCTATTAAGTCTAATTAGATCATTACAGTTTGGAGTAATTAGATATGTGGTGCTACAACAAATATGTACTAATGATAAATTAATTAGACTTATAAAATTATCTTGTGAGAATTACAGTCGCTTTGTGTAATTATTTTATAATTAGATTTTATTTATTTCTCATAACTAGCATCTGAAAAATGGATGTGATACACAGTGCGGTTCACCGAAGGCCGGAGACCACCCACACCGGTGCTCCTTCATATTCTCCCTCAAAACAGAATATTCTTGTCTGGTCAGCGAGATTCTCTCCTTTATATTCATTTTTCCCGTATTCATTCTCCTTTATCTCTCTACTTCATCCTAACAAACCGGCCCCACTTCAATTTTTTCTCTCTCCCCACACCCAACCCCCACCACCACACGCTACCCCCACCCTCTCCTCTGCTCTCCTCGCCGAGCTCGCCCGCCCTCGATTCCTCCGTCGGCGCACCGGCGAAGGAGCCGCGTCCGGCGACGGGTTGGCCATCGTGGCGTGGGGTGCAGCGGTGGATCCGCAGCGGTCGGTCACCCCTGCTCGCGCGCGCGTCGGTCAGGCTCGGCAGAGCAGCGGTGGATCCGCGGCGGCGCGTCTGGCGGAGGCGGCAGAGCAGCTCGAGCTCCCGGCGGCGTCTATGGCGGCAGCGACACAGAGGAGCAGGCGCGCCGAGCGACGGAAGAGCGCGGCGAGCGACGTCCACGACGCGGAGACCGTCGATTTCTTCCTCGATGGCGGCGACGGGGGACCCGGAGCAGGGGCGGCGTCCATGGGGGTGGGCCTCAAAGATGGAGGCGGCGTCCATGTCGGTCCTCTCCCTCGCCGACCGCTAGATCTGGGCGAGTGCGGGGCCGCCGTCGACGATGGCGGAGCAGAGCAGAGCAGCGCCGCCCCTCCCGTCCTCCTCGCGGCGGAGTGCCTCAAGGCCGGCGGCGGCTTCTGCGAGGTCGGGCGACACGGTGCCGGGGCGAGGAGCTCCCCCGGCGGCTGAATCCGGTGGATCTGCGCCGGCGGCGAATCGACGACTCGACCCTCCCCTGCTCCCCCTCCGTGCGCCTGCGCGGCCATGTCCTGCCCGTGGCGGAGTGCGTGGCGGCGGACGGCGTCCTCGTCTTCCCGATGCGGC
Organism: Cenchrus fungigraminus; assembly: GCA_036936925.1. Lineage (NCBI taxonomy): Eukaryota > Viridiplantae > Streptophyta > Magnoliopsida > Poales > Poaceae > Cenchrus > Cenchrus fungigraminus. Next base: position 13,442,855 of record CM072781.1, on the reverse strand, counting down.
ACCACAGCGCAGCAGTAGAGCCGTGCGCGCGTGCGGCAGGCGGCAGCGGCAGCAGGCCCCCGCCGCGCGGTGTGCTTCTGCTGCGGGTTCTGCCCGGCCCCGGCGAGGGAAGCGGCTCAGACGAGGTGAGGCGACGGCGGCGACGACGACGAGCAGCACCCTCCCCGGCGGCCGCTCCTCTCCAGCACTGGCAGCGGCGCGCTCCTCCTGCAGTCCTGGTCCGCCTCCCTCCGTGTGCTGGCGCGAGGCATTGAAGAGCGCGGGCCCCGCGCCACGGTGGCGGTATGGAGGAGGGCCGCTTCTCCTCTGGATCTGGAGGAGAAGCGGGGGCGACGAGATTTTCCCATCTGCCTGCAGGAGACCGCTGCGGTGCCCTTTTTCCTTCAAAGGACAGTGGTACAGGGATGAAGGAGGAGTATCCCGTCCTCAGTGCGAGTGGTCTGAGAGCAGCGTTTACTCCGTTACTCTTGGTCAAAAATCGGCTCCTACGGTCCTACCAGGACACGTGTCCGAGTTATTACGTGATGATCCTACACGCCAATGATGGTGCCATGCCTATGCCTGGAATGCGAGTGTGTGATGGTCTTCGAATATGGTCAGATTTCACGACTAGATTCTGCGCCCCATGCTTCGTAATCGTAGGGACAAATCAAATCCAACGTCTGACTGCCTCTGCCTGTGTGTCCCGGGAGAAATACACGCGCACGCCCCGCGCCGCCCAGCACGACATACGGGTGGAAAAATATGCTCCGTCCCGAGTGGTAAAGATTTTAAGTCTCTAAAGTCCAACCGGAACGAAAAGAGAGAGACAAAAGGCCCCCCTTTGTCACCGGGTGGGCAACCGGGAATAAAGGGTGGCCTTTATTCTCGGGTGGTAGCCCCGCCCGGGAAAAAAGGGAGGACACACCAGCGCCTGTGTGCCACCCCTTTAGTCCCGGGTGGTAGCCCCGCCCGGGACAAAAAGGGAGGGCACACCAGCGCCTGTGCGTCACCTCTTTAGTCCCGAGTGGTATTACCACCCGGGATTTTTCAATTCCAATTGTTCTAATAATATTATACGTGTATATTCTCACGTATATGGGTGTCGTGTACGTATAAATGTTTGCACTAATTATACGTGTCTACTATACGTACTATATGAAGAGAATAAACTTATAAATAAATATATACACACATTATATTACATCGAAAGCATAGATAGTATTTTCTGAAAGTAGTATATATACATCAAAATACCGTTCCATTCTAATTCTAGTCTAAAGTTCCACCGGAGGTGCTAATTAAACTTTATGAATTGGATGACCGTCATAGTGATTTCTGCCTTTTGGATCAATCACCTGGTCCATTATGAATCCGCAGAGACTTTCTTGAATCGCCAAGAGTCGGTCATTCTCAATGATTGCGTCCCTAATCATATTGTTCTGTAATGTGCAAATAATTTAATATATTACACAAAAGAATTAAATATATAAGCGGTTAGAAAAAATGTATTATTAATTGGTTTAAAATAATACTTACAGTATAATCTGACGGGTCTGCCTCACAGAAATTGTGGATGAACTCACACACATAGTATGCACATAAATGTGTCCCTGGTTCCTGTCTCATACACTAAATTGAAGAAGATAATTATGAAAAATTAGTGTTATACATTGTCACACCCTAAAATTCCATCACAATTAAAAAGAAATAGAAACATGGTAGATTTTTTTTCTAAGGGTTTATTAATTTTGACTAATTAAATTTGCTCTTAAAGTATTAAATAATATTTAATTAATTTAGAAATATCCAAGTGTTTGACGCATTCATGCCTTGCATTTGTTTTTTTGTTGTGTGTGGTTTAAAAAGTTTTTAAAAATAATTTTGAAAACTTGAAAAGGTTTTAAGTGTAAAAGGTTTGAAAAGTTTGGAAATAAAATATTTGAAAAAGAAAAGAAAAAAACAACACCCCAACCCCTCCCTTCTTTCCAGCCCAGCGGCCCACCTCCCTTCCCCTTTTCTTTTTTTTTCTTTTTTCTCCCCGCGGGCCCGTCCTCCTCCGGCCCAGCTCTCTCTTTCGGCCCACAACGCCCGCCGGCCCACTCCACTCCACCTCTCCTCTCTCTCACTCGCCGACAGGTGGGGCCCACCTGTCGGGCTTCCCCTACCTCCCGCCGCGCCCATGGCCACCGGCCATCCCGGCGCCCCACGCCTCCCCGCGCTTCCTCCCCTCCTCCACTTGTGCGCCGCAATCAATCCCATGCGCCGCCTCGCCTTTCCCCTTCCCCGAAACGCCTCCACCCGGCTCCGCACCGAGCTCCCACCTGCCATCAATGGCGGCCTCCACCAAGCCTCACCCCACCGCCTCTCCGCGCCCCTTCCCTTGCTCCCTCTGGCCTATATAAGGTGCCCTCGAGCTCCTCTACTCCCCGCACCACTTCTCCTCCTCTCCCTCGCCTCCGCAGCGCCGCCGCACCGAAGGTAGCCGCCGGAGCTCCGCCGCCGTCGATCTCCTTCCCCGCCCCTCCTTCCGCGGTTCCGAGCACCAGGGTGAGTCCACCTCGTTCTCCTCTTCGTTCCGGTCGTTTCCCCATCGAGTTTGGTGGCCGGGAGGCCATCTTTGGCTCGTCTCCGGCGATCTTCCGGCCGCGCGCCGCCGTCCCGCGCAGGGCGCCGCCCGTCCTCCGCCGCGCGCCACCTGCAGGCCTCCGTGGCCGTCCGCTTGAGGATCTGCGGCCCAGATCTGCTGCCCCGCCGAGTCAAATCGCAGGGTACCGGTCAACCCCGCGCGTCTGCCGCCATCTTGTAAAAAAGCCCCTGTGCTTTTAAATATAACACATATGTCGTTCCACCTATATAAATGCTTACAAATCAGTCCTGGTTTTCACAGTTAGGCCCCTAAGCTTTCAAGTTTCTTTCACCCGCGGTCCAGCCCTCTTCTTTTACGCTATAAACCTTGAGTTTATACGTGTAATTATGTTTAGGTCCCTGGTTTCTTGCAGATAAGCCCCTGGAGCCCGAGTTTTCTTACAATCTAGCCCCCTGAACCTTGTTTTAGCCATATCTTTTCCGTCTTTTATCCGTTTTAGGTGTTTTTGGTGTCCACGCGACCGTCTCTCAGAGCCCGTCAGTTTTAAAAGCTTGTTTTAGCCTTTTCTAATGTTTGATGTATTGTTTTTATTTATTGAATGATTTTTGCTGTGCGCGTTGATATCGTGCCAGTGGGTGTTGAGCTACCGATCGCGGGTCAAGAACAAGTTTTTGAAGAAGAAGAACCCCAGTGTTTAAGCAAGGAAGGCAAGTGGATTTCCTCCCCTGCATATTCTATTTTGTCCCACACAACTTGCATGATAACTAAATTTACATTTAAATGTTGATATGCATAAATTGATGGGAAAATCACCTTTTTAAGGACATAACTAGATTTTTATCCCCATTACCTTGAATAACCCTTTTTAATAAATATTTTGGGTAGAAATGCTTAGTTGCTATACCTTGGGATGGTTCAAATGAAACTTTACAAAATGATAAATGACGAATGATGAGCAAGTTTTGGTAACTTGGTGAAGGATGATGTTTTTGATAATAATAAGATCATATGATTTAATTGGAACATGGAGAACCACCCAGGAAAACAGTGCAACCACAGTCCATATGGCTCTGGCTTAGCCAATTAATTAGGTGTGTGGAATTATCTGACAACCTTATCCGTAAGGAGCACAGGGGGCCGGAGTTGAAGGGGTATAGCCCGGTTCTTTTGGGGTAGCAGCCTTTGCTAAGGTGCTGACCACTAGGTGAGAGCCAGGTGTGGTTCGAGGACCGGTGGATGGTCGCTTCCTGGTGTGATGAGTGATTGACAACGTGGTGTGGACTGATTCTTGGCTAAGTATTGCAGGTGCAGGTTGCGGCTTGACTGGTGCAGGTGCAGGTGAAGAACAAGCGTGAAAGGTCGTTGCCGGTGAGGCCTCCAGGTGTGGAGAAGACAAATAGGCTTGGTTCGAGGGACCCGGTGGCCAGCGGGGTCAAGTGCGGGCCGCATGGTGGCAAGAACGGCAAGATGAAGTCATGGACGGTTTCTTGGTTGAGCCTCAAAACCAAGGTCGAGCCGGGACTACGTGGGAGCCGAGTCATGAGTGGTGATTGGCGGAGGCTACACCGAGTTCGCGGGGTTTCCGGTGGTTCACCAGAAAATCACTGGGTTCCTTGGTTGATCCACAAAGCCAAGACCGAAGAACCGAAGACGGAGGTGCAGCAGCTCCAGACCGGTCTGACCGGTGGGTCTGACCGGTCTGACCGGTGGGTACCGGTCTGACCGGTGAGGAGCACCGGTCTGACCGGTGTGCGACGACGCAGTCCGGAATCTTCGAAGCGGAGGACACGCGTCGGGATCGCAAGGCTTGCGTCGAGGCTAAGCAAGTTTGCGGTCGCTGGGCATCCGTCCGATGGTGCGAAGACAAAGACTTCCAATTTCGCCCTCGAGGGGCATGTATCCCTAGTTAGCTAGTAAGGGTATTTTAGTCTTTCGGTTGCCTCCATATAACCCAAGTGGTGAGAGGATGGCAGCCATCTCTTGGAACCCTAGCTCATTTGGTTTTCCTATTTTCCTTCCTATTTTCTTAGGATTTTCGTAGGACTAGCTTGAGAGCTTCATGGTGAGATCTTGTGAGAGGGAAGGATGATCGGGCGGCAAGCTAGACCTTGTATGAACCTCTTTGGTATGTATAGATGATTCGGCGTGGTTCCTCAAGGCTTGGATGTGTCTTTCCCGTTTCTCCTTTTTGGTGATTTTCGGAGCCCTTTCTTGGCGATTTTCTTGGAGCGATTTCGAGGCCTTTCTCTTTGGGATTTGGTGGGGGATGTATGCATGAACCCTTCGTGGTTCTTTACCCTTTGATTCCCCTTCCAAATCCGTGAGCAAAGGAGCTCGATTTTGGGGTTTTCGTGGCTCTAGGGTTAGAGGCGTTCTTGGTGGGATTTCTTCGATTCCTCTTGATTTGACAAGTTTTGGTGGACCAAATCTTGGCTATGGAGTACCCATGAGGTGTTCCTACTATCCCCAAAGTCTTGTGCAAAACCATGGAGCGGATCGAGAGATCGGGAGTTGGATTTGGAGGAGTTGACTCGCGGGCGCTGTTCATCCCGAGCTGCCCAGGCACGACCGGTCTGACCGGTGCTCTTGACCGGTCTGACCGGTGCAGCCCTTGGTGGGTTTCTGTCTCGGGGAATAGCCTTGTCCGTGTGGTTTTGTCCCGTGGTCCTGCTGATCGGTTCTTGGAGTGTTTGGAGTTGTTTTGCTAGGCTTTGTGAGGGGTTCTTCTTCCTCACAGGTGTTGTTTCGTGGAGGTTTTTGTTCCAGGGCCTAGAGGATTCACTGAGGCTTCCTGGAACGTTTGCTGTGCGACTGCTGTAGCCACCGGCCTGACCGGCTCTGTCCACCGGTCTGACCGGTGTCACCGGTGTGACCGGCGCAGGCCATCGGTCTGACCAGTGTAGCACAGGCAGCAAGCCGTGCAAGTTTCCGCTGTGTGGTTCGGTGAGTTTTGGCTCGGAAGGTTGAGTGTTGGTTCCTAGGACCAGTAGCACTCCAGTGGCTGCGTGGTCTTGACCAACTTGGGTAGTTGGGTCGGAGACGTGAGTTGGAAGCCGTGTTCGTCTTGTTGGAGTTCTCATCTCCTTCGAGAAGAATTTTTATTGGCTCCCATTCACTCCCCCCCTCTCTGGTTCGCCTAATCGGTCCTTCAATTGGTATCAGAGCCGGTTCGGGTCTTTATTGACTCTTACCAGTCTAAGATCCAAAGATGGCGTACCAGGAACGGGGTTCGGGTCCTCCGCACTTCGATGGGAAGAACTACCAGATGTGGCAAAGGCGGATGGCGGCGTTCCTCCGCGGAAAGGGTCAGATCCTTTGGGATGTCACGGTGAACACAGCTTATGTTCATCCGATGAACTTCCTTGCTCCAGGATCGAGGGATATGTTCGAAGCCAACAACAAGGCTGTCGACTACTTGTTTCGTGCTCTGTGTCCGCCTGAATTCGATCGGGTTCAGACAGAGGACTTAGCTTGTAGGATTTGGGAGCAGTTGAAGGATGCTCATGCTGGGAATGCTCAGGTTCAGGCTCGGATGTACGCGACTTACCGGAGAGAGTACGAGAACTTCACTCATCTCCCCGGCGAGTCCGTCGATGCCCTTTTCCAGCGATTTACGGTCGTTGTGAACAACATGAGAGCCAATGTGGACGTCCTCCCATACAATGATCATGATAGAGCCGTGAAGGTCTTGCACTCGTTGGATCGTACCGTATGGGACGGGAAGTTTGAGGCTATTGTTGAGTTCGAGAAGTATGACACCTTGACGGTGAATGAGCTGTTCTCGAAGCTCAAGTCGGTTGAGTTGGACCGTGGTATGACAGCCAAGATCGAGAGCCCGACTGATTCTCATAGTCTCGCTCTCGTTAGTGGCAAAGGAGCTAAGTCTAACGCTAACGCATCCTCCAGGATGTACTCTCTGTCTTCTTTGATGTCTTTGCCAGATGAGGAGTTCGACGTGCTTGGAGAGGACGAGCTGGCATTGCTGACCAGGCGGTTCGAGAGGCTGCACGAGAACCGGGTGAACACGAGGAGGACAGCACGGATGTGCTTTCAGTGCGGCAAGCCAGGACACTTCGTCGCCGACTGCCCGGAGAAGACGGAGAACAAGGACGGCTACAAGGACGGCTACAGGCACCGATCGAGCAAGGATGGCAAGTACCGATCGAGGCGCGATCACAAGCACAAGAACAAGCACAAGGACGAGCGACGGTCGAGGAAGAAGGATGGCCGCGGCAGGAAGGCCCGAGCAATGGTCGGAGCGAGCGACGTCGACTCCAGCTCCGCCTACTCTTCCTCAAGCTCGAGTAGCAGTGAAGATGAAGGTGATCGGCGCAAGAACAAGAAGTCATCCAGGAACTTGAGCGGGTTGAGCTGCTTCGCGAGAGATGGCTTCTGCGGCATGGCCCGTAGCTCCGGCAGCAAGAAGAGCCACCAGAGTGACTCGGACTCTGACTCCGAGGATGAGGTATGTGATGAGCTCTCTTCTTTGCGCAAGGAGAATGATGAGTTGGTTGACTTGCTTGATAACCGCGATCACATGCTTAGAGAGGCCAAGAAGATGAGGAAAGAGCTTAGGGCCTCACTAGAAGATGCTAGGAACCGTGTGGCTGAGCTAGAAACCCAGAACCTAGATGCTAAGCTTGAGATTGATTCGCTTAAGGCTTCTCCTGTGGTTTCTGATGAGATTGATTGCTGTGATTGCTCTGTGTACCTAGCTGATCTAACTGCTCTTAAGGATAAGCATGCTTCTACTTGTGATGAACTAGATATGCTTAGGGTTGAAGTGGCTGAGCTTAAGTCTAGACCTGCTTTGCTAGGTGCTTGCACTTCTTGCCCTGTTTTGCATGGAAAGATTGATGAGATGCATGCTTACACTATTTCGCTTGAGGCTAAGTTGAAAGAGCCTATTCCTACTTCTTGCTCTACTTGTGAATTGCATGCGGTTAAGAATTTGGAGCTTGCACATTATGTTGATCGCTTGCATGATGAGAATGATGAGCTGAGAAAATGTATGAGCTGGTTGTCGGGTCAGGAGCCTCAGCTCGGTATCATGATAGCGGCTTTCAAACGCTATGATGGTCAGGCACTTGGGGCTGACAAGCTTGGAGAGAACTGTGGTGAGGGAGTTGAGAGAGTTGGAGAGATTCCTATCCCACCACCAAACAGACACAAGAACAAGTTTGAGCCCAAGCCCAACCATCTCAGAAACAAACTTGACACTACTCCAGATCCACCCATATTCCCTCACCCAACAAATGATTTTCAGAAACCGGTGAAGTTTGTGAGCCCAAAGGGAGGTGAGGAAGGAGAGAAGAAGGGTGAGAAGCCGAGTGGGCAGCCCCAACCCAAGCCTAAGCCTAAGCCACAGCCCATAAAGTTCCATTGTGGGTATTGTGGGAGAGATGGTCACAAGGATGAGTTTTGCTTCAAGAGGAAGCGTGAGGAGAGAATGGCTAGAGAGTGGGCTAACAGGGACAGGTACCACCCCTCTAATGGTGTACCTGAGCCTCGTATGCAGATGCCCAGGGCCAAGGCTATTGTGAGGACGGTTCCGGCTTGGGGAGACCGGAAGGCTGCAGGTGTTGCTGCTGGCCGAGCCACACCGGTCAGACCGGTGTACTACACCGGTCAGACCGGTGCAGGTCTGGGCAGACAGCGAGTCAGGTTTCGTGCTCGTGAGGATGCTCGGTTTGGTTCTGGAGGTCGTGGTTCTGGTGGTTGGTCTGGAAAGTTTGCAGGTGGTCAGTTTGCTAGGCGTTTTCCACCTCGTGCTCAATACGAGGGTGAGAAGAGTCGTAGCTTTGAGATGGAGCGGAGGAACGATCCACGGTTTCCCTTTCGTGGTTTTCGTCCTCCTCCAGCTAGAGAGGGTTGGTACCCTCGTGGTGGTTACCGTGGTGGTGTTCGTGGTGGTAGCTTTGATAGGCGTGATGATTTGGTTTGTTCTAACCCCACTTTGGAGCAAATGGCTCGGCACTGGTTTTACTCTTTTGGTACTAACCCCAGTGCTGAGTCGTTTGTTCACTCACGTGCTCGCTTTTGAATTTCAGGTGGGAGACTTGAAGAACATTTGGTTGATTGACTCCGGTTGCTCGAGGCATATGACCGGAGACAAGGGGTGGTTCTCAAGTCTCGTCCCGGTGGTGACAAGGAAGTACATCACCTTTGGGGACAATGGGCGAGGGCGTGTGCTGTCAGAAGGTGAGATTAAGGTAAGTGACAAGATCACTCTCAGGCGTGTTGCTCTTGTTCAATCGCTTGGATACAATTTGCTTTCTGTGTCCCAGTTGTTGGATGAGGGTTTTGAGGTGTTGTTTCGGCCTGGTGGTTCTCAGATTTTAGATTCTCGGGGAGATCTTGTTTGCATGGTCGTTCCCGAGGGTCAGGTGTTCCGAGCTGATTTTTCTCAGTCTTCTGGTGTGGAGCGTTGTTTCTTGGCTGGTTCTTCGAGTGAGTTGTGGAAGTGGCATAGGAAGTTGGGTCACTTGAGCTTTGACCTTTTGTCTCGCTTGAGTAAACTCAATTTGGTCCGAGGATTGCCACGGTTGAGGTTTGAGAAAGAGTTGGTTTGTGCGCCGTGTAGGCATGCCAAGATGGTAGCCTCTTCTCACCCGCCTCTCACCGATGTGATGACTGAGCGTCCATGCGAGCTGCTCCATATGGACCTTGTTGGCCCAGCTCGTGTGCGATCTGCGGGTGGGAAGTGGTATGTCCTTGTTGTGGTGGACGACTACTCTCGGTATGCGTGGGTGTTCTTTCTTGAGGAGAAGGGGGAGACGTTTGGTTTTGTTCAAGATCTTGTCTTGAGGTTAAGAAACGAGAGGCACGGAGATGCCATACGAGCGATCCGTAGTGACAATGGCTCGGAATTCAAAAACTCTCGCTTCGAAACCTTTTGCCATGACTTGGGTCTTGAACACCAGTTTTCGAGTCCGTATACGCCTCCCCAGAATGGCGTGGTGGAAAGGAAAAACAGGACCTTGTGTGAGATGGCTCGGACGATGCTCGACGAGCATAGGACTCCGAGAAGGTTCTGGGCTGAGGCGGTCAATACCGCGTGTCATGTGTCGAACAGGATCTACCTCAGGGTTCACAAGAAGAAAACCTGTTACGAGTTGATGCACGGTCGCACACCCAAGGTGAGTCACTTCCATGTCTTTGGTTGTAAATGCTTCATTCTGAAGAAAGGGAAGAAGTTGGACAAGTTCGAGGCTAGGTCTGTCGATGGCATTTTCTTTGGTTATGCATCTCATTCTAGAGCATTTCGTGTGCTCAATCTTGAAACTAACCAAATCGTGGAGACTTGCGAGGTAACCTTCGACGAGACACAGCCACGTAGTCAGCTTGTTTTTGAGTGTGCAGGTGACGACGAACTTGGCGAGGAGATCTTTCAGGAGGAGGAGCATGAACATGGAGATGATGAAGATGGCGGTGTGATGCCCGCGGCTGAACATGTACCTACTACTTCGACGACGATCGAGAATGGACCCTCTCCCACACCTACAACGACAAACCCAGATCAAGGCGAAGCTGCTGTTGAGGGGGAGGTAGCATCAAGGCGAGAACCTCCCCGACGAGTGCAAGTGGATCACCCAGCTTCGAGAATCATCGGCGACATGAATGAACGTACTACACGGTCGAGGGTTCGGAACAATTCTCATTTCGCTCATGCTGCTTTTGTTGCCACCTTTGAGCCCAAAGACATTGGACACGCGTTATCTGATCATAATTGGGTTAACTCGATGCATGAGGAGTTGGAGAATTTTGAGAGGAACCAAGTTTGGGTGTTGGTTGACCCTCCCCCAGGGTGTAAGCCGATTGGGACAAAATGGGTGTGGAAAAATAAAGAGGGAGAGAAAGGAGAAGTGGAGAGGAACAAGTCGAGACTTGTTGCTCAGGGGTACAGTCAGAAAGAGGGGATCGACTACGAGGAGACTTTCGCTCCTGTAGCTCGTTTGGAGGCGATCAGGATCCTTCTAGCCTTTTCGGTGGCTAAAGGGTTCACGTTGTACCAGATGGATGTGAAGAGTGCATTTCTGAATGGTGTGTTGGAGGAAGAGGTGTTTGTGAGGCAACCACCGGGGTTTGAGAGTGAGAAGTACCCCCACCGGGTGTACAAGTTGAGGAAGGCGCTGTATGGGTTGAAGCAGGCGCCTAGAGCTTGGTATGGTAGGTTGAGGGGGTTCCTGTTTGAGAGAGGGTTTGAGATGGGGAAGGTTGACCAGACCTTGTTTCTCCTCAGGCAGGGCAGAGATATCCTGATTGTGCAGGTATACGTGGATGATATTGTCTTTGGTGGCTCGTCTAACTCTCTTGTTGCAAGGTTTGCAGAAGACATGAGCAGGGAATTTGAGATGAGCATGATGGGCGAGTTGCAGTTCTTCCTCGGGCTACAAATCAAGCAATCAAAGGAAGGAACATTTGTGCACCAAGCTAAGTACACCAAGGACATTGTGAGGAAGTTCAAGATGGAGGACTCCAAGGCTATGGCAACGCCTATGAGTATGACTACAGTTCTCGATGCGGACGAGGAAGGTGAACACGTGGACCAGAAGGAGTACCGGAGCATGATCGGGTCACTCCTCTACTTGACGGCGACGAGGCCGGACATCCAATTCTCGGTGTGTCTGTGCACTCGTTTTCAAGCGTCTCCGAGGACTTCGCTTCGGCAAGCAGTCAAGCGCATTTTCAGGTATTTGCGACACACTCCCGACTTCGTCCTTTGGTACTCTGCGTCTTCTTCTTTGGCGCTTCATGGATTTTCAGACGCGGATTTTGCCGGGTGTCGGTTGGATAGGAAGTCCACTTCTGGGACTTGCCAGTTCTTGGGTTCTTCTTTGGTATCTTGGTCTTCCCGCAAACAGTCGAGTGTTGCTCAATCCACTACCGAGGCAGAGTATGTGGCCGCAGCTAGTTGTTGCTCTCAGCTCCTTTGGATCACATACACCATGAGTGACTTTGGTGAGGAGTATACCCATGTCCCACTTCAATGTGATAGCACCAGTGCCATAAGCGTTGCAAAGAACCCAGTGCTCCATTCCAAAACCAAGCACATAGAAGTGAGGTATCATTTTCTGAGAGACAACGTAGAGAAAGGGAAGATAGCTTTGATCCATGTACCCACACATGAACAACTAGCCGATATTTTCACCAAACCCCTAGATCAAGCAACTTTCACTCGTTTGCGGGGGGAGCTTGGTGTTTGTTTGATTTCTTGAGTTGGCGTGTGGGAGCTCCTTTGTAGCATATGTATAGCTTTCCTTTGTGCATTTCTTGCATTTTGACATGGCATATGTAACGTGATGTATAGGCATCTTTGTATCTTAGGTTGCATGCATTTTGTATCATATGCATTGTTTAGGAATGGCTTCTCCTATACACATTATTCACCATGGAATGATATATATGTTTTGTGAGCTAATTTGGTAAGCTATGGTTAGTTTGGCTTAGCTCTTGATAATCTTGGTTTGTATCCATGGTTGATGGCTATGTTTTTGAAAAATTTCATATATATGCTCTCTTGTGAGTAAATGCCTTTACATGATCTTGACATGTTTTAGTGGCTTGGCTATGCTTAATTTGTGGTTGGATAGCTTATTTTGATCATATGGGGCCAAAGGCTCATTTGCCATCATGAATGTTTAGCCCCCATGCTTCATCTTGTGGAGGGGCATAAGTTCCTTTTTGTCGCAAAGACATTTCATGTACCAATTATAAATCTGAAAATGAAATGTAAATTGCTTGAGAAATGTGCTCCCATGTCATATGTGCTAATTTTAATTTGCTTTGGGTGCTAAATCGTTGCATGATGCCTACCAATGAGAAGTCTCATATATAGAAGTAGGCACATGGCTCGGTGGCTTTGACATGACATGAGGTGCTTGTGGGTGTTTATGATGGTCTTATGCTTAGAATGGTTGTCCTAGCATGAAGTTTGTGTGGCTTTGCCATTTTGACATGTTTTGCTCATGTTTAGGACTTTGCTCATGAGAGGGTGATTTTTCGCAAAATTGCTAAATTCTATCTTAGCTTCGCCCAATGGTTGTGAAACTTGGTGATCATGAAGTTTATGTCCTTACGAAGCTATAGAGTATCTAACTTGCTCGTTTCGACATGTGTAGCATCCTATGTTGAATTTTGTCTATTTGAGAAGCTCTAGGTTGCTTTTTTTTGCATTTTTGGCTTGATTCATGCATTGTCAACAAAGGGGAGAAGTTTGAGCAGGTTTTGGCCTACTGAATGCATTTGGAAGGTTTTCAGGTGGTTTCGAGCCATTTTTGGGCTCTGTTGTGCACCGGTCTGACCGGTTGAGGTCACCGGTCTGACCGGTCAGAGTGCTGGTCCTGTTCACATGTTGCCCACTGGTCTGACCGGTGGTGTCGACCGGTCTGACCGGTCAGAGCTGAGCTGTTGCAGCTGCCCTGTTTCGTGAAGTGGTTCGCATGCATTTGTCCAGGGGGAGTTGCATTGGTTCAGGGGGAGCTTGCATGTGTGCAGGGGGAGCTCTTTGTGGTTTTCGAGTTTTGGTTTGATGGTTTGTGCTCTTTGCTTGAGCATGTTTTGTCTCGGATGTGTCGAGCCGTTGCCCTTGCCTAAGGGGTCCGAGACTTGTCTTCTTCAAGTGATCTTGCTCTTTGCCTTTTCTTTGGCTTTCGATCGCTTGTTGGAGTTTCTTTTAGTCGTTTCTTTTCTTTTCCTTTTCTCTTGGTTACCAAAACGTGTGTGTTGTCAATGCACTCATCAAGGGGGAGATTGAGAGCCAGGTGTGGTTTGAGGACCAGTGGATGGTCGCTTCCTGGTGTGATGAGTGATTGACAACGTGGTGTGGACTGATTCTTGGCTAAGTATTGCAGGTGCAGGTTGCGGCTTGACTGGTGCAGGTGCAGGTGAAGAACAAGCGTGAAAGGTCGTTGCCGGTGAGGCCTCCAGGTGTGGAGAAGACAAGTAGGCTTGGTTCGAGGGACCCGGTGGCCAGCGGGGTCAAGTGCGGGCCGCATGGTGGCAAGAACGGCAAGATGAAGTCATGGACGGTTTCTTGGTTGAGCCTCAAAACCAAGGTCGAGCCGGGACTACGTGGGAGCCGAGTCATGAGTGGTGATTGGCGGAGGCTACACCGAGTTCGCGGGGTTTCCGGTGGTTCACCAGAAAATCACTGGGTTCCTTGGTTGATCCACAAAGCCAAGACCGAAGAACCGAAGACGGAGGTGCAGCAGCTCCAGACCGGTCTGACCGGTGGGTCTGACCGGTCTGACCGGTGGGTACCGGTCTGACCGGTGAGGAGCACCGGTCTGACTGGTGTGCGACGACGCAGTCCGGAATCTTCGAAGCGGAGGACACGCGTCGGGATCGCAAGGCTTGCGTCGAGGCTAAGCAAGTTTGCGGTCGCTGGGCATCCGTCCGATGGTGCGAAGACAAAGACTTCCAATTTCGCCCTCGAGGGGCATGTATCCCTAGTTAGCTAGTAAGGGTATTTTAGTCTTTCGGTTGCCTCCATATAACCCAAGTGGTGAGAGGATGGCAGCCATCTCTTGGAACCCTAGCTCATTTGGTTTTCCTATTTTCCTTCCTATTTTCTTAGGATTTTCGTAGGACTAGCTTGAGAGCTTCATGGTGAGATCTTGTGAGAGGGAAGGATGATCGGACGGCAAGCTAGACCTTGTATGAACCTCTTTGGTATGTATAGATGATTCGGCGTGGTTCCTCAAGGCTTGGATGTGTCTTTCCCGTTTCTCCTTTTTGGTGATTTTCGGAGCCCTTTCTTGGCGATTTTCTTGGAGCGATTTCGAGGCCTTTCTCTTTGGGATTTGGTGGGGGATGTATGCATGAACCCTTCGTGGTTCTTTACCCTTTGATTCCCCTTCCAAATCCGTGAGCAAAGGGGCTCGATTTTGGGGTTTTCGTGGCTCTAGGGTTAGAGGCGTTCTTGGTGGGATTTCTTCGATTCCTCTTGATTTGACAAGTTTTGGTGGACCAAATCTTGGCTATGGAGTACCCATGAGGTGTTCCTACTATCCCCAAAGTCTTGTGCAAAACCGTGGAGCGGATCGAGAGATCGGGATTTGGATTTGGAGGAGTTGACTCGCGGGTGCTGTTCATCCCGAGCTGCCCAGGCACGACCGGTCTGACCGGTGCTAGCCCTTGGTGGGTTTCTGTCTCGGGGAATAGCCTTGTCCGTGTGGTTTTGTCCCGTGGTCCTGCTGATCAGTTCTTGGAGTGTTTGGAGTTGTTTTGCTAGGCTTTGTGAGGGGTTCTTCTTCCTCACAGGTTGTGTTTCGTGGAGGTTTTTGTTCCAGGGCCTAGAGGATTCACTGAGGCTTCCTGGAACGTTTGCTGTGCGGCTGCTGTAGCCACCGGCCTGACCGGCTCTGTCCACCGGTCTGACCGGTGTCACCGGTCTGACCGGCGCAGGCCATCGGTCTGACCGGTGTAGCACAGGCAGCAAGCCGTGCAAGTTTCCGCTGTGTGGTTCGGTGAGTTTTGGCTCGGAAGGTTGAGTGTTGGTTCCTAGGACCAGTAGCACTCCAGTGGCTGCGTGGTCTTGACTAACTTGGGTAGTTGGGTCGGAGACGTGAGTTGGAAGCCGTGTTCGTCTTGTTGGAGTTCTCATCTCCTTCGAGAAGAATTTTTATTGGCTCCCATTCACTCCCCCCCCTCTCTTGTTCGCCTAATCGGTCCTTCACTAGGGAGGGTTATGGTCCGCTCCGCTGCTGTAACTATCGCGGGTTGTTAGTCTTCTGCATATCTTTGTAAAGGCTTCGTAGTGGACCCCTAGCCACTCACCTCAGAAGTGTTTAAGGGTCTGATCAACCCGGGCAACATGAGGAACACGAACTGTGGGTAAAGTGTACGACCTCTGCAGAGTGAAAACTGATCGATCAGCCGTGCTCACGGTTAAGAGCGGCCTGGACCCTCACATGATAAGTGAACTTGAAGATGGAATTAAATCATGGTTTTATATGCTTTTGAGATAATGTTTTCTAAAGCTTAATTTTTGGGATGGTATAAACTTACACCTAGTAAATAGGTGCTTGCTAATAAAATTTGACCAACATTAAAATGCTAACCGCTGCAAAACTCTTAGCCTATCCTTGATATCCTTGCATTTCAACCCACTTGCTGAGCTCCAACCATAAGTGTGCTCACCCTTGCTTACTCGCTGTTCAGAGGAGAACACTGGAGAAGAGTACTTCAGCGACTACGATGAGTTCTGAGGCTTGCGTGCCCCCAGTCAGATGCCTGTGGAGTTGAAGACGGTGCTGAATCGTCTTAGCTATCGATGTTCGTGTAAAGACCTTCGTGTCTATCCATGAGTGTAATAAATGTTAATAAACCTCTTCTTGTACGTTTTGAGCATTGTTTCTGTTATTACACTCATTATGTCTACCGTATGTGTGAAATTGAGATCCTGGCACACATATGAGATGCATTCGCTTCAGAAAATCGGGTGTGACATACATTTTTAATTTGCCCAAGCTGAAGTTGTTATTTGGTTTACGTACCGGAAAATTTGTAGAGAAGTTTATTCTAGGTCTCCATGTTCCAGGGTTGGCAGCCTTGAATTTTTCCCAAGCTCTGGCAGAAAATAATGAAAGTTAGAGCTAGATAGTGTTAGTAAAAGCACACTATTGCATAAAAGGGAACGTATGGATAGAATTATTACTCTTGAAACATATCTTGAAGGTCCAAGTATTTGTTCGGATCTCTTCTCAATGAATCAAAGACAAGGACGTTGCTTCTGTTGACATCAATTATGAGAAGAATCTAGTGGAAACTGTATATACATGGAAGCTCAAAAGATTAGAACTAAATAATGTTAACTAATATAAGATAATTAGAAATGCAAACCCTTAGTAATTAAGCTGGTAATCACACTTACTCGAAGTTGTAAGGTAGAAGTATCAAATCCTTGTAATGCAAATTACACAAGGTCCTTAGGATTGTTTTGAATGTTGTTTCTGGTTGGAGCTTTACTTGATCTTGATTAACTAAAGATGGGTCCATGAAACCTATTCGTTGGTAACCATTCTTCCGCATGTTATGCATTTCCAGGCTACAGAAAATAAAAGACAAAGTTAATAATTAGAGTATGCATTAATTTGTTAATTAGGGTATGTATTGCACCGTCACTTACAGGCACCAGGCCATGACAAGATCGGTATTCAAGGAGTCAAGATGGTAAATTTCATAAATATCCTTGAATCGCAGCCAGACCAACTTCTCGCCTTCACCAGCAAAATCTCCTGGTTTAACAAGCATGCCCATCATCTCCAGGCCCGCCTTAGATGTCTTCATGTAGAAGTCATGCAATCTGCGCATCTGAGTAGGGAGTTTCTTCACCAACTCAGGCCTGACAAAAGATTTCCCATGCTCGTAGTACCATCTAGATACGAAGTTTTTGTCCCGAGGAGGTGATTCGTGGTCGAGAACATATTGTAGTGGGAGCCCTGTTGCTTCTTGCATTTGAATGACATGCGCTAGTTGTTCTGTGTCCATAAGTGCAAGAGCTCGTTCAGTTGCAGTGAGGCCGGAGGCGACGTAAGTCTGTACTCCCGATGTCGACACTTCTGTTGCCTTCTTCGTTGAAGGCTCTTTCGCTGACGTCGATGTTTGTGTTGCCTTCTTCGTTGAAGGCTTTTTCGCCAACGTCGACGTTTGTGTTGCCTTCTTCGTTGAAGTCTCTTTCGCCGACGTCGACGTTTGTGTTGCCTTCTTCGTTGAAGGCTCTTTCGTCGACGTCGACGCTTCTGTTGCCTTCTTCTTCTTCCTATAATCATGTGGCATCGTCGACCCCGATACTTGGTCGATGTAACTATTTGGTGACCCTCCTTGTCTCTTCTTCTTTAGGGATTTGTGCAGCGACCAGTCATAATCACTTAGTAGGGGTTTTATAATTTCTTGTCTCTTTTCTGCTTCCTTCTTCTCTATGAAAGCTTTGAGTTTCCGCGGACGATCTTTATTCTTTTCTGCTTCCATTTCTTCGAGCAGTTTTTGTTTAGCAGCCTCTTTATTCCCTTCAATCCACGCCTTGAGTTGCTTATCACACTCCACCTCATTTTCTGATGCTGTCATGTCATATGGCAGCTTCCTTTTAACAGGCAGCCTTTTCCTTTTCTTCTTCGGGGGATCCGGATTTGGCACGGGCATAGACGCGGTAGATTTTGATCGGGACCGCCTCTTGGCAGGATTTGGTGAAGGCTGCTTTGGTGGTGATTGATGCTTTGGTGGTGATTGCTGACGATCACCATCGCTCGCGGCAGGAGAATTCCCCCATTGTGGAGACGGTGAGCTCCAATCATTCGGCGACGACCGGCCCGGTGACGGCCCGGGAGATGGTGGCTGCTGCTCGGCAACACTCGGAGGGATCGGTGGTGGCATGTTAGGTATTATGATGTAACGTTTGGGCCACAATATGATACTGTGAAGCGCATTGTCCTTTCCCTGTCACCTCCTTGGATGTCTAGCTCTATGTCGTTAAACTTTGGGTCAACAATCTCCTCCAAACCAACTGAGGCGTAGCCAGCTGGAATCTCCATACCGTGGCTTGTACGTCTTGGGAGATGTGCTAAAGCCATTCCGTATGCCACCTATATATATGTAGAGAAATGATGAAGTTATTAAATGCCTGAGACATGCATCAAAGGTTGAGATAATTGCACGTATAATCAGGTTTATACCGTCATTGTGATGTTGCCGATCGGCTTGTGCAGCTCA
The DNA here is from genome assembly GCA_036936925.1 of Cenchrus fungigraminus. Classification (NCBI taxonomy): domain Eukaryota; kingdom Viridiplantae; phylum Streptophyta; class Magnoliopsida; order Poales; family Poaceae; genus Cenchrus; species Cenchrus fungigraminus. Next base: position 13,424,575 of record CM072781.1, on the reverse strand, counting down.
CATGCGGTGCGCTGACAGAGTTCATCCACAGGGTACCATTCGTTGTCCTCCACTTGAACTTTTTCTTGGTTTGCCGCCCTTTGTTCTTCGGGGGCCTCTGTGGAAGCACAACTGCTTTTGCGAGCGGAAGGACTAATGACGGGATCCACCGGTGCTTGGGGCAGTGCTCCAGCAGGGGTGATCTGAGCTACCGCGACGGCCACTCGTCGTTCAATCTCTGCATTCATACGTTCTTCTTGATCTTTAAGTCTCTGCTCCATCATTTCACGCCACCGCTCCTCTTCACGCTCCCTTCTTCTTTTGCGGCTTCTGTAGGTGTCGGCGCTTCCCTTGAAAGCAAACTTCCACGGTACTACCCCGTAGCCCCTGCAACGTCCTAGGTGTTCCGGATTCCCGAGCGCCAAAGTGAGCTCATCCATGTCTCTGTCAGGAACCAATCTGCCCGCTTTGAAGTCTTCATTCTTTTTTATTATCTCATGTGCCGCCTCTCGTAACATGGGTGGGAATTCGAGGGAACCATCACCAGGGTTCAATCTTCCACCGCGGGCATAATACCAATTCTTCGATCGTTCTTCCCAGTCAAAGACCGCTGGTACCACACCTTTGTTGAGGAGGTCTTGTTCAATCTTCCGCCACTTGGGTGCTGCAACCGCGTAACCACCGCGACCAAGACGATGGTTGTAATCCGTGTTCTTACTGGCACTTTTCTGAGCTCGTGCGCTCTTGTTGGCGAATTCTTCACTATTCTTGTAATCCAGAAAGGACTACCAGTGATCCTTTAGCTTGGGATAATCATCAAAATTTGGAGTTTGATTCTGCTTGATATAATCTCTGTGCAGCTGCTTCTTGAAACTCTGCAATTGAGTTGCCATCTTCGTGAGAGTCCACTGCTTCACAAGGTTTGCGTTCACACCCGGTGGAAGTGTGAAGTGTTTTAGGATATCATCCCATAACATATTCTTAAGTGAATCCGGAACCACCCATGGATTATCTTCCCTTCCCTTCCATTCTCTATATGATATGGGCACGTTGTCCCCCACAATAGCACCGCATTGGGACACAAACTTGTCCCTGACCTTCTTTGGTTCCCATGGCTGGCCAAGCTCGTTGACTTCAGTGATATGAAACTTCACGTCATGATCGACGATTACTTTTGTACGACCTCTCTTAGTCTTTTTGCTTGTCGAGGTCGAAGCCTACAAGTTGCGGATTTGTTATTCACGCGGGGTTCCAGAATGATATATATACCTCGTTGTTAATGCATTTATGGATTTGACATGATATATATACCTCGTTGGAACCTTCTGCATTAACTATGAAAAGGTCTTCATTATTGTCCTCGGCGCGGCTGTCGATGTCCGCGGTGGGGGAGTCGATGTCCGCGGTGCGGGTGTCGATGTCCCCGGTTATGTTGAGGAACGCGTCCGCCTGGCAACGCTCCTCCTCGGTGAAGGTTAGGACCTCGGTATTTGGACCCCCAGCAATAAGACACTCCATCAGCCGCTCCTCGTCCTCATTGTTATCCATAACTAGAAATTTCTGAAAACATAAATGAATTTCTAAGCACATAAATGATTTTCTGAGCACATAAATGATTTTCTGAGCACATAAATGAGTTTCTGAGCACATAAATGAATTTCTGAGCACATAAATGAATTTCTGAGCACATAAATGAATTTCTGAGCACATAAATGAATTTCTGAATATATAAATGAATTTCTAAATACATAAATGAATTCCTGAGCACATAAATGATTTTCTGAGCACATAAATGATTTTCAGAATACATAACTGAATTTGTGAATACATAAATGAATTTCTGAATACATAAATGAATTCCTGAGCACATAAATGATTTTCTGAGCACATAAATTATTTTCTGAATACATAAATGAATTTCTGAATACATAAATGATTTTTTGAGCACATAAATGAATTTCTGAATACATAAATGATTTTCTGAATACATAAATGAATTTCTGAGCACATAAATGATTTTCTGAATACATAAATGAATTTCTGAATACATAAATGATTTTCTGAGCACATGAATGAATTTCTGAATACGTCATGGCCTAAGTGTCGGGCGGGAGTCGAGCGAGTCGGGCAGGAGTCGAGCGAGACTACCTAAGTGTCGGGCAGGAGTCGACCGAGTCGGGCGAGAGTCGAGCGAGACTACATAAGTGTCGGGCGGGAGTGGAGCGTGTCGGGCGGGAGTCGAGCGAGTCGAGCGAGAAAACCTAAGTGTCGGACGGGGTCGAGCGAGTCGGGAAAGAATCGAGCGTGTCGAGCGATACTACCTAATTGTCGAGCGAGCGAAAAAATTAATATCTCTAAATACATATTTCATCTCTAAATACATTTGATCTAAAAACACTAATTAAATTCAAATCTAAATCTCTAAATTCAAATCTAAAATCTCTAAATTCAAATCTAAAATCTCTAAATTCAATTCTAAAATCTCTAAATTCAAATCTAAAATCTCTAAATTCAATTCTAAAATCTCTAAATTCAAATCTAAATTCATAAATGTTGACGGTCAATATTTGCCATTTTCAAGACCGTCAACTCCTGCAAATCTGAGCATGAATTGAACATCCACACTAGAATAGGTGCTTAAACTCATACTTTCCACCAGTGTCGATGTCTATTTGAATGCAGGTATTTAGCATAAGAAATAGGAGGAATCCATACACATTCACTCCACTCCAATACAAGGCACTCAAATGCTGGCCAATCAGGGGCTGCCACATGGATTTTCCTGGATCCATGATGTCACCAATCCATGTGAAGGACTCTCGACGAATCATACGCTACCATGTCAGCATCACATGGATCCATGGGCCCACTTTACCAACTAAACCACCAGGAAGCGTGCCATGCACGGAGGAGAGGCATCAGGGCCCACATGGAAGCGAGCCAGAGGAAGCACGGGCCAGGAGGCCACCCGAGGGGGCCGGCCGACCCTAGGTTCGGCCGAACCGACCTAGGGTCGGTTCATCCTGGCCCTCCACGTGTTGTCCTCCCATTGGCTCCCTGCTGTAGTCCCGGGCGTTTAGGGGCACTTTGAGCCCCGGAGCAAGCCTCCTCCTTGTCTATAAATAGGAGGGGAGGGGCTCCATTTCTCACACACCACCAAGCTCTCAAGTTCCACTCTCTCTTGTGTAGCTCTCTCCCCCTCTCTCCAATTCTGCCCATGAGAGGTGATTCTCACCTCTTTGTGGTAGAATGGTGACGAGGAGAGATCTAGATTAGGATTAGTGAGAGGTAGAGGAGGGGTAAGGAGTGAGTTGATGTCCTCGTGGATGCTTGTTCTTCATTTAGATCAAAGTGAGTATTTCATCATTTCTTATTTAGACTATAGTGGACATCATGCGTGGTTGCTTTGTTCTTGTGTTCTTGGCTCGTTCATAAGTTAAAGACTTGTGTTCTTCGTGACACAAGGCTTCGATCCTTTAGAGCCAGAACCGTAGTTCATTTACTTGTTTGCATGCTCTGATCCTGTTTAGTTGAGTAAGTTTGTTGTATCTCGTTCAGCTGCATCCATAGCTTCCTTTCTGCTCCCAGTTCAATGATATGATCTGATTCCGATCTTTCCCTTGTTCGTGGGACCGTATTTATACGGTTGCTATAGTGTAGTTAGCGGGCTAGCATACGCCGCACTATAGTATTTATCTGGGGTACAGACGTGGTGTCTAGGTCTTGGGTTTCCTACGGAGACCACGTACGATCGTAGCGTAGAGGTAGGCCGTAGTGGTGACAGCCTATTGGACCCTTTGTCAACCCTCTTACGTCGTGTACGGAGTTGGGCTCGCTTGCCAGCACCTCTGAGTGTTGTCGCCCCGCGGGGACGACTAAGATCTGACAGGAATACATCTTGAGAGCTAAGTCCCTTAAGGAAGTGCTCCTTGTATTCCAACCTATCCCAGCGAAAGTTGGTGTCCTTGGATAGACCCTCTCTGGTTACTCTCCGTCCTAGGACGAAACCCGACGGGAATATTCATTCTCCTAGGGAGAAGTGCTACAACGATATTTCCGTGCGCTTGCGGTATACCCGGTTGTTCTTATCTGCTCCCTCTAGGTGTACAACTAGTGGTGACGTTAAGAAATGCCAACAATAAATAAATTAATTGAAAACATTAAAAAAATTTGCTGACGTCAGCCATCAGGGCTGATGTCAGCAGATCCCCTCACCGGCCGGCAGCGACGGTGGGCTCAGGGGGCGACGTCGGCGGCCGGGAGCGGCGGCGGGCGACGGCCAGGCGCGGGGGAGACGGCGGCCGGGTGTGGGAGCCGGCGCGGAGACGGCGCCCGGGCGCGGTGGAGCGGGCGCGACCGGGAGCGGCGGCAGCGGAGCGGGGACGACGGCGGCTGGGAGCGGCGGTGGGCGACGGCCGGACGCGGCGGAGACGTCGACGGGCGTGGGGACGACGGCCGGGCGCGGGCGGGGTCGACGGGCGGCGTGCGGACGACGGCGGCCGGGAGCTCCAGCGGCGGAGGGCGCGGGGCCGGACGTGTCGACGGCCGGGCGCGGGCAGGGACGGTGGGGTGCGACGGGGTCGACGACGGCGGGGTGCGAGCTGCGACGATGGCGGAGGCAGGGGCGACGGCCGGCGGAGATCACGGCTGACGGACGACGGCGGGGTGCGAGCTGTGTGAAGTGGAGGAGTTGGGGAAGAAGAGGGGTGGATCCGTGAGATATATATCCCCCCTCTTTAGTCTCGGGTCGTAATCAGACCCGGGAGCAAAGAGCCTTTAGTCCCGGGTGGTGATACGACCCGAGACTAAAGGCCCCCTTTTGTCCCGGGTCGTATCTCCACCCGGGACTAAAGGCCCCTTTCGCGCGGGAGGGCCGCAAGGGCAAAATTTCGGCCTTTAGTCCCGGATGGTGTTACCACCCGAGACTAAAGGACCCCCTTTAGTCTAGGGTCGTAACACCACCCGGGACTAAAGTGTAATTTTCGGCGGGAACTGTTTTTCCCCTCCCATTTCTTTTCTCTTTTTCACATTCTATCTCTTTGAAATCACAAAAAATATAGTAACTTTTACTATTTTTTCCTTGCAAAATTATATTTACTTAAAATATAATAAACTGTACTTTGCTATGCAAAATTATATTTACTTAAAATATAATAAACTGTACTTTGCTATGCAAAATTATATTTTAGAGTTGTAAACATTCACTTCCAATTTTCATTTGCAATATTGATGTGCATTCCCAATAAAATCAATTAAACCGAAAAAATAGTAAATTAATTCAGAAAAATCTCAAACTTGGTGGGTCAATCTCACATGACATATTCAAGCTTCATAAAAATTTTGAGACCGATACAACACTGCAAAGTGCATAGGCTTCAGAATCGTTAAGACATAAGTGGTATAGACATGGTTCGATGAAAGGTTCTATATAGCTTTGTGAAGCACGTGTACTCGATCTATGTCGAAATGGTCTGAAATTTTTTTGGTTGTCATTTACACTCAAAATATTAGCTCACGCAAGATCTTAGATTTTTCTGATGACTAAATGTATTTTAAGTTTTTTCTTCGTGCTAAAGGAGCTAGAATATTGTGAATTACACATCAATAACTCAAGAATTATGATTCGGCTTCCAGATAAATTAGACTCCTAAGGCACAAGAGAACTTGTGGCCAAGTTTGGCTCCATTCTGAATCGTTTCAGGGGTGCTCTCAGCTCAACTTTTAATTTCTAGGTGATGTCGCACGGAAATTCAATTAAACCGAAAAAATAGTAAATTAATTCAGAAAAATCTCAAACTTGGTGGGTCAAACTCACATGACATATTCAAGCTTCATAAAAATTTTGAGACCGATACAACACTGCAAAGTGCATGGACTTCAGAATCATTAACTTGTTGGAGACCAATAAAAGAGTTGATCACATTAGCATTACACAATTGATTTGATCAATAATCATTAAATTACGACATTAATCTCAAGCACGTATGTACGGTGTCTCTTCACGTCCAAGCAATATGCTTGGGTCAACTTCGACAGCGAACGGAGGCATGCCATCAAACTGATCATTATCATCGGATTGATCTGTTTTGTCCACGACTCCCACGATTACTCTTTTACCTGGAAGAACTATGTGACGCTTTGCCTCTTGTGGTCCTGCTTCTTGGGGATTTTTATTCTTCGGTATGCTAGTCATATCCTTGACATAGAAAACCTGATGCACATCTTTGGCAAGCACGATTGGATCATCTTTGAACCCAATCTTGGTAAGGTCCACTATTGTCATTCCATATTCATCTTTCTTTACGCCATTTAGGTTTACCCATTGGCAAAAAAATAGAGGGACGTTCATCGCACCGTACTCAAGCTCCCATATCTCTTCTATGATACCATAATAGCAGGTCTTGCCCCCATCTTTTCCGATGACGTCCATACGGACACCACTATTTTGGTTTGTGCTTTTGCAATCTTGAGCTCTCGTGTAAAAATTGTAACCATTCATATCGTAAGCTTGAAATCTTGTAATTGTGCTACAAGGTCCCCTGGCTAACAAAGCTAGTTGTGGATGAATCATTGAGTTTCTGATGAGTTGTTCACTCAACCATGAGGGAAATGTTTCCAAGTGACGGCGTGCAATCCAGACTGGGGATTTGGTTGGATTTTGAGAAGCAATAATCTGCTCGTGTTCCATCCTATACGGAGTCACCAGTGATGATTGTTGTAGGACTGTTAGGTGTGCTTTATGGAACAAATCAGTATTATTGCTCAAACTTGATTTTCTTCCGATGGTACCCTTTCCCTGTAGCCTCCCCTCGTGTCGTGATACTGGAAGCCCAATCGAGTCAATTGTGTCGACAAAATCAACACAAAACCCAATGACCTCCTCAGTTCCATATCCCTTAGCAATGCTTCCTTCCGGATGGGCACGGTTAAGAACATATTTCTTGAGGATCGACATGAACCTCTCAAAAGGCCACATGTTGTGAAGGTATACTGGACCGAGAATAGTAATTTGTTTCACAAGGTGTACCAGGAGGTGCGTCATAACATCGAGGAAGGAAGGTGGAAATGCCAACTCAAAGCCGACAAGACATTGAACCGCATCATTCTATAGCTTTCCTAGCTTGGCTGGATCGATTGCCTTCTGTGAAATTGCATTGAGAAATGCACAAAGCTTTACGACCAGTAATCGTACATTCTCTGATAGAACACCCCTCAATGCAACTGGAAGCAACTGTGTCATCAACATGTGACAGTTGTGGGCCTTTAGATTTGTGAACTTCTTCTTTCATATTTATGATCTCCTTTAAATTCGACGAGTAGCCAGACGGAACCTTAATACTGTTCAGGCAATCAAACACGCTTTCCTTCTCTTTCTTGGTGAGAGTGTAACTAGCAGGACCAAAGTAATCAACATCATCATCATCCTCTTCCGGATCAGTTTCATCATCACCCTCCCGCGGAACTTTGGGAATCTTATGAAAATCTTTCAGGTCCTCTCGTGCTTCGTTGGTATCCTTCGGGTTACCGTAACAACCCATGAAGCCTAGCACATTCACGCAAAGATTCTTCGTAAGGTGCATCACGTCAATTGCGTGTCGGACCTCAAGGCTACGCCAATAAGGTAGCTCCCAAAATATAGATTTCTTCTTCCACATCGGTGCACGCCCGTTGGCGTCAGTTGGAACAGGTTCACTACCGGCACCCTTTCCAAAGACTACCCTTAGATCATTTACCATCTCAAATACAGCATCTCCATTAAAATGGGGTGGCTTCGTACGATGGTCGGCCTTCCCTTTCCAATGCATCCCTTTCTTCCGTAAGGGGTGATTAGTTGGAAGGAAACAACGGTGACCATTATACACGACCTTCTTACAGTTTTTGAGATGAATACCTTGTGTTCTATGTAAACAGTGCGTGCATGCCCGATATCCCTTGTTTGTCTGCCCAGAAAGGTTACTTAGGGCAGGGCAATCGTTGATGGTTATGAACAACAATGCTCGTAGATCATAGTTCTCTTGCCTATCCTCATCCCACACACATATGCCCTCTTCCCGCCATAGCAATAATAGTTCATCGACCAACGGTCTTAGGTACACATCAATGTCGTTGCCGGGTTGTTTTGGACCTTGGATGAGCACCGACATCATAATGAACTTTCGCTTCATGCACATCCAACCAGGAAGGTTGAACATGCATAGGGTCACAGGCCAAGTGCTATGACCACTGCTAAACTCCCCGAATGGATTGAAACCATCCGTACTTAAACCAAACCTTATGTTCCTTTCCCCGTCCTCAGAAAATGTCTTGAATTCTCTATCGATCTTTCTCCACTGAGACCCATCAGCTGGATGTCTCAGCAGGTTGTCTTGCTTACGTTCCTCGGTGTGCCATCTCATCAACTTAGCATGTGCTTTGTTCCGGAACAAATGCTTCAAACGTGGTATTATAGGAAAATACCACATAACCCTTGCCGGAACTTTCTTCATCTTGTCACAGTGCCCCTGGAGATCACCAGCATCTTCATCTCGCCGAATCTTATAACGTAGCGCTTTGCACACAGGATAAGCATCCAAATTCTCATAATCCTTACCCCGATATAGGATGCAATCATTAGGGCATGCATGGAACTTCTGTACCTCCAACCCAAGAGGGCACACAGTCTGTTTTGCTTCATATGTGGTGGACGGTAATTCATTGTTCTCCGGAAGCTTGTCCTTCACAATTTTTAGCATCCCTTCAAATGCCTTATCAGACACACCATGTTTTGCCTTCCATTGCAGCATTTCTAGTGTAGTACCAAGCTTTTTGTGACCTGGCTTGCAATCTGGGTATAACGATTTTCTGTGATCCTCGATCATACATTGGAACTTTGCCTTTTCTTTTTCATTTTCACAGTCCCTATGTGCATCCTGTAGAACCTGGCCGAGATCATCAGCAGGCCCGTCAGCATGTGCTGGTAACTCTTCTTTGTCAGCATCTTCCATTAAAGTATCTGCAAAAGCTTGACCTGCGGCCCAGTCCGGAATATCCTCCTCCTCTTCTTCGTGCTTGGTCCAAACCACATAGTTCGGCATGAATCCGTATTTCAACAAGTGGAGGTGAAGTATGCCCGGGTCATGGTAGTCTCTTTCTGTCGATGTCCGGGTTAGCACCGGCACCAACTAGTGATTTGCGCTGCGATCGGCTCCTCGATGGTCGGCGCTGGCTAAGATGACACGGATGTTTATCCTGGTTCCGACCACGCAGCCGTACGTCCAGCAGATGTGCTTTCGCACTTGTATTAGCCAGCACCGGCGGTGCCTGTAGAGGGGGGCTACAAGCACGGTGGGAGAGGAGGAAATTCCCCCAAGTCCCGACTAAGTGATTGGGGCAAGTGCCAATATCTAGAACAAGGTGGCGCGTTGTGCGCGGCGAGTGTCTTGCGTCGTCCCCGCGCAGGGGGCTCTGCCTCTCCCTTTTATAGGCCAAGGGAGGGCAGTTACAGGATGCTGCACAGCAGCCGATACAGTGGTTGCGTACTAATAAGCATGGCGCCGGCGGTCTTGTCCCGCGAGTCGTGGTTCCTGGCGCAGGTTGGTGGAGCCCTCCGGCTTCCGCGGGCGGCGTGGCGGTCACTGTGACTTGTCCTGCTTTGACTTCGAGGGGCGGCCCCGTTGGATCGAGGGCCTATCCGCCGGCGAAAGGACCGGAGTTGGTGGCGCGGGATGACGGCGCGTCACCGGGGTGTCCACACAGTGCCGTGTGTGCCGTCGTACAGCGGTGGGGATGGCGGCACAGTGCTGGTGATGGCCGCACAGCCCCCGGGTCAGTTGCACAGCACCCGGGATGGCCAGGTGGCGCCGGAGTTGGTGGAGGGGACGTGGCGCATGCCGCTCGTACACCTTTCGAGGGTGCCCCCATGCCCTTTCGAGGGTCTTGATGGTGGGAGCGCCCATGCCACACAAGGGCCGGCGTGGCGGCGTCCCATCGGAACAGGACCCCACTACGCTGGGGATGGCTCCACAGCGCCCGGGATGGTGGCACAGGGCTGGGGATGGCCGCACAGGGCCGGAGGTGACGGAGGGGACGTGCTCCGCTCACCCCGCGTCATGGCGCCATCCTGGCCGAGCGACAGGTCGGCGGCCGTACGCTCTTCGAGGGTGTCGCCGTCCCCTTTCGAGGGGCGCGGCGTGGAAGAAGGACGGGAGTAGGCGGCACAGCACCTAAGAATGACCACGGCCTCTCCGCACAGTGAGCATGTAGTGCTCGTATAGTGCTCGTGATGGTGGTACAGGGGCGGCCTGTCCGCACAGCGCCAGGGGCGGATTCCCGAGCGATGTCAGAGAATCGGCGTGGCGGGGATCTGGCCTTTGACTGTGGCGCCCGCGGCGCAGCGGGGCATTTAATGCTCTGGTCGGGGGGAGTAGGTGAAATGCCCTGGGTCAAGGGGAGCCTCGAGCGAGGCGGAAGTCAGCTCGATGGGTGCGGAACCCTTGAGCGAAGCGGAAATCCGCTCGAGGGGCGTCCGACCCTTGAGCGAGGCGGAGGTCCGCTCGAGGGGGTTGGCGCTCTCGCCCAGTAGGCCGCTGGGCCGTGGCAGGCCGTGGGCCGTGCGTGTGTTTGGTTTGGGAGGTGTTTTCGTGGTTTGCGTTTTAAGAGGGTGTTTTTCCCTTTAGTTAGGGGACCCCTAATGACCATCCCCGACAGTAGCCCCCGAGCCTTTGCTGGAACGGGGACCATTCCGGCGAAGGGTGCGAGTCTCATCCCGTTCGATCGTTCGCGTTTTTCCTGCGGGGGCGTGCTAGCGCACCCGCGGGTGTAAGCCCCCGAAGCCCTGCAGGAGTGCGCGCACTCGTGGAGGGGTTAAATACGTGGAGCAACGCGGCTTGCCTTGCATTTGTTTCAGCCGGCCTCGGCGATATTTCAGCCGGCATCAGCGATCCACGCAGGGGGGGAGGCATCGTGTTGACCCAGGACGTTCGGGTAGGCCGGCCGTTTTTTCGGAGGCGCGACCTTGGGCGAATTGGTGCGACGGTCGTCGGGGTGGTCGTGGTGCGAGGAGCCCCCGAGCCCTGGCCCAATCAGGGGCGATCAGATGAAGACTCTCGACTTTATTACGATCCTCGTTGCCCTTTCGCAGGGTAGAGGGGTGAGGCTAGCTGTGCTACCCTCGAGTGGGCCGCGAGCACGGTTGCCTCGGCGAGCTGTTAACGGATAGTTCAAGCGGGCATCCATGCCCCATTCGATAGGGGTCGGCTCGCGGTCCGGAGACACACCCGTGTGAGCGCTTGCAGGGGTTTGTCAAGCAGGGCTCAGTCCCGTTCGATGGGGACCGAGGGCGCGGAAGCACTCCCTCGATGGGATCCCTCAATTGGCTGCCCCTGTCCTGGCCTTGAACACAATATGTAGGGCGCCCCCGAACTTCGCATTCGGGGACAGGCTCGATTGCGCGCGCCCCGATCGTTCCTAACTCTGTCAATCTGAGGCGCCTGTTCGAACCCGTCGGGGGTTAGGCTCCGTACCTCTGATTAGTAGGGCCTTTGCGGCGTGGCACCAGGTGCACCCGTCTCGGTGGATCTGTGGCGCTCACTGAACCGTTATCGAGTCGAGCTTCGAACCACTGATCAGTAAATCCCCAGATCGAGGGGCATCTGCGGCGCCCATCGTTCCCTCAGCGGGCTGGGCCTCGAGCCGCTGATCAGTAGAGCTATGCGGGCCTGAGCCCTGGGGATCCTCGAGTTCGTTCTTCGAGGACGTATCGACAGGCCGCGGCCTTGCGGCCACAACCTGCTTTGGATCGGGGCGTCAATCGTGTCCCGTTGAGGGGTCGGCCCTCGAGCTCTCGGCTCAAGTTTCACAGGGGGCTATTCTTACGCGAGAAGGAACCCCCGTCGTTGACAAGCGACCGACGTGGCGTGAGTCGTGCGGAGTGGGCGCTCCTTTTTAGGCGGCGTGACGTGGGCGACGTGGGCGACGTGTGAGGGAGACGGGATGCTGTGTCCCTTGGGTTACCGTGCGGTAATCATGGTGTGTGCGCGTGCGCGCGGCCGTTTCGGTGCGGCGGGGCCTGGCCGTCAGTGACGTGGGGTGCCGGCCGCATTAACTGCCGCCGTACGCTGCGCTTCTGGGGACTCCGCCCCTTCCGATTCTATAAATGCAGGGGGCGCAGGAGGGGAACTCCTTACCTCTGCCATTCGCATCCATTCCTCGCGCTTCGTCCTCCTCAGCGCTACGCGTTTCGCCACTCCGGATCTGCCCGCGCCCTTCCGTTCCCGCAGCCGCCCGCGCTCCTCCGCCTTCCCCGCCATGTCTTCGGTTCGAGTGCTAGACGCATTCCCGTGGCCCCAGTCAACAGCGGATCGGTGGTCACTGGAGGCGCTGGAGCTCGGCGGTCAGTTGACGCCGGCCGGCGACGGCCCGAATCCAGCGTGGATTGTCCCGCCGTCGTCGGATAGGGAACCGAACCCTCCGCCGGGCTACGTCGTCAGCTTCCTGCGGCTGCACGAGCGCGGCTTCAATGCCCCTGCGAGCAAGTTCATGCGGGGACTGTGCCATCATTATGGGGTGGAACTCCACAACTTCGCCCCCAATGCCATTTCGCAGGCGGCCTCTTTCGTCGCCGTCTGCGAGGGATTCTTGGGAATCCCGGCGCACTGGGACCTGTGGGTTCATCTGTTCTGCTGCGAGCTCCACACACTCGTCACGGGGGAGAAGAAGACACGCCGAGCGGTCCACGCCGGTAGCCTCACACTCTCGGTGCGCGACTCCCGGAGGGAGCTGTACCTACCGTGCACGATGACGTCAAACAACTCTGATTGGGAGAAGGGGTGGTTCTACCTCCGCAACGACGGCGCCGGCCTTCCGCCGTACACTGGGAAGGTGCTGAAGGAGAGGCCAGCCTCGTGGGCGTACGGGGTGTCACCCCCAGCGAGGCAGAGGAGGCTCGAGCCTTTCACCAATGCCATAAGCCAGTTGGCGAACGCCGGGCTGACGGTGGCGTCCGTCATCGCCAATTTCCATCACCGGCGGGTGATTCCCCTCACGGAGAGGGAACTCCTCATCTTCGAGATGAGTGAGGAGGCCAACCCCGTGTCCTTAGCACGTTCGCAGTTGGTGGTGGAGCCGCTCGCCCAGGGATACGCGGCCACGCGGGCGAGGCGCGTAGTGAACCCCAAGGCGGTGCGGAATAGTGATGACGACCTGTGGTCGTTCGCGATGCTTCCGGGCGCCGGCCAAGTGAGTGTCGTCCCTTCGCCTTTTGCTTTCTCTATATCCGTGTTTGGCTTAACGGTGGCTCCTGGCGGCAGGGGGTGGGCGTCAATGTCCCCACGTCGGATCCGCCGACGCCTCGGTCGTAGGCCGACAACCGCGCCGGGCAGCAAAGGGAGCGGGACCGGGCAGTCCGGGCGAAGGAGAAGAGGATCAGGAGGCAGGAGCGCCTCAACAGGTACAACGAGGACTACCAGCTACAGGAGCAGCAGGGCCTCTCCCCTCCGCCAGAGCCGGTGAACTCGTCTTCGGACGAGGAGGAGAGCGAGGGGGAGCGGACCACCTCCGATAGGTGGGAGCCCGCGCCGCCCCCGTCACCAGGGGTCGAGGGGGTGGCCACGGAGCTGACCCCTGAGGCGAGCGCAGTGCCGCCCATCGGAGGATCACCGCCAAGGGCGTCGATAGGCGCTGAGGAGGCGCCTCCCGAGCCCTCGAGGAAGCGCAAGCGGGGTTTCTCCAGTTTAAGGTGTGTTGCGTTCCTCCCCCCGTGTTCTTGATATCATGATGCGGTCACTCACCTTTCCCCTTTCCCGTTGACAGAACGTCGCCCGCCACTCCCGCCCTCGCGCCTGTTAACGTGCTCAAGCTGGGGACGCCGCGGGTGACGAGGCCCCACTCGGAGAGGACGCCGCGGGTGGCGGCAGGCGCGGTGGCAATGGGCGAAGCGTCACGCGCCACGGCCGCGGCCACGGCAGCGGGGGGATGTGGCGGTGGAGGCCGCGCAGGCGGCGGTTACCCGCGATCCCCATCAAGGGCGAGAGTGGACTCGCGCGGCGAGCCGGGGGGTCAGGGGCCACCGGGCGGCCGAGGCCCCTGCTGATGGTGATCCCGCCCCCAGAGGGGGTCGGGCGGGGGTTGCGGTCGGATCAGCCCCCGGGCCCGCGCCCGGGGTACTGGTGGTGCGATCCGACGGCTGTGTGATGTTGCAGCAGCCGGCTCCTGATGCCGGGGCGTCGACGTCCGGTGCCGCGGTCCCGGCGTCCGATGCTGACGTGCCACAGTGGGAGCGGAGGCTCCGTCTCCCTGGGGTGCCGTGGAGTCTGCTAGAGGAGGCGAGGTCTGAGAGGGCGTTGTGGCAGGAATTTCGTGCCACTGGCGCCTCTCTTAACGCCGCTCTAATCGAAGCGCTCCGGCTCCACGGAGGCAGGTCACTCCAGATCTTTCAGGTAAGAATCTCCAACTGACCGTCACTCACTCCCCTGCTTTCCTTGTTTGAGCGTTTCTCGCTTGATTCCTTCCCCTGCCTTCCCATTACTACCCGCAGGAGCTGCAGGGCCAGGCGAGCGAGAGATTCAATCGCATCGCCGAGCTGAGCTCTGACCTCGACTGGTACCGGGCACAGTACGAGTCCCTGGATGCCATGGTGGAGGCCCTGCGGGAGGATAACGGTTGGCTGGAGTACAAACTCATGGGCGTGGAGGACGCCTACACTGACCAACGCACTTTGGCGGCGGAAAAAGCCAAGGAGGCCGAGGAGGTGAAGGCCGCGCTCCAGGAGAAGGAGGGGGCGCTGGCAACGGCGAGCGGCGAGCTGCAGAAGGCGCGCGACGCCCTTGCCGAGGCGCAGGCCGCGCTGGCGCAGAAGGGGACGGCCCTTGCCGAGGCACAGGCCCAACTCCTGCAGGACCGTACAACCCTCGAGGGGGTGCGGTCCTGGCAGACCCAGGCTGAGCAAAAGGCCTAGGAGGTCGAGAAGCTGGGTGCTGCTCTGCAGGAGAAGGTCGCGGCGCTCGCTGGGGTGGAGGACCGACTCCAACAGGAGCGCAGCGCACGTGCGCAAGTGGAGACTCAGCTCCAGCAGGAGCGAGCCGCGCTCGAGGATGCTCGGTCCACCCTCCAGCATGAACACTCGGCACAGGAGGAGGCGCAGTCCCAACTCCACCAGGAGTGCACCGCGCTGGCGGAGGCCAGGGCTATGCTTCAACTTCGAGAGGCGGAGATCGAGCGGCTCACCGGGGAGTTGGTCCAGGGGGCATCACCGTCGAGGCCCTGAGAACTTCTGGCGTGGAGAAGGACGCTTCGGTTCTACAGCTGTAGCAGGAGGCCGAAGCTACGCTTACGGATCTCGAAAAGGAGAGGAAGCAGGTTGAGGGTGAGTTGCAGCCCCCGGGCCCTTCGTTTGTTGATTAGGTTCGCCGAGATTCACTCTTGACTCACCACCCTCTTTTTTTCTCTTAGGTCTGCGGAAGGCCCTGGGGGAATCAGCGACGCAGGTGGGAGTGCTCCAGGCGGCCTACAACTCATCCCAGCAGGATTTGGGGCTTCTGGAGCAGGCGGCCCTTGAGGCGTGTGTTGACGCGAAAATAGGACGTCACCTCCGCGTGCAACACACGTGACTCCCCGGTCTGTAGCGAGGCGCGCCAGCCAATCTGACCAGTTGATTGACAATGGAAAATATTAAGGATCGGCTAGAGAACCGATGGCCTTTCAGCGACACGTGTACCAGCCAATCGGCCGATACGGGAAAAGCGAGATCGGCCGGCTCGAAAGCGACCGAAGCGCGGATGCGATCGGCTGGATCGGCCGATCGTGACGTCAGCGCTCGAGTAGGTCGGAATCGGCTGCGGTGTTGAAAGCCGATAGGATCTAGATCGAGCGGATGATAATGATAATAGCTAAAACTAAAAGAATTTGGTACGAAAACTTGTAGATCTAGCTAATATCGGTAAGGGGTGAATAAAGAACTAGACGAAACCTCAGCGATGCGCCCGGAGGTTAAAGCCTAGGATTATTCGGTAAAACGGTACTCACAAGCTTGCCGGAGATCAGTTGATGCAGCCCGACGAACCCGAAGCACGGCATTGTAGAAAAGAGAAAAACGCAATGGCGAAGTCGCCGAAAAGTAGATGCTGCAAAGGTAGATGCTGTAAAGTAGATGCAGTAAAAGTAAAGGGTTTGCCCAGAGGCGGTTTGTTTGATATTGGTGTGTACACTTTTTTCCGACCACGCAGGGTCACTATTTATGTCCTGAGGACAACCCGACTCCTAGCCGATTACGGCACTGTTTACTTGCATCTAAAGACAAAAACTACTAAAAATAGAAAAGGACTCTCGCAGGAGTCAAAGACCTTCTAAGAACCGACTCTTGACCCGTTGTCAATCGTGGACTGACCCGCCTCCACCATGCTTTCCTTTTGGCGTATTTCTTTTTGAATACCGCCTCTTCTTTCCTCCATCGGCCGATCTTCTATCTGACCATCGGCCGATCGCTTTGACCAGCTGGCCCACCGTCAGGGTTGAATCCCTTTGACCATCGGCGATCCGTGTTGACCGTCTTTCTCTCCCTTCAATCGACCGATTATACTTTGTTTTTCATCGACTATTTCTCCTTATTCCTCTTTGACCTATTTTTCCAAAAAACAGTGTCAACACATGCCCCCCAGTTTCGGAGTAAATAATCTTTTGCTCCAAAATTTCCTCGAATCCGTTATCTCTATTGATTCGAAGTCGGCCGCAGAATCTCAACAAATCTTCGAGGTCATAAATACGACCACCTTGGTTCTTTTTCCTCCCCAAAATCTTGTTGTTCCAGCAGCTCGAACCTTCAAGCGACGAACCCTAAGCTCCAAAACTCTTGCTGATCCATGGTGTCCTCAAGCTCCGCTGGAGGTTCTGGCTCTGCTTCTGCACCTCCGAAGGCATCTCTTTCTTCAGTTCCTCTGGTATTTCCTTCAATCTTTTGCTTTTATTCGTCTTTAAATACCGCCGTCTTTCCTTGCCTGAAGCTTAGATTTATTCATCTCTCCAGGAACTTAGATCCCATCTCACCATCCCTGTTGATGATAAGCCTGGGCTCACCTTTCTTGGACCAATGATTGATATCGACCCCATCGAGATGATCAACTTTGAAACAGGCCGAATTCCCTTTAAGCATGCTACTTTGAATTTGGCCGATTGGGATAGCTGTTTTAGGTCCTGGACAGGTTATGTCAAAGGGTGGAGAGACTGGTATCTTAGGATTTCTGTGAAGAACAAGGGGTCTTGGGAACAGTACAAAATTAGTCAATGCATCGCTTTATCTTTGTCTGAGATGTCTCGGAATGAGTCTCTTTTGATAGCTGCTTCTTATTTTTGGTCTGATGCACTCAATGCTTTCTTGTTCGGCCATGGGCCGATGGCTCCAACCCTGGCTGATGTCCTCGTGCTGACTGGTCTAGATATTTCCTCCCCAGATACCCTTTTCAGCCACCGTAATGACAAACTCTCTCATCAGTTGAAGACCAAGGGCATAGGTGGATGGTCTGGCTATATCGCTGAGCACAAGAAAGAAGGAACCGTGGGACAGAGGGAACATGTTGCTTTCCTGAACATGTGGCTTGAGAAATTTGTCTTCTGTGGCAAAACTTTTGGCCCTACCGCTAATTACCAGATAGTGGCTGAGCGGTTGGCTGCCGGCAATCATATCCCTCTTGGAAAATATCTTTTAGGTGCAGTTTACCACCTCCTTCATCAAGTAGCAGTCAGCCTGTCAACCAATTCTCCCATAGGTACTCCGAGAGGTCCCTGGTGGTTCATTAACATGTGGCTGAACCTTCATCTCTGAGATAGGTTAGAGCAGAATATTTTTACCAAGACTTTCCCAGGAGATCAACCAGATGGTGTTCCAATTGTAAGGCGCCGATGTATGAATTTTGGAGAAGCTGTCTCTGTCTTCCCAGGACACAAGAGAACCCCTTCCCGTATAGCAGAGCACTTCAGAAGTTTCTACCTCGGCTTCAACTCAAATTCCATCATCTGGTTTGCATATAAAGATGACGAGCCCCACTTTGAGACCACATTCAGCTTTGATGATATTCACAAAGATGATGAAGATAGGCTTGTTTTCGTAGAAATCATCAAACCGGGGGTTCTTCCTTCTTGCGTTTTTGGAAAAGATCAATCGGCCACCTACGAATTTTATAACCCTTCAGTATGTGCATGTCAGCTGGGGTTTGGCCAATTGCCGATTGGCCTTTACTTCTCTGATCTGATTAAACCAAGGGAGATCATTCCTAGCGGCACCTGTTATCAGCGCCTTTTGGATCGGGTTCCTGATTCTGCCACCATTAACCTTGACTCTTGGAGATTCTCTGGTTTTTCTTCCCCCCTTTTTAATGTTTGGTGGGCAGAATGGTGTGATCACCTTTTCTGCGTCTCTCCGAGAATCTACTGTGAGCAATTGGATCCTGATTATGTGGCGTCGGCCGATGAGGTACTTCTTTTATCTGTTTACTTTATGCATTGCTTGACTATACCCAGATTTGTTATATCCTCTTTTTCCTTTTCAGCCTGAAACTATAGAGCCCCCCGTTGTCAGCAAAAGTGGCAAGTCGATTCGATATTGGCCACCAAGACAGGCACCCTACATCGGCCATAAAGCTCCTTCAATTTCTTCAATCATGCAGGGTCCCAGAACTAATCTTGTCTCGGACAATCTGCCTTTGTCGACACTCAAGAGGAAAAGTGGACTTAGCAAGACCCTTGCTCGCAAAACTAGGAGGAAAATTGACACCGCAGTCGTTGATATTTCTGACATGGCCGGGAAGTTGGCGAGTGCTTTCGAGGTGTTGTTTCTTCTCATCACTCTCCTTTCCCTCTTTCAGTTTCTTACTGATTATTTCTGTGCAGTCTTCAGGATTAACTGGTCGACCAGTACAGATCAACATTGCTGATTCTGACAAAGGCCCAG
The DNA here is from genome assembly GCA_036936925.1 of Cenchrus fungigraminus. Classification (NCBI taxonomy): domain Eukaryota; kingdom Viridiplantae; phylum Streptophyta; class Magnoliopsida; order Poales; family Poaceae; genus Cenchrus; species Cenchrus fungigraminus. Next base: position 13,405,680 of record CM072781.1, on the reverse strand, counting down.
CATTAGAGCCTATTCAAGAAGCTTCAGCTGATGATACCTTGGTTGAGTCTTCTGAACAAGCCGAACTAGATAAAGCTGTGGAGGATATAGTTGATGCTGTCTTGATTGAACAACCTGATCCTCAAAGAGTCAATATCTCAGATGCTCCTGTTGGTCAGCCTCAGCGTCCTCTTGAACAAGCCGATCTTCAACCAGCTGAGGTACAATCTCCGTTAGCTATTCCTTCGCCACTCTCATTCTCTGACTCCTTGTTTCTTGCTCCAGGATATTGCTCATGACAGGTCTTCGGGTGATCTTCAACAAGGTGTCGGTGATCAATCACAGCTGCCAATTGTCGAAGCTCCTGAACCATCATCGACCGAAAATCTAACTGCTCAGATTCGAGCAACACCTTCTGCTGTAGAGGTAAATTCCTTGACACATTTCTCTTTTATCTCCCGTGCTTCTTCTGCATACTTTAATAAACTTGCTTTCTTTTCAGGGTACGTTGGCAATCACCCTTCCAGATGAAGTGAAAGCTAAGCTGGTCGAAGTATTGCCATTGCTGAACCAAGATATTGGTCTCCTTGTACAAGATGCTGAGATGATCAAGACCATCTTTAAGCAAATTCAAGGCCAGTTGCCTAGAGACCTCAAGGCGAAGATGCTTCATGTCGCTTTCATCGAGAATCGGCAGCTCGTAGTCCAGGAAGCCCAAGATCGGCTAGCAGAAAGAAGACATCAAGAGCAACTTATTCAGGACAGGGAGAAATTGGATCACAGTATGGCCGATCTTGACAATAGGATTGAACTCCTATCTTCCTCGCGTCCTGATATTGTCAGCAATATCGATCGCTTGAAAAAACGTCGTGCTGAGTTGATGAAGGAGCTTGATCAAATCGGTCAAGACTTGATGGCTGAAGAGCAGAAGCTAGTCGACCTCCCAGGCACCATATCCACTATGCAAGAACAAGTGAACTCTGTTGCACACCAAGCTCAAGTCCTACGTAGTCAGGAGCAACCGGTTCCTGGTTCGACCGATGCCGACCGTCAGGAGATAGAAGCAGTTGACCAGCTGCGCCTGGATCTCATCAATGCCATCCATCTGTTGGGCATAGTTTAAACTTTATTTGTAATTTGTAAACTGTGATTGGCCCTTACTGGCCAACTTCCAATGCTCCGTGTTGAACGCTTTGACCGAACGTTTTAATCGGTCTTTATATATTACTGTCCTCTTTTTAGTCCTTTAGAACTATCATCTTTCTTTTGTAATGGCTTCCTCTTCTTCCTCCTCTGTGAACCAGGTTGGTTTCTTCTTTCTTCTCTTGTTTTTTCACGATTTCCTTTTCCTGACATTTTTTCTTTCTCTTAGTCTCCAGACCATGATACCGTGGAGAAGATCACCTCGAGCATCAACGCTTTTGGTGCAAATCGGCCAAACCACTCATCTAGGCAAGAATGTGGTCTCCGTCTGGTGATTGTCAACAAGGAAGAGAAGTTGGAGGTCCTTGAAGCCAGGAGGACAGCTCTTCTTCAAGAACTAGATCGTATAGGTGAAGAGATAGCTCAAACTAGGGTAGAACTAGATAAAGTCAAGAGCCTCCTTTAAACTTTGACGTACTGCTAGCCGATGCAATCGGCCTTTTATGAATGAGAATTTCCTCCTCTTGATTGATTTAATGTACCACTTTCTGGTAATGAATTCTCATCCATATTTGTGGGTGCTGTTTTTATGACTTGGTCCAACTTCTTTGCTATAAAAACTCATCTTGTTCTTTGTGTAGCATCACCACTTTTACGCATGAACCAAATCATCCTTCTGTTAGGAATGAGAGGCATGTTCCTCCGAGAGAATCCTCAGGAAAACACAATTATTTCCACTCCTTGCCAAGTTTCTTTTCAAAGATTTCTTGTATCCTAATGATGCATTGAAGCTTGTCGTTGTTGCTGGAAGTGTTGAGGGAGAGATATCCGGATGGCCTCCTCTTCTGGAGTACAGAGTAGGACCACACATTATTATTTAATTCTCTTTCAAAGCCAGCCCTTGAATTTTGGAAAATGTATCACTGCATGCCTGCCCACTATCCAGTCTGAGACTTTCACGGGGAAACTGTTCTTGCTTTGACTGCATCAGATGCTCTTCATTTCCCCTTTTTCAATTCCCTCTTGTAGTTATCCCTTCGGTATCTTGAGGCTATAAATAGGCCAGAAGCTCGATAGAGGAAACTCACCCTCATCGGCTATGTCTCAATCAACTCAGATAGGTTACAAGCTCTTGCTGTATGACTGTTCTTCTCTTCCTTTTCTCCCTTTCATGGCTAGAAGAATTCTTGTGAAGTAGTGTAGCGGCCCCTCTTCTTCTTCGTCTCCTTTTGAAAAGCCAGGAAGCGCCATAGCTAGAAGAATCCTTGTGAGGATCTGGCTTTGGAGGGAGAACACAGGTAGGGTGTCTTGCTACACATTTATCAGAGGAAGAGCGTGCCAAAGGAATGGCCATCGGGCTCCTTCCAGCGGAAGATTGAAGATCTTAATCTTTCGTTTCCTCTTCGCGTGTGTCTTTCTCCCATTCATCGATTCAATATCCTCATCACACTGGGAGTTAGGACAACGCCCTTCTTGTAACCTCTTGAGAACATATGTAATCTGTAGATCTGAGTTGTAATCCAAAGCAGAAGAGATAAACATGTATTTTTTGCTCTGAAGGCGATACATGTATCGGCTATAACCGAATATATTGATTTTGTACATCGGTTTTACATTTTTTGCACTAAAGGCGATTCTTTACAGATATCGGCTATTCTACGATTACATCAGTAATCGGCTGTAGCTCGAAAACTCAATCGGCCGATAGGCACGATAGGACAATCGGCTGATACAACTGTTTGTACACTTGGGCGACCAATCCGTCGGCTGCTGTGACTCTGAGCCCAAGCTTCCTTTCGTCTTCAATGAATTGATTCATTAAGCCTCGTCATCAGAGCCGACTGCTTGAACCGGCTTTAGTCCAAAATCGGACACTCTGAGATATTTGGTATCCCAGGCTTTTCCAGATATGCAGCTCACTTGATCATAGGTCCACCCTTGTGCTTCTGTAGCTGCTACTGTCAAGGAGGTTTCTCCTTGCACCACCTCCACTGAATCTCCAATCCATTGGATGATGCATTGATGCATTGTAGATGGTATGTAACAATTGGCATGTATCCAATCCCGACCCAGCAGTAGATTATAAGATCCCCTCCCTTTAATGACAAAGAAAGTGGTCGGAAGGGTCTTACTACCGATGGTGAGCTCCACGCAGATGGCTCCTTGAGCCGGAGAGACATTGCCTTCGAAGTCTACCAACATCATGTCGGGTTGGGTCAAATCTTCATTAGATTTCCCAATCTTGCGCAGCATGGTGTACGGCATTAGGTTGACTGCTGCTCCTCCATCTACGAGCATCCTGGTGACTGGCTTGCCATTGACAAATCCTTTGAGAAACAAGGCCTTCAAGTGTTGTCTTTTCTCATCTTCTTGTTTCTCAAAGATGGCTTGCCTAGGTTCCAGTGTTAGTTGAGCCATGCCAAGTTCTTCATCGGACAGATCCGAATCAATTGGAGCCATGAACTCTTTTGGTAGGAAGACAACCATGTTTATATCAGCTCGGGGTTTGTCATCTTCCTCACCATCGGCCTTAGGCTTTGGGCGCCAAACTTTAGACCGAACCTTCTTCTTGTCCAGCACAAGTCTCTCTGCTTCTTCATGCTGTTCTAGCTAACGTAGGCGCTGTACTCTTCTCTTCTGGGACTTAGTCAAGCCATCTGGACACCATTGTGGATTGGGCTTCTTACGTGTTTGGCTTGACCCTTCATCATCCAGTTGCAATGTGCGTCGACGTTCAGGAGCTCGGCACATGATGTCCTCGTCAGGGACCAGAGAATCAGCCATCTCTTCTAGCCGGTCGTTTGACTCTTCATTGACTCGGCCTCCCAGCCGATCATGAATGCTAGCCTTGCCCCCCAGCCGATCGTGGACGTTGGCTTTGTCCCCCAGCCGATCGTGGACGCTGGCTTTGCCCCCCAGCCGATCGTGAACCGAGATTCGTTGATCGTTGAATCCACGGTGATCCTTGGCTGCAGGTTTTCTGTCATCAAAGCAAACCCTTTTAGATGAGTTGCCATTATTGTAAGCCCCGTTGCACTCTGGACAGTTTCCTGCCATCGGCAGCTTGATTCCTTCTTCCCAACAGTACTTGAAGAACGGACATCTCCAATGTCCTTCATTACGCCGTGCCCACTCCTCTCTTTCCTTTGCCTTCTATTATCGGCGCTGGAACTTCTTGATCAGCATCTGTGATGTGACGGGCCGGCGTGGCTTTGATTCTCCTTCTCCAAGTAGTAACCCTTTTCCTTTGACATCGTCAGCGGTTACTTGTACTTTGGGATCAATGGCTCCTTTATTTTGAGCTGAATCAGATGTCAGCAACTTAACTCGTGACGTGTCTTTGCTAGACACTTCAACTGTGTTAGTTGGGAAGGGGTGCTGATCAATCTTCATCGGCTTTTCAACTTTGGTAGGAGTTTCAAATTTAAGCCTCCCTTGCTCAGTAGCTGATTGGATCTGTTGTCTGAAGATCTTGCAATCATTGGTGTCGTGCGATGTTGCATTGTGCCACTTGCAATACTTAATCCTCTTCAACTCTTCTGCAGATGGTATAGTATGGAACTGGGAGAGTTTAATCTGCCTTTGCTGAAGCAACAGATCAAATATCTTATCGGCCTTAGTGATGTCAAAGCCGAATTTCTCTGGCTCTTTCTTACCAAAGGGACAGGATACTGTCTTTTTGCCTTTGACCCACTCTGCGAGCCCTATCATGTTGTCCTCATCTTCTGAGTCAGAGTAGTCCACATACGATACTTTCTTCTGAAAGTTCCTTCTAGGCTCATAGGACTTTACAGTTTCTTGACTCATCCGGCTGACCAACTGGCTGAGGCTTTCAAAGTCATGTGATGCATATTTCTCCCTTAAGGTCGGCAAGAGACCTTGGAAAGCCAACTCAGCTAGTTGCTTGTCTCCCAAGTTTAGACTATAGCACTTATTTCTGACCTCTCTGAATCTTTGAACGAATCCAGCTACTGTTTCATCGTTCCTTTCCTTGAGTCTGGTCAGATCAGTGATCTTCATCTCATTGATGCCAGAGAAGAAGTAATTATGGAACTGCTGTTCCAGATCGGACCATTTGATGATGGAATTAGCTGGCAATGAAGTGAACCATGAGAATGCCGGCCCTGACAAAGATGAAGAGAACAAACGTATCCTGAGTGCATCAACATTCCCTGCTTCTCCACATTGGATGATAAACCGAGTGATGTGCTTCATAGTGGATTTTTCATCTTGTCCAGAGAACTTGGTGAAGTCTGGCACTTTGAACCTTGGAGGGAACGGTATCTGATCATAGCCAGAGGGATACGGTGTCCTGTACATGCAGGATTGCTGCTTGGGTTTTATCCCATATTGCTTCAGTAGCATCTCCGAGAAGTGGTCGATCAACTCCTGCTTCACATGAGATTTCAACTCTGTAGCCACTTGCTCAATTGCTTGTATCTCAGCTGGAGTTTCTGGAGGTCGTTCTTCTAAGATTCTTGTCTTTGGATCTGGAACTGTCCTTGCCTCAGTAGAACCTTGAGTGTTTGAATGACCTGTAATAGGTGTAGCCTGTTCAATCGGCTGACTAGCCGATGGGGCTGGTTGCTGCGTATTCATCTGGTTTGAAATAGCCAATTGATTTAGAAATGTTTGCAGCAATTGCGCTGAATCCACTTGTGGAAACATTGGCTGCCCTGCTGCTCCTTGGTTGATCGGTTGTTGAGGTGAAGATCTTGTATTAGCTGGGGTTAAGACAGCCTGCATTGTCGTTGACTGTTGAGGCGGGGCTGTCTGTATGGGCATCCCGAGCGTTGGTTGCTGTAGCGGAGCAGTTGGTATGGGCATCTCGAGTATCGACTGCTGAGCCGATCTCTGAGGTGGAGTGGGATTTGGCCTCTGAGGTGGAATAGGAGGTCTTTTCTCTATTGGTATGACCATGTGAGCATGAGCTGGACTAATCTTGACTCTTTCAAAGTTCTTGCTCCCATGATTGAAGTAAACGAACACCACTCCTTCCCCATTCATGTGCACAGTCCCTGGAGTACCTCCAAATGTAGCTTGGTAAGACTGTGGATACTTTACTTCTGGAACTTCCTCAGGCACAGGCTCAAAGAAATTTGAGATGTAAGTCTCAAAGTGATCACGAGGTAAGTCCCATCCTGCAAGCTTCCCATCTTGATCTCTCATCGCAGGATATTTTTGCTGATTCTGCACTGGAAGCACCTGATCCTGGACGTTAGACTGCACTGGTGATGTGACGGTAGGATCTTTAGCTTTACCATCGCCACTTTGATTCTGAATCAGCTGAGAGTCCGATGAAGAACTGGTGGCAGCTTGTGGAGATGGTGTAGCTTTTGCTGTTGGATCATCAATCAGCGGGTTGGCCGATTGGTTTTGCTGGAACACAGGAGGAGTACGCCTTGGTTGAAAGTATGCAGGTCCCAGATATCCTGCCTCTGCTCCTTGCTTGAGTGCATCAATTATGGCATTCTGAATTGTATTTGCGAATACCTTGGATTGATCAATCATTGTTTGATGCATAGCCTTGGTCATCATGTCTTGAAGTCCTTCAGGATCGGCTGAGAAGGTGACTTGCTTCGATGTTGGCAAAGGATTCTTCTTGAAAACACCACTTTTAGTCTGACCGTATGATGCCAAACAAAGCTCTTCATAATGCTTCATGTGAGCCTCGAGCTCGGCTTTGTCTGAATCTTTCAGCTGATCCTTGGTGATGGGTTGAACGTTGTCCGGATTGATTTCAGAAGGACCAGTCTTCGTAGGCTTCGTCATTGTTGACTTTTTTCGTGTCCCACTGGGCGTGCCAAAAGTGTGTTGACGCGAAAATAGGACGTCACCTCCGCGTGCGACACACGTGGCTCCCCGGTCTGTAGCAAGGCGTGCCAGCCAATCTGACCTGTTGATTGACAATAGAAAATATTAAGGATCGGCTAGAGAACCGATGGCCTTTCAGCGACACGTGTACCAGCCAATCGGCCGATACAGGAAAAGCGAGATCGGCCGGCTCGAAAGCGACCGAAGCGAGGATGCGATCGGCTGGATCGGCCGATCGTGACGTCAGCGCTCGAGTAGGTCGGAATCGGCTGCAGTGTTGAAAGCCGATAGGATCTAGATCGAGCGGATGATAATGATAATAGCTAAAACTACAACAATTTGGTACGAAAACTTGTAGATCTAGCTAATATCGGTAAGGGGTGAATAAAGAACTAGACGAAACCTCAGCGATACGCCTGGAGGTTAAAGCCTAGGATTATTCGGTAAAACGGTACTCACAAGCTTGCCGGAGATCAGTTGATGCAGCCCGACGAACCCGAAGCACGGCGTTGTAGAAAAGAGAAAAACGCAATGGCGAAGTCGCCGAAAAGTAGATGCTGTAAAGGTAGATGCTGTAAAGTAGATGCAGTAAAAGTAAAGGGTTTGCCCGGAGGCGGTTTGTTTGATATTGGTGTGTACACTTTTTTCCGACCACGCAGGGTCACTATTAATTGAGAGCCAGGTGTGGTTCGAGGACCGGTGGATGGTCGCTTCCTGGTGTGATGAGTGATTGACAACGTGGTGTGGACTGATTCTTGGCTAAGTATTGCAGGTGCAGGTTGCGGCTTGACTGGTGCAGGTGCAGGTGAAGAACAAGCGTGAAAGGTCGTTGCCGGTGAGGCCTCCAGGTGTGGAGAAGACAAGTAGGCTTGGTTCGAGGGACCCGGTGGCCAGCGGGGTCAAGTGCGGGCCGCATGGTGGCAAGAACGGCAAGATGAAGTCATGGACGGTTTCTTGGTTGAGCCTCAAAACCAAGGTCGAGCCGGGACTACGTGGGAGCCGAGTCATGAGTGGTGATTGGCGGAGGCTACACCGAGTTCGCGGGGTTTCCGGTGGTTCACCAGAAAACCACTGGGTTCCTTGGTTGATCCACAAAGCCAAGACCGAAGAACCGAAGACGGAGGTGCAGCAGCTCCAGACCGGTCTGACCGGTGGGTCTGACCGGTCTGACCGGTGGGTACCGGTCTGACCGGTGAGGAGAACCGGTCTGACCGGTGTGCGACGACGCAGTCCGGAATCTTCGAAGCGGAGGACACGCGTCGGGATCGCAAGGCTTGCGTCGAGGCTAAGCAAGTTTGCGGTCGCTGGGCATCCGTCCGATGGTGCGAAGACAAAGACTTCCATTTTTGCCCTCGAGGGGCATGTATCCCTAGTTAGCTAGTAAGGGTATTTTAGTCTTTCGGTTGCCTCCATATAACCCAAGGGGTGAGAGGATGGCAGCCATCTCTTGGAACCCTAGCTCATTTGGTTTTCCTATTTTCCTTCCTATTTTCTTAGGATTTTCGTAGGACTAGCTTGAGAGCTTCATGGTGAGATCTTGTGAGAGGGAAGGATGATCGGGCGGCAAGCTAGACCTTGTATGAACCTCTTTGGTATGTATAGATGATTCGGCGTGGTTCCTCAAGGCTTGGATGTGTCTTTCCCGTTTCTCCTTTTTGGTGATTTTCGGAGCCCTTTCTTGGCGATTTTCTTGGAGCGATTTCGAGGCCTTTCTCTTTGGGATTTGGTGGGGGATGTATGCATGAACCCTTCGTGGTTCTTTTCCCTTTGATTCCCCTTCCAAATCCGTGAGCAAAGGGGCTCGATTTTGGGGTTTTCGTGGCTCTAGGGTTAGAGGCGTTCTTGGTGGGATTTCTTCGATTCCTCTTGATTTGACAAGTTTTGGTGGACCAAATCTTGGCTATGGAGTACCCATGAGGTGTTCCTACTATCCCCAAAGTCTTGTGCAAAACCGTGGAGCGAATCGGGAGATCGGGAGTTGGATTTGGAGGAGTTGACTCGCGGGCGCTGTTCTTCCCGAGCTGCCCAGGCACGACCGGTCTGACCGGTGCTCTTGAGCGGTCTGACCGGTGCTAGCCCTTGGTGGGTTTTTGTCTCGGGGAACAGCCTTGTCCGTGTGGTTTTGTCCCGTGGTCCTGCTGTTCAGTTCTTGGAGTGTTTGGAGTTGTTTTGCTAGGATTTGTGAGGGGTTCTTCTTCCTCACAGGTTGTGTTTCGTGGTGGTTTTTGTTCCAGGGCCTAGAGGATTCACTGAGGCTTCCTGGAACGTTTGCTGTGCGGCTGCTGTAGCCACCGGCCTGACCGGCTCTGTCCACCGGTCTGACCGGTGTCACCGGTCTGACCGGCGCAGGCCATCGGTCTGACCGGTGTAGCACAGGCAGCAAGCCGTGCAAGTTTCCGCTGTGTGTTTTGGTGAGTTTTGGCTAGGAAGGTTGAGTGTTGGTTCCTAGGACCAGTAGCACTCTAGTGGCTGCGTGATCTTGACCAACTTGGGTAGTTGGGTCGGAGACGTGAGTTGGAAGCCGTGTTCGTCTTGTTGGAGTTCCCATCTCCTTCGAGAAGAATTTTTATCGGCTCCCATTCACTCCCCCCCTCTCTGGTTCGCCTAATCGGTCCTTCAATTGGTATCAGAGCCGGTTCGGGTCTTTATTGACTCTTACCAGTCTAAGATCCAAAGATGGCGTACCAGGAACGGGGTTCGGGTCCTCCGCACTTCGATGGGAAGAACTACCAGATGTGGCAAAGGCGGATGGCGGCGTTCCTCCGCGGAAAGGGTCAGATCCTTTGGGATGTCACGGTGAACACAGCTTATGTTCATCCGATGAACTTCCTTGCTCCAGGATCGAGGGATATGTTCGAAGCTAACAACAAGGCTGTCGACTACTTGTTTCGTGCTCTGTGTCAGCCTGAATTCGATCGGGTTCAGACAGAGGACTTAGCTTGTAGGATTTGGGAGCAGTTGAAGGATGCTCATGCTGGGAATGCTCAGGTTCAGGCTCGGATGTACACGACTTACCGGAGAGAGTACGAGAACTTCACTCATCTCCCCGGCGAGTCCGTCGATGCCCTTTTCCAGCGATTTACGGTCGTTGTGAACAACATGAGAGCCAATGTGGACGTCCTCCCATACAATGATCATGATAGAGCCGTGAAGCTCTTGCACTCGTTGGATCGTACCGTATGGGACGGGAAGTTTGAGGCTATTGTTGAGTCCGAGAAGTATGACACCTTGACGGTGAACGAGCTGTTCTCGAAGCTCAAGTCGGCTGAGTTGGACCGTGGTATGACAGCCAAGATCGAGAGCCCGACTGATTCTCATAGTCTCGCTCTCGTTAGTGGCAAAGGAGCTAAGTCTAACGCTAACGCATCCTCCAGGATGTACTCTCTGTCTTCTTTGATGTCTTTGCCAGATGAGGAGTTCGACGTGCTTGGAGAGGACGAGCTGGCGTTGCTGACCAGGCGATTCGAGAGGCTGCACGAGAACCGGGTGAACACGAGGAGGACAGCACGGACGTGCTTTCAGTGCGGCAAACCAGGACACTTCGTTGCCGACTGCCCGGAGAAGACGGAGAACAAGGACGGCTACAAGGACGGCTACAGGCACCGATCGAGCAAGGACGGCAAGTACCGATCGAGGCGCGATCACAAGCACAAGAACAAGCACAAGGACGAGCGACGGTCGAGGAAGAAGGATGGCCGCGGCAGGAAGGCCCGAGCAATGGTCGGAGCGAGCGACGTCGACTCCAGCTCCGCCTACTCTTCCTCAAGCTCGAGTAGCAGTGAAGATGAAGGTGATCGGCGCAAGAACAAGAAGTCATCCAGGAACTTGAGCGGGTTGAGCTGCTTCGCGAGAGATGGCTTCTGCGGCATGGCCCGTAGCTCCGGCAGCAAGAAGAGCCACCAGAGTGACTCGGACTCTGACTCCGAGGATGAGGTATGTGATGAGCTCTCTTCTTTGCGCAAGGAGAATGATGAGTTGGTTGACTTGCTTGATAACCGCGATCACATGCTTAGAGAGGCCAAGAAGATGAGGAAAGAGCTTAGGGCCTCACTAGAAGATGCTAGGAACCGTGTGGCTGAGCTAGAAACCCAGAACCTAGATGCTAAGCTTGAGATTGATACGCTTAAGGCTTCTCCTGTGGTTTCTGATGAGATTGATTGCTGTGATTGCTCTGTGTACCTAGCTGATATTACTGCTCTTAAGGATAAGCATGCTTCTACTTGTGATGAACTAGATATGCTTAGGGTTGAAGTGGCTGAGCTTAAGTCTAGATCTGCTTTGCTAGGTGCTTGCACTTCTTGCCCTGTTTTGCATGGAAAGATTGATGAGATGCATGCTTACACTGTTTCGCTTGAGGCTAAGTTGAAAGAGCCTATTCCCACTTCTTGCTCTACTTGTGAATTGCATGCGGTTAAGAATTTGGAGCTTGCACATTATGTTGATCGCCTGCAGGATGAAAATGATGAGCTGAGAAAATGTATGAGCTGGTTGTCGGGTCAGGAGCCTCAGCTCGGTATCATGATAGCGGCTTTCAAACGCTATGATGGTCAGGCACTTGGGGCTGACAAGCTTGGAGAGAACTGTGGTGAGGGAGTTGAGAGAGTTGGAGAGATTCCTATCCCACCACCAAACAGACACAAGAACAAGTTTGAGCCCAAGCCCAACCATCTCAGAAATAAACTTGATACTACTCCAGATCCACCCATATTCCCTCACCCAACAAATGATTTTCAGAAACCGGTGAAGTTTGTGAGCCCAAAGGGAGGTGAGGAAGGAGAGAAGAAGGGTGAGAAGCCGAGTGGGCAGCCCCAACCCAAGCCTAAGCCTAAGCCACAGCCCATAAAGTTCCATTGTGGGTATTGTGGGAGAGATGGTCACAAGGATGAGTTTTGCTTCAAGAGGAAGCGTGAGGAGAGAATGGCTAGAGAGTGGGCTAACAGGGACAGGTACCACCCCTCTAATGGTGTACCTGAGCCTCGTATGCAGATGCCCAGGGCCAAGGCGATTGTGAGGACGGTTCCGGCTTGGGGAGACCGGAAGGCTGCAGGTGTTGCTGCTGGCCGAGCCACACCGGTCAGACCGGTGTACTACACCGGTCAGACCGGTGCAGGTCTGGGCAGACAGCGAGTCAGGTTTCGTGCTCGTGAGGATGCTCGGTTTGGTTCTGGAGGTCGTGGTTCTGGTGGTTGGTCTGGAAAGTTTGCAGGTGGTCAGTTTGCTAGGCGTTCTCCACCTCGTGCTCAATACGAGGGTGAGAAGAGTCGTAGCTTTGAGATGGAGCGGAGGTACGATCCACGGTTTCCCTTTCGTGGTTTTCGTCCTCCTCCAGCTAGAGAGGGTTGGTTCCCTCGTGGTGGTTACCGTGGTGGTAGCTTTGATAGGCGTGATGATTTGGTTTGTGCTAACCCCACTTTGGAGCAAATGGCTCGGCACTGGTTTTACTCTTTTGGTACTAACCCCAGTGCTGAGTCGTTTGTTTACTCACGTGCTCGCTTTTGAATTTCAGGTGGGAGACTTGAAGAACATTTGGTTGATTGACTCCGGTTGCTCGAGGCATATGACCGGAGACAAGGGGTGGTTCTCAAGTCTCGTCCCGGTGGTGACAAAGAAGTACATCACCTTTGGGGACAATGGGCGAGGGCGTGTGCTGTCAGAAGGTGAGATTAAGGTAAGTGACAAGATCACTCTCAGGCGTGTTGCTCTTGTTCAATCGCTTGGATACAATTTGCTTTCTGTGTCCCAGTTGTTGGATGAGGGTTTTGAGGTGTTGTTTCGGCCTGGTGGTTCTCGGATTTTAGATTCTCGGGGGGATCTTGTTTGCATGGTCGTTCCCGAGGGTCAAGTGTTCCGAGCTGATTTTTCTCAGTCTTCTGGTGTGGAGCGTTGCTTCTTGGCTGGTTCTTCGAGTGAGTTGTGGAAGTGGCATAGGAAGTTGGGTCACTTGAGCTTTGACCTTTTGTCTCGCTTGAGTAAACTCAATTTGGTCCGAAGATTGCCACGATTGAGGTTTGAGAAAGAGTTGGTTTGTGCGCCGTGTAGGCATGCCAAGATGGTAGCCTCTTCTCACCCGCCTCTCACCGATGTGATGACTGAGCGTCCATGCGAGCTGCTCCATATGGACCTTGTTGGCCCAGCTCGTGTGCGATCTGCGGGTGGGAAGTGGTATGTCCTTGTTGTGGTGGACGACTACTCTCGGTATGCGTGGGTGTTCTTTCTTGAGGAGAAGGGGGAGACGTTTGGTTTTGTTCGAGATCTTGTCTTGAGGTTAAGAAACGAGAGGCACGGAGATGCCATACGAGCGATCCGCAGTGATAATGGCTCGGAATTCAAAAACTCTCGCTTCGAAACCTTTTGCCATGACTTGGGTCTTGAACATCAGTTTTCGAGTCCGTATACGCCTCCCCAGAATGGCGTGGTGGAAAGGAAAAACAGGACCTTGTGCGAGATGGCTCGGACGATGCTCGACGAGCATAGGACTCCGAGAAGGTTCTGGGCTGAGGCGGTCAATACCGCGTGCCATGTGTCGAACAGGATCTACCTCAGGGTTCACAAGAAGAAAACCTGTTACGAGTTGATGCACGGTCGCACACCCAAGGTGAGTCACTTCCATGTCTTTGGTTGTAAATGCTTCATTCTGAAGAAAGGGAAGAAGTTGGATAAGTTCGAGGCTAGGTCTGTCGATGGTATTTTCTTTGGTTATGCATCTCATTCCAGAGCATTTCGTGTGCTCAATCTTGAGACTAACCAAATCGTGGAGACTTGCGAGGTAACCTTCGACGAGACACAGCCACGTAGTCAGCTTGTTTTTGAGTGTGCAGGTGACGACGAACTTGGCGAGGAGATCTTTCAGGAGGAGGAGCATGAACATGGAGATGATGAAGATGGCGGTGTGATGCCCGTGGCTGAACATGTACCTACTACTTCGACGACGATCGAGAATGGACCCTCTCCCACACCTACAACGACAAACCCAGATCAAGGCGAAGCTGCTGTTGAGGGGGAGGTAGCATCAAGGCGAGAACCTCCCCGACGAGTGCAAGTGGATCACCCAGCTTCGAGAATCATCGGCGACATGAATGAACGTACTACACGGTCGAGGGTTCGGAACAATTCTCATTTCGCTCATGCTGCTTTTGTTGCCACTTTTGAGCCCAAAGACATTGGACATGCGTTATCTGATCATAATTGGGTTAACTCGATGCATGAGGAGTTGGAGAATTTTGAGAGGAACCAAGTTTGGGTGTTGGTTGACCCTCCCCCAGGGTGTAAGCCGATTGGGACAAAATGGGTGTGGAAAAATAAAGAGGGAGAAAAAGGAGAAGTGGTGAGGAACAAGTCGAGACTTGTTGCTCAGGGGTACAGTCAGAAAGAGGGGATCGACTACGAGGAGACTTTCGCTCCTGTAGCTCGTTTGGAGGCGATCAGGATCCTTCTAGCTTTTTCCGTGGCTAAAGGGTTCAAGTTGTACCAGATGGATGTGAAGAGTGCTTTCCTGAACGGTGTGTTGGAGGAAGAGGTGTTTGTGAGGCAACCACCGGGGTTTGAGAGTGAGAAGTACCCTCACCGGGTATACAAGTTGAGGAAGGCGCTGTATGGGTTGAAGCAGGCGCCTAGAGCTTGGTATGGTAGGTTGAGGGGGTTCCTGTTTGAGAGAGGGTTTGAGATGGGGAAGGTCGACCAGACCTTGTTTCTTCTCAGGCAGGACAGAGATATCCTGATTGTGCAGGTATACGTGGATGATATTGTCTTTGGTGGCTCGACTAACTCTCTTGTTGCAAGGTTTGCAGAAGACATGAGCAGGGAATTTGAGATGAGTATGATGGGCGAGTTGCAGTTCTTCCTCGGGCTACAAATCAAGCAATCAAAGGAAGGAACATTTGTGCACCAAGCTAAGTACACCAAGGACATTGTGAGGAAGTTCAAGATGGAGGACTCCAAGGCCATGGCGACGCCTATGAGTACGACTACAGTTCTTGATGCGGACGAGGAAGGTGAACACGTGGACCAGAAGGAGTACCGGAGCATGATCGGGTCACTCCTCTACTTGACGGCGACGAGGCCGGACATTCAATTCTCGGTGTGTCTGTGCGCTCGTTTTCAAGCTTCTCCGAGGACTTCGCATCGGCAAGCAGTCAAGCGCATTTTCAGGTATTTGCGACACACTCCCGACTTCGGCCTTTGGTACTCTGCGTCTTCTTTGGCGCTTCATGGATTTTCAGACGCGGATTTTGCCGGGTGTCGGTTGGATAGGAAGTCCACTTCTGGGACTTGCCAGTTCTTGGGTTCTTCTTTGGTATCTTGGTCTTCCCGCAAACAGTCGAGTGTTGCTCAATCCACTACCGAGGCAGAGTATGTGGCCGCAGCTAGCTGTTGCTCTCAGCTCCTTTGGATCACATACACCATGAGTGACTTTGGTGAGGAGTATACCCATGTCCCACTTCAATGTGATAGCACCAGTGCCATAAGCGTTGCAAAGAACCCAGTGCTCCATTCCAAAACCAAGCACATAAAAGTGAGGTATCATTTTCTGAGAGACAACGTAGAGAAAGGGAAGATAGCTTTGATCCATGTACCCACACATGAACAACTAGCCGATATTTTCACCAAACCCCTAGATCAAGCAACTTTCACTCGTTTGCGGGGGGAGCTTGGTGTTTGTTTGATTTCTTGAGTTGGCGTGTGGGAGCTCCTTTGTAGCATATGTATAGCTTTCCTTTGTGCATTTCTTGCATTTGGCATGGCATATGTAACATGATGTATAGGCATCTTTGTATCTTAGGTTGCATGCGTTTTGTATCATATGCATTGTTTAGGAAAGGCTTCTCTTATACACATTGTTCACCATGGAATGACATATATGTCTTTGTGAGCTAATTTGGTAAGCTATGGTTAGTTTGGCTTAGCTCTTGATAATCTTGGTTTGTATCCATGGTTGATGGCTATGTTTTTGAAAAATTTCATATATATGCTCTCTTGTGAGTAAATGCCTTTACATGATCTTGACATGTTTTAGTGGCTTGGCTATGCTTAATTTGTGGTTGGATAGCTTATTTTGATCATATGGGGCCAAAGGCTCATTTGCCATCATGAATGTTTAGCCCCCATGCTTCATCTTGTGGAGGGGCATAAGTTCCTTTTTGTCGCAAAGACATTTCATGTACCAATTATAAATCTGAAAATGAAATGTAAATTGCTTGAAAAATGTGCTCCCATGTCATATGTGCTAATTTTAATTTGCTTTGGGTGCTAAATCGTTGCATGATGCCTACCAATGAGAAGTCTCATATATAGAAGTAGGCACATGGCTCGGTGGCTTTGACATGACATGAGGTGCTTGTGGGTGTTTATGATGGTCTTATGCTTCGAATGGTTGTCCTAGCATGAAGTTTGTGTGGCTTTGCCATTTTGACATGTTTTGCTCATGTTTAGGACTTTGCTCATGAGAGGGTAATTTTTCGCAAAATTGCTAAATTCTATCTTAGCTTCGCCCAATGGTTGTGAAACTTGGTGATCATGAAGTTTATGTCTTTACGAAGCTATAGAGTATCTAACTTGCTCGTTTGGACATGTGTAGCATCCTATGTTGAATTTTGTCTATTTGAGAAGCTCTAGGTTGCATTTTTTTGCATTTTTGGCTTGATTCATGCATTGTCAACAAGGGGGAGAATCAGCCATCTCTTCTAGCCGGTCGTTTGACTCTTCATTGACTCGGCCTCCCAGCCGATCATGAATGCTAGCCTTGCCCCCCAGCCGATCGTGGACGTTGGCTTTGTCCCCCAGCCGATCGTGGACGCTGGCTTTGCCCCCCAGCCGATCGTGAACCGAGATTCGTTGATTGTTGAATCCACGGTGATCCTTGGCTGCAGGTTTTCTGTCATCAAAGCAAACCCTTTTAGATGAGTTGCCATTATTGTAAGCCCCGTTGCACTCTGGACAGTTTCCTGCCATCGGCAGCTTGATTCCTTCTTCCCAACAGTACTTGAAGAACGGACATCTCCAATGTCCTTCATTACGCCGTGCCCACTCCTCTCTTTCCTTTGCCTTCTATTATCGGCGCTGGAACTTCTTGATCAGCATCTGTGATGTGACGGGCCGGCGTGGCTTTGATTCTCCTTCTCCAAGTAGTAACCCTTTTCCTTTGACATCGTCAGCGGTTACTTGTACTTTGGGATCAATGGCTCCTTTATTTTGAGCTGAATCAGATGTCAGCAACTTAACTCGTGACGTGTCTTTGCTAGACACTTCAACTGTGTTAGTTGGGAAGGGGTGCTGATCAATCTTCATCGGCTTTTCAACTTTGGTAGGAGTTTCAAATTTAAGCCTCCCTTGCTCAGTAGCTGATTGGATCTGTTGTCTGAAGATCTTGCAATCATTGGTGTCGTGCGATGTTGCATTGTGCCACTTGCAATACTTAATCCTCTTCAACTCTTCTGCAGATGGTATAGTATGGAACTGGGAGAGTTTAATCTGCCTTTGCTGAAGCAACAGATCAAATATCTTATCGGCCTTAGTGATGTCAAAGCCGAATTTCTCTGGCTCTTTCTTACCAAAGGGACAGGATACTGTCTTTTTGCCTTTGACCCACTCTGCGAGCCCTATCATGTTGTCCTCATCTTCTGAGTCAGAGTAGTCCACATACGATACTTTCTTCTGAAAGTTCCTTCTAGGCTCATAGGACTTTACAGTTTCTTGACTCATCCGGCTGACCAACTGGCTGAGGCTTTCAAAGTCATGTGATGCATATTTCTCCCTTAAGGTCGGCAAGAGACCTTGGAAAGCCAACTCAGCTAGTTGCTTGTCTCCCAAGTTTAGACTATAGCACTTATTTCTGACCTCTCTGAATCTTTGAACGAATCCAGCTACTGTTTCATCGTTCCTTTCCTTGAGTCTGGTCAGATCAGTGATCTTCATCTCATTGATGCCAGAGAAGAAGTAATTATGGAACTGCTGTTCCAGATCGGACCATTTGATGATGGAATTAGCTGGCAATGAAGTGAACCATGAGAATGCCGGCCCTGACAAAGATGAAGAGAACAAACGTATCCTGAGTGCATCAACATTCCCTGCTTCTCCACATTGGATGATAAACCGAGTGATGTGCTTCATAGTGGATTTTTCATCTTGTCCAGAGAACTTGGTGAAGTCTGGCACTTTGAACCTTGGAGGGAACGGTATCTGATCATAGCCAGAGGGATACGGTGTCCTGTACATGCAGGATTGCTGCTTGGGTTTTATCCCATATTGCTTCAGTAGCATCTCCGAGAAGTGGTCGATCAACTCCTGCTTCACATGAGATTTCAACTCTGTAGCCACTTGCTCAATTGCTTGTATCTCAGCTGGAGTTTCTGGAGGTCGTTCTTCTAAGATTCTTGTCTTTGGATCTGGAACTGTCCTTGCCTCAGTAGAACCTTGAGTGTTTGAATGACCTGTAATAGGTGTAGCCTGTTCAATCGGCTGACTAGCCGATGGGGCTGGTTGCTGCGTATTCATCTGGTTTGAAATAGCCAATTGATTTAGAAATGTTTGCAGCAATTGCGCTGAATCCACTTGTGGAAACATTGGCTGCCCTGCTGCTCCTTGGTTGATCGGTTGTTGAGGTGAAGATCTTGTATTAGCTGGGGTTAAGACAGCCTGCATTGTCGTTGACTGTTGAGGCGGGGCTGTCTGTATGGGCATCCCGAGCGTTGGTTGCTGTAGCGGAGCAGTTGGTATGGGCATCTCGAGTATCGACTGCTGAGCCGATCTCTGAGGTGGAGTGGGATTTGGCCTCTGAGGTGGAATAGGAGGTCTTTTCTCTATTGGTATGACCATGTGAGCATGAGCTGGACTAATCTTGACTCTTTCAAAGTTCTTGCTCCCATGATTGAAGTAAACGAACACCACTCCTTCCCCATTCATGTGCACAGTCCCTGGAGTACCTCCAAATGTAGCTTGGTAAGACTGTGGATACTTTACTTCTGGAACTTCCTCAGGCACAGGCTCAAAGAAATTTGAGATGTAAGTCTCAAAGTGATCACGAGGTAAGTCCCATCCTGCAAGCTTCCCATCTTGATCTCTCATCGCAGGATATTTTTGCTGATTCTGCACTGGAAGCACCTGATCCTGGACGTTAGACTGCACTGGTGATGTGACGGTAGGATCTTTAGCTTTACCATCGCCACTTTGATTCTGAATCAGCTGAGAGTCCGATGAAGAACTGGTGGCAGCTTGTGGAGATGGTGTAGCTTTTGCTGTTGGATCATCAATCAGCGGGTTGGCCGATTGGTTTTGCTGGAACACAGGAGGAGTACGCCTTGGTTGAAAGTATGCAGGTCCCAGATATCCTGCCTCTGCTCCTTGCTTGAGTGCATCAATTATGGCATTCTGAATTGTATTTGCGAATACCTTGGATTGATCAATCATTGTTTGATGCATAGCCTTGGTCATCATGTCTTGAAGTCCTTCAGGATCGGCTGAGAAGGTGACTTGCTTCGATGTTGGCAAAGGATTCTTCTTGAAAACACCACTTTTAGTCTGACCGTATGATGCCAAACAAAGCTCTTCATAATGCTTCATGTGAGCCTCGAGCTCGGCTTTGTCTGAATCTTTCAGCTGATCCTTGGTGATGGGTTGAACGTTGTCCGGATTGATTTCAGAAGGACCAGTCTTCGTAGGCTTCGTCATTGTTGACTTTTTTCGTGTCCCACTGGGCGTGCCAAAAGTGTGTTGACGCGAAAATAGGACGTCACCTCCGCGTGCGACACACGTGGCTCCCCGGTCTGTAGCAAGGCGTGCCAGCCAATCTGACCTGTTGATTGACAATAGAAAATATTAAGGATCGGCTAGAGAACCGATGGCCTTTCAGCGACACGTGTACCAGCCAATCGGCCGATACAGGAAAAGCGAGATCGGCCGGCTCGAAAGCGACCGAAGCGAGGATGCGATCGGCTGGATCGGCCGATCGTGACGTCAGCGCTCGAGTAGGTCGGAATCGGCTGCAGTGTTGAAAGCCGATAGGATCTAGATCGAGCGGATGATAATGATAATAGCTAAAACTACAACAATTTGGTACGAAAACTTGTAGATCTAGCTAATATCGGTAAGGGGTGAATAAAGAACTAGACGAAACCTCAGCGATACGCCTGGAGGTTAAAGCCTAGGATTATTCGGTAAAACGGTACTCACAAGCTTGCCGGAGATCAGTTGATGCAGCCCGACGAACCCGAAGCACGGCGTTGTAGAAAAGAGAAAAACGCAATGGCGAAGTCGCCGAAAAGTAGATGCTGTAAAGGTAGATGCTGTAAAGTAGATGCAGTAAAAGTAAAGGGTTTGCCCGGAGGCGGTTTGTTTGATATTAGTGTGTACACTTTTTTCCGACCACGCAGGGTCACTATTAATTGAGAGCCAGGTGTGGTTCGAGGACCGGTGGATGGTCGCTTCCTGGTGTGATGAGTGATTGACAACGTGGTGTGGACTGATTCTTGGCTAAGTATTGCAGGTGCAGGTTGCGGCTTGACTGGTGCAGGTGCAGGTGAAGAACAAGCGTGAAAGGTCGTTGCCGGTGAGGCCTCCAGGTGTGGAGAAGACAAGTAGGCTTGGTTCGAGGGACCCGGTGGCCAGCGGGGTCAAGTGCGGGCCGCATGGTGGCAAGAACGGCAAGATGAAGTCATGGACGGTTTCTTGGTTGAGCCTCAAAACCAAGGTCGAGCCGGGACTACGTGGGAGCCGAGTCATGAGTGGTGATTGGCGGAGGCTACACCGAGTTCGCGGGGTTTCCGGTGGTTCACCAGAAAACCACTGGGTTCCTTGGTTGATCCACAAAGCCAAGACCGAAGAACCGAAGACGGAGGTGCAGCAGCTCCAGACCGGTCTGACCGGTCTGACCGGTGTGCGACGACGCAGTCCGGAATCTTCGAAGCGGAGGACACGCGTCGGGATCGCAAGGCTTGCGTCGAGGCTAAGCAAGTTTGCGGTCGCTGGGCATCCGTCCGATGGTGCGAAGACAAAGACTTCCATTTTCGCCCTCGAGGGGCATGTATCCCTAGTTAGCTAGTAAGGGTATTTTAGTCTTTCGGTTGCCTCCATATAACCCAAGGGGTGAGAGGATGGCAGCCATCTCTTGGAACCCTAGCTCATTTGGTTTTCCTATTTTCCTTCCTATTTTCTTAGGATTTTCGTAGGACTAGCTTGAGAGCTTCATGGTGAGATCTTGTGAGAGGGAAGGATGATCGGGCGGCAAGCTAGACCTTGTATGAACCTCTTTGGTATGTATAGATGATTCGGCGTGGTTCCTCAAGGCTTGGATGTGTCTTTCCCGTTTCTCCTTTTTGGTGATTTTCGGAGCCCTTTCTTGGCGATTTTCTTGGAGCGATTTCGAGGCCTTTCTCTTTGGGATTTGGTGGGGGATGTATGCATGAACCCTTCGTGGTTCTTTTCCCTTTGATTCCCCTTCCAAATCCGTGAGCAAAGGGGCTCGATTTTGGGGTTTTCGTGGCTCTAGGGTTAGAGGCGTTCTTGGTGGGATTTCTTCGATTCCTCTTGATTTGACAAGTTTTGGTGGACCAAATCTTGGCTATGGAGTACCCATGAGGTGTTCCTACTATCCCCAAAGTCTTGTGCAAAACCGTGGAGCGAATCGGGAGATCGGGAGTTGGATTTGGAGGAGTTGACTCGCGGGCGCTGTTCTTCCCGAGCTGCCCAGGCACGACCGGTCTGACCGGTGCTCTTGAGCGGTCTGACCGGTGCTAGCCCTTGGTGGGTTTTTGTCTCGGGGAACAGCCTTGTCCGTGTGGTTTTGTCCCGTGGTCCTGCTGTTCAGTTCTTGGAGTGTTTGGAGTTGTTTTGCTAGGATTTGTGAGGGGTTCTTCTTCCTCACAGGTTGTGTTTCGTGGTGGTTTTTGTTCCAGGGCCTAGAGGATTCACTGAGGCTTCCTGGAACGTTTGCTGTGCGGCTGCTGTAGCCACCGGCCTGACCGGCTCTGTCCACCGGTCTGACCGGTGTCACCGGTCTGACTGGCGCAGGCCATCGGTCTGACCGGTGTAGCACAGGCAGCAAGCCGTGCAAGTTTCCGCTGTGTGTTTTGGTGAGTTTTGGCTAGGAAGGTTGAGTGTTGGTTCCTAGGACCAGTAGCACTCTAGTGGCTGCGTGATCTTGACCAACTTGGGTAGTTGGGTCGGAGACGTGAGTTGGAAGCCGTGTTCGTCTTGTTGGAGTTCCCATCTCCTTCGAGAAGAATTTTTATCGGCTCCCATTCACTCCCCCCCTCTCTGGTTCGCCTAATCGGTCCTTCATTAATGTCCTGAGGACAACCCGACTCCTAGCCGATTACGGCACTATTTACTTGCATCTAAAGACAAAAACTACTAAAAATAGAAAAGGACTCTCGCAGGAGTCAAAGACCTTCTAAGAACCGACTCTTGACTCGTTGTCAATCGTGGACTGACCCGCCTCCACCATGCTTTCCTTTTGGCGTATTTCTTTTGAATACCACCTCTTCTTTCCTCCATCGGCCGATCTTCTATCTGACCATCGGCCAATCACTTTGACCAGCTGGCCCACCATCAGGGTTGAATCCCTTTGACCATCGGCGATCCGTGTTGACCGTCTTTCTCTCCCATCAATCGGCCGATTGTACTTTGTTTTTCATCAGCTATTTCTCTTTATTCCTCTTTGACCTGTTTTTCCAAAAAACGGTGTCAACAGCGTGCCAGAGCATTGACGAGGGCACCGGTCTATCGGGGAGCTCGATGGCGAGCCGCCTTCGGGCTCTGGGCGGTCGCGTCGCCGAGCGCATGAAAGGCGCCCTCCGCCTCGGCATCCAAAAGACCCTCGACGTGGTGACGTCGCACTACGTCATCGACCTTGCGGCACTGGCCATGGGCTACGTCGTTGCGGACAACCTTGATGATGATGGGGCGCAGGACGTCGTGAACCGGCTCGACGCTGCTGCCGCGAACGCCGCAGCGGACCTTGCTGACGCGTTTGAGGAGGATCTCTTCCCGAATGCTCCTCCCGCGGGTCCTCTTGAGCCCTGAAAGTAGCCGAGCGCCGAGGCCCTTAGGTCGTAGTCAGGAATCGAGCCAGGTGGCTCTTGTAACAGAACAATCTGCTTTTAGAACTTTGTAAGTTAAGTACGACTCGTTTTATTTATGCCGTTGTGTCATTTTCCCGTCGCCTGGGCAAATTTCGGCTGGGATCGATTGTTTTCACGAGCAGCTCATAGGCGAAGTGGTGAGGAGAAGAAGTCGTATCCTGCTGGAGGCGTGGGCCGTCCCTAGCTCACCTGTCTTTACCTTTTGGCTGCTCGCGCCCTGCTTCTTTCTGTCCAAGCTCCCGGGACAGGACATACTTAGCGTTTTTGGGAAAAAAGGTTTTTACGAAAAAATGGGACCGTTTTAGGGGGGTGCCCCCCGTAGTAGCCCCCGAGGGGGACTTGGCTTTCGGGGGAAAGCCGAGTCTCCCTTGTCTATATTCACAACCTAAACGTATATACAACCGACTGGGGTGCTGAATATGCTCAAAACGACTTGGAATTTAAGGGTAAAAGCGACGTAGCTGTTGAATGTTCCCAGCGTAGGCGAAGACTTCGCCCTTCTCGTTTGCGAGCTTGTACGTGCCGGGCTTGAGGACCTCGGCAATGATGTATGGCCCTTCCCACGGCGGCGTGAGCTTGTGGCGTCCTTCGTTCTTCTGTCGAAGTCGAAGCACCAGATTTCCCTTGTTGAAGTCTCGGGGCCGGACCTTGCTTGCTTGGTAGCGCCGCAAGGATTGCTGGTACTTCTCGGAGTGTAGGACCGCCGCGTTTCGGGCCTCGTCGATGCAGTCCAGCGCGTCTTCGCGGTCTTGCTGGTTCTGCCCCTCCTGGTATGCCCCGACCCTTGGGGATCCGTAGTCCAAGTCCGTGGGGAGCATGGCTTCCGTGCCGTAGACTAGGAAGAATGGAGTGAGGCCCGTGGCCCTGCTTGGGGTGTTCCTGAGGCTCCAGACAACTGACAGCTGCTCCTGAATCCATTTTCGGCCAAATTGG
Source organism: Cenchrus fungigraminus (assembly GCA_036936925.1). Classification (NCBI taxonomy): domain Eukaryota; kingdom Viridiplantae; phylum Streptophyta; class Magnoliopsida; order Poales; family Poaceae; genus Cenchrus; species Cenchrus fungigraminus. The sequence goes on along the minus strand of CM072781.1, from coordinate 13,381,738 downwards.
TTAAGCTTGTTGAAGATTCTTGGCTTCAAGCCTTGTAAAATCATGATGTTGGCACGCTCTACTTGTCTATTAGTCTGCGGGTGTGCCACAGCAGACCAATCCACGCGGATGTGGTAGCTATCGCAGAACTCCAAGAATTTCTTGCCGGTGAATTGAGTGCCATTGTTTGTTATGATGGAGTTGGGTACCCCGAAGCGGTGCACGATGTCCGTGAAGAAAAGTACCGCCTGCTCGGACCTGAGGCTGCAGATGGGGCGGACCTCGATCCACTTCGAGAATTTATCGATGGCTACGAGTATGTGGGTGAAGCCCCCGGGCGCCTTTCGCAAGGGCCCAACCATATCTAGCCCCCACACAGCGAAGGGCCATGTGATGGGGATGGTTTGCAGCGCGTGGGCCGGAAGATGAGTCTTTCGCGTGTAGTACTGGCACCCTTCGCAGGTGCGCACCCCCTCGTTGGCGTCGGCAACCGCTGTCGGCCAATAGAAGCGCTGGCGGAACGCCTTGCCTACGAGGGTACGCGGAGCGGCGTGGTGACCGTATTCACCCCCGTGAACGTCCTGGATCAGCTCCCGCCCTTCAGGGATGGAAATGCAACGCTGCATGATCCCCGAGGCGCTGCGCTTGTACAACTCACCATTGATGACTACAAATGACTTGGCCTTCCTGGCAACACGCCTTGCCTCGGTTCGTTTTGGGGGAAGTTCCCCTCGATCCAGCCAGGCGAGGTACTCGTCGCGCCAGTCCCGCGGAGGGGGCGGGAGGTTGTCAATCTCCATCACCTCAGCCTCGTCTGTCTGGGACCCTTCGAGGCCCGAGGCCTCGAGTTCCCCGTTCGTGGGGTCCTCGTCCATGGGGTTAGTGCCTTTGTGCCTCGAGGGGTCGGCCCCTGAGGCATTCCCGGAAGCAGCGGGTTTGTCGAGGTTGACGGAGGGCTTGGCGAGGTCACGGGCGAAAATGTTCGGGGGAATGGTGATTCGCCCCGAAGCGATCTTGGCCAGCTCGTCCGCTTCCTCGTTGTACTTGCGCGCGATGTGGTTGAGCTCGAACCCGAAGAACTTGTCCTCGAGCTTGCATACCTCGGCGTAGTATGCCTCCATCTTCTCGTCGTGGCAGCTCGCGTTCTTCATCACTTGGTCGATAACCAGCTGAGAGTCTCCCCGAACGTCAAGGCGCTTGATGCCGAGCTCTATGGCGATGCAGAGGCCGCCTAAGAGGGCCTCGTATTCTGCCATATTGTTCGACGCGGGGAAGTGCAAACGCACCAAATACCGCATGTGCTCCCCAAGGGGTGAAACGAAGAGCAGGCCCGCGCCCGCGCCCGTTTTCATGACTGATCCATCGAAGTACATGGTCCAGCACTCAGCTTGAATCTGAGGAGTGGGCAGCTGAATGTCGGTCCACTCGGCCACGAAATCCACCAAGACCTGCGACTTGATTGCTTTTCGTGGCGCGTAGGTGAGTGCCTGACCCATGAGCTCCATGGACCACTTTGCCCGAGACGTCCTGGTTGTGGACGATCTCCCCCAAGGGGAAAGAGGACACCACGGTGACAGGATGAGCCTCGAAGTAGTGCCGTAGCTTGCGCCGTGCGAGCACCACCGCGTAGAGCAGCTTCTGGATCTGGGGGTATCGTGTCTTGGTGTCTGACAACACCTCGCTGATATAATAAACCAGCCTCTGAACCGGTAGGGTGTGGCCTTCCTCCATTCTTTCTACCACGATGACCGCACTGACCACTTGGGTCATGGCGGCGACGTAGAGGTATAGAGGCTCGCCTTCCCGAGGTGGAGTCAGTATCGGAGCGTGGGCGAGCGTCGCCTTTAGCTTGTCGAGGGCCTCCTGGGCCTCGACGGTCCAAGAGAAACGCTCGCTTTTTCGAAGAAGTCGGTACAGGGGTAAGCCCGTCTCACCGAGACATGAGATGAAGTGACTCAGGGCTGCAAGGCAGCCCAGGACCCTTTGCACTCCCTTCAGGTCGCGTATCAGTCCCATTCGCTCGAGGGCCGATACCTTCTCCGGGTTGGGCTCTATGCCTCGATAGGAGACAACGTAACCCAAAAGCATGCCGCACGGCACCCCGAAGACACATTTTTCGGGATTTAACTTAACCCGTTTGCCCGAAGGCACTCGCATGTAATGCGCAAATCGTTCACTAGGTCGCCCGCCTTCCTGGATTTAACCACGATGTCGTCGACGTATGACTCAACGGTCCGCCCGATGTGATCGCCGAAGACGTGGAGCATACATCGCTGGTATGTCGCCTCGGCGTTTCGGAGACCAAACGGCATCGTCACATAGCAGAACATCCCAAACAGTGTGATGAAGGAGGTGGCGAGCTGGTCGGACTCCTTCATCTTGATCTGGTGGTAACCGGAGTATGCATCAAGGAAACATAGCAACTCACACCCCGCGGTAGAGTCAACTATTTGATCGATCCGTGGCAAAGGAAAAGGAACATTGGGACATGCTTTAATCAAACCGGTATAGTCAATGCACATCCGCCACTTCCCATTCTTTTTCTTAACTAGTACAGGATTAGCTAGCCACACTGGGTGAAATACTTCCTTGATGAACCCGGCCTCCAGAAGCTTTCACAGCTCCTCTCCAATCGCCCGGCGCCTCTCCTCATCAAATCGTCGCAGACGCTGAGAGGCCGGCTTGGAGTTGGGCAGGATATCAAGTGAGTGCTCGGCGACTTCCCTCGGAATGCCCGGCATGTCCGCGGGCCTCCACGCAAAGATGTCGGCGTTGGCGCGGAGAAAGTCGACGAGCACCACTTCCTATTTCGGGTCGAGGGAGGAGCTGACCCTCAGCGTCTTGCCCTTGGGGGCACTGGGGTCGAGGGGCATGGCCTTGGTGTGCTCCGCAGCCTTGAAGCTTCCGACGTGCTTGTTGGGGGAGCTGAGGGCCTCGTTGGCCAGCTTCTCCAGGTCCGCCACGAGGGCTTCATCGAGCGCGAGTGCCTCGGCGTGCTCGACACATTCGACACCACACTTGAACGCGTGTTCAAATGAGGGTCCCACCGTGATGATACCTTTGGGCCTCGGCATCTTGAGCTTCAAGTACGTGTAGTTCGGGATCGCCATGAACTTGGCGTAGCAGGGCCGACCAAGGATGGCGTGGTACGCCCCCTGAAACCCCACCACCTCGAAGGTGAGGACCTCCTTGCGGAAGTTGCTCGGAGTGCCGAAGCAGACGGGCAGGTCAATCTGCCCGAGCTGCTGGACTCGCTTGCCCGGCGCAACGCCGTGGAACGGCGACTTGCTTGGCCGTAGCTTGTCCAGGCCGATTCCCATGAGCTCCAGGGTGGAGGAGTACATGACGTTGAGGCTGCTGCCTCCGTCCATCAACACCTTGCAAAATCGTGTGTTGCCGATGATGGGATCGACAACAAGCGGGTACTGCCCCGGATTGGGGATGTGGTCCGGGTGATCTTCTCGGCCGAAGGAGATCGTTTCCTCCGACCAGTCGAGGTACGACGGTACGGCCGATTGAATGGAGAGGACCTCTCGACGTTCACGCCTGCGCTGCCGCGACGTCATATTGACAGTGGGCCCCCCGAAGATGAGGAACACGTTCTCCACCACCGGGAAGCTGTCCTTGCCCCCATCACCCGCATCCTTCTTGACGTTGTCCTCCTTCACGGTGACGCGGCTGTAGTACTTTTTGAGCATGTCACACTGCTCGAGGGTATGAGCGACGGGGGTCTTGTGGTATGGGCAGGGCTTTTTCAGCATGTCGTCGAACACTCCACCTCGAGGGGGGCCTCGAGCTCCCTTGTTGGCGGCGTCGACTGCATTGACCTCCTCGGGGCCCTCATCTCGTTCCATGGGCTTCTTGCCTAGGTGCTTCTTGCCCTTCTTGCCCTGCTTCTGCTTCTTCGATGACTTTTTGGGCTTGCTGCCCTCCGCGGGCGCCTCCTCGGCTCGCTTGCCCCTCTTGCCGTCGAAGATCGCCCCCACTGCCTCCTCGTCGGAGGCGTAGCTGGTGGCGATGTCGAATAGCTCGTTGACGCTGGTGGGAGGGCTCCGCCCCAACTCGCGCATGAGGTCCCGGCAAGTCGTGCCCTCCAAGAAGGCATGCACGACCTCGGACTCACCGACGCTCGGAAGCTCGGTGCAGCGCTTGGAGAAGCGACGGATGAAGTCCCTCAAGGACTCGCCGGCCTTCTGGGAGCATCCTCGAAGGTCCCAGGAATTTTCGGGGCGCATATATGTGCCCTGGAAGTTGCCCAC